>JAZGTH010000069.1:5892500-6492500 GCA_036877525.1 Chromobotia macracanthus
TAGGGAAGCAGAACATTTTATTTTTCTGCACAGCTTCTTGAAGCTGAGGGCTTTTATGCTTAGGGCTGCAGAAATGGGTCAGGGTTTTACTAGGCCAACCAGTCGACAGCACCCAGAATGCTGTTCTTTAGGCGAAGACAGAACCCTTAGTCTCTAATTTTGACCTTTAACCACAAACTTTAACTCTTGACTGCATTTGACATGCATTAGTTCAGATTGCACAGCTGCACTTTACCCAGAGAATAAATGCAGGGAAAGAGTCTGAGTAGTGGTAACACATGGTTAAATGTCTGGCCTAAAAATGTGATTGCATAAGGGGCAATGCTTGTTAGGGCAACCTGCAAACTTAAATGTTTCATATAAAAGCCAAATGTTTTGCAAGGCATTTAGGCTCCCAGATCCAAACAACAGCCACAAGGCCTTGTCCACACTGTAGCTCGGAACTGCCCACTTAGGATGGGGATGTTTTTTCAAAAAGTTTGATTTCCTACATGATGTTGAGAGGTGGAGAATATCTATATAACAAAGTAGAGGTTAATTCAGACAAGCTAACTCAAATCACTTCTACACGCAACAACAACAACTTTTTTGACCTTGTGTACAGTAGCAGCCAACCAATTAAGCTGGAACTTGAAACTCTCTATTTTTTTGAGCAATAAGATGGCCCAGGATTGGTTCATGGGTAGTTAGTGGGTGTGCCATCTGAGGCTCTTCAGTTAAGGCTGTTAGATGTGCATGCTTGTTTAATTTTTAACATAACTTATGTTGTCTGCCATTTTACAGGATACATTTGACTCAGGGTTTACCAAGTTTCCTTTGCTGGAAACATTATAAAACAGCCCTATACTGAGAACAGCATTTTCAGTGTGATACCTAATGATTTACTGTAGAGGGAATAGTTTCAGAATAGTTGGCTGTTAATTATGCATTTGATTGCAGCTCCTATTGATGAAGCAATAGCTAAAATCTTCACCTTCCAGGCTTTATAGTCTTATAGAAGAATCATAGACCAACCAGTCAATGCAGTTATTTAAAGTGCAATCCAAAGCTTTTTTATTATTGGATACTGAATATAGCCAATCAGAGATGGTGCTGAAGAAAAATGATGCACATCCTTCAACATACACCCTCCTGTTTCTGATGGGAATTACAAAATTAGCAGAACATCTGTTATTTTTCTTGCAACCTTTCCTGAGCCCGCTATACTGAAGTACATGGTTCGTCCTTCAGATCTTATATGGAGTTTTGTTTAGACCTTTGAACATCATGCTCAAAGGCAACATATGTGCCCTTAACCTGACCCTGCAATTCCTGCATATCCAGCCTGCTCTGCTGTATCTGAAAGGTCAGTGCATATGCTTAAGGACCCACTGTGGGGCCTATGATACCCCCAGATCAGCCCCCCTTCTCCTCCACAAGGTTTGCCGTGAACACAGTTATACATCAATCAAAGGCTTAGTCAAAATTGTAAACACACACTCAAGATTGAAGTACAGATGTCAAGGTGGTGCTCTCATCTGTAACAACACAGGACCGGTTCTGCTGAACAGTTATGTAATTGTTTGTGTGAGTGTGATTTCCGTACCCTGGAGATGTGTGAGCTTTTGTGTTTTTATGTCAGACTGAGTAACTCACTGAGTTGCAGTGGCATTGCTTTTGTGCCAAGAGCAGCTTTGAGGCCATTGGGGGGGATGATGTTATAGCCAATCACAGGCAAGGGTAGTGTTACATGATGGAGACTTATGTAAACAGATAAAAAAGGCAGAATATACTGTTCTGCTTGTAAATATTGAGGTAACTATAGTACATCAAGATTTGATGGAACACGTTGGCAAATCAAATAATTAGTTCCTCCGCAAAATCACTCAATGCAAACCTGCTACCTTGTTAACATGACTTTAATAGAACTGTTTAATAGTACACTGTCCTCCAAGAAGTTGCATAAAGCCAACCAATCAGATTGCAACTGGTGATGTGTCAGTCAGTAAACGAACCAACTGTGAGTGCTCTGTCTGAGATTACATGAAAAGTAACACACAAACACATCTCTTATCCAAACATTTTGTTCTGTCCATGTCAGCTTTGTCTTTTATTGCTTCAGTCATACCTGAATACCTGTTATTTCCAGACATGCTCTCAAGAGTCTGTTTGCCTAACCTTCTGTTTCCCACCCTCTCTTCTAGCTGTTCTTCTCAGTGGCTTTTTAGTGGTTGATATATATTTCCTCTGCAACAAAATGTGTATGAACTTGGAAAATGTGTGTTTGAAAAGTGACATTTGTCAGATATGGTAACCCATACCAACATGCAGCAGAGCAGAGGATCAGATTTGTTCTGGAGGTGTCACAGATTAAGATATTTCAACTATTTGCATCATATAACCATTATTTGTGAATGTATATTTTTATTATAAAATAGAATACACTAAATTAATTATACAGGATCCTACATCAGTCCTCTTGGAATTGATTTTTGGAATTGATTCGCCTCTGCAGACTTGGCCCCTACAATCATTCCCAACTTTCACACCTTTAGTGACAGCCCCGCGAGCTACAACACTAATTACTAACGCTGCTCGATTGTAATACGTTCCCTCGAGTTTTGTCTGATCTAAAACATTTTGCTGGATATCAATTAAAAGTGCTATCTTGCCATATCTCCACTTTCTCCCAGATTTTATAATTATTTTAAGAACACTCATTGCTGGCACTGAGTAAACCCATGCCTGCAGTGTTGGACTGTGTTCAGGAAATGCATGAATTTTGCATGCAATTTTATGCAATAGTTTAGATTCAATCTATAACCACATATGAAAGTGGCATAAATCAGATTTGAAAGGATTTGTTTACACTGCTCAGAATAATCACATCAGTCACATGTACTCTGAAATGGGCTGTGCTCATCATGCAGTGACAAAAAGCAGAATTCCATCATAATCCCACAAAAATAGTAAATGTAAGTAAATAAATGCAATCAGATTAGCATTTTCCACAAACATGGGGAGTGAGGTTCTGAATAGATATGCATCTGTGAAATGGAGTGCATACAAATTTCAAAGACTCTGTCCTATGCCAATCCATCTATTTATTTATAGCCGCAATCTGTAACTTTTTGGTTAAAAATGTTAAAAAAATCAAGTACATGATTGATGAATGTTCAAAGCGGCCAACTTATCTTAGCCAGATTTAAACGGTAAATTTATAAAAATGATTTATAATTTAAGCTGTTGGGTCAGATTTTTGGGGAAATATCAGCTTGACTTTAGCATATGTACAGTAATGTATGTAAAGTAACCTGCAGTTTTATGTTTTAAACAGAGATGGCGACAGAGAGGCAACAGTAATGGATTGCAGCTTTAAGCCATCCCATAAAATTTCATGTTTTCATCTGCCTCGTCTAAAGCTCTCTTCAGAGCCAATTCTTAGCCCCATTTAACTTTTCATTTTCAAGTGACTGATTCCTATACACCTCATGCACAGTGCTAAGGTACTACTAGGACACAATGACATATTACAAATGGCCTTAACAGATGATTTACTATACAAATGTGTTTTTTTTCTTTAAGTATGACATTGTTGAAGTCTATGAAAGGTTAACTTGAAATATGCATGAAAGAATGCATCCTCAGCAACTGGAGTGGCATGTCTGGTGTATATCACTTGCTGTTGTCTGGTGTATATATCACTGAACCTTATTTAAAGCTGCAATCCATACAAAAAGCAGTTACCGAGCAAGGACATGACAGATCAGTGTTGAGCACAATCTCCTTATTTATCTTGATTAACAACAAAAAGTTTATAATAGTCTAAGGTAATAATCACTAAGGTTTCAGGTTATTCATGGCTGCACTTCAGTTATTCATTCATACAGAAACTATTGGATTGACTCCTGTATGATATTGTATGACAATTCAATCCAGAGTCACACCTTTTAGTAAACACGATTGTCAAACACCAACTGCATGACTGGCCTCCTTGACAGTGACAGCAATATACTTTTTGTGATGTTGCCACTTAAATCAAACATGATGATCTATGTAAGCCCTTTAAATGTGTCACAGTGGAAAACCAGAGGATGCATGTATGCACATATGTGTGTGTCTGTGTGAGTGTGTTTTTGCACGAGAGTGCAGCAGATTAGCTGAAGGGCTAAACCCTCCACAGAAGAGTCATCATTCCTTTCAGTCCAACCGTCAGGGATTTCAGTCATTGGATAAGTGTGCATGTGTCTGTTTTGCACCTTTGTGAATAGGATTGCGACCTTCACAGAGAGAACACACAGCCCTGAAATGATTTACTAGTCTTGTCTGAGGGGAAAAGGGAGGCAACATGCAGTGGCAGAAAAAGAAAGAGAGTGTAAAAGTGAAAGGGCGAGACAGAATGACAAACAGGACCCAAAAATAAAAAAATTCCACCTATTGATCCAGGAGAAAGCATAAAGAAACCAGAGAAGCTTCAAATGAAGGACATCCCACCGCAGTCAACTGCATCTGTTTGTGACCTACAAACCACTTGTAATTAAAACAAAGGCACTGGTGCCAGGGGGTGGACTGACTGAATTAAATACGAGCGGCGCACAGGAGGGGCTGAATTAGGGCTGGGAGACGCAGCTGTGAGGACGCCTGGCAGTCAGGAATCAAGACCAAAGGGCCTGATTTACAGGAAAATGTTCTGCTTCATTAATGCTGTCAGAGAGCTTAAATGGGCCAATATGCGACACAACCATTTCTTTCCGCATCGTTCTGTTTGTCCCGTGGCAGTTTTTTCTTTGTTGTACTCATTCTCTCTGGTTGTTTGTTTATGAAACACAGCAATATCCCCACAGAACAGATTAAAGGATTAGTGATGTAAATCTGTTAACGAATCTAATATTCTAATAACATTGTTTTGTCTGTCTTTCATATTCTCCTTCATAACTTCGTTCTCTTTTGTTATGCCAACAAAAACTGTTACTACGACACAAAGCAAATCAGGCTAGTGCAGAGTTATTTAATACAATCTTAGAATGCAGGACCACTGTCCTGCATTGAGTTTCAGCCCTTCTCCATCTCACCTGCTTGTGATTATTCAGTAACTCATGTCTCTTTCTCTTTCCCCACAGGACAAATGACATAGGATGAACACTGCTGGTCATCTCTGTCTGTCTGTGCTGTCGTACCTTTTTGCACTGGCCTGGGCTGTGGAGCCACTGGGTCAGGCTGCCCCCTGCTCCTCTCTGGTGGCTGGGGTTTTGTACGGCTCCTTCTCACTCAGGGACCTCTTTCCCAGCCCGTCAGCTCTGGCATCCGGTTGCTCCTGGACTGTGGAGAACCCCGACCCCACCAAGTACTCGCTCTATTTCCGTTTCAATCGCCATGCGGGTGCCTGTTTAGCTTTTTCCCCACTAGTTCTACCCCTGGACCACTACCT
Organism: Chromobotia macracanthus; assembly: GCA_036877525.1. NCBI lineage: Eukaryota > Metazoa > Chordata > Actinopteri > Cypriniformes > Botiidae > Chromobotia > Chromobotia macracanthus. The sequence continues at coordinate 5,897,908 of JAZGTH010000069.1, forward strand.
CTCAAATCAGACTTGTGGTCCCCCAGATCAGCCCATTCCTTCAGACACTGAAGCTGTTGAGCTCTGCATGGTCCCCGGACCACACACCTTTCTCCAATTTGATAAGAATTTTGTTCAGTTGTGCCTGACTGCTCACCCCAGACAGGACAACAACAGTAAGGACGAGCAAGGGACATCTGAGGGCCAGCCCCCATTGTCGTCGGAAACCCTGGACTTCCGGCTCATAGAAGTTCTGCTGATCAATAACGAGAACTCCAGTCAATTCACGTGTGGAGTCCTGTGTCGATGGTTCGAGGAATGTTTGCATGCTGGCTCCGGCTGGGAGGCAGAGAGCTGCAGTATCACTCAAACAGGTTGCGTGTGTCCCAACACTGCGCCTCCAGCATCACTTCTGCCCACCACACCCCACAACCGCTCCTTAGACCCCGGCGCTAGTGTGTTGCAATCGCCGCCCGATGACTGTTGTGTCACACAGCTGCATTCAAAGAATGGCATCGCTATAGCCCCAAGGGATGTCCGGCAAGGTAAGCCAGGCTTTTTCCTGACAAGCTGCTAGCTGTTTCATTTACAGCGTACCCTAATAAAAACAATTATGCTGCTTTACAAGCTACTTCATTTAATTGGGCTTCCATGGTTTTCGTCGCTTAATGGTATACCTTAAGATCAAAAGAGTTTCATTAATAGCTGATTAGATTTGGAGAGCTCATTATTAGCCTCTAAGGAAGTAACTTTGTTTGTTGGAACTGCCTTTAATCAGGACAATTGTTTGCAAATTGTTAATCAGAGGTTGAGGCTTTGACTCCCAGCGGTGTTGGTCTGGCTGATATGGGAGAGACGTGCGGCCCCAAACATGTGTTCTAACTAGGAGCAAATTGATAAGCTCTGTTGCATTAGAACAGAATCCCAGAATGCAGTGTTAATTCAAACTAAAAGCCTATATACAGTAGCATATCAGATGTCACCTGTAAACATAGGATTCATTGTCATTTTGTTATTTGGGGCTCAACAATAGTGATTTTGTCTGCTGGTCTGGTTAGGTTTAAAGCTGTCTTCAATTTTCAACAACATATTTATCACAAAATATATATAAAATAAACATTACGTTTGTAAGGCAAATGTTTTTCATTTGCAATTATAGAAAGCATTATACAGTTTGTAAAGTACCTTTGTGGCAGTTATAATAAATGATAGCACCATGCAGCCAAGCTTGTTGTGTCCTGGATATTGATCTGTCTCCTATGGTTAAGCTAAGAGTTACACTGTTACACTGAGGGCAGAGAGAGGATGGTCCACTGCAGTGACTTTTGATTGATGTTACCTAATGAGAATCAGATATTTAAGTAAACACATTTAAACATTTCCATTAATAAGGTCAAGCCTACTGTGTTTTGTTAATTCTGCCCCTGTAGCAGATTTTGACAGACCCCACATGTTGACAGACAGTTTATCGGAGCCATGCAGGCGTTATGACGCGTGTATTTGTATGTGTACATGTGTGTGTAATTCAGACACAGCTTTGGCTGGCTCGCTGTAGTGTCTCTCAGCTAAAGCCACACTGAGTTTTATCCTCCCTTGAGTCAGCCTGCTGATTGGCTGTGCCAGAGAGGAGGACACTGCCAATGTGCATGTAACAGAGATGCGGCCATTTCCTTTCCCCACAATGACTGTACTTTAAAAGGCCTTCTCAAAGGCGATATTACTAAAACCAGACCGTTTCAAGCATAGGGAATTCTCTGGAACAATTGGCAGTTTTTTTAAGGTGCCTATTGAAATATTTTTGAAGTAAATAGGCCACTCAGTTGTAAAGGGTATATACTGTAGAAAGCCATTATTTTTATACATTTTATACATTATTTTTTATACAGGTGAGTGCTTTCTGTGCTGATTGTAAGAAATCGGCAAAAATCAGTATAACAGATTAAAAATACTTGCCTATGTACTTTAATATGGGGATAAGTGGTTTGTTTTCTATGTGAACTATCCCTTAGGAACCCAGTCCTATATGACTTACATTCTTTTGTGGCACACAAAAGGAGTTATGCGGAAGGTTAGATCAGAGAAGACAATCTCTGCTCTCGAATGTAAACCATGTAAACACAGAGCCTCTATCCTGTAACTGAATCCCGGATGTCACACTCTCGAGATGATGTTGATGAAGGCAGTTAAAATCCACATACTCTTATGGTCCATCTTCTCATGAATGAGGATTTTACGCTAGTGTTGTAGCTAAGAGGGGATAATTTGAGTGATTGTATGTGGATGATGTTGCTTAAGTTTTCTGTAGACAGAAACATCAAGCTTGCAGGCAAATGAAGCCAGATCTCCATGCTTTGTTGTCTAGAACGCATGAAGTATGTACATTTTTGGAGGTCCCTGTCTGTTATACATAAACAATAGGTGTTGTTTTCATCTCTAAACACACACACACACACACACACACACACACATAGTTATATAGTGGCAGGAAAAAGGAATTCCCTGGATTTCTATCTGGTCATAAAATTAACTTTCCACAACAAATACAGTCTGCTTAAGCCAGTAACACACACAAGTACGGCTTTATGGCTTTAATGAACCCAATGTGTAAACATTCACAGAGCATAGTGGAAAAAGTATGTGAACACATTGAGGGACTGGTTGAGCCTTCCTTGGCAGCAATAACCTGGATCAGATCGGAACAACAGCATTCCTCCCACACATACAGAAAAGGGAAATTTATGGACATTAACACACATGTACATACAGAGTACAGTTATTTTAGTGAACTCCATGCAGTCAACCCAAAATCATCACTGCACATACAGAACCCTGTGCTGTATGACTAGTTTGTAGTACAGGAGATGATCTATTGCGGTTTCTTTTTTTTTTCATTTTCTGATGATCCAGTTTCTGGATGCTGTCTGAGCTGTATTCTCATGTCTCACCCTGATCTGAAGGGAGTTTTGAATCTCTTTATTAATGTGACTGCACTGCAGTTTATGTCAAAGTTGGCAAGGTGAAATCTTTGTGAACTGTAATTATATAAAATGTAGGACATTTTACTGTAATACAATGAATTCTTCCATGTATGCTTCTCAGAATTTTGAAAATACATTTTCAGCTTTCAGTTCCTTTAGATGATGCATTTCAATAGATGTATGTGAATCTGCTCTTTTGAAGATATCAGATGTTTGTACACAATAATTAAAACGTGTAGCTTTTCTAGTACACTTTAACGCTCACATAAATCTTCGAGATGTCTCTTATTGTAGTTTTAATTACTTTAATTTCAGTAGCTGGTTCCCTGGCAAGCTACAAATTGAAAGTAGCTTCCCAAACAGTGATTTCCAACAGATTCTCTCTCATAATAGATGCAAATTTAGTCCAGCAGGTTATTGGCTTACTGAAAAGACTTCAAATATCAGCTAAAAAAATCTCTGTCAGTTTTTAAAAAGGAAAATTCTGTGAAAAAAATAATAAATTCAAATAGCTACATCGAGATAGCAGGTTTCCTTCACCACATGCACAATTAATGTGCCCACAGTTTTGTTATTGCTTCGTAATTGCTAGAACTTTCTCTGCTGGAGATTTTTGGGCTGCCGTTACAAAAGAAGAGACTTAATGCTATCTTTATTAGGTTCTGTGCCCGCATGCTTTTCATGGCAACATACTCTGTCTAATAATTTGGACCTTGAATAATATATCTTACTCCTCTCTGCATAATAAGAAATGTGGTTCTGTGTATGTTTGTGCCAAGAGAGAGTCACAAACTGTTAGCTAACCTCCCAGTGTTTCTAAAAAACTGCATTTGGACACATAAATCTAGCATAACATTATGTGAAAGGAAGTTAAAATGTTCAGTTTGAATCCAAAAGTTCTGTATAACGCAAGTGAAGCCCACACAGAATCTGCAAAATATTAAATAAGCAAGCATACAATAATTTAGGGGGTCTGTACAAGGACATGTACTAACTTTCTGTAGAAATCTGTCAGAATTTTCTGTGAAATTATGCTGTGGACTTTTTGGAGCTTTTGTGGACTTGTTGACAGGCAAAATGCAGGTAGTGTCTGTGCAGCTGTTTGTTTCTATGTGTGTGTATTTAAAGGTGCTGGGCAGAGCCGAGGCTGCAGTGTTGCTGTTAGTGTGTTCTAAGCAGTGGAAGTGTCATCAAGATGGATTAAGGAGCCTTTCAGTTCAGGTTCCACTGCTGATCTGAGCTGCAGGGTCGGTAGGAGGAGGCAAGGAGTGCTCATGCCTCCAGAGCCCAGCTTCCCCTGATCACACACGGTTCCCCTTGACCGAGAAAGCCAGTAGGTTGAGATCAGGGCCGTGGCTGCTGTCTATTTTACCTGTTAGTCAGGTGTTTGGCTTGCCTTTGTTCTTTAAGAATTTTATAGAGATTATTAGAGTCAGTTATTTTCTTCTTGTTTGTGCTGATATATAGAAGAGCATTTTCATTTGAATGTGTGTAATTTTTAATGTTAAAAATGGTCCTGTCCCAAGATGTGCAAATACAAGTTGGCTGTGCATGCGGGGGACAGTAGGAGTATTTGAGGAAAACTGTTGGAAAACAATGTTTATTTTGAATTTACTCTTTCTTTTATATTTACCTTATTGGATTATGAAGTCTGTCATAGGTTTATAACATAAACAAAATAGCTAAGCATATGTGTATTGCCTTCTAGTTTGTAATACAAGACAGTTGTAAAAATATCACGTGTGGATACTGTGCAGTCTACATGACTTTCCCAGGTTATGTAACTTGTAACAAGAATGTTATCCTCATCCATGGCCTTTTGTGCCGATTCTTTAATCAGATCTATTCAGCGATTGTGGATCTTCTGATGCGTACTCACTGAAGCTTTCTGCATTGTTAGTCCTGGATTATGCTACTTTTATTCAACTCAGTCCTTGGTCTTATTGACTGTGGGCTGAGAAACATGTAACGGTACTTCATTGTGTGACCTTAATATTGCATTGGTAAATACTCTTCTTTCATGCACAGGCTGTTGAAGCCATTTTGTATCTAGAACAATGTACTTATTCAGACACAAAGAGCTGCATGTAGTCTTGGAAAAGGACAAATCTCAAGGATGGACTTGTTCTCTCGTTCTTATGTTTGGATTTGTTTCTTGCTCTCACAGAACTAACTTCCAGGAATGGTGATGTTTGAGAAGGGTTTCATTGCTTTGTTGACCTCTGGTTTGACAGATGTGTGCAGGAGGAGGTAAAGCAGATTGCAGCTAACAAGGAGGGAAACAGAAAAGCTGTAGGTGTGTAAAACACCTGGTAACTATCATTATTTTTGCAGTTCTTTAAAAAAATTACCACACTCTATTTTTTTCTTATTTTATACCTGTCTCTCTTCATTATTGCCTACATCTCTTTCTCTCTGAAACTGCAATAAACCCATATCCAGAGCTAAAAGGTAGTTTCCTTACGTTTCATGTTATATTGTTACTGTTCATCAACCAATGAAATGCAAAGATTAGCTCATCAGTCCTTTCTCGGGTTAAAGTTTTGCTGGTTAGCTTAGTCTAGGTAGCCCCTGCTGGTACATGTAGTAACTACACCATTTGTGAGGTTAAATAGAACCTGCTTTTCATTATTGGCTGTGCTGTTGGTTCTTAAACCCATTATATCTTTTTGATAATCATTTAACGTAAACTACAGGAACAGAGCCTTCTGCAATGAAATAAACATGACTGCTCTTCCTCCTTCTTGCTTTCTCCACCCAACCTTAGGTGCACCATAGATGGTGCTCATTCACAATTGAGACTCTACCAGTCACTGTTTCACACACAGCAGGAGAAAAGAGCGCTGTCCAAACCTTCAAACCCGGGCCCTTCGGAAGCCCCGCCCCATGCGGCGAAGTTGTCTCTTTGAAAGGCTCATCTTTGTGCCATTTCCACACATGAGAGAAGCATCGATCAGAAGAGGTTGTCATTAAATGTGACACTGTGCTTTGTCTATTTTCGGGTGGGTGACAGAGGCTTGAGAGCAGCCCGATGGAGGGCCGTCGTTAATCATTAAACTCACTCTGTTCTGCAGGGCTCACACTCAGTTGAACTGCACTGCAGCACCAAATGATGCAGTATACATGCGCTGTACCTGCTCACATGCCCGCATTTCGAACCCCCAGCCAGGTGGATGAAACCAGCCTCTGAAATTCTGAAAGAATGTGTCTTTCTTCTATGTGCTTGTTCTCTCCTCTTTACTTTGAAGACTTTGGACAAAGTCACTGAGAAATATGACGAAAAAGACACAGATAAAAGGAGAGAGAAGGAAAGATACTCCTGTGGGGTACCAGCCATATTGTGATTATTTTAGAAGAGCCTTTGGTGTAATCTCGGAGGCATGACAGGGTGTGTTATCTCTGTGGTCTCTGCTTTCTGCTGCTCCTCAGATGGACTGTTTCTCTGTACTGTAATCAGAGCTCCTCATGTGCTCATCCTTCTCCATGTGCTGTCCTTAAAATTACTGTCTTAAACGCTAGCGTTGTGCTGTAGTCATGCTGCTGTAATATAACAAGTCAAACTGTAACCGTTTTCTGCCTGCGAGGTAGAAATTGCACTTCAGATGGTTAATGTTAAAAATAATTCATCTAGAAAATGATGTCATCATTCACTTATGCTCATGTTCAAAATATGTATGACTTCTCATGATCGTACCCAGGAGAACTTGTGTGGGTGTTAGTTTTTTTGTTAAATAATGACTATTATTACATTTTTGTCTGTTTCTCACACAAAGCTGTTGTTGGTTTTAAAAGACAATATTAAATGCAGGATAGTTTTATGGTACTTTGCTATCTTTTGAACCCTTAAGTTCCTACTGTAATTGCATGTAAAAGATCAATAGATAGACATTTCTTTAATATGTTACACACATTATTAGAAAGTCGTATGGGTTGAGCATGGCATGAATAATTAATGACATAATTTCACTTATTATATTAAGTCAAAAATATTATTTTATTTATACAGTAACATGTAATCACATCCACCAATCCCTTTTTCAAAAAAGGTACAATTCTTTCAGTGTTTCCTAAATTCAGAGAAGCAGAGAAGCAGCTATTAAAACGGTACTCAGTCTTTGCCTCTCGCAGTACGCCAAGCAATCTGTTTTATGAATGAGACTCAGACTCCAGGTCATGCTTGTTCACAAGCTTGGGCCTGAGAACTAAAGGACTTGCACACCTCAAGCTGTCATAGTACAACACTCCATACTCTGAATCACAACGCCATACCCATCTTGGCAGGCAGCCTCATTTGGACCGGGATTTGTTTGGGTTTCACACTGAGCTTTGTAGAACAGACTGCAGTCCCAAACACTCAGATTCAGATCAAATGGACATATGCCTTCTTGTCTGAGCAATGAGAACACGGCCCGCCTCGCTTGTGCTGTAATAAGATTCTTTAGATTCTATAGACATTCAGTCTGGCTTGCTGTACAAGCAGACATGTCTGGTATTAAAGCTTTAGATTATATATTCATCTTTTATATTAACTAATATGAGATGTACTTTATATCTTAGTGCTTTAGTTAGTGTACTGATTACTCTGCTATTTGCTGTGCTTTTAGCTGTTGTTCTGCATAGTGAACTATTCACTTCACTTTTTCAAGTCAAGGAAAATCAGTGAAATCAGACTATGCACAACTGGGTATGCACAACTTGAGTTCTGTTGTGAGGCTACATTACATTTGGCAGACGCTTTTATCCAAAGCGACTTACAGTTTATTCAAGGTATACATTTTTTATCAGTTTTATCATTTTTATCCTGGGAATCGAACCCACAACCTTTGCACCACTAACCCAGTTATCTACCAATTCATCTACAGGAACATCTGTATGCTGCCTGCTGTCCAGCTGTTTTGAGCATGATGAGAATGTATGTTAGTAGAACTCTGGTGTACTTTGCTGTCGCATGCATGCTGAATGTGCAGCAAGCCGCAGAGCTACCAATGCAGAAGAACCTGAACACACAACTTCCCACTGGACACCAATTACTGCTGCACCCTGAATCACTCACAATTCTCATTAATGTGTGAAATCGGGTTCAGCTCAAGGGACCGTAAAGGCCTCATGTGTGCACCCTCATTCTCCTGTATGAAGCAGCACCACTGTTAATTAGAGCCTGTTCTGAGCCAGGCCCTGTGGGAGCTGAGAGTGGATCTCTGTTCTCATAAAAAATATCTTTGGTATTGATAAGCCAGCTGGAGTCTTGTTTTATAGGACAAACATATAACCTGATGAAAACCCTGATTTGTGTGGTTTTGTTAAAACCACATAAGCATGGCAATATATTTAAAACTTTATATAAATATATAATTTTTTTTCCTGTCTTGCTCTCCCCTAGATCACCCTCTCTCGTCCCCCCCCTCTCTCTTTATTTTCTCAAGAGATGAGATCAAGGGGGTAAAGAGACAATTATGTGGGTCACAAAGAGATGTCACTCTCCACCTGGGGCAAGGTGTGCCAGAGCACACAACAGATGGAGGGCCACCCTCAGTGCAACTCTAATCAACACTTCAAATGACCCTTTTATGCCTACAGAAAACACGTTTGTTTTCCAAACATGCGGAGGCTGGGTGTTTTTATGCAGTTATGTATGTTTGTTTTATGTAGTTTATTTTAAGATCTAGTTATTATTCAGCTCCATAAATCACAATGTAAAGATATAAATATCTTTAAATATCACTTTTGTTGATTTTTCTAAATTTAGTCACTGTGAAAATGACCATTATAGAGGAGAATTGAAAGTTGATTATTTAAAGATGATGCCTCAGAGGGGAAGTGTGTCATTTCTAGTCCCTAAATTATAGGGACTACAATATCTCTGTTGGGCTCTATTGACTTGGGTCTGTAAGCAACCATGTTACAACATACTAAGAACACCCTAGTAACTGCATAGCCATGCCCTATCAACACTGCAGCACTGTGATAAGCAACCCTCACATCTTCCTTAGAAAACATAAGAATTTTACTTATTTCTCATATATTGGGAAATATGCTGCATGAGTTTGTCGCTCAGTCCCTTATATTGGAAATGGCCATTTATCTCCAGCTGCTCTAGATGTTTGTGGTAAAACTATGATTTGGTTTCCTGCTGTAATCAGGGTGTTTTGCTTGTGTCAGTGGTGTCCTTCATTAGGGGTTAGTGAATGAAGAAGTCACTTCAGTGTATGTATGGGGGTATGAGTAATGAGGCTGACTTTAATTTACTTTTCACTGCAATAGAGAAGTTATCATTTATCTCATCCACAGTGCAGACCTGTAATCCATCAGGGGACACCAGTCCCTGTTCTCATGATTCAAATATCCATGTATCCTTGTGTGTGTGTGTGTGTGTGTGTGTGTGTGTGTGTGTGTGTGTGTGTGTGTGTGTGTGTGTGTGTGTGTGTGTGTGTGAATGAGTGGATAGGGTATCAGATCTGGTGAAGATCAGGGGAAGCATGCATACTTCACTAATGCCATCTGCAGGACACTGCAATCTATGGTATTTGTAATTTGGGATTTAACTATTCCTATAGTTAGTTTGTTTTGTTACATTTTTACATTTTGTTTTAATTAACAGAAGAAAGAAAAAACAAGTGTGCTGCTACTCAGTGTGTCTAAAGCACTCAGTGCGGATCAGTGTGTCTATGTTCTAAGCCACAGTTCTGAGCCAAATGTCCAATTACATTTGTCTCAATTAATGATATCCATTTAGGAGGGAACTATTTGTTGCCCAAACCATAGCATTTGGCTCCCATTGCTGCAGATAGAAAGTGATGTCCTTTCTGTCAGAAGCATTATTTTCATATATCCTAACAGCAGCAGGAACCTTGAAATGTACTGTTCACTTATTCATGTTACAGACAGCAGTCTGGCATGTGTTCCTCTGTTTGCCTTCTCGATTACTGTGTCCTCGAGACCAGCCTCGGGTGATTGTTATTCTGTGGGTCAGTGTCAGGAGACCATTTTAAACAGAGCAGTTGAATGGAGGGGAGAGATGTAAAGAGGGAAAGAAAGATATGGAGTGAGGCGAGGAGAGCAAAATGGAGAGAGACAGGTCTCTTTTGATTGCTGTGGTAACAGGATTAGTATTCTGAGTCCATGAGGTCCATCTCGCCGTCCCTTTGGCTGGTGGCAAAGCACTGAGATCTTTTATGTGCTGCCTTAATTCTTTGTGGCTATATTTCTAGTCACAATCCACTCTCTACATGCAGGCTTAAAGAGCTCAAGGTTGGAGGCCACCTCTGGCAGTCAGCTATCACTAAACTTCGCCTGTGGTGAAGGACTCCACGGTACAGCTTTCTCAATCACTCAATGCAAAAATGTCCACTTAAAGCTGTACTGAAGTAAGTGATCTATACAGTTTGGAGAACTGGTGTTTTGCAATAGCGTGTGGCTGTGATAAACAGTATGTGTAAAAGGATGGTTATGTAGAAGGTTGAGACCGTGAAAGAGCAGGGTTGGCTCTGGTTCACCAAATCAAAGCTGCTGGAATATAAACAATTATACCTCACGTACATGCATACATTCCTGCTTTTGTTTAGTTTGAAAACCTATTTAAAACTTAATATGATGATATAAAGGTTATGCAAATTTTGCACTCACTACTAATTTTGTGTTGTTCCAAGAGATTGTCCCTGTAATAAGTGATTAAGGCATCTAATAAATGATTTACTCATGCAGGCAGCAAGTTATGTGCTCAGTATAACTTCTTGGGCTGTTAGTTAACAGTGTAAGTGTAATTAGTGTAATAATATGGTGCAGTAGTAGCCAATGGAGTTTGGGATTACCTGCTTTTTCTGAAATGTGGTGCTGTCATTTGGGACACTCTCAATATTTACTATTAATCATTATGGCTTAAACTGACATATGTAAAAACAAGCCTTGATCAACCATATGTTTGTGTTCTTATGTGGTGTTGCTGTAAATATTCATATCTTCCTTGTTGATCAGTTATTTCATGGTTACCAACCGTAAACAGCAGGACATTTAGTCAATTGCTTGGTTTCTATATCTCTGGCATTGCACTGTGTAGTCCTGCCCTCCATGAAATCTCATTGGTTCAAAATCTACCTGCTGTTTCTTAACGCTACACATCAGGTGTCTTCTGATTGGCTGTGATTGTGTCACATCTTGACAATGAGACAATGAGCATGTCGCTGAAAACGTGCTGTGTTGAGTCTGATTAGAACCCAATGACAGAAAATGCTCTGAGACTACATTGAGTTGCACAGTCTTCTTTGGCATTATAACAAACCCATACTGTACCTTCAGCTCTTTATAGAGGTAGATTGATGTTCTCAATCTATAAAATCGTGCATAGTCAGGTCAAATTGACACACTGAGTCTCTGTGGGATACAAATTGGATTCCCGTGGAGGTGTGGGTAAGTAGATACCAGCATGGTTACTGATATAAAATGGGTTGTGCCTGCCAGTGGCTTGTTACTATGGGTCTGAGTGTCTGCCCTGTGGCTTAATCAATACTTCCAGTCTCATACTACCTATCTAAAGGCCTTCTTGGGAGAATGATAAAGGAATTGATCGCATTCCAGATGGCAGTTAGACCATATGTCTAGGAAGACAAATAGGAGATCGCTTCATTAGAATCTGGATTGGCCAGGCCTGTCCCAGTAGTTTTTGTTAACTCTGGAAAGCATGAAACTTCATCTATCCCCAGAGGTTCTGCCTATAGGAGCTGAAAAATAGGGGTAGGATGGTACAACACAGAAGGTAAAAGGAAGGAAGCCCTGGAGATATTTCCTCCTCTTTGCTTCCTGAATAAGGGTGAGGGATGTTATACAAAGTTAAGGAGAAATAGGAAAGCAGTTATATCATGCCCATGAAACAGATTCATCCAATACAGACGTTTTCCAAAGCCCAGGAGCCCTCGATGTCCCCATAACCAGCTCATCTTGCATCTCACCATTATTTCTCTGCCATTTAGGTTCTATTGATACATGTGTGGAATATTATGGGTGAGAAGATTTATGAGACATCATGCTGCCAGAAGCCCTAGAAAAGTTCCAATTTTGAATCTTCCCCACCTCCCTAAAGTATCCCATCTCAACTTTATCTCTGTTTCGAACTCTACATGTTACATAAATGATACCCACTGCACTTATGAGTACAATTCCTGGAGGACTTAATGCATGGAATGTAACACTTTAATTCACTTAAATCTGTTTATTTTACTGTAGGTAGAGTAGCTCAACTTTATTAACTATTTTCAAAGCTGTTCCTCTAAATGGGTTTGACTGTATGGTGTACTTATAAATGTTACTTTAGTAGTTATTTTGGTCAGAGGTGTTAACACCTAACAATAGCATGTAACAATGTGTATGTTCCCAAAATCCCAACTGTACGCAAACATTTTAAATGTTTTCCTTAATGTTGGATTTAAAGTTGAAGCCAGTACTGTAGGAACCTTGTTTTCTCTGTTTTCTCTGTCAAGGTCATTTTATCCCCTCTATACTTTTACCACAGAGACATGTGAAATCCTAACAGAGACCCGGTTCTTTGGGGGGACTTTCGCCTGCTCCCAATACACACTAGTGTCAGCCTGCAGACACAAATTGGTGACAAGGGGAACAGGGACGCCTCTTGGGGAGTTCTGTAGTCTTCAAGGACTTTAAACTGTGTCCCTGAACAGGAATACGTTGAGAAACATGAGTGTAGACATGGCTGTATGTGTGTTATGCTGTCATGTTGTGTATAAAGGACTCATAACATTCCATCTCTGCGTGACACTGCATAGCAGCTTCATTGCTGACTGGCAGGTGGACAGCTCATTTTAAAGACTGGATATGGTATTTGTGGGTTTGTTTGAAAGAGAGAGAGACAAGTGAAGAGAGTCAACAAAGATTTAATGGAATTATTGTTTTTATTTTGCAATCTTGGCAAAGCATAAGTACTGTAAGTACTTACAGTATAGTGCTAAAATAGTATGGCAATAAAGTAAATAGGACAAGGACATGCAAATCAATAACTAGCTGCTAAAGAGGCCATGTTTTCCTCTCCAAGAATGAGTTTTATATTTTCATTAAAACTCAAAGTGTGCAACAATTTTAGAAAATGTGATTTATCTCTATTTTAATGTTAGGCGAGAATTATTATACATGATTTAGAAGGCATTCTTTACTCTTCTTCAGTCAACAGGAAGTGCTGTTTCAAATAATATATTTGAAAAAAATAATAGGTGAGAAGAGAGGGAGTGAAAAGGATGGAAAAATGTCGCATCAGTGTCACAGCTCAACGTGTCAAAGCATGTGCGCTAACCACTAGGCCACAGCTTTGACGTCAGTCATTTTTTTACATTGCTTCCTTAATTTAGATTTCCAATAACACCTTCACATCCCTCAGCTAATGCGTTTCCTCCATCTTGACGTCTGGGACTAGCGGCGATTTACTGAGGGTGTGTAAACGCTATCAGTGTTGCAGCGGAGCGTGGAGTCATTTGTCATGGGTGAGAGTGACAGGAGCTTGTTTTTATTCTGATACTCGCAGTCAGATCCGCAACACCCTCGTTACAAGTTGCTAACACGTGTGGTCTGTTGTTAGCGGCTATGGCACTTTAAAAAGATTTGCATACATCATGTCATGGTGACAGACATTTGATGTGGAGGAAAGATGCTGAGTGACTGATTTTGCTTGTAAAAAAGGTGGGAAGTTTGTGTTTCCTTATTTTTCCTTTAATATTACTGTTGTTTATGCAAACAGCCTTTATTTTTGAGCATGAATATGTTGAAATATTACAGGTATTGACTGAAGCTATAGTAGTGGAATAAAAGTGAACAGATAAAAAAAGTTTTTGGAACAGGAAAACAGAAATAGAAGCGCAGTTTTAAAACCTAGTGGCTTGAACTGCATCCTTCTAAGGCAGCATTTTAAGTCTCATGAGTTACTGATTTGGAACGCTCTACAAGGGCAGCACTCCATGTGCAAAGTGAATATTTTTTTTCTTATTTAATAATAAAAAATAATTTTCTGGTGTTATAATTTCTCTAAATTTGTCCACCATCTTGGATTATTTACCACTGAGCTTGTTGTTAAATTGCTTTCTCTCTAACGCAAATGTAAAGCGCTGCTTTAGAATCTGGTCATATTAGAATATCTTAGAAGCACAGGAGGCAAAATTATGTTTGGACCATTTGGAACATGTTTCATATCTGCAGTGCTTCTGCAATGCCTTAAAATGCTGCCTGTGTAGGGAGCTCACCAGGTTTTGTAACAGAGCAAGAGATAGAGCCAGTGAGGTAGCAAGAAAAGGATGAGGCAGAGAGAGAGAGAGAGAGAGAGAGAGAGAGAGAGAGAGAGAGAGAGATGGAAGGTAACATCAATCTGTGGCGATTTAGCAACAAAACGACAAATGGTTGACAGACCGTAGAACTCATTCTAGGGTCAGGTTAGCATGCAAACAGGTTATGATTTATGTGATAGCTGTTGGCTTCATCTTGTGTTCAGCCACCTTCTCACACCCACACACACATTCATATCCTGTCAACACCTTCCTCGCCCTTCATCCCACACATACAGACACTCCATTTTTGTTAATACTTCGCCTAAATTGTGCCAACACTCTTCTAGCTGTCAGGGTTCACGGCCACCCAAATCTGGACTTTCACAGGAACACCCTTGTAGGGCCTCCAGTGTCCTTCAGAGGTGTGTGTCTAGGGGCTCACGTCCGCCCGCGGGCCTCATTTATGTTCATCTGCTTTGACATTAAGTGGAATTTTCCCCTGATCTGCTTGCTAGCCAGTGTTACTTCTGACAGACAGGGCTATTTATCATCATCTCAAATGTGCAACACCCCTCATCCCAACACATGGTGCTGTGCTAATATCTGGACACGCATGCACACGCCATAGCCTTGCAGATATGTCACCTAACTAATGTTAATTTAGCACCCACTTTATCTTGGGTCATTTTAAAAGGCTTTGTTCGATAGAAGACAGGTAGGGTTAGAAGTTCATTATTTGAAAAATTGCCCATGTTCTCGCTCTCTTAAAGGCATACACACAATAGGTATTGTCCCTATTTATTGCATGCATTCCACATGCTGTTTTAATTTTTCATTGGAAGTATAACTTTAAGTAATAACCATTTTGTTATCTGCATAAAAATAAGCTACTTAATGTTTTAAAATGTTTAATATGTCTTTTAATCTATTAAATGTTTCGATATCTTTTAATCTATTAAATGTTTCGTTAATATATCTATTAATGTTTTGTTAGCTAAATGTAGAGTCTCTATAAGTATAGCACATCTTGTACAGTGTTAGTCCTGATTTACTTAATGGCAGGGCTGAAAATAAGGTACATTAGCGTTCCAGGCCACACCAGAGAATAATTATTTGTCTTGCTCTGAATAGATCTTTTATACCCTCAGTACAGAATTACAGAGTAGCTTAGTAGCTATAGAGCAAGAAGCTTTTAATGTAATGAACAGGTGCTATTTGTTCCTGAAAAAACAACTCTTGGGGAAAAAAACAGAGAGAGAAGCCAAAAGAAAGAAGGGCCTGTTTCCTTTATAGTGTGTCAGGGTTGTACACTTGGGTTGTAGTCACAGCCAGACTCTAGTCCAGTCAGGATTTTGTGGGACAAAATGTGTAGATTTATTTTGAAAATTAGGAATTAAAAAAACATACTGATCAACTGCTAATCTAAATCTTGAAAAAAATAAAAGATAAATATTGCCTTGGTTGAAATTGGAAAAAATGACACATAGCTAGGCCGGCACAGAATATCCAAAGATTTCCACAGAACATTTTTTGCAGAATTCATACAGACTTTATTCCTGACCATCCTGGCCATTTTGATAATGCTCGCGGCTATCAATAGAGTGTAGTACTTCGCTTAGCACTCTGGCTGAGCGTAGTCAAACCCATTCCACATATTTTGAGATTTGCATAACTGAGCAAATCTGTGAAATTCTTTCCCTGTTAAAGGTATGGAAACCTTTATTAACGCATTATGTAACGTGAAGTCAGAGTAGTCCAAATCATGGCCTCCAAATCCCAAAAGTTTAGTGTGACAACAGCTAAAGGTTTTCAGCTGCCAGGGTTCCCAACGGTCATAAATAAGTAAAATCTTAAAAAGTAACAGAAATTCCTTTTGTTATAATTTGTTATTTGTTATAAATTTGTTATAATTTGTGTAGTTTTGCCTAGCTCTAAAACAAGCATGTCCACTTAGATTTAAAACATTTTAAATAATGTGTTTAATTATGATGCAGTTTCTTGATGTCAAAGAAATCTTACAAAATATAAGGAGGTTTATGGTTCAAACCAATTTATTTTTTATTTTTTTAGTTTATTTTTCTTGTTTAAAGCTTGTTTAAATTCAATTATGTATTTTTACTTCTCAGAAAAGCATCTTGTGTTAAGGATGTTTTAAAGGATTGTTTTAATTATTTTTTTTTTGCCGGAAAGACAGAACGCTGAATAATAAAAAGAGTATGTAGAGACATTTTTAAAACCACACAGCCAACTTTATGACCTCGAACATCTGCACACACTGTACAGACAAGATCACAATAAAATCCTTTTCAGACTTTCTTTATTCACCTCTTTTATAACAGTGCGCAGTAAGCCACCCTGCAAGGCCGCAGGCAGCCCTGCCATCTCCACGGCCCTTAATTGAATTCAGAAATGTAAATTGGAGCTGGGGTCAGCATCACTCAAGAAGTGTACCTGGAACTCCTGTCTAATAATGTCCCATAAGAGCCTTCTTTAATAGAGTGATTTCTAGTAGAAAGAGAGAAGAGGCGGCAGCATGCCTAGAAAAAAAAACAGAAGAAGAAAACAGTCTCTCTGGGCTTGCCCGCCCCCGCAGGGTGGAAGGAGAGAGAGAGTGTCTTCACAGATGACACACCGAGCAGCACAGTCTTGCTTTTTTTAAAGAAAAACACTCACGATTACAGAAAGATGGAGGTGGATTTAGCCTCTGTTTCAAGGGTTTGGCTAATTTACTGTGAAGTAATGACAGATGCAGAAGTATATTCAAATAGCTTTGTTGTGCTGCACTTGTTGTGAAAGGTTTTGAGATTGCTTTCACAGTTTTGCTCATTTTATACAAGGTTTCCATCACATGTTCCAATGTGTTGATATGTGCTTATGTACATTTAAATATGCATGCATTTATTTAGCAACAATTAGTGTAGTATTTATGCCTTCACCAGCTTTTTTGTACAGTTTTCTGTAAAGGTTCTAGTTTCCTTGCATGTGTGTTTACCTGCATTCGTTGTGTCATGTCTGCTGTGGAAATCATACATTTGTAGTAGTATCATATTCACTTAATCACTCCTGTGTGCTGTACAGATCATATATCGGATATATATCCCATGTAAGTATTTTTTAATCTTATATGTACACAAAAGTGCTATTATTTTTGAGGGGGCTGGGTGTTAAACTTTAGGTTAAAGAGATACTAATCTCAGAAAAGCCTTAAGAAAGGGATTGAAAGTGTAGATATGTCAGTGATAACAGTATGTTTGCATGCAGTGATGCTTTTGAGTTTTTCTCGACATAGAGGGTACGTGTGAGTGCTGGCATCACAGCGAGCAGGACAGAAGGATTACACTTTGCCATTTGACCTGGGCAGAGGACACATGCCTCTGCCATCATTAATCTGTGCCTGCTCACTGCTGGTGCTCCTATTCACTGAGGCGTGTATCAACTGTACGTATGACTGGACTGTAGATGTGGGGCGCACATTGGCACATAAGGGAAGCACAGTGCCTGAACTGATTAGCTGAATTTGACAGTTTACTGAATTTTTACTGAAATTGTTCTGAAATAGGACTGGGTGTCACCAGCTACCTCACAATATGATACACATTGTAATGGATATTTAGTGCATTTTCATGCATGTCATGTTTGGGTCATGTTACTGCAGAAAATCAGAGGGGGGAAGTTGTCTGTCGTTTTCTATGTGTTCCATCCACAGTGGCACATGAAACAGTATGAATGCAAACATGAACAGAATATTGATTCAAGTATCTGAAGGATTTTTACCAGGGCCTGTGAAGGTACTGCAGAGGGTCCATGGAGAATATATTAAACACACTCAGTATTTTAGTACGACAAGTCAAACTGTTTGAATGGGCTTTAATTAAAGATCAGTTATGCATTATATAAAAGAATAATGTTAACTGATGTTATTAATATAAAATCTAGCTCTTTTAAGTTGGTAGGGGTCCTTCAATCTGCAAAATTTGAAAATCCTTGAACTACTGTGAAGTATTTATGTAAAAAAAGCGGAAAAGAACAACAGTACTGTATAAATACACAGTCGTATTCTACTTAATCATAAAAAAAATGTTGTCGGACATTATAACTGCTATGTAAGTATCTTCTCTCTTTAAAATCTTGATAATTGCCCTTTTGATGCTAAAAGGCTGTTCTAATTTTGCAGGTTAAGTAACTGAGGCCCAGGATTGAAACCGATAAACATGTTGTGTCTGAAGGCACAGCACATAGTTACAAGCGCCTGCCTTTTGATGTGTGTACTTTGTCTTCCTGGGGTTTGTTTCTCTCCTGAAAGACGAGAAGTTTGGGTGAATTTGTGTGGGTGAATGTGAGGTAATTATTATTTTAAGATTGTTCTATGTTTGTATATTTGAGTAGGAGAGAGAGGGTCATTTATTGTGCAGAGTTTGTATGTGTATTTTTATGTAGTTTTCCCATCTCTGTTTTCCTGACGGGCTCTGTGCATGTGTAGATAAATAGACAGGTGGATAGACAGACTCTCTTTGTTCAGCCCTCAAGGGAAAATTCAGGCGCGAAATAACAGCAGCATCAAAGTTAGAGTGCACAAAAACTCACGTATAAACATAAGCACCGATACATACAGTTTTAATTGAACGTGTGAAATAATACACAGAATGCAACAAAACATATTACCCACATATGAGTGCTTCAGGCAATATATAAAGGGGGTGGGATAGGTGGTGGGACTGTTTGTTAGCAGTACTCAGAGAAAATATCCTCTTGTGCTTTTGTTCTGTTTGGTGGGGGTTACTTAACCATATATTAGTGACAAATTATGGGGACGTCCTCATCTGTAAAAATGTATAAAATATAGTAAATATATATATTTTTTAAATTGTAAAAATAGGGTTAGGTTAGATAGTGGGCTAGGGTTAGGCTATATCGTTATAACTATGTATAAAAAGAATAGAAGTCGGAAATGTCCCCATTTAGATAGATATGGAAAAGTGTGTGTGTGCGCAGTGTGTGTGTGTGTGTGTTTGCAATATGTTAGCAATTTAAATAGAAAATACCTAGACAAAATGACTTGTAATGCAGAGTCTTATTTTTCAATGATTAAAGGAAGAATAACATGCAGACAGAGAGGAGATAGGGAGTGTGGACGAGAAAGAAAGAGTATGGGCCCAGATGCTCTGTGCTCATGCAGGAAGAGGGAACGTGACTGGAATATATGGGAGATACCATGTGCCACCTGCTAGTGGAGGGGGGTGACAGTGGAGCTCTGGCCTGGATCTAGGAATTGGTTGGCTGTGCTGGAAGACCAATAGCTTTCCTGCACTTCCAGCAAAGATTAGTACACTGGGTCATCCTGCTCACAAGAATCAGAAAATGTGTATGTGTGTGTGTATGTGTGAAAGAAAGTTCACAAGACTCACTATCTGTGAACAATTAACAGTGCTGATTTAATGACTACAGTATACTAGTTCTTTCCAAGACCCTTTGCAAACAAATGAGGAGATTTCATGATTTTGTGTGTTCTTCTTGACACCATTTAGATTCTAGTTCCATCTAAAATGTTGGCTAAATTATCTTTTAGCAGAAACCGCATTTAAATATTACATTGAGTCTGGCTCAGTTTTTGTATGTATCATCCAGGCAATTCGCAATGGATTATCCTACAGTCCCAAACTACAGTTCAATCACTTCTTGTTTAATATCTTGTGTTGCTCAAATTCAGAACAATATGAGGGAAAATAGAATGTGAGGGCCAGTTTACATTGAAAACACACCAGTTGCTCTTTTTGGTAGAACATAATAGTGAAAGAAATGTAAGTTTACTTATTAATTTAGCTGACAAGTACATTGTAAAATGCATTTAATATACTGTTCGTAATTAAGTGGCAGACATTTTTTGGTTCCTTTTGTTGGCTAAACCATGCAGGGTAAATAACCACTACAGCTGCATCAAAACTTCCCAAATAAAGCATTTGCTACAAACACAATTGATTATTTTCTGTTTGTCAAAAAGTGTTTGAGGGATGTAATTATGATGCATGACCTTCAGACCTCACCACGAGATGAAAGAGTCAAACGGAGTCTCACGAAGCACAAATACTAATATATAAGTAACACATGGATGGCAAGATACTGCAGGAGAGAGAGCAAAATTCATACAGTTTCCATATGGATGAGAGGAGCGAGGGTTAATTTAGTGAGCTGAGAAATAGAGCTCCAGGAAATGTATTCTTTTCCCCTGGAGTAAACACATGAAGTTACAGGGAGGACGTGGGAGATGGTATCTAACGACGCGTGTTATTCCTCCGCCCGAGGGCTATTGTGTGAGTGAGCTGTAAAAGTTTGTGAGGTGCGTTGAAATAAGAAAAACGCTGCACTTTCTCCGTCAGACAGACAGGATGGTATCCGGTTTAATTCCCTCAGGAAATAAAGTGATGTTGGGATTTATCGGCATTTCTGCAATTATAAGAGCGCTGTCACACTCCAGCAGTTACCCAGACAGGGATTTGTGAGCTTGGCACGGATGAGAAGCTGTTTCTCTTTCTATTTTCTTAAAAACTGCCTCCAGTTTCTAAGACCTCCTGTATAGTTTTTCAATTTGAACACTTTTGATAGTAAAGAATTCACATCAAGACATTGTTGGCAGGGGTGGGTGTTGATATATCGAGCTTGTAAATGTGGAATATCTGAATCTCTGTCATTTTGAAGAACAACAGTTTGTGTTCTGTGTGCTCACAACATTCATGGAATCACACCTTCGCCTGTGTTAGATGATTCATGGGTTGTCCTTGTTCTGCAGGCTGTGGATTCAATTAACCCCTTGCTGTTGATGGATGGGTTTCTAACTGATGGCCAGCTATCCTCACTAAAGAGACCTGTACTTAGCCTTCCATATTCAGCTGCTGTCAAAAGGGCCTCTATTACACATCACCCATTCATCTTGTAATTGGTGTGTGTAGTACTGTCAAACAGCTATTAACAGCCCACCTCATCCTTCCCAATTACCCCCAAAGCACCCTGGACTCTCCCACAGCAAACATCATTACTGCAGAGAGCTGGAAGAACATCTGTTAGTTCAGAACACCAACCAAATATAAAAAAAAGGCAAATAGCAAACTTCATGGGTTCAGTGCACGTTATCACTTCGTTTATTGGCGAGGAGAGAAGGCAAGGGATGTTCATTGCCAAAGGCCTCATTGATTGGACAAGTTTGCTTTGTCAGCACGTCCTCTGTGATGAGCTCAGTGAATAACCCGGCACAAAACATGCTGCAGTGCTGCTGAGGGCCGGTGTCGCGTAGCATTCTGTCACCCTGCAGAATGTTATCCCCTCTTGACCCCAAACTGGTTGGTTAAAATGGTTTAAAAATTTAAATGGTTACATTAATCATTAAACTTTTTTTATTAAACAATATATACAAAAAACAAAATATAATATTTATGCATAAATTATTAATATAACAAATTAAACCATACTTATTATGTGAGTTAACTCACGAGTTTTAGCATAACATGTTTGGGCACACCACAGTATCTTAGCATGCAATTAACCATTTAGCCTGGTACTGTAGTATACTGTTGACCGATTAGCCTTTTGGTTAATACACAATCAGTATATAATGGCATTATGTTGAATTATACATTTACATGTATTGTTCACCTATTGTTTCAGAAACACAATGTCAATATCACGTGAAACAGATTTGCAGTATATAAAATAAATTAAATCAAACAAGCAAATACATCTAAATAAAGAAACTGATATGCTTGGCTAGAATAAAATATTGTGGTAGCACAATGTTTTTGAACGGGCATGACAAATGGCTACAACTTGGGGTCCAAGACGGACAGAATTTTGTGGGTGGATAGTCATAATGATGTCTCATAAGCGAATGCGCACACATACACACACAGAAATGGAGTTAGGTGGATTTGTCTGGCTCAGAGGAGTAGCTTGTAATATTACTGATAGTGGCCATATTAAAATACCCGTCAGAGGAATCATCTGCTCATTTAGCAGCTAAAAGGTTAGTCTGTGAAAGTCGCATACGGGCATTAACCTATGTTTATTAACCTATGTTATCTTTTAACCACAGAATGTATACAGAATGTCAGTATAATTAAATGATTGTAATAAACTGTATGGCTGTATGGATGAGAAGCTGCCGAGAATTAATGTTTGCTAACTGTTGTTTAATATCCCTACTTGCACACAACGCAGTGAAACTCAAGTTATTTATTTTTTTAATGTTGTCTAGATTTTGTACTTTTTTATTTCAGTTATCTTTGTACTTTTTTATTTCAGTTATCACTATCTATCAGGTATCTGATATCAGTTAAGATATCAACACACATCCTGCTGCTGTCCTTATCTAAAAAGTCTTTCTTATATACACTCATTTTTAGGTGTTTCTAGGTGTAACAAGAGACTATGCAAATTTCTGCTGTTACGGGGAGACAGCATGGCAACCTTGTACTTGTTACCAACACAACCCACTAACCAAATCACTAACAGCCCCCCACCCCACCTCCTTCATCTGTTGGAGAGCCTTACATCTCCACTCCATCTTTGCATGGCTCATTAGCCCAGAACATCTCCGTTAATGGCAACTGGAGCTCATCACCACCATGGGAACCCAATGTCCAGGCCAGACATAACAGGCTTGCGCGGTGGAGGCCTGCTAGCTTCTTTGCACACATGCTGCACGCTTGAGCTGGGGTGGTAATGAGGAGCGCTGGGCCTCGTTTAGCCAGGCTATGCTAGCACCCATAGAGGCCCAAGCCAAAGGCCCAGAGCCAGAGCCTGCAGCTTTCAGCCAGGTCTCTAGGACCCAGACAGCTCCAACCTAGTGTCAGCATCCAGAATACTGAGCAGGGCATCAACATCTCCTCAGCGGACACCTAAGCCTTCTAGCCAGACGCAGCAGCATTTGACATCTGAGCATTACAGTCTACGTGTCTTGGTACTGAAATGAAGAGCTTTGCAATAGATCAGTAGCAATGCAAGTTATTAGGCTTTGGGGAGAGAAAAGCAAAGTCATGTGAATACGCAATGAACTGGCTACTTTGTAATAAACAGCCAAAGCGCAATGCAGCATTTGCATTATCAGTAAGTTCTTATGGTGTACGGAAAACTTCAGTTGGCAAGGTGAAACACATTACTGTACTGCTGTCTTTATTATAGTTTCAGAAACAATTTTAATGATCAAAAGATGAGTGGAAAAAAATAAGAATCACCAGCTAACAGCAGAGCCACTCTAAAAGATATGACAGGAAGGAAGGTTTAAGAGTCCTTGTGATTCTCATTATTATGAAATGTTTTTAAAAAAGCAGTTGAAGAAGCATTTGTATTTCTGTTCCCCTGCAAATTGGCATCTGTGTATTAAAACATTTTCTCTTGTGGAGGCTTCAGCTTGTGGAGGCTTCAGCTGTCGATTCAGACAAATATAGAGAGGATGAAGAGAAACAGATTAGGTTTCATTCAATAATCATATGTACATTGATTATTATACTGATTATTATACTGATGATTATTATATATACAAATTCTTGTATATAAATTCTTGTATAAAAATATTATATAAAAAAATGATATATGTTGCTACATGTGCTTTCAAGCGCATTTTAAAAAGAGCATAAATATACGTTTGTAGAGGGTTAGAAATGACTGTACAGGTGACTGTGTGGAAAGCCCATATGTGGAAATGGTTTATTGTGTATTATGCTAATTGCTGACTGCAGAGTGCTCCCTCATTTAGAATAATCCAGATTCATCAGCATTAGAACAAGAGTAAGAACAGGTTTATGTGTGTGCACCTTTTCTGCCCAGATAAGACAGAATATAGTAAGCATGTATGTATCTGTCCCATAATTCATTCTGTTTCAGAAACACCATCCACCAATTGGATTCTTGCATGTTGTTGTGCCATTGAACATGCACAGCTTGCCTCTAAAGTTCTGTGATTGTATTAGATGCTCATTTATGCAGATAATTTTTCATAGTGACTCTAAAGACAGCTTTAACAAACACACCACCTCCACATGTCAGATCAACTTTAGAGTGCTGCTTTTTCAAAACAATGCATCAAGCTATTTTTAGCTGGTAATCACTCATATACGAGTTATGACTTGATCTGACTTTCCCCATCTAACGCCCATCTGTACTTTTGTTGAAGTGCCTTCGGGAACATTAAAAATAAGTCCTATCACATAGCCCTAACACATTTGTCATCAGGTCAACTTGATGCATGGCCTTCCTGAATGAGATATGGCATACAGCACAAAGCTGTACAGACACAAATACAGAGCATCTCTCCAGTTGCCCCTTCTTCTCTTGACACCCCATCATGCAACAGTCAAAAAACAATTACTTAAGAATTACACAACAGCTTGTGACCGGGTGAACATTCAGATATAACTCAATGCTATGTACTTGGTGGAAAGTCACTGTATTATGCAATGCAAAATGTTTTGATTTAGGATGCTGGTTGTCCAGTACCTATTCAATACTCATATTTAAAGCCGTTTGTCCATTTTTCCAATGGTTTGTAATGGGAGTACCACATTTTTTAAAACACCATCAGCGGGCAAGGCACTTAGCATAGATTACATGCTGAGCGCTTGAAATCTAGTGCAGTGCAGGAGGGGCGGGACATACACCACACTGACCAGTCGTCACATTCTACAATCAATACCTGAAAACAAAAGAGAAGTTGATATTGCTGTTATCTGATACATATCTGTACCAGATGACAACCCCAGACTACCACAGTATTATTATTTGTTTAAGAAAAACAACACAATTTTTTTAAATCAGATACTAATATCACTTCACTTCTGCAAATATTTGACATCACAGCAACCAAATTGGCTGACAGCTACCGTTTTCAGAAGAGCACTTGTTTTCAGAAAAGCGCCTGGCGTTTTTCAACAGCGTAAAATGCTTTGGTGGACACACAGCTTAATGTATCAATATTGTAAAAAGCTGGAGAGGAGTATTTCCAGACCCCAGTACACTGGAGGACTGCACACTGAAGAACTGTTGAAGAGGCTGTTTTAATCTATCATAACAGTAATGAATATTTGATTGGTTACCATTCCTCAGCATTAAAGCTGTGTGGACATGACAGTGTTAAATGCATTTAAAGGCGTGCTGTCCACAGTGGCAGCGGAATCCACCTGACAAATAGACCCAGAGCTCAGTTTCCCTCTATATTTCTACAGACGATAAGTAGGGCCATTTAAGTGCATTATGGACGCACTGGCGGTGGTGTCAGGAGCGGTTTGAATCTGCCAGCACTTGAGTCTTGCTCACTGATTTGAAACCTTTTATACTAAGACCCCAGTCTTACTAAATTTACCCAGCTTTTCATTAAAGCCATTAAGTTGCTTTCTACTTCCAAAAAAGGGGGTTGTTCCAGTGCAAACAGTAGAAAAATGTCCCTTAAAATACAGCATTGCTGGGCACCAGAATATTTTGGTGTTTTTTGGATATTACTGAGCTGGTATTTCCAAAAGGATTAACCAGCAAAATGTCCATAGTTAAATGGCTTCTTCTGGAAAATTATGCATGTTGACTAGCATTTGTTGTGGGTAAAAATGTGATTATACTGGTTATAATCATGTTTCCCACCCACAACAAATGCTAGTCAGTCAGCTAGACAAGCACTCATAGAAGCAGCATAGAACTGCATTCTGGTCTAAACCAGTGTGTTGAGCAAGGATAAAATAAGGAGGTGAAATGGATGAGAAACAAGTAAAGCGAGAAACAACTTTTCCACTTCTTTATACAGATAACTCAGACTACTTTAATTTTACCACGCAGTTACATATATTTGCATAATTAATGGATCTGTTGAGGGCCATAAACCCCCATTTTGTTTATTTATTTATTGAAGCAGGATAAATAAGTAAAACATACTGACTTTACTTTTTGGTTGTAGTGTTTTTTGTGTGTTTTTCTGCACCGTGGCTGTCTTCACTTTACATAATGTCAGAGCGGTCAAGGTGAGAAGACTCTTTGATTCACTTATGTTCTCTTCACTCGGTGTATCCGCGGGACGTCCTTAGCTCAGGTGGAGAGTGCAGATGAGTAGATTAGGTCCCATGTCATTGGATCACAGCAAGCCAAATCAATTGTGTGTGCGAGATGAACACAACGCAATCACAAAGCTCATTGATCGCCACTGAGACGCATCATATAAGCTGAAAGACTCGCGCTGTGCTGAAAAAGCTCTTTAAAAATAGATCAAATGTTCTTGTCTTGTCGAGTTGTTGCTCACCTTTAACACAATGAATTCTCTGTCAAAATTCATTGCTGTTTGTTCAGGAACAAGTCAGCTTTGTTTGTGCTTTGCAATAACAGTCTTGATGTGCAGTGAACTTTAGTAGAAAACAATTGAAACTGAAAGTTTCTAGGGGTTGCCCTGCTGAAAAGGTCAGCTTATACCAACGAGTATTCCCTTGCTGGTTTATGCTGGTTAGTGCTGGTTTGTTGCCAGTCAAGCTGGTTGACTAGCATAGCCATGCTGTTCACCAGCAGGAATGGCTGGTCAAGCAGTATAATTTGATTTTTGAACCTGTTTCAACAAGGATGTCTGTTCAGTTAAACTAGTTAAGAAGCCTTAAAAATGAGATTTAAAAAAAAAAAAATTATGCATTTGGCAAGATATAGCAGTACATGTTGTCCCTGGAATCAAACCCATATCTTTTGCGCTGCTAACATGCTCTACCAATTGAGATACAGTAAATTCTTTCTTATAAGCCTGTGGTCCAGGTGGTGCAGTCTATGGTATATGAATAGACTCGACATTGTGTAATATTACTCTGTTGAAGGTTTCAGCAATCAGCAGGCTTGATTACAGTTTTTCTGCATCACCAGAATCATTTGACCATTGATTGTATCCCACAATGCAACACTGCTCTGCAGCAAAAGACCTGCTTCCAAGGGGAAACACAGGTCAAATTGGACAAATGACAGCTGTTCCATTTAAATGGAAACGATGAGGTTGGCATTTCACTTCTAATAAGATATGAAAAATCTGTATGCAGCGTTTGACTGACAGGCTGTGCTGTGGGTTTCTCAGACCTCCATTTTCCGTCCTGCTATTTACTCTCTTTTTTCGATGTCTAGACACCTGAAGTAGAGAAAATGCTCTTCAGCAGCTTTTCAGAGCCATCATAAATGGCTTCAAATTTATTGCCTCACAGTCTCAGATGTCACAAAAGCAAGCAAGGACAAGCAATGGAAACCTATTTCCAAGAGAGCCTTGAAAACAGGCTCATCGTCTGAGAACTCATTTGACCTTGGTTTAGCGTAACCTGTACCAAGCAGCCCAATGAAATGGCAAATGCTGATGCAGAGAAGCTTTTTTGCCTGCTTACAGCTTTCTGTATTTGTACCTCAAATGTCAGGAGGTAAAATAAAGCGGAAATGTCATCCATAATGCATAACATGGCTGACGTACAGTCAAGACCAACTCAGTGGCATAATTTTATTACTACAGTATGCGTGCTTCCTGCTACAAAACAAGCAATATTAATAACTCACGGTCAAAGCATAGCATTAATAATGGTGAAAACAGAGGAAACCGCAAAAAAGTAACAAAAATAGTGATGAGATGTCGAGGAGTTGTCTTGAGTTGTCATGGAGAAACATCTTAAGAAAAGTGGCCCCTGCCTTCAGCATGAGGCTAATGTGTTTTTGAAGATTTCTGGGATGAATATCAAATGATGATGCAAGTTTTATGGATGCAGAGGCTCAAAGTGGCTGGCTTCATTTAAACAGATTAAAGGCAGGAGATGAGGAAGATGAATGAGCTATTCATACAGTTATGCATCCAGACATCACACTCATAGCGGCCCCTATTACAGCTGCCTTTCCTCTTAAAAGAGTCTGATACATTTGTCACTATCAAGTCTGTACTGTTTGCACAATCCCTCTGTTTTTTGGTCTGTCTCATTATTACCTTCAAGAATAATGACCAGCTGGTTGTCGATGTAGCTCACAGTCACACTACAGTTTTTTTTATCTAATTGTAAACATCAGTTGAACAAAATTTGTTTAGGTTAACCTAAAACAAGACCTTGTTTTAACCTTAAAACAAGACAAAATAAGATGTCTGAACAAAATATGTGACTAATATATCTGATATCTAAGATATCTAAAAAGGATATCTGACATAACATTTACACACACATTTATATCAGATAAATATAGTTTAATATCAGATATACGCTTTAAATTATCCTTTAGAGTATATAAACAGATGAGTTTTTTTCAGACTCCTGCTCCTTATCTGAATTAATTGTGTTTCTGTGTAGAAATGAAGTGCATTCTTTGATAAGTCTCCCAGAGAGATTCATTATGGGCTCTTAGCAGGGCAAGTGTCTGGAGTCCACAAGATTTAAAAAATTAAAAAAAAAACTGTTTAATTGTCTAATCTAAAAATATGTTTTAGCGTATAACATTTTTTATAAAAAAATCAACATCTTGCAGAATCTATAAGATTTGTATACATTTTTAAAACTAAAGAAGGGTAAAGAAAAATGTGTTTTGTTTTATTTACTACTGCTTGATAAAAGCTGTTTGACCTCACATACATATACATACATATTTTCCCTTTAACAAAATAATGTAATTTACAGTAATTATTATCGTAAACAAACCCTTTACTATGGTTTGTTTTATTTTATTTTTTGAATCCCAGACATCTTACAGGTTCTGCAAGGTGTGTGTAAAATTGTATCACCAAGTAAAGTTGTCCTCTGATCCATATCTTGATTGTTTTTTTTTTTTAAAAATACAGGAGAACAAGAAGGACCTTTTCTGCAGGAATGTTTATGATTAAAGTTGCTGTCTGCTAAAACAGCAAAGCTTTGAGTTTGTTTTTTTGTCATTTCTCTGCAGGGATTCTCCAGGATTCTGAAAGCATACGTCTGTTTGTGTTGAAAGATTTGTTGCGTGTAGCGTTTGAAATGTTACCTGTCGTTATCATGTTGCTGTAAAGCTGCCAGGTGCTGGCATATTTGCAGGCATGGGGAGATTTTTCTTTGTATATCGCCTGGGTTGATCTCAGTGGACATTGGTGTAGGTGAGTAATGGGAAAGGAGGCTGGAGAGAGCGATTGAGCTTAGAGGATGGATTCCTCACAGTGTGCGTCATATTGCATGTTATTTTTACACTGTCAGGTACAATGGCCAGGTCCGGCTCATGCCAGCTAAGAAGTACTGGTGGCCATGGATCCTGTCACTGAATCTAGGGCATGCTTTTGTATGTGTGATCTTTAGCATGCAAAAGCACCCAAGCTATCATTCATAGAAAAACAGTCCAAGCAATAAGCTACAAATCATCCAGAGCGTAAACAACACTGTATCATGTGAAATATACAGCTCATTTATACACCTCTAACCTGAAAGATCTGGAGTGCTTTAACATAATAAGACACTCAAGCTCTCTCTGACTTTGCTTTGATCCTTGAATCTGATTGGATGAGGCACTAATATAGGACCAGAACCACAGTACCACAATTATTTTGTATCACACATGTAGTTAATTCAGTTAGTTGAATGATGATGTAGCTGTTTAATCAGTTAAGCCCCAAATTCTATCCTTTATTTGCCCTCTTTTCCCATAATCTGCCTATTTTTCTATTTATTCCATCATCTTGGCCTAGTTATTTAGCCCCCTAAGTTTATTTCTGCAAACTTTCCTAAGGCTGTTAAAAGCTTTTGCTAACCCAACATCAGACCTGGAGTTCACTCCAAAATAACATCTTGCTGTCTGCTCATATTGGAGGAAATGGATGTTTTATGGCAGGTCAGGGCTTCAGTGAATGCCTCCACGATTTGTCATGAGCCAATCAGAGCTGATGGAACATCAGAGCAAAATGATTGGTCCAACTGGACAATCCAGACTTCTGGCGAAGGAGGAAGCGGACGATCCCAGCCAGGAACAGACTAGACACGTCTGCCACTATGTGAGTTCAGCTGTCTCAAAGTCATCCACAATTTCCTAACCAGATTGGGCATGCTGTATTATTTCCCATAATGCTCATCAGGCCATATTCTGATTGCTGCATCCTGCCAATTTGACTTCAGTGTACGTTGGACATTTTGTCATGACATATTGTACAACTTCATGAATCAAACGCTGAATGCATTGGAGATCTGCTGCTTGATTTGAAATGGTATTGATCGCATTGGCTGTTTTGATACAAGCTTCAAAGACTCCTACAGAGTATATAAACAGATTAGGTGTATCGAAGGGCATGCATTGACTAGGTCATCTTATTAGCAGCCGTGGCTCAGTAGCTGAAATATGAGAAACAAATCATAACAATTTGGTTTTAAAAAATGTTAAATATATCAGACAGATATCAGACTATTTAGATCGCTGTCTGAACTACCTGGGGATCAAGCTGCTTGTGGGTAAAAGAGAAATCTGCATACAATATTTATCTTGTGTGGCAAGTTTGGTGAACTCTGACCTGCAAATTTGTATAGCAAACAGATCTTTGACCAATAGATAATAACAGCAAATATTTACTGCACCTTCTGCTTAAATCTCAAACATGGAGATTCATCTGGTTTTTGAAATTAATAAAAGACTAAAAGTCTTCATGCTTATAGGGAAATATGAGTAGATAATACATTTTTAAATTATTATTTAATGCATATGCATTATTCAAAATAAAAGCCCTGGAACATGACTTTATACACTATCCATATTCATTGCCAGGCCTGAAATAATTTCACCATCACAAAATCATACAGTCTGATTTTTATAAACCCACCCAGTGACTCACCACTGCCTTTTAAGAAGTTTCTTGTGTCTAGCTGAGGGAGAGAGAGATAAGGGAAGAGCTGGAGAGAGAGAGGATGATGATGGCTGATAAGAGACTCGCACAGACAGCATCTCTGAGGAGAGATTCGGCTCTTATGGTCAAGGTTTTATTTCATCTCTCTGCAATCTTGGGCATAAACGCTAGTGTTCAAGTTGTCTGTTTATTTCTGTTTACCGAAGCTGAGCACTCTAAAGGGAAGCATAACACACATAAATGTTATGGATATACAGTGGGCGCAAAAGATGTTAGGACAACTACACCACACACACTCACCTCTGAATGATTTTGCTTTATATAACAAAGTCTCAGACCGTGTGGTATTTATTTCAAAGGAGTGTAGCACACGCACAACATTTTCAACAAAAAGTTTCAAATGATGAGAAATCAGATAAATTATTAAAACTGCAGACAAAGTATTTGGACACATACTTTCTGGTTGTCAGACTTTGCAGATAATGTCTGTAGTTAATGTGATGAATTGCACCTGTGGGTTCTCTGCTACAACTAAGGTGCATCCCAATTTGCATACTTGTGTGCTGTTCTATGCCTTTTTGTGACACAAATTCTAAATAAGTAATGCCTTTGCAGTGAAAAATACAAAGAGGATGAGCACCTGGATAATGCACTTTTTAACCTGAAATAAAGT
Source organism: Chromobotia macracanthus (assembly GCA_036877525.1). Lineage (NCBI taxonomy): Eukaryota > Metazoa > Chordata > Actinopteri > Cypriniformes > Botiidae > Chromobotia > Chromobotia macracanthus. Next base: position 5,929,594 of record JAZGTH010000069.1, read on the forward strand.
GCACTACCCTACAAAAATTATTACACTAGATGAGAGTGCGTAGTACTCATGCTAGTCATGTGGGACACAACTCACATATGAACTTGAAGGAAATTGACTTGCTATTCAGATATGACAGTACTTGTTACTTAAATGTTCAATAACAAAGGGTGGATCAATTCTAGATAAGATAAAACATAAATAGAAACAAAGGTGAGCGACCTCACCTTAAAGCAGATGCAGGCACCCGTGCACATGATTGACTCTAATCATAGATTCATGAACATACACGCAGATGTACAGTATGGAACTCCAGCTGTCTGTCTGTACATATGTTGTAGTCTCCCTGAAACGTAAATAGTCACACACACAAATGCGCTTAGTGTATTAACACATTTTCATGGGTCACGACCTGAACTCTGTTTTTAGCACATTTGATCAAGTAACAATGTATAAACAAATAACGACTTTACATAACCAAAGTAACACAGTAAGTGTTAAGATAAATGTGTGGACAGAATTGTAAACAATAGGTGTGAATACTCAAATCTGGAATTTCTTAACCCCTCCGTGATTGCCATGGCAATGCCTCTTGGGGTCTCTTCTGGTTATGCCACTTGCCCGGTTTGTAGTGTGAACAGTTCAATATCTGAGATGGAAATTGCCCAGACCTCCCGATCTGACATGCTGTGGACCTACAGTAGCTGGGAGACTCATGTTTGAGGCGATGTCTGATTTCATTAGCATTTGTTAACAAACTAAATGTGACACAGTGCTGTAATTACAAGTAAACTCATTGAAGGTACATAAATGCATTGCATCAGAGGAGTTAGTTTGAGTAGAGTGACAATGTTATTTGGGTTTGAAGGATGCTGTTCTTTGCTTTTTTGCAAAGTATTTGATATTACTCTGACACTAAAAGAAAAAAAAACTCTTGAAGGGTGTGTTTTTGTGGAAATAAACTACGTTTTAGAGAAAAGGTCAGTCTATTTTTCCCACGTGGTTGTGCTTTTTAAACTGTTATGGAGGGAACTATGATGTTGTCATTTCTTCATAAATGCTCAGTTTTATAGTGCAAATATGTTTATGTATTTGTTGTATATTTATATAATTCTTAGCTCTTATTTTATAATACTGTAGTACTTCGATTTACAGCAAATATTGTTTTCCATAGAATTATTACAATGATGGTTGTCAAGTTTTTTTTTTCTTTTTTGTTAACATCAATTTTATCTATTAGTTTCTGCAGCCCTAAATCCCATATTTACTGTGTATCGTGTTTAATGTGTTACTCTGTGTGACTCACTGCTTAATCTGTAAGTTTACAGCAGTGTTAAATCAGACAGGCAGTGCATGTGCCCTGGGGAGGGATAGATACGGTACTTTCCTTAGCATGATATGTTCAGACCAACACACTCCAATCAAACCTTAGCCGAGAGGATCAGTGTTTACCACAGCCTGTCTGTAAGACAAAGAGTGAGTTCAGTGGCTGGAGACACAGACAGTTTGTAAAATCACAGAGCATGTTCCATTTTGTTGCACTGTTATTTCTTGGAAAAGAAAATCGATCTTGGGTGGAAAAGAAGGTTTTAAAGGCATACATGGAGCTGCCCAAGTAGATCCTCTGGAAAAGCTTTATGCAGAAAAGACTAAGACTAATTCTGTTAATCAAGACTGAAAATGGCAATTATAAAATCAAAAAAAATGTTTTTCATTTGTAAATTTGTTGTAATTCTGCAGCTCATCGAAGACACTTCCATTTTAAGAACGAAGACAGCACTCACTAACCCCAGCTATTATTTAAACATGACCTTCGGCACTTTTAAAGACATTCAATTCTTTGTCTGTACTTTAAGGAACACAGACAAAGTAGCCAGACTTTGTCAGCAAAAAGCCTCAGGAGATAAAAAGTGCATCTTAAAGGGACCTGAAACTCAGAATACAAAATTGGATGGTAATGTGAAAAGAAACAGGCCAGCAAACTAAAAGGCCATTTACTCCGGCAGTGACCTCAGAGCAGTGTGTGTGTGTGTGTGTTTGTATGTGTGTGGAATGGAAGTCTATGAAAGTTATCAAACAGCTCAGCAGTTGAGTCCTTCTGTGATGCCGTGTGTTATTTCTGATGTACTGTCAGGTCCAGTGGGAGCAGCTCATATTGATCGTAAGTGTTTACAGCTGTGTGCACACATGCACAAGTAAAAAATATAACAACTTAAAAGGATGCTGTTTTTTTGCATGAAAATGCTCACTGTAAACCTGTAGAATGACACATGTATTGGATAACATGGATTGTATATTCTTTCTCATTTCATAATATATTTTGTAGACTTCGATCTCTTTAGGTCTTCTGTATGTCTCTCTCCCTTCTGTTTCTCCTGTTCATTTCCCTTCCTCCTCCTGTTTTGAAGTGCTGTTGAATGTAGAAGTCATTACATGCATGTAATAATCTGTTGCCAGTGAACTTCAAATCACTCCACATGTCTAACAGCACTCTACACAAATGACTGCTACCTGTAAATCCCTTTATTCTCTTCAATTAGAGGATAAAGATAAGTCTTAGTATTTGAAGGGCCCTTGCATATCTGATTGTGACCCTTTGTAAGTATCACTGAAGCTTATGTTGATAGGCTCTTCAATTTGTGGGTGAATGGTTGAATGCAGTGATTTCACTGCAGTATGGAGTGTAGATTTTCAGTGTGCTTTTTTAAGGCTGTAGCTGAGAATTCCTGGCCCTGTATATTGCTCTTTGCTTCCTACGGTACATTAATGTTAATTGAATTGTTGTGGGTGCCTGCAGGCCCCTACAATTGATCTCACCTTTCACCTTATAGCTCCAGTCCTGGTTGTAGGTATGCATACTTGTACTACAGTGTATGAGTGTGTGTTCATAGACATCTACTGCTCACACTGGTCTGTTTGGTTTTTATTCATAGACTCACATGTTCAGGTACCCTACGTGCTATGGAAAAGGATGAACTGCTTTGACATGCTGTACATAGTTGAATGTAGATATGAATCTTTTTGGACCTAGCTATGGAAAGAGTGTAGCAGAGATGTTAGAAGACTTGTTTAAAGCAGTGAGGTGTGTATCCATTTTTTTTCAGTTTACATGCCATGATCAAAATGTGCTATTCATGGTCAATCATGATTCATATATTCTGTGAGAGGAACTGTCCAGTAACAGGGCAAATGCAGAGATAAAGTGAATGGTTTTGGGATGGGCATGTGATCTTAATATGTCTCCAATGACGTGACCTGCTACACATAAAATTCAAGTTTATTAGACTAATTCGACTGTTTTAGGCTGGAATGTGTATGGATCATTTTACGTTGACTTTTCAAACTGAAATTTTTAATTTCTTCATATGTAATTACAAATGCAACTTTTTTAAATTACAGGAGTTTGACAATAGCATCCAAAACACAACATATGTTGCTAACCCACTGTGCTGGAATTTCCAATCTATCCTAATGTCAGGTTTGATCATGAGAAGCTCCTCTACAGGTGTTCAGCATTCTGTGCTCAACAGCTTGAACTTTCATGTCTCAGGTGAGGCTAAAGATTTAAAAGAATAGAAGGGAAGAATGAGAATATGATTATTATCTAAAACACCTCAATAAACACAAATATTTGTGCACTCACCTTACACATGCCAGTCAATGTGCATGTGCTTGTAAGTTCTTATCTTGTGTCCATACACTCCAGTTCATGGAATTGACAAGGATGCAAACACACACCCGCAGTTTACTTCTATTGGCATCACAAGCACATAATCCATCTTTCTCGCACACATGCACATATATGCTCTGACACATTTGGATTTGTCTCCCACAATGCACTGCTCTTGGTGTGGATGAAATCCTTCTTTTCCCCAACACAGCTGTAATCACGTCTTATGCATCTTCAAGTCTTTACTTCTCCGTCTTTCTCTGTATGTGTTTGTCATTTCATTTGTCTTTTTCTCTCTCTGACGCTCTCTTTTCATCTTTGTCTCTAAATCCTGGCCTAGCAAACAACAAAGAATGACTTTGGCTCAAACTGGCAATCCACCAAATCCTCTTTCTTAGCTTCAGTCTTTGTCGGAATGAAAGGTTTTAGTCTATTCGTTTCTCTCCACTCTTCCTCTCTTGCTGTCTCTCTATCTCTTACTCATCTCTTTCTCACGCTATTGGTCTCAGTATACAACATGGCATCCAAATCATTTGGCACTTATCAAGGTATGTTTACAGAAAGGCCCTGCAGTTATTTCCTGCCTTCATACCTGACTTCCCCCTGCAGCTGCCTGGAAGGTAGAACCCCAGCGTGCTGCTGCAGTTTCAGATGCAGAAGAATGAGGTAATGGAGTTGTCCTGCCGAGAGTCATTCTTAAGCCACTAACTGCAAGTATGAATAAGTCACAACGGTCGACTAGACATACAACAACCGATTAGTGTATTAGTGAGCTTGACTACTTCAGATTTTTTCTTGTACATTTTTAGAGGTCATGTTTTAATTGATGTGCTTACTGCATGCTGTGCTTCATCTGTTCGATGGGTTTCATGGTCAAACTTGGTAAAGATGTTTAAAGCCACAATGTACATGCTCAGACAGACATCTTTGATCAATGCATCTTGTGCTGTTTTTGATCGTTCCTCCACAAGCATTGCTCATTTAAGATGTTGGTTCGTCTTTAAGATAGTTCAAGTTACAAAGTGCCCAAAGACCTAGCTGAATGCAAGAACATGTCCTGTAAACACTAATAAACCAGTTTAATTTTACAGGGTTTTCCTAATGACAAGTTGATTTTGTAGCTGATTTTGACATGTAGCACTCCCAGAGGTAAATTGTGTTTCTTAGTGGTTGCTCTTTCATAGCCCAGGAGACTTAAAGTTGTTTAAAATTGACTTAGTTTTTGATGTTTTACCTAAAATGTTGTTAACAGAGTATAAGTACTGTATATAAAATCAATATGGATAGCATAGTTTAGAATGTTATTATATTAGGTTATGAAAGAATGTGATTTTTGATTGTGGCTTTTGGTATCTTGGCAGATTTTAGCACAGTTTAAGATGTTATCTTTTGCACTTGAGCAACAGTCTCCATGGACATATCTGACCACAAGTGTCCTTTAAATGTATGAATATAAGTGCAGTGTCTTAATTGACACACACTCTCGTCACAGAATTGGCCCTGAAAACATAAATTTATGTTGACAAGGAAACATACATAAATAAAAAAACACCCTCAGATAATTGTGCAGAGTGGGTCACACATGTTGAGGAGTGTAGTCATAAATAGACTTGCTGTGTGCACACTCAAGTTTTGAACATAAAGCCTGTGTAGTCAGATGAGAGAGAGGTAGGCAGAAAGAGCTGTAAATCACTTCCTTTGTGTGCCTCAAGACATCTTCACAAGACACACACATACACACACAAAAGAGTATGCAACAGTGATTACATTTGTGTACTAAGTATAAGCAAAAAAGATCTAGGTGCTAAAGGTTCTAAAACCCAGTAAGTTGCCTACAGAGAAAGCTGCCTACAGAGTGTTTTAAGGCATTAAATGAGCACATTCCCAGTGCAATCTCTAGTGCACTTGGGGAGCACCATTTATGTGTTGTCCAAAATTGTTGCCTATGTAGAGCATTCAAAAACAGTCAATTATGTTTAGTATGCTGTATGAGTAGGCAGTAAGGCAGCGCTCAGTATGTTTTAGAAAAACACATATATAACCAAATGTAAACAAAATTTTCTGTTAAACATCCAAACCCAGTGACCTCAACCAAACCCTTCACAATTGAAAAGCCCTAAGACGAGCGCAAGCTGGGGTAAGTCTGCAGAAAGGTCAGGTAACTTTATATTGATTCTTTATGGCTGCTTTTTGCAAAACTGTGGTTTGCAGGTCAACATCTGAATCCCTTTGCCTGCACCACTCTGAGTTTCATTAGTAATTGCTTTATGGGGGAGGCACAACACAGCATGCTGAACTAAGCCTTTTGTAATATTTACTCGATATTTGTAGTTCGTGGCAGCTCGGCACAGACAGACGCTTGTTATAATAACTGTCCACCCCGCTGGAGACTGATGGACAGGTTGTATTAACCACTGGCAGGACTCCTCAGGGGAGCTGGGGAGGACGGGTGGGGAGTCAATTGTTGGAGTTTAGAGTTGTTGATGTTGTTGTGGAGAGGCAGGATGAGCTTCTACTGGAGATGCGTTGCTGGCATGCCATCCACATAGATTCTCTTTCTGATCTAGTCGCTGATATTTCTCTTGGTACTTCTGACGAGCTGCTATGCTAAGCTACATGCACTGTAAAATGAATTCTTAAAAGTTTATGTTGAGGAAAAATCAATTTGAAAAATAGAAATGTATAGTTCATAATAAAAAATGAATAATTCATATTCATAATATTCTGAATGTACAGTTTTCAAGAACACAATTAATGTCTTATAACATAAAATAAAAAAATAATTAATTTATTTATCTGACTGTGTGGCTGTAACTCTATCTATCTGTCTATCCATTTGTCTATCCATCTGTTTATTCATCTTGTTTTCCTTGTGGTGTTCATGCATATGTTGAGGTCTCTGTGTATTTTTAAGGTATTTTGTGAGTAGTCATGCAGTGATGTCGGTTAGGTTGACACCAGTTTTCTTATTGATACTTACTCTAATTGTCACAATTATGACTTGTTTTAAGTCATGGCAGTCTGACATTTTAAATGCAAGCAAGACATTTACTTTAAGTAAATGCATTAAACTAAAAAATAGTAAAGAACATTTTTGCTTCTAAAGTGACATTTTTTAAATTATTTTTCTTTGTACAATTCACTTCGCATAACACATAAATGTACTCTGCTGTGTACTTTAAACCTGGTCTGCTGTAACCAATATATAAAGTAACCATTGTTTCAAAGCCCTTTCTCAGTATTGATTGTTTAGGATGGATACGTGGGGATGTTCAGAAGAATGATCTTCACTTCAACCCAAGTGGGTAATACAGACAAACCGCCAGGCTGTTTAATTTACAGTAATTAACCGTTTGAGCTTACTGTTTTAATTCTTTTCCGGCTTCCAAGAACAAGCTGTAAAGGTAGTAGAAACATAATTCAACTTCTCATTTAGTGCCTTAAAGTGATACATGAGCACACAGCACACCGGATGTTGAAAACATATCAGTGTGGCTCTCAAGAGGAAGCCTGCAGAAACCATTCCGGGATAATCGACATCTGTTTAATGTGCTTAGGCAGGTTGCACACCCCACTGCTGCAGCTCTAGAGGAGTCACAAGTATTGAGAACAAGTATTCGACTCAGTATTCCACAGATTTTTACTGTTTACATGCAGTTTAACATAACAGCAAAAAGTATACACTCTGGGAAAAAAAATACACTCTGTAAAACTGAGCTGGCATGGGTTCCTGATTCTGAACTGATAAACAAATTAAAAAATTCCACGAAATGTGCAATTAATTCTTTTGTGACTCAGTATGGTGACTCAGTATTCTAATCTCTGCTCCAAAGCACAGTAAAGTTGAAGACTGATGAGAGAACGATGAAGCGTAGGCTGTTCCATTTTTAGCACGATGATGTTATTGAGAGAAGCAATGGAACAGTGGATGCTGCGTGAATGTGGCAGGGAGGAGCCGGGCGACGGTTAATGGAGATGTTATTAAGCACCTCCTGGAGGAGGGGGTGTGCATGTTATTGGGGAATGTATTAGTACACCATCATTTAAAGGCATCAAGGAAAGCGCCTCAGGCTCGCTCTTCGCCTCTTCAGATGAAGCTTCTTCCAGAATGTGTTTATTCTTTCTTTATCTTGTTTAGTCTTCCTCTTCACTCGCTGGCGATAGGAGTGATGAACAACAGACAGTTAGAGAAAAGAGGTGTAGGAGTGAAGCACAAAAAGAACGTAAAAACAAACGTCCGCCTTTTCTGACACCACTATTGTTTTTTCCATGACAGAGTAAATTAGTGTGATCATCTGCATGCACGTCTGAGCGTCATAAGCGTATTAGTACGGGCCCCGCGGGATGTGCTGGTAATCAGGTCTGTTTGACGGAGACATTGGGGGATGTCTCTAGAGTAACTATACATCCCATGTGTTCTAATGTATGTGATGCAGTTTGTGCCATTTCCTACTTGTGCCTTATTATTTTTTTTCTCTCTGTTTGGTCTGTGACTCTCGGACAGTCATGTGGTCTGTGTGTTATTTTTCTGTCATGTAAAGATTATCTTCTAAAAGTTGTTCACCTAAAATTATAAAACCATATGATGTCCAGTTCATAAGCTAATTGTTATTTTTAGTGAATTCATTGATTTTGTTAGAAAACAAATCTGAACAATTCATTTAAAACTCAGACTCATCCACTTTTTATAAGATTTTTTTGTGTCCTTTTAAGAATCTTTAAAGCTCCTGCCCCCATTCATTGTAACTGCATTGAAATGGGCAACCAGTAATTTATTTAAATATTCTCTTTTGTGTTCCACAGTAGAAAGAAATTCTTGACTTTATTACGCCAGTATTGTAGCAAACTCTTGATTTTGGAATGACAAAAGGTTGAGCAAATAATTTTTTTCTTTTTTGGGTGAACTGGCCCTTTAAGTATTAAAGGTAGTATATAATTATTTAACTATTTTTAAATTTTTAGTTAAAAAGCAGATAGGAAAGTTTGTGCCCTCCACTATTCAAATGCATTAATTTGCATCTGCATCTATAACTATACCATATTATCTGTATTTATATTCCTTGCAGTACTGACCTGTGACCTACTTTTCACAGCAGAATAATGGAAATGTAAACACAGGAGAAGGTTCCATCAATAGTGTAAGAAACTGTGTGGGGTGTTTCTGTCTCAGCCTCTTGACTATGATGAATTCAGCCTTGAGTTTGGGAGCTTGCGCAAGTATGAATCATGCCAAATAAAAGAGATTTTTTTGTAGTTTATGTTGAGGATGTGTTTCGTGATTGTGAATTATTCTAAGCATCCATAAACAGCAGAGGATGTCTTGGAGCGGTAATTTAGAAAGAGCCTCAGAGAATCCACTTTGTCTCTTTGTCTCTTCCTTCCATTCTCATGGAATTCTTATGGGAATCATCTCTTCTGTATATGCCTGTGGAATTTATTAGCAGCCCATGCAGTTCATTTTCTCATGCAATCAAGAGCAAAAGGTCAAGCCGACCAGTCAGCTCAAGAGAAAAGAGTGCTGCACACTGAATAAGGATTCTGGCTCTTCTTTACATTGGAGAGCCAATAAATGGTCTAAAAATGAAGCAATAAAAAAGTTCACATTAAAATGATGTGGGATTTTTTGATTCTTTTGCTGTCTAAGATTAAATGATCAAACTATTATCTATATTATCATTAGGTCAAAATGCTGATCTGTGTATTTTAGTATTTTGCGCAAAAGGTTTGAAACTGTTGCTTAAAATTAGGCTTGTTATTCCTGACAGCTATCAAATAATCTTTACCATATTATAGTGAATGATAGTTATGATAGTATTATGTTGAAACATGTTCTCATCTCAGATACAGAGATTAAAATCCTTTTTTTACAAGTGTGATTTATAATACTTGAAAAATACTTGGAAACACTCTGACTTTCTGTATTCAATGCAATGGTATGAAGTTTCATTGTATGACTATTAATGGTTACCAATGTAACTTTGGGCACATATAAATGTTTCATATACTAAAACATGGCAGGTGGATCTGTATGTCATGAAGGGAAAGGTAAAAAAGTTTTGCAATTGCCCATAAATAAATCAAGTGTGAATGTAACTAACCTGAAAGTAAAGTAACCTAACCTAATCTAACCTAAAGAAGATGCTATTTGTAGGTACAGGTGTCAAAAGGAGCTTATTCTTAAGTTTCATATGATTTATACAGTGTGGCAACCAACAGCTCATGCCACTACATATGAAACCATCTCATTTCAAAAAGTAGACAAGGAATTATCTGTTTCCCACCAAATGCTGCTTTTTGGAGGCAGGTGGCTCATCCGAGTGAGGAGCTGAAATACGTGTCATGGGCATGTCACTGTGGCTGATGTAAGTTCACTTAGGGCCCTGTACAGGAAAAGGTTTTTAGAAGCACACTTCTTAAAGCATTCCCTGCACAATGGAGATTTAAATATATAACGAGCGCAGGAAGAGACTGGAACCAATTTAAGTGTTATAATGCATGCAAAGAATGAGAAGCAGCTTTGTGGAGAACTCTGTAACTGTGCTATTAGTACAGTATGTGTGGGCTTGATCATTTTTGTGATTGTACAACCTTATGCGTCAATTCTCTGCTAATGAAGATAACTATGTGTAGTAGTGTTTTAAGTATTGAAACTTTTAGTAGGGGTTTACAATGTAACATATGTGTGTAAATGTTAATTTTACAATTACACAATTGTGTATATATATATATATATATATATATATATATATATATATATATATATATATATATATATATATATATATATATATATATATGCCATGGTCTCTTTTGGCTTATGATTTTTAATGTATTACATTGTTTGTGTCTCTGCCCAGAACATGATGATGAAGAGCAGAAGGTGAAGACACAGCGACCGCGATCAGCTGACCAGCCAGGTGTGTTCCAGGCTCAGACAGGTGAGCTCCATCTCCTCACCTTGTGCCATAGTTAGTTAATTCCATTTTAGCACCATGGACAGCACCCATATGTTCATATGCCATCCAGGCATAAGGTGAAAAGAGGTCTAAAACAAGAAGCTCCTCAAGGAATTAGACCTGAATCCATATGTGTTTTCACCACTAACATTGTTTTGAGCTTAATTTATAATGGCGTGACATAAACCTTGACGTCCACACCTTGCTGTAATCGCCACCTCACATTTTCCCCGATCTCAGCCCTCTGTTCTGTAAACGAAAGCTTCTGAACATAAACTTCCGCTGGCAAGCATGTCCCCACCAGCCCCCGACCCTCTGTTCTCAACCCGTCATCTCTGCGGATAAGACTAAGCTCTGACTCACCCCATGCAAATGCAGATGTAATGCGATTATGTGACGTGCAATTAATTTGATTTGCCCATTCGCTTCGTGATGTTGCCTGCATCCAAGGACATAGCTTTCACAAATGACAAAAAAAAAACAACTAGGTTAAAATGTCTGCTGAATTCCCACCAGCCAAGCGCAGCCCAGGTACATGAGAAAGCTTCCAGCAGCTCTTAAAACACCTTTCTTAAGTTGTCAGAAGCCTGGGAGGGACAGTAGTAAGGAAATGTACTTAAATACATAAATAAACTCCAAGCCTGAGGTGTCTAATCCCTCAGTCAGTTGTTGTGCTGTTTTATTTTAGCTTCTGATGGCATTATGTTCACGAAGAATATGCAGCGGGCACATAAAGCCACTGACCTGTGACATTAGATGCCAGAGTGTCTTTGTTACCAGAGCAGAATGGCCATGTCTGCATTTGTGTTGACCTAGAATTTCAGGATTTCCATCTCTCTATCTCTCTCTCTTTGCCTCTTTTTCTTTCTACCATAATAACATTAGACATTGAGGGAATGTTTAAGGTCCCTATGGCTGCGGGCATGTTTATGATGGCTGTTTTACAACTGAATTGAATGTGGTGTGTCCAGTCAGAATTTCGAACTATATAACTGTTGTGATATCAGTCCCCAAAATCTAATGGGAAAAATCGTGTTCCATCTCTGAACTCTCTGCCCTTCTCTTTCTTTTCCTCCCTTTTTTTTTCTCTCTGTCTCACTCACTCACTCAGTCTCTCTCTTTCTGTCTTTATCTCTCCCCATTTCAATGTAAAGTACTTTATTGGCATGATTTGTCAATGCATTATACATAACAAATAAGTGATTAAATTATGGACAACAACAAGAGAAGACAATAAATAAACAAATAAATATTGTGTATGTATATAAACCGTCTTTGTACTGGACCAAGGCAGTGATTTGGCAGTAATCTCTCTCTCTCTCTCTCTCTCTCTCTCTCTCTCTCTCTCTCTCTCTCTCTCTCTCTCTCTCTCTCTCTCTCTCTCTCTCTCTCTCTCTCTCTCTCTCTCTCTCTCTCTCTCTCTCTTTTTCTCTCTCTCTTTCTCTCTCTCTCTCTCTCTCTCTCACACACACACACACGTGTTTGGCAGGTGACCCAGCAGCAGAGGAGTGGTCTCCGTGGAGTGTGTGTTCATTGACATGCGGGCAGGGGTGGCAGGTTCGTTCTCGTTCGTGTGTATCTTCTCCATACGGGACCCTCTGCAGCGGCCCGCTGAGAGAGACCCGACTATGTAACAATACTGCCACCTGCCCAGGTGAGCCGCAGCATCAAGCAGGTAGAGTACCACCATGGTATTGGACGCCACATACACACTCACACCCACAGAATTCATTACATGAACACTATACACTATACTTTTCTGCGTTGATAGTTTGGGTGTAACCAAGGTTGTAAGCACCACAAACATGTTCCCTCAATGTTCATGTCAGTGATAAATTGATCCAGTCGAAACCTTGAGTATCTGGTTAAATCCTTGGTTATTCCTTTGGCACACAGAGACCCCCACACACACACACACTCTGCAAGTAGACACATGTACACGCATGTACACACTCTGACTCAAACACACGTGCATTTGTAAATAATATCTAATTCTATTGTATCTATTGTAGTGTTGTGGACAGTGGGTACTGTTGACACTTTGTACTCTTTGAATTGATGTCAGGTCTTACAGCAACATTTTTGTCTGTGTTCTTGAGTGCGCCTGAGTTTTATGTGATGTGAAAGGTGTTGTGATGCAGGTGAGCTCACGCAGGCCTCGCTGTGCTATTTCCTTTCGCACCTGAATCAATATGAGCATGTTTAAAAATGGGATTTTTTTTTTCCAGTTCTGAATGCTAATTTTATGTTAATGGATGCAGGAACACACATTCTATGTTATTTACTAAGTTTGATTATGTAGCAACCACAACTTGAGGCCATGCTATATTGTGTAATATCTTTGTTGTGCATCATGCCAGAGAACACACTGTAACCATAAATCTATTCACAATATTGCACAGTTCCTTGTACATTATTTGCTTAAATAGGCCTAAATGTCTTCCCAATCGACAAAACTGATGTACAGTAGCAGGTCCATATTTCTTAAACACTGCCTCTCTGGATGCCAATTTACATGCTTGCAAGGCACAAACAGATCCCCCTTTGTTTCAGAAGGATCATTTGCTGTATAAGTTGTTATGTGTACTAATTCTGTTTTTATGTAAAATAGGGTAACTCAGTTCACCTCTTGTTGTGCATTCAGTGGGGGCTCTGATGTTCAACGTCTGAGCTTTGATGAAATGCCATGTTCAGTTGTAAATGTTTTTTAAGCATTGCACAGTGTGCGGATCAGCACCATAGAACGTGATTTTTAAGGACAGCGGTAGATGATCTTAGCCAAGCAGGCAAGACCAAAGAGAATCAAAGTGAAGGATTTCTGCTAGAAACATCTGCTCACTGAGGATTGATTATATACAGCGATCACTGAAGTTTATATGAATGACTGACATTACGTTCAGACACACTTTTGAAACAAATAGATTTTCAATGCTGAGAACAGAAAAGCTGATTTTAGGGAACTGTGCGTTAATAAAAGAACTAGACAGCCAGGAATAAGGATGCAAGACATCAGTGCTTGAGTTTCTTCAAGCGTTTTATGCTATTTATTTTGACAATAAAAACAGACAGGCAATATTTACTACGGGGAAAGGAAAGTGGCATGAAAAGAAAATGCAAACCCAAAGCTTGTCAATACACAAAGTAGCTACCAGAGCAAAGCTGTGTGTGTGTGTGTGTGTGTTTGTTAACTTTAACAATACAAAAAGTGTTTAACAAGGAAAGAGGACACAGTGTCTGTGAGATTAGCCTGAGCTAGTGTACCTTCAGCGCAGCTTTACGCTCACTGGAAGTCTCTTGGTTCTCTTTTTTGGCTCAGATTCAAATAGAACTTAATTGATTTGTGAAAGCAATTATGGCCAGGTTTATTTAGTTTGGAGGAGAGTTATTATTTAAAATTGATCAGGCAGAGCTTTTAAATAAAAGAGGGTCTTTTAAAAACAGTAATACTGGCTATAGCTTTGTTTTAAATTGTGCTTGGTCTGCTCATTAGTTGATCCCAATCTAGATCTGAATCTAAATTGTGGACGCTGGCCATCGATAGCTGTTTCTATGTAAGTTAGCATACAGATTCTTGAAATTTGCTCAGCATGAATAAATGTTGTTCTAACTACTGCAAGTTTCTTTACATGGTAAAACATGGTTTCCCTACCAACATAACAAATTCTATCAGAGATAATACATAATACTTCTCAGAAAAGACAAAATCAAGAGAGTTAATTGTTACACAAGACACACTTTATCAATCACGATGCTACAATAATAGGTATAGATTTGTATACATTAATAACATTCTAAACACATTGATAACTTGAAACAAAATTTTAATAATTTCCTTATCCTGAAAATGCAGTTCAACTTTTCAATTAAAGTATATCACATACTAGACCCTTGCCTGAAAATACGCTGGTGTGGTTTTAATGTGGTCAGTTGCTTGCCTAATAGCTAGAGCAAAGACATTTTGATAGTGAAATTTTAGTTTGGAGTAATAAATTGACAAAAATGATTCAAATTTTTGAAGTCGATGATAAAACCGCTGCTAAAGAGAACACGCTTTTGTGTAATTAGACTTTTGACCTAAAACCTTTCAGTAACTGAGATATAAACCATGTGATAATTAGCCCCAGTCTCCCATATAATAAACATCAAAGAACATATTTTTCTTACCAAGCAAAGGCTAAGATATGAGTCTGAAGGTTTCCATAGCAGAATCACAGCTTATCTGCAATGCTAAAACCTTTGTCCCTGTGAAACCCAAAATCTAAATTAATCTTTTCATGATAGCCGTAAGAAATTTCATCATGTCGTCTCAGGGTTTTTAAGGAGGTGTCTGCTGCTGGTTGTGCTCATTGTACTGGGGCACTAGAGCAGAGCAGTTCTGACCCAAACTCAATCTGCTCCACTTGAATGAAGAAACTCTATTCAAAGCTTGCAGGCCTGTTGGTGAATGAAATCTGATGCAATTATCTTAGAGTGGTAAAATGACTCATGAGGCCTAGATTCAGACAGGAATCAGGTTTAAGTAAACTTTAAGGATTAATTGATTCACTTGTTGCTTATTCTTTCATGTAGATATGCTGTCTTTTTTTTACTTCTGCTTTAGATTGTTGATTTTGCTTTCTGGCTTTAATGGGTCTTTTTAATACATTACATTATGTATTAATGTATCATTAAAAATGTATCATTTTTATTGCTGTGTGTCACCCTGTCATTACATTTACTATAGTTTGGCGCAGCTTTGTTATGTGTGCTTGATAATATAATAATTTAATAACATGTAAAATATAACATATAATAACAATATAACACCTGCTATTGTTTTTCATATATCGCACATATCTGTTCCTTGTGTCCAGTCTTTTGTAATACCTATTGGGCACTGCACAACATCTGCCAAAATATTCTTAGGGCAAAAGGGGCAATTGCAGCTATTAACCAACAGGTGGTGCTCTGCATTTGTTTTTGCCCTTTCGATCTAGCAACGCATCAGAGTTTGGAATTTAAGGATGGCTCATTTGTCACAGCTTTTAAAAGTGGCAGCTGTTGTTAGCCTGAAGTCATATGAGTGACATTTAAATCATTTAAGACAGGTAAATGACAAATGCTTGGTGAATACCTGCAGCTGCTTGCTGGTACGCAGGACACAGGATTTGGTGGTTTTTTAAAAGCAGGTCTGGGAGAGATCTGAGGGGACATTGATTTATTTGTTTGGGGATTGTTGTCTGGCCTGCACGCCCAGTCCACAACCAGGGCTCTTTCTGTGCCTGTTTATTTATTTCTCTCTGTCTAGAATCCCTTTCTACCGTTCAAAATCAAACCTGTTTTTTCCGAGCTATGTGGTCTGTCGGTCATTTTTGCTTTGTCTCTCTCGCTCTCTATCTATCTCTCTTCCGCCTCCATAGCAGGAATCAGTACCTCCTGTGGGGAGCAGATAGACAGGCTCAGAGTCTCTGCGTGAGGTCACACAGACAGTAATGGACATTGCAGTACATAATGTGGTCTATAGAGAAGCAATGAACACAAGCACATCAGTATGTCTAGTATTCAACCTCTTCCCATGCCACACAAAATCAGTGCTGCTATATCCTGCCTCACAGTTCACCTATTATAGCCCACAATCAACAGCATCATCAGGTCATGACTTAATAACACCAGTGGCAAAATCTTGGGAAGCAACTTTTTGGTTTATTTTTTCATTTTTCATGTGTCCTCTTGGCCTCCATCCAAAAATTCACCTCTGTGTTCACTTTTTGTGTTACTGTGAAAAAAACTAGTATGATTTTCAGCTTTCATAACTGCTGTTTCAATATTTTATCCAATAAACGAAGACACCCAAGTTGAGACATGAAAATGTACTTACATAACTGGAATGTCTCGAGTTTATCGAGCAACAAGTACTGTAACTCTGTTTCTCTACCTAACCAACACTTTCTCCCTTTTTCTCTCTCTCTTCCTCTCTCTCCCTCCCCTCTTCCCTCTCTCCCTGTACCCCCCCACCTCTCCCTCTCTTTCCCTCTCTCTCTCTCTCTCTTCCTCTCTCATCCTCTTTCTCTGTCACCCTCTCTCACTTGCTCTCACACTTGCTCTCGCTCTCTCATCATTCCTTCATATGTTTTGTTTTTTTTATTCTTTGTGCAGTTGAGCCATGGCTTCTTTGAGCTTTGCACTACAGAGCGCTATTAATTATTTATCAGCATGCATAATTCACAGTACATTGCTGCTCTACACTGATGGGTCTTACAATCTCTCCCTCTCTCTTTCAAAAAACCCTCCAAATCTCCTTCTCTGTCTCTTTTATTTATTCCTTCTTTTGGCCTTTCCACCAAATCTTGGCCAATTCTCTTGACTTCCATCCTCTGTCGGAATGTGCTTTTCCTCCCCTTTCAACCTCTCCCATCCTTCTGTCCTCCTTCTCTTGATCATTTCATCTGTGTCTTGCTTTATATTGTATTCACATCAGCCCCGTGTCTATGAACTCTGTTTCTTTTCTGCCTCTTTCTTTGGCTACACTGAAAAATGAATGTTGACTCGCTGGTTGGTTTTGTAAAGACCGCTTACCACCTCTTCCAGTGAGTCGGTCTAATGCAGTGCAATAGTTTTATACCATTAGACATGTTAAATCACAAAAAATTAAAAATATTGATTATTAATCATCGTCTTTAAGTGTAAAATCAATATATATTTAATATACATTATATAGTATATATAATATGCAATATATTGAAATGTATTAAGATATACAAGCTATTTAAGCATGTAGGAAGACTGACTCATGTCATCTGCAATGCATTATGGGAGCAAGAGGTCGCTGGTGAGCTCCTTGGTGGGTTTTTGTTTCCATGGTAACAATGACTGCTCAGAGTGGTGGATCTCTCTTTAGGATTATGGGTACTGAAAAGTAGGAATTGTGCAATTAACACTTTCTCTGAGACTGACGTGTGGCTTCTAAAGCAAATATAATTGCTTAACTTTATGCCTCATAATGAGTATGTCTTTGAAGATGAATAAATTATGGTTAAAAATCAATATCTATGAAAAATGAATGAGATATTTACTTCTGTTGTGTTCTACTGCATAGGTACTGTTTTAGCCATTTGTGCTTCCCCTGTGGGTTTGTGGCTGGTCTTAGCTGTTTTGTGTTTGGTCTGAATGTAGATTCTGTAGTTCTGCAGATGAGTGGATTTGTCAAAGATCATTCACACCCTCATTCAGGCTCATCTCATCAAGCCCACAGTCGTACTCCAAACAGTCGAGTCAAATCTGAACTCTCTGTGTGACATCTATTAAGAAGACGTTAAGGAAATATCTAGAGAATACTTATTTCTGTTTCATATTTTTCTAAAACACTCATCATCAAAAGCAATAGAACACTTTATCATAGCGTCTTTATTGATAGTCAGAGAATCCTTCAGGGTCACAAACTCATTGAAACTCCCTCTGCAGAAACACAATCAATTGGGCGCGTTTCATGATCAAACGGTGCATTTCATCTACTCTTGTGCTACTCATCCCTTGATCTTTTGGACTTTGGTTCTCCTTCTTACAGGATAAGTGACGGCTCATTCACGTTACACACGCAATCTCATTTTCATTTCCTTTTCTGCCCTTAACTTTTGATCTGAAGGTTTCATCCAGTTTGACACTAAAGAGAGAAGGTTTCTTAATCTATTGGTGGCATTCCCAGTTTTTTTATCTGGGTGGGTGGAGTTTCACCCTCCTGTGCCTGCCCCAATGGGCTGTCCCTGGCTACTGAAGGACACTTAGCCCTGCCTTCCCTCACCATCCCTCATCCCCACTGGTGGTTTTGTTTACAGTACATGGGCTGTGGGAGGAGTGGTCTTCATGGAGCCTGTGCTCAATCATGTGTGGCCATGGCTCTCGGACCCGGAGCAGGATCTGTGTGGTACCCCAGTAGGGAAGCAAGGGCTGTGGAGGGCCCGAGGTGCAAACTAAACTCTGCAATATAGCTGTATGCCCTGGTTAGTACTTATTCTCCATTTCCTCACCTGTCAGTAAAATGCAACACATTTCAAAAAAAGTTGGAACAGGAGCAATTTAGGGCTAGTAATCAGGTAAATTGGTTAAATAATGATGTGATTTGAAACAGGTGATGTCAACAGGTGATTGTAATTATGATTTGGTACAAAAGCAGCATCCAAGAAAGGTCTAGTCCTTTAGGAGCAAAGATGGGCCGAGGATCGCCAGTTTGCCAACAAATATGTGAGAAAATTATTGAAATGTTTAAAAACAATGTTCCTCAAAGAAAGATAGGAAGACATTTGCTTATTTCACCTTCAACAGTGCATAACATAATTAAAAGATTCAAGGAATGTGGAGGAATTTCAGTGCGTAAAGGACAAGGGCGCAAGCCTAAGCTGAGCAACCGTGCTCTCCGATCCCTCAGGCGGCACTGCGTCAAGAATCGTCATTCATCTATAAGCAATATCACCACATGGGCTCAGGACTACTTTGGCAAACCTTTGTCAAGTACCACAATACGTAGTTACATCCACAAATTCCAGTTAAAACTGTACTGTGTCAAAAGGAAGCCCTATGTTAACAGTGTCCAGAAGCGCCGTCGACTTCTCTGGGCTCGGAGGCATCTGGGATGGACCATCACACAGTGGAAACGTGTACTGTGGTCAGATGAATCAGTATTTCAGGTATTTTTTGGGAGAAATGGACACCGTGTGCTCCGGACCAAAGAAGAAAAGGATCATCCGGACTGTTACCAGCAAGTCCAAAAGCCAGGGTCTGTCATGGTATAGGGTTTTGTCAGTGCCCTTGGTAAAGGTAACTTGCACTTCTGTGATGGCACCATTAATGCTGAAAAGTACATAGAGATTTTGGAGCACAATATGCTGCCTTCAAGAAGACATCTTTTCCAGGGACGTCCATGCATATTTCAACAAGATAATGCAAAACCACATTTTGCACACATTATAAAGTCCTGGCTGCGGAGGAAGAGGATACAGGTATTTGACTGGCCTGCCTGCAGTCCCGACCTGTCTCCAATAGAGAATGTGTGGCGCATTTTGAAGACTTTGTTGCCCACCTTAAGACTTGTTTGCAGCAAGAATGGGACAAACTTACACCTGAAACACTTCTTCACTTGGTGTCTTCAGTCCCTAAATGTCTTTTAAGTGTTGTGAAAAGGAATGGCAACATTACAAAGTGGTAAATGCTTTACTGTTCCAACCTTTTTTTGAAATGTGTTGCAAGAACCAAAAAAAATGATTTTTTTTTTAAGAAAAACAATAAAAATCATGAGGAACACATTAAATAATGTGCTGTTGTATTGTCTGCAATGAAATACAAGTCAAAGTAAATTTAGAAATCACTACTTTTTTTTATTTGTGTTTTCCATACTGTCCCAACTTTTTCTGATTTGGGGTTGTAAATGCACGGAAATTTATTGTTGTTACTTTCAATTTGGTGTATGCCTCACTCACAGGTTTTGCATACATAAACCTGAATATACATGGTTAGTGTGTGAGACACAAAGTGTTCTATATGCCCTATTTTGTCCATGTTTTCTGCCTTCTCTCTCTAATCACGTTGTGATCCTTCCTCTGAGCATCTTTACTGCCACCAGCTTCACCCCAGTCTGCCTGATTCACGTCAGTCGCTCACCCCTTCTGTTCCGTATGAAAGCCACTTGAGCTCTGTGTTGTCTGGATTCTCTTTCTGCAGCCATGCATTGTAGTTTTTGTAGCTGAAGTACTATTCATACAGGGATAAGTGGTGTTAATCTTCAGCTCATGTTATTTAAAGAAACAGTTCACCCAAAAATTTAAATTCTTTTTCTCACCCCATGTTGTTCCAAATCCGTATTGTGTTAAATACAAAAGTTTTGGAGAGTGTCTGAGATTTTTCTGCCATACAATAAATGGGGGGCCTGGGGCTGACAAGCTCCAAAAATGGAAAAAAAGCAATTCCAAAGTTGAAAGCTACAGAAGGAGTTACTGTAGAGCACGGTCATGGGTTCGATTCCCAGGGAACATAAACTGGTAAAAAGATGAACATGATAACATGATAAAATGAATAATAATCTCTTAGAGGGGTTTATTGGGCTTTATTGAGTCTTCTGAAATCAAATAATAGCTTGAAAATCTCCACAACTCACCATCACTTTTATTGTATGGAAAAGAGCCGTTTTGGGATTCTGCAACAACATAACCCCCTTTGAGTTCCACAGTGGAAATAAAGGCACGCAAGTTTTGAAAGGAATGAGAGTTAGTAAATAACAGAATTTTAATTTTTTGGAAGAATTGTTCCTAATTTAATCGGTCAGAGAGAAATCGCTTCTGGTGTTTTGTTTCTCTGGCCTCAGCCAACAGGATCTGTCTGAGATTAGTTATTACCTCACTGAGATATACGAGTAACAAATCATTTGTCCGTTACATTGCAATTCGGTTTCAGTGTGAACAGATGTTGCTACCCGGAGCTGAAAACCTGCATTAGTCTGACAGTTGAAGGGTTAAGGGTGACAGCCAATCACAGTGATTGTTTTTTATTTGAGGGGGCACAGATGAACAGCTGGGCCAGTCTGACCGAGTGGGTTTTGATGGACAGTGATTACAGCCTGTCAGAGAGCAGATCTTCCACCTGTCCTCATCTACCGAGAGTCACCCATGTGTGAAGCCATCTCACCTTCTTCATATTCAAATTGTGCTCATGGATGTCCATTGACATGCAATCTACTCATAACATTTAACTCAGAATGAGGCAACAGAATATGTCATCTCCTGCTCTACGGTAAAAGCTGATTGGCTGCCTGAGTCTGAATGGGGGTTTTGTAAACATGTGTTTACTTCTGCATTACTTCAGCTCTATTTAAGTGTATGATTGCAGTGATGGTTTACATCTGTGTAATCAAAGTGTAAGCAAAACCTTGTTCCAGTGTAATCAACAGAGCGTTATTGTAAGTTGCCCCCATTAATTAATGTTTGCTTATGCGATTTGAGATGGTACATGGGTTTAAAAGGGGATAGTAATTTTATTTCTCAGTAGCATATGCTATGAGCCCTTATTAAAAGGTTGTTTCATTAAAGAATAAAAAGTGTTGTAATCTTCTTCGTATGCGATGTTTTGCTCTGGTGTCTTTATTGGCTTGTCACTTTATTGGCTTGTCAGAGAAATGAGTTTTAGACTTGTTTTTGACAGCTTCTTCTGAAAGACTTTTAAAAGACAGATGAAGTTAATAGGAGGGTAACAGTAAAGTAGGGTAAGAGAAATAATATAATATAATATAATATAATATAATATAATATAATATAATATAATATAATATAATATAATATAATGTAATATAATGTAATGTAATGTAATGTAATGTAATGTAATGTAATGTAATATAATGTAATATGATATAATATCATATAATATATCATATCATATCATATCATATATAATCTCTGTCTGTGAGGCTGTTACACTTTATTCTTTACACAAGATCTGTTTTCTTTATCCTATGCTGTTTATTTTGGTTTTATCTCTTTAAGTACATGAAGAGCATGAATCTGAAGATTCACTAGCATTGTCTTTGAAATAAATCACCTTGTGCTTGCTGATTTTGTTTATCGTAATGCTTTTATACAAACACCAAGGACACATTTGTGTGTGTGTGTGTGTGTGTGTGTGTGGTGTGTGTGTTTTAGGTGTCTGTGAATCAAGGATACAGGAAAATGTGTCCATTTCCTTTGCTGTTGCTGATGCCAGCCTTAATACCATAATTATGCAGTTGCAATTTCATTGCAATAATGTATCTCATGTTCCTGTTTTATGTTCTTATGAAGTTAAAATGAGATTTTATAAATGTTCAGCTGTGTTTGTTAGGTTTCAGCCGCAGCTGCCGTCTCTCTTGGCAATCACCATATGCAAATATCTCTCTTCCCATTGGCTGCTGATTTTGTGAGTGATGATCAATCTAATGTTCTCATGAAGCCATAGACAGTCAGGGCATATTTCTTAAGTTTATTGAGTTTTTGAGGCATCAGAATATGATTATTATTTATCATGCTCTTGATTTGAGACAAATCCTCCAAAATCTCAGACAGAGACAGCAGCTGCATCTGACTGTGTTTGGATGTGTCAGTACATCAACATTAAAAAGCACCTATCCCAGTTGTCGACATTGTGCAGCTATGTTGTTATGAAATTCAAATGAGGAAATTTCACACTCCTCTTTTCCATAGCTCAACAGTTGCTGGTGATCACCTCTGGCAAGCTCCAATGAACAGACAAATTTAAGTTATTATTTGCTATGTAAATGAATGGACTGTTTTAATGGAGCTTGTTTTGTACTTTTCTGAGTTTGAAAGAGGTAGTCACATTTAAGTGTCATTATATTAAAATATTGAAATTAGTTTGTATTCCACAGAGAAGGAAAAACAAAACAGCATAGAGCATTTTTCATAAAGTATTCAGATGAGCTGTTTCTCAGTTTGAAGAATGTCTTCTTTGACAAAACAAAGGTGACACGGGTGGGTCTTTTATCATGTGCTTTGTCTTCCCTGGAATCCATTAGATTTGAGAGATAATTTGATTTCAGTTCAAATCATCAATCATATTGAGACACGCTTGAATACAACATACATCAATAGCCCATTTAAATAAGATAAAAGTGATATTAGAGGTTAATATGCACAGTTCCTAAGACTGTCACAGAAAGTCAAAAGACGTGACATCTCCCCTACTGTGAAACAGATGCATACTAGATGCGTACTAAATGCATGCTAGTGCATGCTAGAAAGCATTCATTATATAAACATGGAGCCTTAAGATTAATACCATCATTTGATGGATGAGGTTGAAGCGTTGTTTTTACTGTAGAGCATACTGAATGTGTCCACTGATGCATGGATGCTTTCTAGTGTTTCACAAAGGACCGTTGGATGCGAGGAGTAAAATATTTTAAAAGTCCTATACTGTAGCTTTTTCTCTGCAGAAATTTCATGCTTAAAGATTGTGCGTAGTGCAGTGGATTTTGTTATAGTAACATTAACTCATGAAAGAGATTTCATAAGCTTCATGTTGTATTATTTATTCACAAAGATCTTGAAAACATGAATCAATAGTCACTGACTACACTGACGGACCATAGGCAGGACTGCACTGTTGGGTTTGCCTGAAATATATTCGTGTCCACAGCTGATGTTATCTGATGTGAAATTAATGTGAAATTCACATTGTGGTTTTTGTTCCTTTGTCTAGTAAAAAAATGTCAATCAGGATGGATGTTAATCAGTCATTCTGTATTAAAATAAAATTTTCACAGGTTTCAACATGAATGATTTTTTTTTATTCTAAACTAATTTCTAAAAGTAATTGAAGGCTGAAGTGAATTGAAGTATTAACAATGTACATCTCACTATATAATTATTGTCTCTTTATAAGTTTTAATGATAATGTTTTCAAATCTCTCTTTAACTTCTCATCCTTTAGATTTCTCTGACTACTCCATCTCTGTTTAATTAATAAAAATAATCTTTTATGCACTGGGCTTCATAGAGTCTCATTAGACTACACAGTTGATGAAAATTGTGTTATCCACATTTATTATGCAGGCTAATTTATTTATTTTTTGTTTGAATGGGCCATGATCTTAAAAATCATGAGCAATTTCTGTGTTCATATCTGTATATCTGTAATATAATTTTTTTTTTTTGCTTGGTTTTTTATTGCTTGGTTTTACATATGTAAATTCTATAATATATTTATATATTGAAGCAAACAAGATGGAACATTCTCAGATCAAATGCTGGGATCAAATGGATTGAATGTGATCATAACTGATCTCTCAGGTTTGGACGAGGGTTCCAAGTTTAAAACTTACAGACCCCTGCGCCTGTTTTTCTGTATATATACACGTTTGTACCTCCAGTTGTTTGTTTTTGTCCATTTCTGTTGCTCACGTCCTCTTTTCACCTTCTCTTTTTTTCAGTCTTACACTATTTTCACCTCTGCAACTCTCATCTCTTTCTCTCTCTGTGGGTGTGTTTACAGTGGAGGGGCAGTGGTTGGACTGGGCAGCCTGGTCCCAGTGCTCTGTTACCTGTGGATCCGGCACTCAACAGAGGCAGCGGAGATGCAGTGTGTCTGTACACGGCTGGGCAGAGTGCAAGGGGCCGCATGCGGAAAGTCGTGAGTGCTCCAACCCATCTTGTGGAGGTAAGTCACACACTGTGTTGAGCTCACAATGTTAAATTTGATGTTTTATGTGCGCAGCTGCAAATTAGTTTGCTGTCATGGTGTAATTAATTGCCGTTAATGTTCTAAATTGTCTAGGGTACAAAACCAAAGAGGTTTGTACTGCCTTGCTTAGCTTGTTCACAGATATACTGCTGTTAGCATATGCCAGTTAAAACCCCTGATAATAATTAATAAGAGCATATTAGCTTCATGCAGGTACATTATGATACCCCAACTTCAAATAAGCTGGTTCTAGATGGTTTTCAGCTAGTCTTCTATCTTGACCAGTTCAAAGTTGCTCAGAATTCTTTTAAAACCAGTCAACAGGCTATGAGGACCAGCCAAGACCAGCAAACCATCTTAGGCTAGCGTGAGATGCTTTCTCATGATACTCTCATCAGCACATGCATGTGACCTGCAGTCATCTTTACTTCCTGTTTTCCACCATTCTCCAATCACGTGCAGGTGGAGGTAACTGGGGTGCTTGGAATGACTGGAGTCTTTGCTCCAAAACATGTGATTCGGGTTGGCAGAGACGCTTCCGTATGTGTGAGGGCACAGGTATTCAAGGTTACCCATGTGGCGGCTCAGGAGAGGAAGTGCGTTCTTGTAATGAC
The DNA here is from genome assembly GCA_036877525.1 of Chromobotia macracanthus. NCBI lineage: Eukaryota > Metazoa > Chordata > Actinopteri > Cypriniformes > Botiidae > Chromobotia > Chromobotia macracanthus. The sequence continues at coordinate 5,955,006 of JAZGTH010000069.1, forward strand.
AAGAAGTGCCCAGGTGTGTCTCTATGTGTGTTGTTGACAAAAGCACATCTTTTTTCACGTTACATGCTTATGTTTGTTTAGTTTGTGTTTGTTTGTCTAGCTTCTTCTGGCTCCTCCTCTACCTGATAAAAACAGTTTAAGCTGGTCTTAACTGGTCTCCAAGCCTTGCCAAGGTTTTGAAAGAGTTTTGGGCTGAAGACCAGCTGGCCAACCACTTTAAACTAGCTAAGAGCAGCAAACCAGCTTTGGCATGCTTAAGATCATTTTTCAGCAAGGATTTATTCCCTGATCTACTTTAGAAGTATTCCTGAGTCGCCCTTACCTCTGTCTCCTACTCACTCTCAACTTTCTATCTTACACTCTCTCTCCTTAACACATTCTCCCTCTTTTCATTTTTCGATTCCTCCTTTTCCATCAGTCTCAAGAGAACGGTCACTCCTGGCAGAAGGGAATTGTTCAAATGCTGCTCCATGTGATTTGTCCGCATGTCAAGCAAAGCAACAAACAGCAGAGTTTAATAAGCACGCCGCTGACTGCCGCTCTGGCTATAGATTAAATAAATGTCAGACAGAGCCACAGAGCACAGAGCAGACACAGGGCTTTGATGGCGCTAGAAACTTGAAGACAGAAATCTGTCTGATAGCTTTGTCGGGGTGTATTGTGTTTAGATACAAAGGAAAAGGTTCTCTCACTCTTTTCTTCCCAGTCCCTCCTGTATCCAACCCCTGGGTTGTTCTCTGTTCTGATGGAGCTTTTGAAAGAGACATAGAGAAAGATGGTGTTGATCTTCACAGAGCTAGACACAGAAATAGACTTTATGATTGAAGTGTATCATTCAAAGCTTCAAAGCTAGTAGAACCTACAAACTCTTTTTGTTGGCAGCGCCTCATGAACTCTGTAAAGACGAGTTTCAAGTTTCCATGACGTGGAAGAGAGCCTCAGCTGGAGAGACTGTGTACAACAAATGTCCATCAAATGCCACTGGTAAGCCATACCACTATACGCATGTGCTGTATTACTTGCAATGGGTTGACAGATTACATAAATTCTCTGTGAGGTAAACATGTAATTTAGCCATTTATTGCAGTCAAGACATTTCTTGTTTGTTTGTTTGTTTTAGAGTTCAAGGTGAAGTGTGTAATCTTTTCCACAGTGAAACGTCACTTTATTTAACCTAGAACCTTTCTAATATCTAATAATTATGGTAAAGGGTGGAATAATCTAGTGGTTATGTGTTGATATCCAAAATTTACAGATTTAAACCTAATTAGGGGTGATCCATGATCTTCATTTTGCCCCTGAGCAAAGCATTTACAACCAAAAATAATTCCAGGCGTACTGTCCCTTTAAATTCTGAGAACTGTACGTCACCTTGGATAAAATCATTAGCTAAATTACAAATTAGTAGTACATTAAGACTGCTTAAGAAAAGTAATGATCTTACCTTGATTACCTTCAAAGGACACAGCTTAGCCTACATCACATAAAACTGTGAAAGTAAAATCTGATACTGTTTAGACTACTGCCAGATGCTGTATCTGCAGTAATTCAATCAAATTCATTTGCTTCGTCCACTCACTGTGAAATGCAGCTTTATTAGAAGATTTTATGATCAGTTAAACCACATTATAAAACTCCATCAGAGATGCAATCACTCATTTTCTAAACCAACATCACACAACAGGCTCATGATCCCACTCAAAATAAGTTGGTTTACACACAATTAATCAGCATTCAGACTTTAAGCCCATTGGGATGAATTAGTGGTGTATGAGAGGAAACTTAATGACGATGTTTACAGCCCAATATGTGCTTCCACTGAGAGTAAATATAACAGTGAAATGATATTAAAAGAGCCAATCAAGACAGTTTCGGGAAAATAAAAGGCAAAATGTCACTGTGCGTATATTGGGCACAAGGCCTTATTAAAACACTTCTCCTTTGGCAGCCTGTAGATTGAGTGTCAGACATACTGTAGATATATTGTACTATTGTGCATCATAACATTCTGTTATGTTCCATAAATGTTCTGCATTCAGTGTCGCACGTTACGTTGCACAACAGTTTCACACAGTTTCTAAACCTTCCCTGCCTAATAAGAGAGTTTCTGGGATATTTATGTCCTCTGAGTGCACTGTGCAATAATTCTCAGTTACTAGTAAAAAAAAGACACCCAAGGCACTCAGAAATTTTTACCTAATAAAAACAGAAAGACCAAATAAATGATGTCTTTGAAGTGGGAGTGCAGAACAGTGTTGAATGAGGTCAACACCGAGCTCTAATCTATTTCAACTCTGCATTCCCGCCCAAACACTCGCAAACAAACTAACCCCCAAAGAAAAGCTCATTCTGATTGAGAAGTTTTTTGCTTCATTTCTGTGTCTGCTTGCATTTTCAAGCATGTTGTTTTCCCAGCGAGAATACCGTGGTAAGGCCATGGTCAAGTCTTATCATCTATGTCCTAATGATGCAAATGACAGTAACTAAGCAAAATGGAGAGTTTTGCAGCAGTGTAAAACTGAATCCTCAAAACAGACATTAGCATATGCCAAAGCATCTGAGCACCAGAGAGTCGACATCTGTCAAACATTGACATGATGTTATTGCCTGTGCTCACAGTGATAATGATCTCTCTTTCTGCCCTCTCTGTGCAGGATCTGCTAGTCGTCGTTGTATGCTGGACGTTAATGGAGTTGCTTACTGGGGTCCTCCGAGCTTCGCCCGATGTGTCTCACTTGAATATAGATATTTACATTTATCTGTAAGTGACTCTCTATTCAATCTCACAAGTTACTTGTCTCACATACTAATTCATACTGATTACACACACATTTACTTAAATAAACTAAACGTGGACATTCCATACACCTGTATTATTTTCATAAGCAGGTAGTTATGAACAATATAACCTAACCCACACTCTAACCCTAGCCTTTTTAAGCTTAAACTTTTTTTGCTATTTTTATGGTGTATTTACAAATGAGGATGTCCCCAAAAGGAGGTTTTCTTCAGCAAGTTTTGCTTATTTTGGGGTACAAATTTGTCCCCTATATATGATTAAGTAAACTCCTCTCCCATCCCCCATTGCCCACACACAATAGGCTCCAACAAAAAGTTGCCATGTGAACAGTCAATATTTGCAGGGATTGTGACTCGATTAGTTAAGGGCAAGAATGGCAGTTTTAAGGTTAATATGTGTAACAGTAAATTATGTATGTAAATTAGGACCCATTTGGCTTTACACAATAACGCAATAGAACGTTTATTTTATCTCTTTGTATCGTTTTGCATCACCTGGTCTTTCTCTCTCATGACTTGGCCAAAACAAAAATTATTTATTTTGTCATGATCATGCAAATGTAGGAACTGTGCAAAAAATGGTGTCATTCTGATGTGTATGAACACCCTACCAATGAAGAATCCAGATGCTAAAGAACGTTTAACATATTCCAACGTCATTAAAATCATTCAGTGACCATTTAAAAAAATGAAACATGGTTTTGTATAAGATGATAATAACTGCACTTTGAACTGATTTAGCTGTTTGCGTGGCAGCCTTTGTGTTGTGCAATTGTTCAGTCATGATCTTTGACCTTCACAAGTATGAAACAGAGTCGCTTTTAATTCTGCTGAGGCGTTACAGTATGTGACAAGGTTGATTGCGTTGTTAACCTGTCCACTAACCTCTCGTTGTAATCAGACAATGCTTAATTACCTTTGATTGTCATTGTCTGCCACCTCCTACATCTACAGTACAGTCATTAGACCATCAACAACGTCTGCCGAAGACCCACCGTAAACAAGTTCTCTTAGTTAATGAACTGAGCGACAAGTTGCTGTAACTTTATTATGCTCACAGTTTGGTTAACTGTAGATGAGGTAGATTAAGGCGGTTGTCGATACTTTCAAACTGCGTTCGCTTTGTTTCAGACCTGGATCGATGTTGTTTTAGCTTCAAAGCAGATGTGTACTTGTGTGCTTTTCTGGTTTACCTTTAAACCTGGGTCCACATTTGAGTGTATTTATTTATTCTCTTTTAAAGTTTGTTTATGTCTTGTTTTATGGTTTGTTTTAAGGTTGCAAAATCGAAGTTTGTTAGCTAGCCTGCTCTCGCAGGTCTAGCCAACCTGAGCTAGCCTGATGTTATAGTTCGGTATCTGGAGTTTATCTGTCAGTGTTTATTTATTGCAGCCAGGATTTATCTGTGTGCTTATGTGCTTATTTTAATCAGGTTTGTGTATATGTTTTGTCAGTGTGCGTATAATCAGGGTTTCTCTTCCCCTGTAGTTGCGAGAACATCTTGCGAAGGGTCAGAGGACCCTGGCAGGGGAGGGCATGTCTCAGATCGTGAGGAGTCTCCTGGAGTTAATGTCCCGTAAGAATTATTATAGCGGTGACCTGTTATTCTCCGTGGAGATTCTCCGAAATGTGACGGACACCTTCAAGCGAGCAACCTACATCCCAGCTCCTGACGACGTGCAGGTGTGTCTTTGTGTTATGGTACAAATGGTAGTGGTGGTGTGTGTGTGTGCGTGTAAAATATATTTCACAATATATGTATTATGAAATATAAAATAGTTATTTTAGATAAAGACTAGCACTGTCACACTGTTGTTAACTGTAAGAAAAGTATGTTTGGATGTTTAGTTTACTAAATTAGTCCAAATTAAATTTCAATGTTTCAAATGTTTTCAAATTTCAAATGTTTCAAATCCAAATTTCAATGTTTTAAACACTCACATAATTTTTTTTTCTTTTGCAGAAATTCTTCCAGATTGTCAGCTTAATGTTGGACATTGAAAATCTTGAGAAGTGGGAAGATGCTCACCAGGTAACACCCGTCCTCACCCCTTCAGCCCAGATGCAGAAAAAACAAAAATCTGTAAATATCTGGCCAACAAAAACAGCTTTTACACTTTTTTGTTCAGTGAATGTTGATTTTACCTCAGGCAAAGCTGAGTCATCAAAGCCCGGTCTGATCTCACAGATTAACAAGAGATCTAATCAGACTGGCTTTGGGTGTAATGGAAGAAGACGGTGAGGTGTGTTGAGGAAGGGCTGTGGTATTAGAGCTGTCTCTTTGAATTAGACCGCTCCATTAGAACCTGTTTGACTTTAGATACTGTGGAGTTCTGTCCACTGTGTCTTCAGTATCATCCCAGGACACTTTTGTATGGTGATAAACTTTCTTCAACTCAACCATCCTTGAAGCTTTAATTTTCTGTTGAAGACTCACTCATGCCCTGAGGGCTGAACAAACTGAAGATGTTTAAATTCAGAGTCACTCAAGATTTCGCTACTTTTTCAGTAATGGCAAATAACTGGCGAATTAAAAGATGGTAACACCTCAGAGGTCATGGTGCAGAGGTCTAGTGCACATCATGTCGGGATGATCAAGTATAATTACTAGCGCATTTGAAACATTTCATTCGAAGTTGCAGAGGTGGAATGGCAAGAGCTGTCGAGCTTGTAGTCATATTTTAGATGCTAATGTTCGTCTCATTATTGCTGTTGCTCGTGCTTAAGGTTGGGTATTTGAACAACCTCTAAGCCTGTTAAATGCTGCCTGTTAAATATGATGCATAACTCACTGTTTGGTGCATCGCCACAGCTACCTCAAATGGTGCAGCTTGTCGAGAATAAATGTGCTGTTACTTGTCTTGTCGTTATCTAAGTAATCAAACAGATTACTTAGATAACAGATTGGAAGAGGGACTCAAGCTACATTCGTGGACAGTCATAACATTTAGTGGGTCATAGAGATGTGTACAGGCAAGCAATGTGTGTGTAAAAACCTAGTTGTTTTGTTTTTTCTACTTTGCCATTGTTGGCATAGGCCCTTCTGATCTAATAATGCCCCCTGTAGACTAATAACCCCTATAGCACACAGGCTGTAGGTGTAACTCCTTCATTATATTATGCTGATTAGCGTAATATATAACATATTTTGCTGAGTTCATGCATATATAATTTGCCATTGAATAAATATGCATACATTTTTGCAGATTCTAGTAACTTTGGTTCTTTTTTAAATTTTATGTTAAGCACGTACAGAAATTGCTTGTAGCCGTAAATGTGAAAAATTGTCACATACCATGTAAAATCTGTGAGACACATGCTAAGGACTCCAGTGAATGTTTATGTATGTCAGTATGTGCGCACAGGTGCTTAGCTCAGCTTGTTTTTGGTGTAAGAGCACAGCTGAACAGGCAAATCTGTAACACACCTTCTGCTCTCCTTGCTTAGTAAATAATCCTCCACCTCCACAAGTCTGCTGAACTTTTCTACATGTTTCCCTTCCATCTGTCTGATTAGATCTTAAAGGTGAAGTGTGTAATATTTATGACCTTAAAGGGGTCAAATCACAATCAATCAAGTTTCATAATCTTTAAAAATAAGAGTTCATCACACTTCTACTGAAAACACACTTACACTTAGTCTGGTTACACTGTATCCTGATTAATTGGGTTTCTGTTTCACTGGTGTGCTCATTCTGATACAGAAAACGCAGTTTTGATGTGATGTATTGAATATGCTTCTAGTCAGTTCAGTGTGCAACTGTAGGTAAGCCCTTTCTAGGTTGATTTCCTGAGAAGTGTAAACACTCTGGCTCTGTACAAGAATTGCTCTTGTATGAATGTTTGTTTGAGCAGTCTAAAAGTCAACTTCTGGCTCAACCAAGGAGAGCTTTTAAGACAGGGTGCAAACAGAGTGGGGTTTTTTTGTCTGATGTCAGCTGTGGTACAAATATTACACACTTCATTTTTAAACTAAGATGGCTAGAGAAGGTTTGCAATATGTGCACTTTTTCTTTAAATACATAAATAACTGTTTTGAACTGTATAATTAATCTTATGCCCTCTGGATGCAATAGTGTTAATATTAGTATATTACACGAGTAAATAATTAACCATTATTTAAAAACACCTGTTTGTAGTCACACATCACTGCCTCTGACTGTGTTAATATGTTCTGGTAATGCACACTATATGTGTTCAGTGTTGCTTTGTGTATGCGATTGTCTCAGCTTTGCTGCCCTTTAGTATCAGACTCTCCAGATTCTTGCTTGCTAGGTGTACAAAACAACAAGACCTGTTGATAGCAGAGAAACCTTGAGCTAACACATACTGTAGCATAAATTCAGGGGGTGGAGAAACATGTTACAGTAAATTTTCAGCTGTTAAAGTTTACATGTATTTGTGAATTAACCATCTGACATGACTGAATTAATTTTAAACATTACCCTGTGTAAAGACATCATATAATATATGATCAAATATATAATGACACCTTGTAGCACTATACAGACACCATGGTACATGAATTTGGTATTCAGTACAATGGTGTGTATATTGTGTACATGGTATTTCCTTAAAGCCAGTATGATAATATTTGAATATAATAATAATTCAGGGCCATTTATCAAAATACCATAATATTACCATCTGATTCCATCATTGTACCGTAGAACCTCCATTAAACAGTTTTGTTGGGGTAAGTAGAGGTATCAGATCATCTTTTTTTGTCAGATCCTTTCTCTGCAAGATACCAGAAGCCTGTTTGGGAAAGAATTATGTTAGTTCTTCTCTGACTCATTTTGATCCAACAATGAGCACCAATCTGCTGCATATAAATCACCATCTGCCTCGTATTAGAATACATTTGTGATAAATTTAAAGCAAAACTAAAGGGCTATTAATACAAATAATGAAAAGTAAAGGGAATATAAATTCTGTAAATCCCTTTGGCACGCCAGGGAGAAGGGTTTCCTTTCTCCATCAGAAAAGATCCCACTGACACAGAACAGCACAATATACACCAGACAATCATGAATGCCTTCATTTCCACATTTGGGGTGGAAGAGAGAAATTCCAATTAGATTGAGGAATGGGCTCTGTATTCTCATGAACGTCACTGTGAAATGTGGCTATAGCATGCTGTACTGCGGAACAAAGGCTTAGTGAATTAAAACCCAGTGCCGATTTATAAACACGGCAGTGTGGTGATGGTACATATCTCATCTCACGCCCTGATGTGCCGAATGCTCATTCTCCATCATCTTTTCATGACTGCATCATAAACTCACACGATCCTGTCTGGTCATAAAAAACGCACTGAAAAAGATTAAAATATCGGAAGGTGGATTTTATCATTTAATGTGGTAACAAACACCTTCTCTCAGTTGACAGTTACTAGCCAAAGTTTGGGCTTTTACTGGGATCTGTTTATGGATGTTTTGTGGGTGTTTGTCATGGAGTTTGCTATAGTCACATTGTTGTGTTTTGAAGATCCTACACAAAATTAGACTTGGCTTAAACTAAAGTCTAGCGTTTATGTGTGCATTTTTGTGATCGAGTCTGACTTCTTCGCAGGTCTCTCCAGGTTCCGTATTGCTGATGCGAGTCGTGGAGGATTTCATTCATCTTATTGGAGAGGCTCAGAAACCATTCCAAAGCTTCCTGGTTGTCACCACCAACCTCAGTGAGTTTTCATGGCATATACCCAGAAGTGCCAAAGATAAAGATCACGCTGCGGAGGCTGCAGATGTCACAAGTGTGTCTGAGTCCAAGTTTGTTATGGGTCTAATATGTCATTCTCTGGTTCCATCAGTCATCACTATCCAGCGAGAGCCGGTTTCGGCTGTTTCCAGTGACATTAACTTTCCCATGAAGGGAAGGAGAGGAATGAAAGACTGGGCACGATCAGCAGATGACAAACTTTTTATTCCCAAAGAAGTTTTTACCCTGTCTTCAGATGGTGAGTAGAGGTGGGGGGCAGATATTTTACCTCCCAATACTGTATTGATGCTGTTACACCACTTATCAATATTTCCAATATTTTGATTACAAAGAAGATTGACTACCATTCAGAGCCAGTGAGAGGGTAGTTTGCATTTATGCATATAGCAGACACTTATATTCAAAGCGACTTGCACTGCAATCAAGGTATACATTTTATCAGTATGTGTGTTGCCTGGAAATCGAACCCATAACCTTTGCACCACTAACACAATTGCTGCTACATTCTAGAACATTTCTCTTGCATTCTTACATTTCAGATGTCTCTTAGGCCACATATACATTGCAGAGTTTTAGAAGTGACAGCTGCATTTTCATATTGTTATTTGTGCATGTGGAATATACGTATCATGTTTGGAAGACAATGATATGACAGTAATGATAACCATAACAACAGTTCAGTCTCATAGCTACAAGAAAGAAACAACAATGTTGATCATTGAACGCATTTTACGTTAGTTATTTTCGACAGGATTAATCGTTTGGCGGAATTAATTGATCTGCTTCGTCCCGCAACCTAGCACTCAGATCTGATTGCAAATTGCATTCAAGGCTGAATTTCTGGTTGCGTTTGTGCCGTTACCTGATTTGTGCAGTTTCTTTAGTGCATCACATTCTAAAACAACTTACACTGTGTACAGAACAAGATTAAGCACTTAGAATAGGAGTGACAACCAAATTTATTCACAGTGTGAACATGGCTTTAGAGAAGAGAATTCAATCAGTCGGCAGTTGGGGAAAAGAACATAAGTGAGAACAGGAAGGATAATTAGGCTCACACAGTCCTTAAATAGTTAAGAAAAAGCAAGAGAGATTCAACCTGCAAGACCGAAAATACACAGCCAGGAGGTGGGCAAGAGGAAAGCTGGTCTGAAAGCTGATGAGAGCGCTGAGTGAAATGAGAAACAAACAAAAACGGAGATCAAAGAAATCACCATTATTGTTGTCTAGTGTTTCAGCCACTTCAGGGCTAAACCATTACAGGCCTGCCTGCCTGTGGACGACTGCCCCCAGGAAATAACAAACACTTCCTTTCTCCACACGCACACCATTCCGCCAACTGCCATCAGAGATAAGATGGCTCCCTGGGCGAGGCTTTGTCCAGAAGGGATTTCTGAAGGAGGGGGAAATGTTGGTCAGGTTCATTTTACACAATAGCTTTGTTTAAATGATAGCTGAGGAAATAGAGAAAAGATCATGGTCAGGGTCTAGTCAGGTCAGACCAAGATGACCTTGTCATGCAATTGTCATCTGTTTACCTGTGGTTGCAACATACAGTCATATATATATATATATATATATATATATATATATATATATATATATATATATATACATCATATATACATATAGACACGTGTCTTATCCCCTGTTAGAATCGCGTATCTTATCTCCTGTTACAATATATATATATATATATATATATATATATATATATATATATATATATATATATATATATATATATATATATATTTGGACAGCAAACTGAGTATATTTGTAGGTGTTTGGGCTATTAATTCCTGGTTTTCTGGATGCAACTGTCTGATGCAACTTGGGGTTTATTTTTAGGGCTGCTTAAAACAGCCATAATATTCCACAGTGCTGTCTCCTGTGCTGACACAGAAACATCTCAGAAAAATTAAAAGGCAAAAGAAATAAGTACATATAAGTTGTATCACGGCACAGCTCTGACCTGATTTGGGAGAATTTTAAGGTGTTTATGTTGAGATAATGTAATGTAATGTAATCTCATTTTTTAAGGGGTATATGAACCCCAGCTGTACACTGTACATTTATTTTTACATTTAGATGCATAGATATAATATCAACATATATACAGCTTCTAAACTATAACTTATGTATGTAAACTCTTTATATATGTACAATTTGAATTTGTGAATTGGTACGCCTCTAATGTCAATACTGATGACATCATGTTATTCACCGGTATCTGGTTACAGGCATATTATTTGCTTCAGAAGATATGCACATTGTGTTCAGTGATTTTTACCAGCTCTTTTCAAGCTAAATTATTAAACCTTAAATTTCATAATGTCACTGGAAATTGCAACAGTGATTCAGTCATGCTTCACTAAGTTTTTTTTCATAAAATGTGCAGTAAAATCTGCAGCACTTCTGAAGTATCTGAGACTTCTGAAGTATCTGAGAAAAGAGTATCTGAAGGTCTAAATGTTCATTTTTCAGTCTTCACAGGAACTTTGACTAGCAGCAAGGAATTAGACTTTAGACCTGTTACACCATCTATTGCTGTATCTCTATCACATTTTCAATGTTTCCCTTTTATTTGGAGTTTTGAGTAGAGGAACAAATTCACCCTGGTATCATAAAACAATTGAAAATGTCACACCATGGTATGTGGTATACATCCCCAGTGCATGCTGGGAAAAGGGTGTCTATTCTCAGTTTAGTTATATTTAAAGTAAACACAAATTGTATAAATAGCAAAAATGTGTAACAAAAGTAAATGTAACAATTGTAAAAATAAATGAAACATTGGTAAAAAATGTGAAAATAAATATCTGTCAATTTAATTCACTTGCCATGCTTGTTGTTCCAACGTAAAACCAAGCATGTTAAAAAAAAAAAACAAGTGCCATCACTATGCTTTGTTTTAACGTCTGAAAGTTGTAAATTCTTAGAACTTAAGAATAGTAAATAAACTATGTTTGTGTGTAGTCTCCGCATGAACATAATAGCCGTTAACAGCAGAGAACTTTCTGTGCCACATGAGGACAGACAATAGAGCAGTGAAATGTGGACTTGAGGCCCGTTACATCATCTATTACTGTATTGCTTTAACTTCACATCCAGCGTATCCCTTTCAGCTTATGTCCTCCATCTGTGAAATATGATGCCATTTACTCAGAGGCGAGTCTCTGGAAGACTTTAGTGTTCATACGGAAAGAAGAATTGAATGAGAGACAATAAAGGTATTCATAATAAATAGTGTCTCACAGAAAGAACAGTGATGCACGTGGAGGAAGAGAAAGAACATAATAAACTAAATGAAAAGCTGGAATGGGGGAACACAGCCAGTGATAGAGTGGACAGATGGCCTGCAGGAAGAATGGTGCTCATATCTTTTCCAACCCCTCCTTTCTTGTTTCTTTTAAATGTCAGACTTTGTCCAGACGCTCTCTGGGTCCCTGGACAGGGTTTCCTCTTTACTCTTGCTGTGATCTTTTCTCTCTCGTCTGCTTTTATTTGGCTTGCTCGGCTGGATGAAGGAATGCATATTTTGAGTCTAAAACAGATGAATATGGTTAAGTGATAAGACTGCCAAGCATAGCAAAGTGTATTTGAATACGAATGTGCTTATGATGAAAGTTTTGGTAAGATCTGGAACATTTAAGCAATATCACACAAGCAGGAGTGGCGAATACTAAATATCAGTGCAGCTGTGATTTGTCCTTAGATATGAGGCCACAGTTCGTAACAAATGTGATATCTAAATGTGATCGCTTTCACACATTATTATGGAGTAACTTATGTTTCATGTACATGTAGGATAGTTCATTTTTTTTATTTCAACCAATGAAAAGCAAACTTTGTGTGTGTGTAAATTATATGGATGGATATGACCAAAAAAACGAAATCAATCATTGTTTTGTTTTATTTGTAGAATCAGACGACACGCCATACTTTGTTATCGGAGCGATCCTGTATCGCACCCTTGGCCTCATAATGCCTCCACCCAAGTAAGTCCAATCTTTTGTGAGAGAGAGAGTGTGTGTGTCTAGCCCAAAAGATACAGAGGATGCTTATTTAAAGGCTGTGACCTTTTACTGTTTCATTCTGATAGGAGGTCAAAAGTTCTTTCCTTTCAGGATTAACATTAGCTGAACTATTAGTTGGCCAAGTTGAGTTTGTTATGGTATCAGGCTGCCCTCTGCTCTAGTTTTTGACTGCCAAACAAAGCAGGACATACTGTCTAGATACTGTTCCTAGAATAGCATTTCCTTCTCTTACCTTTTAATCCCAGCATTACGATCTGTCCCATGAGTACTCTAATGTTGTAGCCAGTGATCACAGGAACGCTGAATTAGCCACTTTCAATGCAGACTAAAATTACTTGAGTTTAAGGACACACACAAGGCTTCGTTTTTAGGAATTGTGGGTAACTGTTGCCCATGGCCTTAGTCTTGCTATTATTTAGAGGGCCCTTCTGTATTGTGAAAGAGGAGATAAGCGTAATTAGGTAGACTGGCGCAGCTGACACTCGGGGGCATGTAGAGGCATCTCTCCTCTCCCGCTGAGCCCTGCTGGGGTCTGTAGTTCACTGTCCAAACTCAGTAAGCATATCAGAGCTCTCAACCCTGACAAGGAACATAAGCATGCCCCTCTCTCTCTCTCTCTCTTCTGGTATCCAGGCCACTGTTCTTCAGTGTGGTTGATTGTGATGGGCTTGTTGAATATGTATGGGATCAAGGATATTTGTTTGTTTTTGGTCTGCTTTTGGTTCACGTCTCATTAATTTCTGCACAGAGCACACATCCTTGCTCCCCTTGCTCCAGGGTGACAAGATGGCACACTCCCTCTCCATAGCACGCACACACACAAACACCAAAAATAGATGTTTGTTTTAGCACAGGGTGCTTTAAAACTGCGTGGCATTGAATTTATTTTATTTTGTATGAAACATTTATTTCATTATTTTCTTAGTTATTTTTTAAAAAAATTTCTACAATTAAGCTGTTTCATATGTGTGAGATACTTAATTGTTTTTGCTCACCGTAATTAGTATTTTGTGCATATTTTGTATTTTGTATATATGTCTACTGCCTCAGTTTATCCCCGAGGAAACATTAAGTGCCGTCCAGTCCTGCATTTTCCTGACCCATTCCATCCTGTCTTGGCCTGTCTTAAAATACACATAGTGGCATTTAACCAAAGATATTGTATCATGCGTTGTCATGAAGAACCTGTTGTTAAAGGTGAAATCACACACAGTTTTGCACTTAACTCTCTCTGTGTTCCTTTCTTTCAGAGATCCGTTTGTGATCAGCTCAAAGATTCTGACAGTGACAGTACGGCCTTTACCCAAGCCCACTGAGCCCTTGGTATCAGTGGAACTTGCCCCTTTGCTTAATGTAAGTACCATATACTTTCATCAATATTTTAACTGGTATAAAAACAAAAAACCCTACTCTACTATATAAATATACATCTTGTACTGTTTATCACAAACACGTTGAAGCACTTTGTGTTATATTTTTATATATGGTGATATTTCAATACACAATGCTTGAAGAGCTTATTTAAAGTGACAATACCATGTTAAGACATCCTCCCAGTCCCTTTGACCTTTCGATGGTTCTCACTTTCAGTCAGTTCTCACTATCTCAGTTATTTTAAATGAATGAGCTATCATAGTTCTCCTCTTTGTGGTAACCGTACCTTTATTTACAACCTGTAAATGCTGTTCGTTCCCTCAGGTTGACAAATTGCCCAAAGATCATAGTGTACCTAAGAGACAGCAGAGCAAGCACAGAGCAGACGGCAAATATCGAGTGTATTAAGAACAACCCCTAAATATACAGGACATAAAGTGCTGCACATAAAGCCTCTCAAATTTTTTATGTGGGAAAAAAAGTAATAACAATATACCCATAAGGATTTATGCAAAATTTGGAACCTGCAGATTGGATTGTGGATTAGTGCAGATATCAGCTCAGCAAAGAACACTGCCATTATGATAGTCCCTCAGTCACCATGGCAACCTTTACCTGCTGTCTCCTACATAGAAGAATGAGTTTTGGGAGAGTGGACATGATGTATGACTATTTCTATAAGCATTCATATTTCTTTGATGGCTCAATAGACCTAATGGAGTTCTCAGTCATGTTTTATTAAAGTATCTCCTAAAATTATTTGAAAGAATAAGAATAGACACAAATGAAGCACTTGTTGACATATAGCGAAAGTGCAGAGCTATAAAATTAGCTCAGATAATTTTGGTTTTGGTTTATTTTGAGATTTTTGATTTTGATAGCAGATCAAGCATGTTTTTACAGATATTTGTGAGATCTCTTCTGAAACTCGAGACGAGATGCATCAGATGATTTATGGAAAATGAATTGATATTAAAGACATCAATTGTGATGTTTATTTGCTGTGGCTATGCACTCATACCTCACCCAGCAGCAAAGCACACTAAGGTTGTGCCCTGCTCAGCCAGGGTCTAGGTGGTCCCCAGCTGTATGCACAGGACATTGGCAGGGGTCGGCATGCAGATTGTGTTCTGCTGACCTGGCCACAGATGTTTAGCCTGTGTATTGGGACTTGTCCTCTCTATGTGGACAGATGCTCTGAGACCAACTTCCTGAGCCATCCTGATCCCCAGAGGCTGCTGGGAGATAGAGGCGTTAAACTCCAGCAGTGTGTTTGCTCTCTCATTGGCCTTTGTTTCTGCCCATTCATCAGTATCTTCAAATAGTCAAAGCTGATGTCACAGTCAATTAGTGCCCGGCTGTCAGTCACTGAGTGTCAGATTGCAATGATATATTCAGATGCATGTTTTGTTTGTTTCGTTCACCATCTGTGATGTTCATTTGTTCTCATTATAAATGAGGCTGAAAGCCATCTGTTTGTGCTTCATATGAACTGGTAAGTTACTTGCTGCCATGTATGAGCTATTGGAAATAAACCACAGTGACATGTTTTCATACTGGACAATTAGAACCAGTTTTAACAAATGCTGGGTCCAGTTTGGGTCCAGACTGGTGTGTCTGGGCTATGGTGTCCCAAAAGCTACTCTTGGGTCATTGTGAAGGTGACTGTGGCGGGATTTGGCATCCAAGTATGTTTTGCATTGCTTCACATGTCAAAAAATCCAGTGTGTGGACTTGCCTAACCACTGGGGGGCAATTACATGTTTGAAACAATACTAATCTAAATGCAGTCCTGCTTGTCTAAAACTTCCTTCCACTGTAGTTCTTTATGTTTGCACACGCTTGTTTCAGCACCGATTCTGCCCCACAGTTCGCTGCTTTGTAAGCTGCTCACTTTTGGAGAATCCAACTTCACAGAGAGCCAATAAGGAGACATAACTCCTCTGGAATTGCCCTTTGATTTAGTCAGCCACAATGGAAGGTCTTGAGAGTCTGTTATACCCCTGAAGGTCACTGGAGATCATTGGTTAGGTCATGAGTTTGACTGATCAGACTGGTAGTTCATGCACCCAAACACTCTCTTCATAAAAAGAGATAATAGGCATAACTGGAGACAGGATTAGTCAGTTATACTAGTCAATTGACTGATGTATCAAGAATGAGCTGTTCATCCAGCCATGCACCACTGAACCCTTATTAGAGCCTTACACGAGGCACTAAGAGAGGGCATCAACCCAGAATTTCATGAATCAGTGAATCAAAAATGAATCTTTGTAATGAATAACCCAAGTCTAAAGCAAGATGTGGACTGTGTGAAACACTTGTAGATGAAGGTCTTCTGTTGTTATTATGCATATACATGTATGTATGCCTCTCTTCAGACAACAAACTTAAAGTGTTGATTAAATTATTGTACAATGTCCACACAATAAGCAGACATATTTGGGTTTATTTAGCTACTTTTAGTCAGATATATGTGGTGTTGTGATTCTAACATTATAAAATGTTAAAATCGTTGCTTATATTAACAAAAGTTAAATGTGTAGATTATTTTTTGAACTATTGAGAGATCCTTTTTCAGCTAGGTTTCCCTTTTATTTTATGTCTGCTGTACATTTGCCTCCCACCTGTTTTTGTGTTGTTGTGGAAGTTTTCCAACCTGTCTCTTTCTCTTTTTCCTCAAAGGACACAACAGATCCTCAGTGCGTCGTCTGGGACTATGGAAACACGTAAGTCAAATAACTGCAACCCCTCCCACACACACACACACACACACACACACACACACACACACACACACACACACACACACACACACACACACACACATCTCCTCCACTCACAGGCTCACAGGCTCACAGGCGTGTTTCAACTCATTGTTTGTGTTCAATCAAGTTGAGAAGTTGAGAATGTTTCAGTGTCTGTTTATATTTGCAGCTTCAGATTCATGAACAATTAGAAATCCCAGTGATGAAAGTCTCTGAAAATGTGTTAATTAAATTAGTGAGCTAAAATAGACACTGAGATTTTCACCTCAAGTGTCAAAGTGAGAATCTGACACTTAATTCCTGCTGTTTAAGACGTGACGCCTTGAAACTTGCATAATTTGATTGTCTTAATTTAATTACAGTAAGATCCCATTCAATTGCCTGACAGCAATGCTTAAAAAACTCAAACTCAGTGTTTGGTGAAAAGTGTCTCTCTTTTTGACAACGCAGTTGGTAGTTTTTCTGCCTAAATGTAAAGGAACATTATGTCAAACATGCAGTTTCAGTTTTCAGTCACCCTTAGCTCTTGGTGATGCAATTCTCTCTGCTGATATGCTTTGGTTGCGTCTTTGTCTGTTTATTTAGGAGCTTTGCATGTATTCTAGTTCACGCACTGTTTGTATTTGTGGCAGAAAACATCTGCGCTCTGAGTCTGTTTATATCAGGGAGATACAAAAGAGCTTTTGAAGCACCATAAAGAAGCTGAGTGAAAAAATAAAAAATGTGAGAAGGACATGAAAAAAGAGGGAGAGAGGCCCGTCTATACAGAAAATACATTCAGATTGACAGCAATTTGTTGGCAGTCAATAATTTACAATGAGCATTTGTGATTCAAGGTGACAGAAACAACATCAGTTGATGTAGTGACAACACTGAACAGAACTAAATTGTATGCAAATGAGCAATGATGCAATGTTGTGACTACCAATGGGAATGGACTCTGTGGAGCTCCAGTAATTAGCCTACTGATACAGTCAAATGCTGTTGCTGAACAGAAGCACATGCCAACAACAAACAGTACACAACTGAGGGACTTAAGTTATTTCTTAAGTTGTGTACTGCTGGTTGTTAGCATGTGTTTCTGTCTTAACACAGCAGGATTTGTTGATTTCTACAGACAGTTCTAGTTTTGCAACATCGCATTGTTCAAGTGTGAAAACAGACCTGTGTGTGAGGCACCTGTGGAACGATGGAATGCTCCATCCTGCACATTCGACTGCGCAAGTTTTCCTTTTGTGCTCCCCACTGATACGGCACACCTCACGCATCATTAATACACACCAGGAGGTGGTCGGCACGGCAACAGGCAGACCTGGCTAGACAGAAAAATGACGGGTGGTAATTACTGAAGCAGAAACCCCTTTCTATCTGCAGGCCGCAAAGACAATTAACGCAAAACCTGATTACCTCTCTCTCCAAATTACATTCCAAATCATTCAGAGATGAATGGGCTACTGAGATTTTATCGCTATTATAAATCCAAACATCGCAAAATCGCTCCAAAGCGCAAGCAAGTGGATTGAAATAACATACGCTCTTTATTTATAATCAGACGCTTAAAGAGAGAAGATTTATACTGTATCGTTTTGTGGAGATAATTAGAAACTCTGGACCTCATGTTTTTTTTGTCTTTCAATACAGACATGTATGTTTAATTGCTCTTGTTATTGTTGTTTTTTTTCTCACGCAATTATCTGTTCATTTAAACAATTCCCAGACTTTTTAAGATTGCAATCATTTCTCTCACATCTGCCCCACTCTTTCTTTCTTTTATTGTTGGGTCCTGTACCACAACAGAAAGATTTGTAATTGCTTCCAGCTCGGTGTAGTTATTGTGCTTTGCCTCTGCATAATCAAGTAAAACTTGCTCAGTCTCTCTTTTCTGTGAATTAATTTATTCAGAGCAGGCAACGCTCCCTGATGCAGGTTTAACCTCCATGTTCACACTTTCTGTGTTTATATTAAAGAAAATAAAGATCTGTTACCCTTTACCCACCCTGATGTCATTTCAAACCTTCTTCCATGAAACTCAAAGGAAGAAAAACATCCACTCAGCACATTAAACAAGGGATTCCAGACCTTTATACAGATATATTTAAAAAATGAATTTCTCAGTACTCTACAATTTGTTATAATGCTTTAAACCAATAAAAAAGTTTTTAGTCACAGTTTTTTTCAGGACAAATACTTCAAAAACAACCCAGAGTGCTTGAAGAACTCTGGGTTGGGGGGAAAAAAAGGGGGGAAAAAGACCAAGTCTGTGTGAACTTTGCACTGTTCGGGGCTTGCAATCATAAATTCTCTTTAATGCACAGAATGACTTTACCAGACTTTTCTTATTTAATGTTTATTTTCTTCCAGAGCTTGCAACCGCCCGAGCATTACTCTGGTACGATCACATGAAATCACATTTAATCCCTCAAACCAAATCTAAGCTCTTCACAGGGCCATTTTAATCACACCCAAAAAAGGCGCGGCACTAAGCAACACATTACTTTTGATTATGATAACATAATGGATGCGCTATATGAATGTTTTTGAGCGGTGGCTGGTTAATGCTTTCACGGATGCGTGGCCGTGCAGCTGTGACATGTGTGAGGGGATGTGGGGGTGCTATCAAAATCGATCCATGCTGTATTCGTTAGCAGTTAATTTGTTTTGAGTGAAGCTGCATGGAATTGTTTGCATGTGGAGGGGCAGATTGTGTGCAGTTAGGAGATCTGACGCTGATGTTGTAAATAGAGCGTGCTGACATTGCAGGGGCTTATGGGTATTGATGGAGCTTGGGAGAGGGGCAAAAGTGAATTGTTGTTTTCTTCATATCGGCCTGCTTTACAGTCTGTTTTAAGCAGTTATGATGCAGTACAAAAGTTTAATAGAGATTTTTTGAGACAAAAATTAAAGGAACGGCAGCATTTTACAGTGTGACGTACATTATGACTCTGTTGCTAAACCTATAGAGGGTACCAACATAGGCAACATAAGTTTGTCAATAAAAACACATTACCACACACTATTCCTGAGTTTCCTTTCCAATGACCTTTCTTTCTTTCTATTTTCTCTCTCTCTCTCTCTCTCTCTCTCTCTCTTTTAATTACCCTTCTCACTCTTTCTCTCCCATATATCACTGTGTTTTGCTGTCTGACCTTCGTTTGAAGTGAAACTGGTCTCTGCATGCATTCCTTCATCTTAATGCCACCTTCACTTCCAGCTGGCCTCCCCTCCCCCTGTTGTATCTGCCTGTTCCTCTTCCCCACTGCCTGGAAGTTCTCTCCTCTCCCTGTGCTGATTTTGCCTCTGCACATCCTGCCCGTTCCCTATCCTGTTTCATCCGACCATACCTGATGTTCTCACTCTTTGTTACTTTGTTATTTCTTTCTTTCAGTTTCTCACCTCTCTCTATTTTTATCAGCTGTGGGGTTTGTTAATTGCCAGCAGGTTATGGTACCCTTTTCTGTGCTGTTGGAAGCCTTTGATCCCTCTATGTGAATAGGACAGAGCTTTTAGCACTTCACATGAGATGTGGAGCATGTGTCCCCAAACACACATACAGACAGACAAGTAAATGTGTGAAATATTTTCTAAGATTGTGCTTTAAAGCTTTGAACGTTTTCCACCTGCCATTTTAGGCATATAATATCATTTCTTTAATGCTTAACTGCTAAAATAATTCATTTTCACTTTTATATGGTACAAATGGTTATTTCATTTGGGAACGTGTGTTTAAAATAAAAGTCTGTATGGGGATCTTCATTTTAATTCTGTTAAAATCCTTTCTTACTAAAACATATGCCTGTTGATCAGCTGATGACTCAAGCAGTTGTTAGATTTGATTAAATAATTAAATTCAAGGATTAGATTTTAATGTCAATCATATCATTTTAGTTTCATGTAACTGCTGTTACACTGGTCTTCAATCTCACAGCCATAATAAATTCATGTACCTTAGCCACCAGCAGTAATGTACGCATCTGTCATTTAGTTTAAATGTAATCAATAACGAGAGATAAAGTATATTTGTTTAAATTCAGAGACATCAAACTTTCTGTATCTCTGAATAATTTATTGTTAAACGTTTCTCACAAAATCAAGTGATCCCAGTACTTATTCTTTCCCAGGCAGAGAGTTACTGTGCCATACAGAACATGTACAGAGTAACTGCTATCATTTTAGCCTGGGTGTGACTACACATTTAGAGAATGTTACAATTGCCCTGTTGCAATGTCCCCTGATCTCCCCAGCTCTGCAGTGAGCATTTCTATGACAGTCCCTGTATGAAGCAGTGTAGAGAGAAGTTATAAACCACAGGAAATGGGAGAAAGAGACAGAATGAGATCGATGGAGATCATAGACGAACACAATGACCTGTGAAGACTCATCTCTGATGGCTGGCTTTTATTTTTTTAACACCAGCAGCTGGAGAGGCCATTATGTTTGAGCTCAATGTCTCCCTTTTAGTTTCTTTAACTGGGTGGGAATTACAAAGTTTCTGCCTTTGGTGGAAACACAGTACTTAACTTTATTTAATTCGTCTTTTTTGCGCTTGGTTTGGTTTTGCTACTGAGGACACAGAGGGACTTTCTGAGAGAAAATGGGCGTAAGCAAAAAGAAATTACAGAATGAAGCCACAAGTCTGAGAAACAATTGTTTTATTGTTTCTGCAGAGAAAAAAAAGACTCCCATGCAGATTCTTATCACCCATTTAGGGACTGTGTAATGAGAGAAAACAGACTATTTCTGTATGCGTTTGTGTGTATTTGTGTTAATAAAACTACAATTTCACACTGTAGCTCACATACACTGTGTTTATCGAGTCTTCCTCGTAGTTTGTCTCTTCCTGTTTCGTTCTACCCTTCTCAGTCTGCAATTGTGGACAGTGGGCAGCAGCTGAGCTGTAGGGATGGGGAGTCATAAAGGGACAGCTGAGGGACTGAGGAGGGGGGGAGGCTGCTTCTCTAATCTGTTTATAACCCAGTAAATGGGAAATGGCTCCGTAGAGGCACAGCCAATATAAAATAAACAGTTCCAGAGAGCAGCAAGGAGAATATGCCTTACAAAGCCCCTTTGTTTGTATCTGTTATTTGCATCCCTTGGTTTCCTTGTGTCATTTTGTAAAGTGTAGAACTATGAATCCCTGAGTGTAAAGTGTAAAGTGTAAAGAGGGCAAGGAAATAAACTGAAGCTATGCTAACTCTCACCTTTTCCTTTATTTTTGTAATGTTAGCATTCTGAGGACATACCATTCTGAGGTAATGGGAATTATTAGGAACTAAGTAGCTTTGGTCCACACAGAGCGTTCCAAAATTGAAGGCTTTAATCTGATTGGTTGGCGTTGCACAATTTCTGGGAGTCAGGATGCACAGATTTTTATCACTAAAATGAGGTTGGGTTTGCAGGTTGCAGAGCATCTAAAATGAGTGCCTCTGGGAGAAAAAACTTGTTACTGAGCTTCCAAAATAACTGTCTTTTTCCAAAGTTTGTAAAAACATTTGCTGTCATTTTAGTATGGAGCGTTTCAGTGCAATGTCTTACTCACAAACCACCCATAGACCAACTTAGTTATAGTTCACCCAAAAATAAAAATTGTCATCATTTACCTACCTTCATATCATTTCAAACCTTTATTTTTTCGTCTTTGTAACAGAAGGAGATGATATAATGAATAACCAGTTGGGTGGATTTAGTACAACTGCAGTACATTATATTTTAATTTAAATGACAGAGTGATGACAGAATTGTTCTTTTTTGGCTGAACTATGCCTTTAAACAGATGCTAGTGAGTTAGTACTGCACTGCGCCATGTGTATTCAAGTAGTTGTTTTGTATGGGTAAACATGCCTCTTTTCAATCCAAATGAAGCTCATTATAGCATCTATAATCCGCTGGATTCACAAACATCTGCCTGATAAAACTAATGGACTGGAAAGCTGGAAGTAAACTGAAGTTTGGTTTAAAGGGATGTTTATGTACATTTTTAGTAATCATGGCAGCAGTCTTTGTAATCAGGCATAGATACTGCCAGTGTAGTAAACCATTGTTTTATTTGCCATAAAGTTTTGCATTTAACTTGGTTACGTTCTTAAAGTGTTCATTCACAGTCTTTTCAGTCATCATATACTGTATACAGCCAGATTGTAACTACAAATGTTTTACTGGTTAGCTGGGTAGTGTCATTCCCTGTAGCTCTCCATGGTGCTGAATATGTTACCTCAATATTGTGGTTTTTACAAACAGGGATTTAGTGTAATCGAAGACTATCATTTGATTGTGATTGTGAACGTAGTAATTAAATGAAGAATGATTAAATCCAACTGCAACACCACCCCATAGATATAATTAGTCATTATGTTAAAAATTGATAAAAGAGGAAGTTGTAAACAAGATTCATTTATTTAATATTAAAGGGATCATGGAAAAAAGCCTCAAGTCACACACACATACACACGCACACATACATACACACGCACACACACACACACACAATATATATATATATATATATTATTACTATATATATATTATTATAGTATATATTGCTTATATACATTAGTATTATGACATTAGTGCTGTAAAGTTTTTAGGCTGATAGTTACAACTTTCTAATCATTCTAATGATGACTAATAGACTCATTAAACTCTTTATCAGCCTAATGGATTTCACAAAATGCTTTACATGCATATTCATCATTTAGATGTTGGCTCCTGACATTTTGGGACAGATTCCCAAATTATTTCCCAAAGACAGATAAAAGCATGTACACCAGAAAAATGTAATAAGGAGAAAGTCACAGGCTACAGATGATGAGTCAGGGAGGTAATAATTTGTTCATTTGAAGCCTCTTTGTGAGACATTAGCACATTAGCACAGCTTGAGTTACAGCATGGATAAAAATCACTCCTTCTGCAGGATTCATCTACCCAAACATCCCACTGACTGTGCATGTGATCACATACTTCTGCATTGATTCATATTTTCTGTATAAATCTATATGTTACATTTGTTGGCGTGCATAGTTGATTTAAGTATTATGTTGGGAGTTGGCAGAAAAGCCTTATGCAGACCCAATGGCCCTCTGCATGTGTTTATTAAATGTTTTTTATCAATCACAACTGCAGCACATGTTGGCCGTGGCTGCGTGTTCACAGTTTAATGTTTTAAATGCCCATATGTCTGTGCCATCTGTCTTCCTAAACACTACCTCTGTTTAAAAGAAAAATATGCAGAGATGAAGTTTAGAGTTACCAAATGCACATAAAGAAACAGGCTCGATCACAATGGCCCACATGCACTGAGATTTACATCCACTCATGCTTAAAAAAACACAAACGGCATAGTTACATCCAACAGTCGTAACCACATGCCTCATTTACTAAAGCAAAGACTGTAGGTCATGAGATACTTTCTATGATGTTCTTAGATCATATACCTCAAAAAGAAAATATTTTCTAGCCATATGTATACATAACCTACTGTACATGACCAAAAACAATACAAGCATGTACTGTTTTTTCCAGTAAAGCATGTATGTATTTTCTGTAGTGTATCTAAATATATACCAGTGTTTTTACACACACACACACACACACAAACTGGTATATATGTATACATTACAAAGATACAAACACTGGACACATTATTAATTTAATATTATTGTATTCAAGCTTTTGACTGGATGTTTATGATTAGTATATTTAATGTCTCATATATAGAATACTATAGAAAATACAGTCACACTTTAATGTACAAAAACTTTCAACCCATATTTACAGTGATTTCAAGCCTTTAGCTGTCGTGTCCTGATGTTTCCTAACATGTAAACCCTGCAGTCTGTGTGTGTGTGCATTTACAGACATCCCAATCAATTTACAAGTTAATTTCCTTTGTTGCTGGACCAAGAGAGGTATTAAAACATGGACATGGAATTACTGAAGCCCTGGTTTGTTTTACAAGCTCCTGTATGGAAACATACACACTCATTCTTGGTTTGTATGGATTTAACCTATTTCTGCATAGTGGAAGCTGGGGCTGGGAATTTGACCTTGCCACTAGCAGCTTTTCTGTCCGATGACCCAGAATCCTGTGCTGCTCACTGGGGCAGAGCTCATTTCAGAGGGCTTATAACTGGATGGTGATCCCAAATGGGATGGGTGCTTTATTCTGGCTATGGGGTGGATGTGTTCACCTGTTGGGTGAATCTATGCAGGAAGCCAAAGTATCATAAAATTCTAGACTGCTTTCACAAAACACAGAGCTTCTGTGGACACAGATACTGACGTGTCTTGTGACTGTACACCTAGAAAAAATTTTCATACCCTAGTCCTAATACATTTAAATTCTCACTCTTTAACAAAGTTCATTAATAAGTGTTAAATTTGAATGTTCATATAGTTACTGTACATGACCAGAACATGTTTCAGAAAACGATCACAGTGCTCTTTTAGCTCAAGATAAAGTCACTTCACACAGGTGGATGTTTACTGTATGATGAATGTGTGGTGGGATGTTTTTGGCATGTGGTTCAAGGCAGGGGTCTGGTTGACAGACTCATGAACTCTCTCTGCACCCGCTCATTATCTGAAAATAAGAACAGAGCTCTCTGTAACAAGGCCATGGCTCAGACTCTCTCCCACTCAATGGACTCAAATGGGTTTTTTTATCACAGAAGAAGAGAAAATTATAGTACCTTCATATTGATTCTTAATAGTGAAATGTAGGTGGATCTTCTCTTCTTGCTGTGATATCATAACGTGGGTGACCCTGATCACCCCCCCTCTTTCCCTGTAATGAAGTGAGACAGTAAAGCTGTAAGTATCTTAGCAGTAAAATTAGCTGAATGTGGTATCTCACTAGGTACCAGGTCCTCGGTCAATCCGTTTCTTTCTCACATTCTAATCTTCTGCCCACTTCCTGCTCATGTCGTCACACACACATTTGGTAAGCTTTTCTTGGCAGTGACTAAGTATGTGTGTGTGTGTCCTAACAAATCAGTGACTAACGATAGTTCTATATTTAGATTTTAAATCGTAACGCCTGATGGAAAAATAAGAAAGAGAGAGAGAGTGTGTGCGTGTTGTGTTTACTTGTCAACAAAACCTGACAAATCTGAGCAAAACCTTCTCTGGGGATGTCTTTATTTGTAAAAACGCTATAAAAATGTAGCAAACAATTTTTTTTTTTTAAATTAAAAAAACAAAATGAACATTTTCTATTAGAGGTAGAGTAGTGTGGATTAGGGTTAGGTTATAGTGTTTATGACTAGATGTGTATTAAAATAGAAGTCTATGGATTGTACCCATTTAGATAAGTAAGTGTGTGTGTGTGTCGGGGCGGGCTCTGAGGGCAGGGGACAGTGCAGGGTGTTAGTGTGTCAGTCGAAAAGCCAACAGATTGAGTCTCAGCAAGTGCCCATCTGCTTGCATATAGCATCTGTACTCGGAGTGTGTGGAGTTCAACTACGCCACAGTGGTGAGTACGTTCAGCGCTTACCTGTGTTGTTTATCTCCAACAAACAAAGGCAGAGTTACAAACTGCCTGGATGGTCATGTTGGGATTGACCAATAGGATAGATTGCTTGTGTATTCATTGGTTGTGTGAAAATCAGAAATCATTGTATCTCTTCCTGATTTTGATTATGTAAAATATCCCTCTCCTAAATGAACCTTTCCTGTTGTATTGTATTAGTAGAAATTGCCAATGATTTTCTTATATTATATATTATTTTAAGTAACTGTATACCTATCCAAGGATTTTTAAGACTTTTAAGATCTCAGAACTGCTATTTAGAAACTTTGATGTCTACATTGGTTGAAACATCATAGAAACATACTGAAATTCACTCTAGTTTGTGTAGGTTTTGTGTGCACAGGACTGCTGTAGTTGACCCTCTTCTGCTTTTGTGAAGTCTCTCACTGTGGTTAGCCAAATCCATGCTAATGTATGTGCCATTAAAAATAATATGGGTTATTATTCTAAGCTCTCCACCAATTTGGTCAGATAATTGGAGGACCAATGTGCCTTCAATACCATCATTATCGCTATCATAATGTACCTTTATGATTGCTACTAACATGGTCAGCGGTTCTCTGAGCATTCTCCCCTAGATGTTGCCTGGCTTCATTCCAATCAGTACGTCAGGAGGAAAGTTAATCTCCCTAAAGAAGCTTAACAATTATCACCAGGAAAGCAAAGGTGACAGAGCAATCACAGGTACTTTCCATGCTTTCAGATGTTATGAAGGTTTTCAAAGCGTAGCAAAAAAGTGTGGGTTCAGAAGGGTGGGTTTCTGCAGGTATAGATGAGCACTTGATCTTTCATACTGGTTGGAGAGCTTTACTGACAGTTGAGTTTTGGCAGTCAGTGCTTTGATGTCCTGCTTCATGCTGTGGTTCAGTTCTCGGGCATCAAAAAAATGTATCTCTGAGTGAGCCCTGAGTTTGCTTTTTCTAGCTCAGGAAACCTCTCATTTATATAGAAGTGTCTATATTGTTATAGATGCTTCTGCTACAATTCCTTGGGCAGAATAAAAAGCGTGTTTCTCAGGTGAACAAAAAAAATCTCCATTCAATCTCCTTAATGTTTAGGAAAAAATAATCTTTTGAAGATCATTTTTGTTGTTATATCCAGTAGGTATATACAGTAGAAATTCCAGTGATGTGGGCCTTATTTTCCCACCCTCAGTTTGTGCCTGTGTAGGCTTTGTGCTAAACACCATGTTATCCCAAGATTTATCCCCATGCTGATCAGCTGGGTTACGGACATTAGACTTTCAAACAAAGTTCCTCAGAGTTTGCGGTACCTGGTCCTCAGATGTTCTCCTCACAGTTTACCTGGCCTTCAGATGTTCTCCTCAGAGTTACCTGGTGCCCAGATGTTTTCCTCAGAGTTTTTCTGGTCCCAGATGTTCTCCTCAGAGTTTTCCTGCCCATCAGATGTTCTTCCAAAATCTTTTCCTAAACATAGCATTTTATTACTGCATTGGTTATGAATTATTGCCTGGCAGTTATGAAGGTCCAGAAGATTCTTCTGTTGCATGATTCATATAGCGAAAAGTATGTCACACTGAATCTACTGTGCATTTCCTCTCCTTTGTACTTCTAAAATGCATTATTCATCTTTTTATCTCTCACTTCTTTCTTTTTGCTTCACTTTCTCATTTTTATTTTTTCTCATACTCCCAAAATTATTCTCTAAACACTCTGTGATCACTCTGTAATCATAGAGGGCATATTTAGCTCATAATGCAGGTACCTATGACCAGATTAGAATTAATTGCCTTCCTGAAATAAAACTGTTCCTCACACAGATTAGCAGTCAACGTCCGCATTTAATTTGTTTGTGTGAGGCATATTTTCTGCTTTTATGCAAAGCGCGGCTCCAAGTTAACCTGCCACCCTTTCTCAAGACGACGGCTGCTTTTATCAGTGGCGGCTGGATCGTGGTTGTCAGCATTTATCTGTAGTGGATATTAAAAACAAAAGGGAACAAAGTCAATTTAGGTTGTTTTGTAATCTGATCCCCTACTCTTAGACTACTTTCACTGCAGATTTGGCCATGTAATCAGATGCCTAAATACTAACAGGCCAGGCCATTGATGAATCGAAGCCAGATTGAAGCATGCTGCTGGTTCATTAAACCTATCACAGCATGTGCTAATTAAATAATGAATGTGCTTGCATATCAAAAGGCGAGAAATGACTGCTGTGGCATTTCATTCTCCATATGTTAGCTCGTTTGCCCTTGATTTAAGAATTTATAGTTGCTTTTGTGCATATGTCAAAGAAACGGTGTAAGAGAGAGAGAGCTGTCAGACACTGTCCGCATTTAAAGCTTACTTTAATAAATGTCCAGGAGCATTGCTTAAACTAATAATAATTGCATGAGAGAAAGCACTTTAAACAGTGGCAGCAGTGAGGGGGACATGAACAGGTTGGGAGAGTGGTTACTGTACTGTGTAATTTTGTAGAGAGGGAGAGTGTATACACAGTGTGCTGCTTTGTTTGACTTGTTATTTGAAGCGTAAGCTAATGAGGTCACATTCAGGTTTTTCATTGGTGTAAATGAGTTAGACTTGTAAATTAATGATTCGTTTGAAATTTATCTGTGGTGAAGTTTTGTTTGGTACTGGTCATTATTCAGGTGAAGCTGGTTGATTAAGGGTGGCTTGTGCTGTGGCAGTACCATGGTACATCGGTGGTTTCCAAAGGCAATTCTATGGTTCTTTGATAAATATACCATGGAACTTGTTAGTTACCATATTCCTATTACTCAGAGTTTATGATATGCCAAGGCACTTCAAAGCAGTTGTAAAAAGCAATTATAGATTAAAATAATTACTGTGATATACTTATTTTTTTTTGTTTCTGTTAAACTTTAAGAGTCTGTTTTCCACCCATGTTGATTTGCATTGCAATATTTGCAAAATATTATTAAAGTGACTAATAGAATAGTAATATTTATGACAGTAAGATTTATGATAATGTGATAATAGAATAATATTTATGGTAATGTTAATTTTTAAATGATAGTATATGTCAATAGCAACACGTTTCTGTTTTTGTTGATAAAGGAATACAAATGTGGAGGTGCATTATACAAAAAATAATGGAAAACGTCTTCAAAAAAATAGCATACCATTATAAGCATCCAAACACAAAACATATGCTGGTGACCAGTGGTGTTGTTTTATTCCAGTTGTGATAACAGTATATACAAGATAGTGCCTGAAGGACTTGAAATTATGCTTTCAGGACAGCGTAACTGTTTCATGCCGAAAGTGCAAGTGATTGGATGTTTTATGATCTAGCAAAGCATCTGTCAATATTTGGATGTTCATTCACGCTCCTCCCATGTCTTATCCCACTCACCTGCTGTTGATTAACAGCCACCTGATGCTCCCTGCTTAATCCCAGACTAACTAGAAATACCCAGAATTCCATTCATGCACCTGTCAGTTCGTTTTAGTTTCTGTTGTCATCTGAGAGACTTTGACTGCGAGTCGGCTCAAATCAGCCGCCTCTGAAATGTCAGTTAGCAGATCAAGGCTAGAGAAAGATTGCACTTATATTGTATTAGGTGGATTTTTAGTCATTAACCGCTTACTGTGGGAGCATATGTGTTAAAACTGAGATGTTAAAATTGAGATTAAAATAAAGACATGCAGATGTGCTCTTGCATGTTGTTGATGCCAAGAACATTTTTGTCAAATGTGAATAAATACTACAGAGAAGAATCGCAATGTGGGGTAAATTGGCAAAGAATTGCACATGTGATTGTGATCTGTTATTCTTTACTAGGACTGTACAGCATTACTCCTCCACTGTGATGTTAATTATTAAACAACGAGTCAACAACTGTTTACAACACCATATAGTAGTAATGCACGCAGTAATTATTAATTATAGGGCTATATTCATTTTTTATTGCCCTATTGACTAATTCTTGGGAATTCCTGTCTCACTTGTGTTCTTAAAATTGTAGACAGCTTATTTTTGTTTTACTTTTGCTTCTTAATTAGGCTTGCCACACTCTTAAATGTTTATAATGTATAAAATATGCAAGTAATATTCCAGCTTCACACCATTAAAATGAAATTAACAGTACAAAAAGAATGAATGCATTGTAATCATATTTGTGTATATGCGGATATGCATTTACATTGCATTGCAGAGCAAAGACTTTAATCCAGTACAATTTACACTACAAGCTAAACTACAAGGTCACTCTGATACACATTTACTGTCTTTCAGAGAGATTCTCCTGTTTGTTTGGTGCATTGTAATATTGGGGTATGTGATTTGAATCTTTAATGTTTACTAATTCACACATTTTGAGACTTTATACACAAAACAAACATGTTAATTTTTTTTTCCATTTTATCCAATACTTTAATAGAAAAAAGACAATAATAGCTTCAATGATTTATGAGATAATGCCCAATGATGTTCTTGAATAAAATAGCTTTTCTGTTCACACAAAAATCATCAAATTTAATATTATATGATAATATATAATTGCACAGCATTGACACTGTATTTGATTGAAGCTTTGATTGAAGTTTCAGTCCATTCATAAGACAGAGCTATTGTTATACTTCAGAAGAATTAAAATGTTATGCAGTCATTAGTAATAATTTGGTGCTTTATTGGCATTTTTATATACTTTTCGACAATTGAAAGACAGCAGTCACAGCAAACTGTCAGCAAACTTTTTTTTAAATCCTTTGTTGCATGTGAAATAATACAGTTTTGGAATGCTTAACAAAAATAGAAACTTTCCATTTCAGCTTTAAAAGCTTGTGGAACATTCTGGTGTGTTACTGTACAGCACTCATTGCTTTGTAAAGGATGAGTCTAAATACTCTGCAGTAATTATTGCACAACTTGTTTTGTGTTAACGTACTGATCCTGGAACATTCCTTTAAATGCCTTTCTCAAGGGCACAGTGCTCATGGTGCATAGATTATTCTTTCTGTTGCCAGCTTGAGCTTGGCTGTATCACCCACATTATAGTGAAAAATCACCCAGTGTGTGACAGATTACAGTCTACAGTCTCATCTGTATCAGTCACAGGCCTTATTTGACTGCACTTAGTTTTGAACTGGACTTCACTTGTTGGAACAGAATGTTACATATATCTAATGTGTTTTGTGTTATACTGTTATAACTGTTTGCTGAATCTATAATTAGAGGTTTCTCTAAATCTGACCATCTGGACTCAGTGGTGTGTTTAATTTGAGGATCAACTACAGAATTTGAGCTTTGCATTGTTTGCATTTAACAAATGTTCTAGAATTCACTTATGTATAAAGAAACTTTTACAGAATTATTTTTCTGTAAGGGTTAAAAATCGAGTCAGTGTGACTACAGCTAATTAATCTTTGTTGTGTCTTAATGTTGCTGCTTGCATAGTTGTTTGTGTGTGTGTGTGCAGGTTTGCACACACACACACTCACCAATTGCCAAAAGCTGTTAAAAACTGGCTTCCGCCAGTGAATGGTAACTTTATAAGGAACTACCACATAACTTCATAAGAAATTTTATAAGGAACTACTGATGCAAGATTTAAATATAATTGTCTAGTAAAGAACACTGTGACTCACTCGTCTTCAGTGGCAAATGTACTATCAGAAGTGTTGGTAATCCTGACATATGAAATGTTTCCACAATATTCCAATAAGCCATCATGGAAAATATGTTTGGAAAAAAATCATGTGGTGTCTTCACATTTTTTAGTGACGGTGCAGTGAGACAGTGTTATATTGTGTATGATGCTGTTTGTCGCTAATATGCATAAAAAGACAGCTAAATAATTGTATTATCATGGCAGAATAAAACTATAATGCAAAATGCATTTTCATTGATTTTAGGAAATATTTCTGGCCAGTAAATTTTGTCAATGACTTGCCATAGGCAGGTTTGGCAGAAAGTACATTTTGGGCCATGTGTGTGTATATGTGTATATTTTGGAGCAGGGGCAGTAAGAAATGTTTTTTGTTTTATAAGGGCTGTTTATTTCGTTGTGAAAGGTGATAAAACAGGTCAGAAACACTGAAAGAATGTGAACAGCCCTCCTGTCATAAGCCTGACATTATGCTGCACACAGTAATGATACAATGTGTTCCCCATTTTCTTACTCCTCACCTTAATCTTCTGTTTCTGTGTGGAACAGAATCTGCTTCCCTTCCAACACGATTTTCTGGTAAAGCAGCTATTTTCTGCTTGTTTCTCAGAAGGGTCTGTAATGAAGCCCTATTTGTACGGTACTGTTTAACCCTGAGCAGTTCAGGGAAATTTGTTTCACTGACGAACTTTCCGTCGCGTCTGAATCAAAAGCTCTGTGTTTTTCTCGTATAACTACATTGTAAAATTACAAAGCAAATTACCTATTGTTTCTGCTGCTAACTCAGGGGTCCTCTGAGAAATCTAATTCCAACATGAATGTCTGTGATTGCAGTTTATTATGTTCTCACAAAATTTCTCCTAATTTACTTTGACCTCCATCGAAACTACAGCTGAATTACTTGTTGGGCTGCTTTCATTACTTATTTTTTTGCCAGCTTTCTTCTCAAAATAGCCGCTTGCGTCCTGTCTGACATCAGAAGGGAGCATGTTAATAAGGAGAGTCAAATTCTTAATGTTATATAGTAATTACAGAACATAATAGTCTTGATTTCTTTTTAATGGGTTGTGTGACATTGTATCCAGAACCCATGACCTTCACAAACACTCTAGACAACAGACTCTCCCATGTTACTACTTAAACAGAACCTAAATTTGTCTATATCAGTATATTACATCACAGATATCCTGTGTTAGTAATTGTAACTCAAAATCCTGTATAAGCAGTGCCAATGTCTGTAGTGTGTGAGCAAACTATGAGCCATCAAGGCTATCAAGAAAATCTATTTTGTTGGTTCTCTGTATGTTTAAATTAATATGAATAGTACGCTGTTAGGTGACAGTACTGAGTAAATGCAGAATACCAAGTATAGTATTGGTACATTTAGAAGCTCATGGGTCAGGGTGTAGGTGAGTGATCTGGAAGGGCATGTCCATGTGGTTTCTGAATGACATGAGTGATTCCTTAAATTGTGTGGCTTATTGGAGAGAGGTGTGCTGTAACACACCCAGATAAATAGTCTAATGTTATTTATTTGCCAGATATGTGGTGTGTATTAAGAAATAGCAGACTATTGGATGGAGTGATTGACCAATCAGAATTGAGTACCCTTAGAACTGAATAAGTTTAATTATAGTGATTTATTTTGTTATAATAAATATATCATACTAATTATACTGATTTAAAACATATTAGTATAATAACGACAAAGTAAAATCTGACTCAGAAAGTATGACAAGGAGCTATTTACTAACAGGCTACATATGGATAAGGAGGATGATGATTATTAAAGCAAGATTGTTGGACATGAGCACCATTGTAGCTGAGAGCATGTGGAGTGGGGTTGTCATAGTATATTCAATGATACAGTACAATTCACTACACTTAAACAAAACCACAGTTGTTCATCCTGTCTATCACTGAACGCCCCATTAATTCATTTTCTTTTCTTCTTGTGTGTGTGTTTATGTGTGTTGTCGCTACACCCTATCAACAGAGAGGCTGGCGAGGAAAACTGGGACACAGAGAGCTGCCAAACGCTCCCATCGTCGGCAGTCTCCCACACCAAATGTCTGTGCAGCAAGCTGTCCACCTTTGCAGTCTTAGCGCAGAAAGCTAAAGAACCGGTGAGTGAAATCTTTGCCTTTATGACATCACACCGCACTTCACTCCACAGCATCTGCACACAAGGGAGGGGCGGGCCTAGTGCGAGACCTGTTGGACAGTAGCTCGAAATCACGAGAACATAGGCTGCCACACGTGAAGAATGTTGCTTTTGAACGTTGTTTGGAGCATTTGATTGCTCTCCAGAAAGGCTGAGAAGGTCAGTCTGCTGTCTGTTCCACAGATGCCTTGCTAAATAAATCGGAAATGATGTGCGCTTTGATAATGATTTCAAAGTGAAGGTTGGTAAATAGTTGGGGTAGAGGATTGTGACTCTGTTGACATTTGAGGAAAGCTTGAAATTCTGTCCACCTCCATAGTGTGCAGGACTGTACAAAACACAGATTTCAGCAGATGGTTAACCAGGTGTTTAATACATCATGGTATGCATAATATGTCAGACTCTGTCTTTCCTGGGCTTTCTCCCAGGTATATTTTAAAAGTCAATGAACAGGATTTTTGTTCTTCTACCATTATGAATATTAATCTCAGTAAGGCAGCGTTTTTGAAAATGTGAAAAATCAGGAGAGATGTTTTTTTCAAAGAAAATGCAAAAACATTTGGCTAACATGGAACTGTAATAATGATAACATGATCCTCGCTGGCGTGACATGCACGATTCAAATCAAACCACCTACAAAAGAAAACGTCTGTATTTTGTGTGTCTTTTAACAATATTTATATCAGTGGAAAATGTAACATAAGAAGTTTATTTAGGATGTTTGAAGAACTTTGTATGGTGACACCTGTGAAATATTTTTTATATTAATCAAATAAAATGAGTAACAGTTTGTCACTAATATCAGTATGAAACTGCAGCGAAATAATTTTAAAATTGTCAAGTTCAAAGTCAAAACTATTTAAATGTTAATAAAAGGTAAAATACTTTATGACCAATAAGACAAAATTATGCTCGCTTCTTGTAAAACCCTTGCTCGTTGTTGTAATTTTTGCATTGTTTTTTGCCGCAGCATGTGTGCAACCTTAATAATATGATATAAATGCTTTATCTTCTATTTTATCAATTCATATATTTTATAATTAAGTTTTAAGTTCATAACATATAGATCTGTGTCAACTCTGAATAGTACTAGACACTGATCATTGTGACTGTGATGCAGCTTTTAGTTATGTGGGTTAATGAGCTGCTGCAGCTTGTTATATCGAACCTGTGCCCTCCTTTTACTTCATAGAAGTGAGAGGCCAGTACAGGCCCACCAGCTGCTCAGAACTCAATGTACTAGCACTGGATATTCTGTGCATCTCTTTTTTAGATATATCTGTCCATCTCTCTGTATACGCATTTATCTCTGTCACTCTTTGAACTTCCTCCTCTCCCGTCAACATCATGACCAATGGAAGGATACTGACCCACTTTAGTTTAGCCTAGTGTTTTTCCTCCGAAAGCACTCCATTACAGTGATTGATATGCATGGCAGACAAAGGGAATGCTGGGAGATGAAGAAGAGCCCTGAGGAATGGCAATGTGGGTAGGAGAGTGTAGAGACCGCGGCTAGTCACAGTCCACAGGAGCTGGACCACATGCCACCGGCCACCGTCATCACTAACAACAGTTATATGGAGTGTGTCTGTCAGAAACACACATGCAGAGAGAGAGAGAGAGAGAGAGAGAGAAAGGCTGCCCATCAGACACAGTACTGCACAGTCAGGGGCTTTGAGCAGTGGCCACTGGGAAGCAAGGTGGATGCAGTGACAATCCAGGAAAACTGTGAATACTAAAAGGAGAACTGAAAATAAAATTGGAAATGTTTGAGGAAAGGACATTTTAAAGCCAAAAGCAACATAAAGAAACAGTGATGAGTTGATTATGATGGAATGAAGCAGTACTACTACTTTTTTGTTATCTGCACCCCTTCCCCTAATAATCAGATAATCTTTTGGTAGTGTTGAATGTTGCCAGTTAATAATGTCAAATAATAGTAATAAAAACATTCACAGTATGTTTTCTTTTGTCCACAGCCA
The DNA here is from genome assembly GCA_036877525.1 of Chromobotia macracanthus. Lineage (NCBI taxonomy): Eukaryota > Metazoa > Chordata > Actinopteri > Cypriniformes > Botiidae > Chromobotia > Chromobotia macracanthus. The sequence continues at coordinate 5,990,971 of JAZGTH010000069.1, forward strand.
TCGTTTCTTCCTTCAGCTTTGTCACTTTTTTTCTGTTGAATAATGAAAACATTTTTTGGAGGTTTTCATGTTTTGTTGAGTAATGAACAGTTCATTGAAACAAAACTGAATTACATTTTGTCGGTAGGTTCTTTTATATTCTGTAAACATTTTGCATTGGAAAAATGCATTAAACATTTTGATGATAGAAAATGGCTTTTGAAATATTCAAACCTTAAGAATAAATAAAAAAAGATATTTCCTTACAGTAGAAATGTTAAAGGTTTAGCTCAGCCAAAATGAAACTTCTGTCATCATTTACTCACAATCTTGTGGTTCCGAACCCATGATATTGTTTTTCATCTATAAAACACAAACAAAACACAAAGATGGATGAGGAATGAGGGGTAATGCATGTAACCGTAATTCTAAATAACTGATGCATTATATTCCAAGTCCTCTATAGCCATATAGTAAGAGCTTTATGTGAGGAAAAAACCTAAACAGTTTTATGACAGCTCATGGTTCTTGGGTGTATCATCAATGCCTTTAATTTGAATATGAGGAACTCAATCAAATTTACTGTGAGGGAACTAGGGAAGTCCCTCACAGAAGTATTATAAAGGGGGATCTTACAAGGGGGCACTACGCCACACCCTGAGAGCCACTGATTTAAAGAAAGGTCTCTTAGCAGCAAACTCATTAAGTCCCACAATCGGGTTATTACCACAACCATTGCTGTTGCTGGGGAAACCATATTATGGGCCGTTTCCCTGAATGTAATGCACTGCATTCGTTTGAATTTAACTGAAGTGCCCTACAACAGTGGTAAGAGAGAGGAAAATCCTATATGTTAGGAAATAGACAAATCTTCAAACTGATTGGAGAGAAAAAGATGGAATGTGATCTCAGCTTTTTAGGTGCATTCAATGAAATAGCAAAGTAGCTTTCTCCTGCTTAAAGTCAAAGTGGCTCTGAAGTTACTGGGTCATCATAGTGAGTACTGAACCAGCAATTGTGTCAGCAATCCAAAGCTTTACCACTGAAAGTGCATATTTTAAGATGATCATATTTCACACCATGCTGTTATCCTGTACAACAGCACTCTTGCATGTGTGATATTACTTAAATAATGGTATGTAGTATTTGTAAAAAAGCCTACATTTTCAAACACCCAAATAAGATCTTTATAAAATATGCTGTGCCATTACTGAAATTAATTTTTGCTTCCTACCAGAGGATTAAGGGCAGACAGACTTCAGAGAACTACTATATTGTTTGCAGATAGATGTGCCAGACCTGCTCAGTAGCCGAGGCTGTAGGCCAGTGTTCCCTTATTGACTTTTAACTTTTGTGCTGCACCTTGACATCAGTGCCTGGGGTAGCTTTTACTGGAATGCCTCATGACGTTTGGAACTGCAAAGTAAACAACACTATTAGCAACAGTCTCCACCCATTAGTCTGTGCATGGGTCATCAGCATTTTTAATTTCTCCATCAGCCTTGTATGGCACAAATGAAATGAAAAGAGGTAGTGCAGCTTGGCATTGCCATGGCACATTAGATGTGTTCCAAAAACCTAGTGAGCTGCCTGTCTAGGCATCAGGCACATACCCAAAGAAAACACTGTTCCAAACATAACGCAGAAAAATTGCGATGTCTTCCAAGGCATCTCTGTTTGGCAAAAACCTGCAGCGGGATTGTATATATTCTTCTCAGGTTTGGCAATCCCAGAATGCATTGCAACCAGCTAAGTGAAACTTTATCCTAGATGGCGACAGTTTGAATTGAAATGCTTATTAGAAGTGCAGTTAATTCAGTTCTGAAAAATGCTGATATAAAACAGTTCAATCCAATAAATATTTTACTGTGTCCAATTACACATTGTATAACCTTGACAATGTTGCTGGTAAAGAACATTTTAATCAGTCACTGAGATTTAATTTCTGTTAGGATCCTGACTAAGGTTGCTGTCTACGCTGTTGAAAAGTCCTCCAGCTAGACTAACACCAAAACCAGCAACTGACGTAAACCAGGAAATTCATGCTGCCCTAAGCAGGTCTTCTCAGTGAGTTACACAGACAGTACTCTCAATATGTTTTGGAACAGAGCCATTGTTTTGAATCTGTGGACTTCTGATGGAAAACCCCAAGAAGAGTACAACAGTTGCTCTGACAGATATCCAGCAGTCCAAACACATTCATCTTGTTTGCTCAGTTCTCTGCCCTCCCAAGACTCTAGTATCTTCTCAGTATTACAGATCAAGACTGTAGCTCTTGGGCTTTGTTGTTGAGGAGAGTCAGCAGTGATGGAAACTGCATTTCAATCATAATGTCTTAGGATCTTGTTCAAGGGTGTTTTGGTATTTTGTTGAGGGACTGTAGTGAATTGTGAATAAGTATGAGCAAAGACATGATGTTGGGATTGTGTGATGTTCTCTCTTAGTGTCTGTGCCCTGCACAGGCAGGGGTGGGAGTCGTAAGACATTAAACAATTGTGTATGCATTTAGGATTTTGTTGCCTTTATTAACAATCATTTCATTATTTCATTTACAATTAATTTAGGGTTTTTTTAAACAAATATTCTCTTTCTTTTTCTTCTACTATCAAAACCATTTTCTATAATGAAAATGTTTTACATATTTTTTTCAACACAGAGCCATGTAGACAAGAACCGCTGACATTAGATCTTTCTTCTTTTTCCAAGTACATTTTTATTTATATCTATATTTCAGTTTGAAGTGGTTCTGAATGAGATGTTGCATTCCCAACCCCATCACACAGCTATGTGGAAAGGAGAAAAAGTGAAAGATATAGTAGTTGACAGCAAAACAGAGTGAGATACACGGATGGATTAACCCGCATGTTTAATGGAGAGGAGAGGGAGGGCGGAATGTGGCATAAGCTTCTGTCATTACAGGCCATCTTTAGAAGAGCTGCTATCACCCACTGATCCTGTTTATCCCCTGCTGTCTTTTCCAGAGAGTGAAACACTGCTGTTTACCAGTGTTAGAGGTCATTTGTATTCAAGATAGAGCTTTTATTTACACCAGTCTTTTGTCCAATCTACAAGAGCTACAGTCTTAAAGGAATATTTCACTCCTCATTTACTTTTCCGCTTTTCTAGTGAAACTGTATGACTTTCATCCATGAAACACACAATGTGTTATTTATAGCAGCATGTCCAATCTGTTCTTTTTTATACAATGAAAGTGAATGGTTACAGCTGTCAAGCAAGTAAAGAAGATTTTTAGTTAAAAAAAACTGTTTCTCAAACAAAGCTGGCATTTGTCATATCTGCTTGGGGCCTCCTACCCATCTTCTTTTATTGTATGAAAGAGGTCAGTGAAACTATCCTTCAACTTCCAAGGAATGAAAAAAAGGTCATATGTATGTGCAATGACATTGAATTTTTGAGTGAACGATTCGTTTAAAAGCTCCCTTTGTTATCATGCAAGCCTCATAGCGCTCATATAGCATAGCACGTTATGTGCTGATCTGTGCCTCAGTGATGGATGATGGGAGTTGTATGCTCTAAGAAGGCTTTTCAGGCCATAACAATTTGTAGACTGTCAGTTTCTCCATGCAACAGAATGCAATGAAGCTGATTTTTCATCACACAGTATTAAACAAGAGGCACTGAAGCGCAGACAAACACACACATGATGGTCCATGCCAGACCTGCTATTATTACTTCTTTTAGCACAGACTAACACACACACAAACACATACACACACACATTTTGAAGCAGTACGCCAACTTGCCCTGCATACTAAGAATCTTGCTGTCTAGTGAGTTAAAGGCCCTTTCTTGGTATCAGGAAATCTATATTCTATTCTATATTGCATTCTAATCTTTATCAGGGTTGTTGGCTGATCTTGCTATCTTGCTATCCTTATAAACAGGGAAACAGAACCACAGATAAATACGAATATAGAAGGGATAAATATTGTATCGGCAGGTCATCCATTTCAAGTGAGCACCCACTGTTTCACTAAGACTGGTAGTGGATAGTGATCTGTGGTGGTGGATACATGTTTTTTTATGATCTGTCTTTCTATTATTTGCAAGCACTGTGGCCGCTGTATTGAAGAGGTATTTGAGGAAAGACATTTTTTGGAGTTTCTAGAAAATATACAACAGGTCTAAAGTGTGGATTTGTGAAACAGTGTAGTTACACAGTTGACTAGTCAATGGGATGGCTAAAAAAAGACTAGTTTGAAAATTTCTCGCTGATGTACATTTTTGGAATGTTTGCTTTTTAAAATTTTAATCACATCATGACGTTATTTGCATATTAAAGTGCAGCTGGTCATCTTTTTTAGATTTATTTGCATGCTGAATTCAGTCTTTTTACACTGCAAAGGCGGCACAGTTCTTATTCACAGTTGACAAAAACAAGCCCATGAAAACAAACTAAAAGTTTCATGGCTTTTCTGTGTATGATAGCTTTGAGATCTTCTACATGATTGCATACTCCTAATAGTTTCACTTTCACTTTTTTGTCAAAATGTACAGTAATCTGAGCAAAATATTGATGAATCATCCACAACACAAAGCCCTCTGGAATCGAAATATCCATTCCAAATGACTAGCAAAAGCAAGTAGAAAGTCATTGTTTATTGCTGTGACCAAACTAAAGATTTTTTGTGATTTTATTTATTTTTAAGACCAGAGTCCTTTGATATGTCCCACAGGAGAGGGACCTTGTCCAAAGATGTTATTAGCTTCTGTTGTATTTTTTGCTGCCTTGCAATTCTTTGCAAATGTAGTCAGATATTTTACTTTAAGTATGATAACTAATTAACACAGGATATTAATCTTCAGTCTTTTGGTTATGAGCAGAGATCTTTATCAGTTAGACTACACCACCCCCGAACAGATGAACACAATGTATCATAGAAGGTTTGCCAAGCTTAAAGTAAAGTAAAGTTTAAAGTAAGTGTGCAGTGCAGTATGTCTCAGTGACACGCTCTGCCACGCTATGACATCAACACAATTGATAAGGAGATAACCATGTTTCTCATTACTGTTGGGCCTATTGAAGTCCCTGTTGAGGTGACGTGATTCTTTACAATGTAGCAAGCATAGCTTCTCTCCTGGGTGATACACATACCAGCTCATTTTCATTTACACGGCCATCCCTGCTTACACGTTCATTTAATTCCCAATTACTGGATGTGGTGGACTGATTTATTCCCAGACAAATCTCTGTATAGAGTTATTTTAACCACTCATCAGCATAACTAATACCCAAGCAGCTCATTCTTGTCTTGAGAGGCTCCTTGTAGGTTTGGAGCCTGATGATTGATCAGCACCCTGTTTTTGGGTTCCCATCATGCACTGCTGCGCTGACAACAGTTCTGCCACTCTAGGGTTCTCTCCCAGCCACTTCAAAGATAACAAGTGTCCAGGGAACTTAAGGTATAGTGTTAGCACTTGCTAAACTGGCACCAGGTCTCTCCTGACATGGGCGTATACTTGATGAACCTGGTGAGGTGTTGTGGAACGCATCGAAACAGCAGTTTGAGGCTTGGTCTCGGCAGCCTCAGAAATTATTTGTGTCGGAAAGGCTACACCTCTGAGAGTTTCAACTGTTTGATTAATGCCGAGTCTAACTAAGTTTGTGTTAAGTTTCTTTTTGTTTTCCCTCTTTGCCTCTTTCCTTCTGCTTTGTGTATTTCATTGCGTATGTCATAATGAGTTATTGTGGAGCATGGAAGTAAAGAGAAGAGCAGAGATGAGGGATAAATGGTGGCCGTGCAGCTCATGAGGCTGGATAAGTGCCTGAGCTGTAAATAGATGACTCCTATTTGCTTAGGAGCTTCTCTCTGGCCTAGAGTGTGCTGGGATAGATGGCCCATAATTCCCTCTGTAGTTTGCATGCTGTCTCCGGCTCTCCAGAGCCAGTGGGAAATAAGAAGAGCTGTGGCACATGCTTATTTAGGACAAGGCTTATGCTGTGGATGCTCAGGGCTGCAGGCCTGTGAACGAGAGCGTGTTCTGCCGCACCAGGCCCAGTTCTTAGCGGTTGTGGCATACATGATCACGTAAGCCCTCCACAGAAGACACTTGTGATTAAATCTCCCTGATATTGCCAGAACGATATACTGGCAGATTGAAAGTCAGGGAGGAAAGCCTTATCAGAACATCAGTACTGTGCAGCATCTGTTCTACTGAGTTTACTTCTCAAGTAGATGATGTGTTATGGGGCAAGATGTAGACTGTTAAAAAGACAAATGTGTGTGGTCCAGATGGGTGAGGAAGTCAGATTTCTGTGTGCATGCGTAGAACAGAGAAATGTTAGTTTAAAGTTGAGCTTGGTATGTTTTGTACATGATCTGACTGAAGTATTTATGCTGGATACATGCAGTGTGTCACAACGTGACAAAAATATACTTTTAAATTATAATCTATTAGAAACTATTTAATACTGTTGCTGAAATTTAGCTTTAAGCTGATGTATGTGTTTAGTGAACATTCTGTGGTGACATACAGCTTTAACTCTTTCAGCGAAGATGAGCTCCATGCGGTCACAGCACAACATATCATCAGCTGTTTCCAGAGTGTGACAGTGTTGCAAATGTCAAACATTTCTTCTGTTTTCTGTTCTGTCATTCTGTCTTTAGTTCTCCATATTTTCACATACCATATTCTTCCTTGTTATTTATGCATTCAGCACCCGCACATCAGTTGGAAAATGATGCCTCAGCTAAAGTTTCCAGTTTTTCTCTCTCTTTCTCTCTCTCTTTCTCTCATTCGCACTCTGGCTGACTGTTATATGTATGCCTCAAAATGCCCCTGTTTTTCAGTCCCATATTATGATCTTGCCTATAGTCATTTTTCAGGCTGCTGGCATACTGCGTCGGTCGGGATTGCCAAACTGAAACAGGCACAGGCATAATGTTGGCGATTAATATGCCAAGGACAATAGGCTAAGAAAAAGATTATGGTGAGAGTTTGAAAGCACCTTTCCTAGTGCCACCTGTTATAGTCTCACCTGCCAGACAAAGTAAAAACACTCCTGCCTACTGCAACTGGCTCTGTGGTCTCTGGGCTGCTTTTATAGCCTCGTTTGCCTCATCTTTCATACAAGGGAAAGGTTTCCCTTGTACGCAAACACACTTATAAGCTCACAGAGAACAGATGTGCACATATGGGAACACACGATATACACTGATGGTAGGCCAGTGCTACAGCCACACACAAAGTAAATGGAACCTTTGTACTCAAAGGGTATGTAGTGATAAATGCTTTTGTGTTAAAGGCTGACCAGTCCACACCAGGAAGCAAATTGAGCTGTAAGTGTATGAATGAAGACTTCAGATTCAAGACAGTTTGTAGCCCCCTTTAAAAAGCAGCAGGACACTTTATACACACGTTTCCCAAAGAATAACTATTGTTATTTTTTTCTGTCACAGTCTTTGCTTTATAAGCCTGTAATGTTAAGAATTTTGCTTGTAGGCAGTAGGTGTATTCCTGCGGCTCCTGATGGAAAATCAAAAGGCTTGTCTTTAGATAGGAAATGCCAGATTAGAAGTTACTGTATTAGTGGGCTTTGTAAATAGATTGATGACATATTTTCATCTGTCATTTGAGCACTTTTGGTGACCATATTCAGTGGAATACAGAAGTATGAAACCACATTGAAATTCTAAGATTCAGAATATAGTTTAAACCTTGGAAAGCTCTAAACTGAGTTTGGATTGTGGCAATGTAATGTAATGTAACTAAAAAATGTTAGGATACAAAATGAGTAAGAAATATTAACAATTCTGCACTATTTCTGTCACTAATAAAATAATCAAAGTTTTACCATGTTAAATCCTTTCAGTTCTTCATGCACTGACGCACACTGTTTTTTGGAGCATTTTCAAATCATGCTGGGATAACATGGATCATCAGGTTTTACACAAACTTGTGAGGAACATGCCAGCTCGAGATTCATGATGTCATTAAAGCAAAAAGAGGGCACAGCAAATTCTGAAATTCATGTTCATTTTTTATTGTAAACTTTAATGTAAATTTTACTAGTGGTCTTGGCTTTTGCACTTCACATTTTAAAATTTCAATGAATATTTTTCAGGGTAGTTTTATTTTAGAATTCAGTTTATGTACAGGTACCTAATTTAAAGTCTTGACAACAAGCTACTGAACATTTCAACCACTATTTGCCAAGTAAATAGACAGTTTAATAAACACACATTGGGCGCAACACAACCCTTATAGCTTGTGATATAGAAACAACTTTGCGGCAACTTCCCTGTGTGACAGCTAGCCCCTATCTCCTCTACGTAAAGGATTTATCCTGTCTGGATTTAAATATCCGTTCTGAGTTCCTCCTCTGCATATGAACCACATGGCCCTATTGCAAATGTCATTTTGCTTAAAAGTCTGTGGAGAATGAGATAAACTGACAGATAGGATAAGTCTTTAGCTGGACATCTGGGATTTCTGCAGTCTCTGTCTCAACACGACCTGGCTGATTTGGCTGTGCGGTGTGACATCACACAGATTCCACTTCTGTTCAGTGGCCAAGAAAATGAGTTGGCATGTGTCTCAAGATAACTCTCACTGACAGGAAACAGCACTTTTTCTACAGAAAGAATTTTCATATGACGGCCTGAATGCAATCTATATTCGAACACAGTTTCCAATCAGATCAGGAAACTACACTCTGTGAACTACGTACCAGTATTAACAGCAATGAAAGTACCTGCCCTGATGTTGTATGCCTGACTGTGAGGCACTCTAATCATACCGACCTGCAGACAGTTCTTCAAAAATATTACCAGCATGTCTCCCACCCAGTCAGAATGGTCTTGATTACCTCTGTGATGCGATCAAAGATGGCTGACAGTCAGATCATCGGTCTGTGCTTCCTCTCAGGGAGGAACAGATAAAGTGCTGCAGGAGACAAGGCCCCTGACTCTTTGTGGAATCCCCCTTGTGGCAATAAGGATTTGGTACATTGTTAAAGGCATGGTAGGATTTTGGTTATGAATTTTAAAAGTATCCTGATAGCAATTACTAAGTAAAGTGTTCTAAATATATTTACATAAATATATGTATTCTGTGGAGTAGGCCCAGGACCATAAAATGTTCATCCAGTATAAGTTTGTGTTGGAGGATGCGTGGCTTTGGAGATCACTCTGAACAGAGGGTGGGATGCTTTCAAAGCTAGGTTACTATTGCTGTCATCTCCGAAATTGCCTACCTACCTGTAAATCAGCTTTGCACTAGAATTTAAATGAATGTTTATTTGTTATCATCTATGTGCCTGTATTAACTGGTTTGAAAGTACTAACCTGATTCTGTGTGCCTGATTATGGTACACTCCAGTCAAGATGATAAAGTTCAATAGTAAATAACATAGTAAAATATCCCCCCCAAAGACAGCACAGAAAACAGCAAAAAGTCTGCATTTTTCATCTGAGCTTCGATTAAACAAACAACAAAACTGAAACCCAAGCTTTCCCCGCTAATGTGCACAAAATTTCATGATGTAGTCACAGTTACAGCCTCTGAGGTCAAAATAAGCAGCGCTGCATCAAGCAGTAGCAATTTCTTCATCCCAGATGATTCTCTGATGTTTCAAGAGGCCTGTTATTTTTCTAGTTTAAAGGAAAAATACTGTGACCTGCTTTGATAATTATAGCCTGGTTGACTCACATCCACCGTAATGATGTGCAGTGAAGGGCTGGTGATGGAGCGCATTAGCACAATGGTGCCTGAGTGATTAGACCTACTGCAGTTCATGGAAAAGTGTTTAGGCCCAGTGAGGGTGCTGGGTTTTTTTATATGTCCATCAGCACCTCTTTGAATAGGTGAATTTTGGACTTCTTGACCGTTCACAAACCTGAAGGATACTTAGAAAGGTTTCACCTATACTGGCCGTTAATTGAAGACCCTTAAGGCTGCGTGTTTTGCCCTCTGCTGGTTTTCTCTCTTATATATGTGAATGTATATGTGAATGTGTTGACGTACAGCATTTACTGTACATGTGTGAGGGTTAAGTATTTCCTTCAAGTGTAGGCAGGGGCCCATCACCGTTTTTCAGAGAGCATTTTTTGTTATATGATTTGTGAAAAAAAATGTGTAGTGCAAGGTGGGTATGTGTGTTCCTTACATGTGTTAGCTTTATGAATTTTCATTGATCCTTTCATCCCTATACGTTTAACATTATGTTAAATATATACTGTTAAATAAACACTGTGCCTTGCATTGCACTATTTGCATTATTGCATTATTTGATGAATTTTGCATTCAGCTGACTGAATACTAGACTTAATACTGGATAGTGACTGAATACTGAGCATCATGACGAAAAATGTCCCGAGTGCAGCATTTTTTTTTAACAGAATCCAAGTCTGAAAACCCAACCTTACATAGGACTTTATCATCATCATCATCTTTTGTTGCTTAGCAAACAGTGGTATTTTCTTCTGTACATGTGCAAATATCTCACATAATATGAACTCTAACCTCTGCAGTAATGAGGGTATACCAACTACGCATAATGCCTAGCAGTGAGACTGAGTAGTAGGGATAATCCAGGACCATGAAGCATGAGTACACCTGCAGTAGATCTTCTCTTTAATAAGACAGGCCAAAGAGGGGTCACACGTGTGAAAGAGCTGATGGGGGTAGAATGTCCAGTTTAGATGGAGAATCTAGCTTTGACCTAATGGGAAATAGAGAAAATGAAGAGAGGATTAAAAGTGATGCCAAGAGGCTATTTGGAGAAGAGACCTTTGGCCTTCTGCTCCAACCTGAGTAGAATGTAATCCTCTACCTACAGCCCTCCTGTAATTGTTCTGTATGATTCTTGCACCTGCTCCTCTGCTCTGACAAACTGTTGGTAAAGCATTTGCAGGCGAGTTGCACAATTGTGCAGAACTTGATACATCATATATTAGACTGTTACATGGTTCTCAGATTTTAGTCAATCTGAGGTCAAATGTTTGTTAATGACTGCTAAGCTCTATAATTGACTGTTGTTGATGGCAACTATTTTCCTGCATAGCTATTTCTGATGCTGCATTTCTGTTCCTGATTGGCATAGCTGTTTCTGACTGGCTGATAACCTTGCCCCTCTCTCTGTCATTTTCAGGATATGGGACCCACCAGTATGCCTTCTGTGCCACTCATGGTGGGCTGTGGCATATCCTGCACGGCTCTTCTCATTCTGCTGCTCATCTATGCTGCCTTTTGGAGGTGAGTTCAACAAGGCCTCTTTTGAGTGCAGTTTTCAGGTTTTGCTGTCCTCTGTTGTTAATATGTTATTAGCTCACTATTTTTGTGCCATTCTCCTCGTGCCCGGTACTCTCACAGGCACACTTAAACCTTAAAGGATTTATTTTTCAAACTGCAGCTTCTCACGTGGGGCTGCCTAGGCTGGAATAGCAGCTGGCATGGTATGGATCCACAATGGGCCAAAACTGCAATTAGCAATAATTGTGAGCAAATGAGGGACTGCGAGAGCTGCGCGTGGCAGGACAAGATTATGTGGAGAATGTTAGCAAAGGCTAACAAAGATGCTAACAGCTCAGTGTGGCAGATGGCCTGGATTGTCACATGATCAGCTAACACCACATCTAGAAAATGGGCAGTGCTTGCATAGTCAAGTGTTTGCCTCCTTAGGAGAATAACATAGGATTTTTTTTTCCAATAAGAAATCGGCAGTCAAGTCAATGAAATAAAAAAGGTCATTTTATAGATCTCTATAGTCCTATTGTGTTTAATAACAAAAATCAAACCAGTAGCATCTCGAAACAAAGTGATACTAAATGTTTTCACATTTAGTATCACTAAATGTTTTTTTGCTTAAAACTGTGCCATTTTTGTGTGCAATTGCTTTTAATATTTTTTTTGTATATATTATTTATGAATTGAAATTCTAACATTGCTTAGCTGCCTAAACATGCTTTTAGGGCCATTGTATGGTTTGTTTCTGCATCTGTGTTAGTGCATTAGACTTTTTCTGTATTATGTGTGGCTGCACACATCCATCACACACTAAATAATCCCCACCCTGCATCCCATGATTCTCACACTGCAGGTGGGAAGGGAATGCAGCAAGCAGACATTTTTATCCACCCCTCGGTCTTTCTCTGTCCAAGCGTAATGCATCTGCCATACCATCAGAGAGCTTATCACTGCCCTCCTCTATCACTCAGACCACTGATCCAGAGGACACAGCCATTGTCCTCCTGAGTAAAGCAGGCTGGATCTGACAGTGGATCAGGACATTTTGTTTGCTGGTGATTGTGTGTGAGAAGCAGTTTTTGAGTTCATCTGCAGGTCATCTGAGATGCTACTTGAGTTGTCACTATTCAATGTAGCAAGATGTGAAAATCCTGCCTGCTTTTGCAGATAAATGGATCTTGCATTGTCTAGAGTATGTCATAATCAGACAGTATCCCACAAGCAAGAGCACTGGTGCAATAAATAACAGCATCACTGTAATTCGGCTGTAAGTGATCACAGCAGGAAGACTGGCAATCTGGTATTGTTTTTATGTCACAAATTTTATATTTTATAACATACATTTAAGGCACATTGTGCCCAGTTACTTTGTCTATTTTTGTTTTCAGTTGTAAGTACCTTTCTCCCCATTAAGTAACAAAAATGTAAAAAATTCTATTTTGAATGTTCTAGGAATGAATGTTCTAGTAGAATATTTTTTAGAAGTTGTATTAACGTTTTTGCTTGGTTATAAGAACATATTTCAAACATATTTTAATTCTGTACAGGTTTCTAAAACACTCCACTAACCACTTAAGAATAATGAATTTTATATATATGATATATAACATTTTAAAAAATTCTACAAACGTTGGTGCAAGAACATTTTTGGATAACTTTGAGAGAACGTTTAGAAAACATTAGCCAATGTTCTGAGAATGTTCCCTGTTAACTGGGAATGCAGGATTGACTGTTGTGTGTTGCCGAGCGACACAGACTTTGCAGCCTGTCTGGAATGCCATGAGCACAACCAAACAGAATGATACGTACTGTATAAAGTTCCAGTGACATAATACTAAATATCAGCATGTTTAGAACACTGCTTGTTTCCGGGACTGCTCACCGCCTGTGTTTTGGTCCTTAGAGCTTTCGCAACGTAATAAATATAGTGTAAATGTAATAACAATAATAAATACATTTCTGCAAAAGTTCTGTAAATATATGATTTTCCTGTTTTTGTTTAATGTTCAGATACATCCGTTCAGAAAGGTCCATCATCCTGGTGAACTTCTGCATGTCCATACTGGCCTCCAATGTGCTCATACTGGTAGGACAGTCCCAAACTCTAAGTAAAGTAAGTATGTGTACACATTTGATTTTCTGTTCCTGTGTATGAGAGAGTTTGAGACTAAAAACAAATATGCTCAACCATCCATATATGAAAGCAAAACTGCCTCCCACAGGCTGGGTCTAGACTCCCCTGAGATAGTGTATAATACATGCAAAGGGTATTTGTACTTTCTCCAACCTGTCATGACATTATGTAAGTGACCACGATAGAATCGGGAAAAGACCAAGTCGCAGGCAGATTTTCAGGCCGGTGCGTGTAGCACACCAATGTGTGGAGGCCTGGTGGGTCAGCTTTGTGTCAGCCGTGTCAGTCACACCAGGAAAATGTGAGATAGACTACAGAGGCAACCAGGAAATAAGCCTTGCCATTCAATCTCAACCTGTCACTCAGGGCTACAAAAAAGCCAAAGACTCCTAAAGAAGCTGCTTACCAGGAGTCCTGCCCCTTCATATGACCTAATATTTTATTAAAAACACCCATATTGGGCATTAGTTAAAGAGAGTACAGATAAGGTTTCAGAATGTAAATGGTTCAAAATCCTTCTCATTTCCAGTGTCATCTGCTGAGTGAGCCAGTATTTAGCATTAGAATATGCGTCTCATTATTGTCTAAAACCTTTGCGAGATATTCGGCGTACAGCTTCCCATTTCCCGCTTATTTAAAGCATACTTTTCTTTAATTCCAGTCTGCTATTTTCCTCAGGATTGTGCAACCTGTAACTAACTCATTTTTACTTTTGAAGTGTGTTAGCCTAATTCAGACCGCTGTCTTCAAAAACACCCAGAGAGAATGCGCTGTTACAGCTCATTTGCACACCACAGTGGAACTGTATCAGTTTCTTTCAGACTTGACTTTCTTTTAATGTCTCCAGCTCTTTCCCACTTCTTCTATCAATCACTTTATTCTTCCTCTATCTCTCTCTACCTTCTTGACTTCGATAACAAATAGCTAAGAGCCATTTATACCTCTGCTTTCTTTTCTTTCTTTGCATCGTTTCTCACCATTTTACATGTCTGATTCTCTGTTTCTGTTTTCTTTATCTTTCCTTCTTCAGGGTCTGTGCACTGTGACTGCTGCCTTTTTGCATTTCTTCTTTCTGGCTTCTTTCTGTTGGGTACTGACGGAGGCGTGGCAGTCCTACCTGGCCGTGACTGGCAAGATGAGGTCCCGCATCATTCGCAAGCGTTTCCTGTGCCTGGGCTGGGGTAGGGAAGCGCACACATACAAAAAAAATTTACGTCAAAAATCAAAACCTCACTGGAAAATACAACTTAAGCTGGTACTGGAAAATACAACTGGTAGCTGTTTTGAAACATGATAGCTGGTTTCTAGCTAGTCATTAACTAGCTGTCATGTTTCAAAACAACAGCCTGGCCACATTAAGGTGCTATGACCAAGTGGCTTGTTGCAACTCTAAGATGGTCTACCTGCCTGGACCAGCAAACAATACTCTAAAACCCAGCTACTGAATAGAGATTTATCTTGGATAAGAAATATGTGTGGTTTTTCCCAAACACAGATCTCACAAATTAGAGCTGAAAAGATATTTAAGTGGCCGCAGTTGCAAACACATTTGTGTTGTAACGTATTGATCCACTGTCACTCATAGACGCCCTTTAGCCGATAGAATATCAACATTGATGCCAACAGCTGAGATGTCAGAACGTGCACATTACTCAGATTGTACAATATGATTATCATCTGATACATGGACTGGTGGGTTGTGCTTGTGTAGTGTTTTCATTTACTGTAGTTTACGTATGTCTGTGACCTGTTTTATAAATTTTTTATGTTGTAAACACCTTAGCTTGTTGCAGTGCATTCTGGGATTGCTTCCTGTTTAAAGGATACATGGAATGCTGACCAAAATATTTAATCAAAAGAAAGCACACATAGGCCACATATTTATGCCTACCTTTTGGGACAGTCTCCACATCTGGTATGTGCTTGCAATGTCTTAAAATAGGTTTGGAACACTATGAAATGATCACCCAGAACTAATGATCCCACCACCCAACCTCATGTTCCCATATAACACGCCACATTTGGACTGCATTCTTCCCCTCTCTTCCCATGTCTTTCAGTCCTGCTCTCCAAACCCGAGTTTTTCTAATTGCTTTTAATTTCCAGCGTTAATCAGAGCATTGTTAATCACATGAATATTTCAGAGGAGAGATCATTATGTGTAGACATGGCACACAGACATACAGAGAGCAGAATGGATAGGTCTAATTAGCACATGACTAAGGCTGGCCTCCCTGACTGTGATGGCAAACACAATAGGGATGGTACCAGCAGGAGAAGCCAAGAAGCTGTCACCTCACACCGCTGTAGTGCTGTAGACACAGGTATGGGACAGGTGTAGGAGGACTTCAGGAAATGATTAGCACTTACAAATAAGAGTTTGTTTTATTGACATTTCTTTTTGCAAGTTTTTTCCATCAAACAAGTAATCTTTACAAACTCTGTATCAGTTGACAAGACAATGATTTGATATTTGTTAACCGTTTTGCAATTTAAAAGCCATAGTGATAATGAAAACATGATGATGTCCAGACAACACAGCATTTGACAAAGGTATTTGACATAAAAGGTATTTGACACAGTCACTCTACACAGCATGCACTGTGCTAAAAAAAGAAAGGTCACAATTTGTGCTTTATGTACATCCCCCACAGAGCACTCTTAAAGAACACAGACAACACAGACATTTACACTGCTACAGTTTGGCCTTGTGAAAAAAAAGCCATATTCGCGAAGTCACACAGGGATTGTTTTCCACTGAAGTGCTGTGTCTGGGGTCTAAAAGGGCACTAAGCGCAGGAGGAGTGTTGTACCTTTACGCCGTGTGCATTTGTCCATGAAAAGGGCACAAGTGAAAGAAAGGCACCAGTGTGAGAGATTACTTCGGCTTCTCCAACCTCAGGCGATCTGTCATTAGTGCTACTAAGCAAAACATCCTGGAAAATGATTGGATCAATGCTGAAGTTCATGATTTTGCATTTAACAGTGCTTGTTCCTCTTTTGGGTGGACAGTTACCTCAGAATAAAGTAAGTTTGTCACCATTTCATTATTTATTTCATTATAAATGTTTTTCTTGCAGGTCTGCCTGCCCTTGTGGTTGCTGTATCTGTGGGCTTTACCCGGGCTAGAGGTTATGGCACAGCGAGTTAGTAAGTATTCCTGACTCAGAGCAGTTTCACTAGAGGATGACTGTCTCTTAGAGGACAGACTGTCTAGATCTTTAACAAAAGCCTGAGTCAGAGAGATCTCTGCCACCTGTGCTCATTTAGTGACTATAGATCCTCTTATAGTAGTGACCATTTTCTGCTGCTTAGCATATAATGGCTCCTTTCTTTTGCTGCTCCACCAAGCAATTGATTTAAACCAAGGAGCTTCCTGACTAATCAGAAACAAAAGTTAAAAACAATGCGGCCTTTGAAGGCTTTAATTGGGTGCATCTGCCACATGGATTCCCCTCAGATGAAAGGACAAGTCTGGAGAGTGTGCCAGGAAGTCGATCTCCTCACACAACCCCAACTTTGGACTCATTAACCACCAGTTTACGTTACAGCCGCTCTCATCTCTTTATTCAGAATGATGCATTCTGGTTAGTAATAAAGAGTGTGAAACTATAGCTTCCTCCCTGAAAGTACAAATATATGTGTTTGAGTGTACATGTGTGTTCTTTACACTGAGGTCATTTCACAAGTGAGAGTGAGATCAGTTTAATTGTAGGTGAAATAACATCGCTAAGCTATTTCACCAATTTTACTGATGAAATTCTGTCATAATTATTAATTACAAAAGGGTTTATAAAGCATGACCTTCTAGTTTGCAATGCTGTTTTTGTTTCACTTTACCAGGCAAGTTCTATTTGGTCTTTGTAGTGAAAAGCAATTGAACAATGTGATACTTCCAGAAGGTGGAAAGGTAGTAAGATGAAGAAGTTGTATTTTCAACACCATCACTAGCCTCCTAATAATGGAGGATGAGCTTGATGTTGGACAATGTCCAAGAAAGAACAAATTGCATCAAATTGCAAATTACATACCCATTTGCACCAGGGAATGATGTAAAATGCAGTTTGCAAGGTGCAACTCGCAATACAATTCTATTTGCATTGTATTTTTTTTGCTTTCCATTGGCGGTAACATTATTTGTGGATTGTGTGTGGTTAGTGAGTAAGATGCAGGACTTTTGCATTAAAACAAATGAATTCAACCCTCAGTGTAATTGAATTGAATTTTATTAAAATTATTTGTATCTTTATTTTAGTTAGGAAAACATATATAGGGTAATGACAATTCTGTTCAAATAAAACATTTTCTCGGTTTTATTTTCAGACCTCTTTTTTCTGTACTATAGTGTTTATCTCTATCTCTCTCCTCTTTATCATAATTTCAGTTGCTGGCTTTCTCTGGAGGGCGGACTGCTCTATGCATTTGTTGGGCCTGCTGCCGTCATTGTACTGGTAGGTTTCAAACTCAGTGCTCTTTCATTGGCTTGATTCACTGACACCATAAGCTCCACCCACTTTAATATCTTTTAAAATACGCCTGGAGTCATAGAGAAAATTGGTTCTTAATTAGATTAGAGTTGAGACCTGTCCCATGTAAAGTATATATATTGTTCATCAGCACATCATGTTAAAATGCATGAGCTAACTTGATGAGCTTATTAGCCCGAAGCAACTGATGTGTTTACGTATCGTCCACAGCCTGGTCTCAGGTGCTGAGTTTTGTGCGAGACACTTGTGTATTTTTCATGGTCAGATGTGATTTGCGTTGTTTGTTGCTTGGTGGTGTTGTGAAGCGGCCCACTCGAACAAACAACTGTAAATGAGATTTGGGCATCTGGAGATGATGCAGCCCTCCTCGGAGAGCTGGATCTAATTAATGAAGAAAATAATTAATTTTGCCTCTAGCAAATAGCAGCACAGAGAGCTATTGTCTAAGCAAGCGTTTCACATGATCGGAATGCGAACAGTGCTTGTCAACATGTGGCGTACTTGGTGCGTTCAATATTGCTCTCACAGCGGGTTAAAAACGCCTGGTTTGTTTGCGCTTTTTGACATAAAGTTGTTTTGTTGCAACAGCCATAGTAACAACTCAGGCAGTGGTGTGGAATTAAAAGACCAAGGTGATGCTTGTTAGGATAGCCCAGTTAGCACCTGCTGGTAGATACATAACATACTGTTCCGACAGGGTTGTGTTGCAGTTAAGCGACTGTCATTGAGTTGATAGGAATGGTAATGAAAAGCTTTCTTCAGGTATAGATCTGTATACATATGCATTTAAACATTTGGCAGATACTTACAGTGCATTTAAGCTATACATTTGATCAGTAGTGTGTGTTCCCTGGGATCAACCTTGCAATGCTAATGCAATGCTCTACCGGCTGAGCTACAGGAACATTCAGACCTCGGCCAGATGACACGTCATTTTAACAGGAAGAGACAATTTAGTCACCTAGAACCCAACATCTGCCTTGCTGTTGTAGTGCAAGAGAAACAGATTTGTTGGAAGATTTGTCTCCAAGTCAATATGTACCCAAAGATTTAGCAGCACAGATGTGTGTGGTCTTTCCGTGGTCTTAGTTAAAGCTCCTCTTTAGTGCTCAATGTGTGCAGTGGGCAGCTGGCTGGAGCAGACCAGACAACAATCTGCTGAGAGAGAGAGCGGTTTAGAGACCTAAGGGTATTACTGTTCCACCCACTCATATGCGTCCAGCCTTAAATCTACAACACCTGTCATGAGCTGTTAGCAAGCCACTGCTGTAGATGCCTCAGGGTTGGAGGTCATCGCACGGAACCGTTGTATATTCACTACCTAACTGTGTTTATACAGAAAGGCAGGCAAGCTTCACTAAAGAGCACCTGTTCTTTTCTTTTAAACCTGTTAAATCATTTGTTTGTTTTCTAGCTGAGAGCTTCTGATATCAAATTTGCCTTTAAACTTCACAAACTAGATGTAATTAGATATGGACAACTAGAACAACACTATTACCGAGGTCCACCAGCTAGACTAGTACCAGATCAGCATAGCCAAGCATAAACCAACCTGGACTAGCAACCAAATTTAAACTGTTCAAAATGGAAGTAACTGTGAGAGTTACAGCTTTTGTTTACAGCCCTATGCTAGCCTTTTCTAACAAAGCTGCTGTGTTTTTCTTGCAGGTCAACATGCTAATTGGAATAGTGGTTTTCAACAAGCTTATGTCTAGAGACGGCATCTCAGACAAGTCCAAAAAGCAGAGAGCAGGGTAAGAATTGCTCAAATTGATGACTGTATTATAACAATCTTCCTTTGGATTTGCACCAAGATGCTTATTTACCACTGGCCTATTGAACGCTGTCAAAATTTTGGACAGCCAATATAAATGACTCAAACACACACTTAGATGCACAACCACTAAAAGTTAAAAAAAACAACACACTGAAAGCCAAGATATGACAGCTTCATTAGTGGATTTATTGATTTGCTGACCTGCTAACCCTTACGCTAGTTCTCTGATAGCTCTGTCATTAGCTAAGTGTGTATTCATTGTTCATGTAACTGCACATACTGACAGGATCAGAGAGTCCTTTTGCCTTTAAAACGCTTGTTTTGTTATGCCTTTGTTTGATTGGACACATAGCTGAGTGATCCATTAAACACTTGAACTGTCACATCCATCACCTCCAGTGAGAGTCTAAACCACGGTGAAAGATTTAATGTTCCATTCCGCTCCATGGATCTTCTGCTGGTAACCTTCAAGAGCGTTCTCACAGAAATAAACCAGTCCTCCCTCTTTAATTACACTGGTGCCACACCAGCAATTCCCATTTCTAAACAAAGATAAGTGCGCTATATTGTTTGAATTGAGCTCACAGGTCAGCCGGTGTCACATTCACTGTGAGGCATGAAAGAGGTTATCTGCAATCTTATACTGAAGGCATTTATGGCCAAACTTAATGTGAACAGCTTTGGGTGGCTAATAGCCTGTCCATTTTGCATGCATACTGTACAAATACAGTGTACACCATACAGATGTCTAGGCAGAAAACTAAGAGAAGCTAATCGGAGATCTGAGCTAATCCAATGACTGGATATTTGTAATCCCTCAAGGCAAGAAAACATTTTGCAGTTTTGCTCTAATTGATTTGTCTTTTTCCACTTTTCTGTTTCTGTAATGTTTATGTGCCAGGGAGATCAATGCATATTGGGAGCTGCAGTGGCTAACTATGGATTTTCTTTCAGTCCAATGGCTTTTATACAAAGATTTTCCAGCTTTAGATTTAAAAGCTGAGACATTTTCATATACACAATCTGTTGCTGTCTTTCTCACATACTCAAGATGTGAATTGAAAGAAGGAATAATGTACAGTCAGCTGCTCATTATAACACAATAAATCCAGACAGGCTAATCAGGATCTTGTATCACTTTGGAGGTGTTTTCCTCGAGAGAGAGCGACCTGCTGACTGTAAATTATCATGCCTGCTACATGCATGGCAAGTTGCCTTATAGCAAAAGCAATTTGACACAAAACATTGATTTGAGAAAATATATGTAATATTATGAATTTGAAACATTAGTTTATTGTGAAACTTTTAAGTACCACCAGTAAAGTAGTTTGGATGTTTTGATATTTAATCCCCAGATGAGGAGTCCCTATTGAGGAATATCAGACCACTGGTTTGTGCATGTTGACCAATCACAAATAAGTATTCCCAAGAGCCAAGTAACAAGTTTGGTTATTAATGCTTTCTGAGGCTCATTCTTAGAATTAGGAGTGTAGTACAAACCCCTAGCAATACATATAAAACTTGAGTAAATCCCCTGATTTTTCACACATAAACCGTACACTAAATTTAGTGTATTTAGTATTAATAAACCAAATTTAGTATTATTCATGTTGTGCTTTAAAGTTGTATATATATATGAGCATCTACAGGTCCATTTTGCTGTAATAAGTTGTTTCTGCTCTGAGCTGCTGATCTTGTGTGGCCCTCATTTCAATTTGTCTGATGTTCTGAGCACTTTCTCCAAGTCCATTACATTACCCTGTCCCGAAACACTCACACTTGTCCCGGGATCTGGCCATCCGTATTGTTAAACCCTGGCATGTTATCTGTTTGCCCTAGATACGTGCATCCTTTTCTTTAAATTTTAAGCATGCTTGTTACACTCCAGACATGCCTTTATTTATAAAGCTGAGGGAGATTGTAACAGGGTTCATTAAAAACTGAACATCCTGTTTAATGACCCAAGGGAACCCAGCCCACTTTCTAACAATGCTTACACAAATCAGGAGGTCACAGACAGAATCAGGTGTGTGACAGCATGTGTTTGTCCTGCTGAGTGTTTCTCACTGACTGCTTACACACACAAACACACACACCTTTCATTTACACACAGCAGGTAAAATAGGTTGGTCTTTGCAGCTCCCATCTGCCCTATGTGCTTATTGTTAATGATCTGTAGTCACATTCTGCTTTATCCATAGTCACATTTTGCCTTTTTTTGCTCATATCTCTCTCTCTCACACACACACACACACACACACATACAATTTCATGCTGTGACATTCATTACAAATTTGATAATGTCATTGCTGAGGCTGTATTTTACTTGAATTTTACTTTAATCTCTTAATCTCTTCTTTTTTCTTTTTACCCTCCCTTCCTTGTGTACTTGTTTTGTTTGGCTTTTCAACCATTCTTCCCTGCACCCCCCACTCACCCTTCCAAATCTTTCATCACACCTTTGTGCTGTTTGTGTGTGTGTTGGTGTGTCGGTGTGAATGTGTGTATATGGTGTCTCTTATGTGACATATTCCTACCCTTCTTCCCTGCTTCTGCCTCATGTGCGTGTGACCTCCATCTCTCTTTCATGTGTCTTGTGTTGGTTTCTGAAGCCCGCCGTTGGAGGCGCGAGGCAGGCTGCTCCTGAAATGCTCCAAGTGTGGGGTGATCTCCAGTACCGCCCTGTCCAGCTCTACCGCCAGCAGTGCCATGTTAGTCTCATTCCATATTCTCTCTTTGTCTCTCTTTTTCTCTCTCCATCTCTTTCTTGTCTTCTTCTCTCCAGAAGCCAGCACTGACAGTAAGAGACAGAAACTCTTCAAAGAGCCGCTCTACTCCCTGCACACCCCAAACTCGGGCTGTCCATTATTTTAATTAACTGCATGTTAATGATAAATGATTCAGCAGATTAGTCACAATTAATTGTATCAAAAATTAACATTACAATTTACTAAGAAAAGCTTGTAATTGAAGATAAACACATTACTCTTAATGTACACATTACATTATTGTAGCAGACAAACTTATTTAATATGCATTACAAAAAGTAGCATTAGAATATGTTGTCAATACATTGTTTGATTTTGCTAATAATTGAAATAAACCTGTTATTGGCCTGCAGTTCACAAAAATCCATTTTGCATTCTTTTGTTTTACGCAAAATGTGGTTTTGCTTTCCATTTGATATCTTTGGCTGTAGCATCATATCTAACTGTTTCTCAACAGCTCACGCTATGAGCATTGCATTAGCACACCAAAACAGTAGTTAAGCTTTAAAAAACAAATCTTGACACCCCTGCATTCTGCTCCATTTCATTGCATGTCTAGCTGTTTTTGAACTGTATAAATAGGTTAGCTCAGATGGTTCGTATTCATGGGTTTTTGTAGGGATCAGGCTGCATATTAAACCCATTATAATTAACTCAATGAAAGCATTGAATTTAAAGCCCTGTCCATAACGCAAACACACAATAAGCACACACAAACACATAGAGGTGTGCTCTTTGAAGAGGTAAAGAACCAGTGTGTCGAAAAAGAGCCACCTCTGGTTCTTTTGACTGAGAAACTTGGACTAATCTCTGCTGTTTGCCAGAGGGAGTCATGTTATTGAAATGATGATAAAATGAATAATATTATTCTCTGTTCCTCTGTCTTTTTGTTTTGTTTGTTTGTTTATCATCTCACCATGGCTTCCTACATTTCTCTGTCTTAGCTTTTGAGTGGAAATGTGTGTGTGTGTGCGGTACCATAAAACAACTTTCATTCATAAAAAATGTATTAAATAAAGGATTCTAAAGGAGATTTGGGAGGGCCATGTTTACATATTCCCACCAATCACAGTGCTGAGGATATATAAACAACAGCTTACCTCACTTCCCCTGAAGACCAATGAGATTCCTGCTTCATCTCAGCCCCGCCCCTTTCCTCTATGGTTTTGTCAGGCAAGGACATTGAACTTTAGTCCTGCAAGGTTTTTGCTTCTAGCAACCCTGTCTGCTTTTATCTACATTGTTCATATATATTAAGAATGTTACACATTCTTATATGTTGTGTGCACGAGAACTCATGTTTTAAATTAGCATCAGGGCAAATCTATTCCTGTCACAGTCTGTCTTTTTCTCACTCATTGCTAATGTCCGTCTCTTGTTAGTCACATGCAGGAGACTGAAGCAGTGCAGCGTGAACATGTTAAATTGATGTCCAGCTGTGCTTGGTGGAGCTCAGACAAGCACCTTTTACTGACACCTGATATTTACCTAAACACACTCTGCGTGATGCGGAAAGAAAACACTCCTTTAAATTTAGTAGGGAGTGTTAGTGTGCATTACAATCAGAAAATATTTGTTTTATAAAGAGTATGAATATGCATGCCCTTAAGATACCCTAGACTGACCGTGTGTGCCTGCGCTTTGAAGATAAATTACTTTCTTTGCATGATCAATTGCATTTGATTTCATACAAAAATATACCCTGGTTACCATGGTTTCTGTCAAAAAAACACTGCTATTACAATTATTGTTATCACTGTAAAATAATTGTTCCTTTAAAGTTTTTCCTTCGGTTGCTAGTGAAGAAAAGCGAAATACACAAACATAGTGTTTTATGTTATTTTCAAAGTATCACTTATAAACTGTATGTTTCATCAGGAAATTCAAACAGTACATTTCTTTAAGGTGGTGTGGACAAATTTCTATAGCTGCCTAGTCAATTTAAAGAGCATTTCAAACCCCTCCTTTGTATCACAGGTTTAGCAAGATAACAGCATTGTATTGAGCATCGGATTGTACAGTATGTTGATTAAAACAGTATGATTGGCTGAAATGTATGATCCTTCATGTAATCGCCCAGTTAGTGTTCTTCTCACTTAATATTACAATCGCCAGAGGAGAATTATCAAGTGTCTACGGCTAGCTAGTTAGAAGCACCCTGCTACAATTTAAAATACAATCATGTCTACATTATAAATATGCATTATATTACTTTTTTTTACCTTGTTATTAATGTACACAGTAGGTATGTTTAAATCAAATTCTATCAAGTAATATCAGTGTTTGCTGTCTTTAGTGTCCATGTTCTTAAAAACAATAATTTATGACTGTCAAAGTTTAAGTGATTGTCTCTCTGCAACTGGAATAAAAATTCAATAATTATATCTTTTGGTATCAAATAGAGAGCTGAGACTTTCATTTGTACTGCATCAAAATCAGCAAGTTTTTTTTCCTGACTCAAAATGATGGGTCATATCACAGATAATGTACCCTTTTTGTAATGAGCTCTATGCCAGTGAATATGTGAACAGAAGCAGATCTTACTAGATTCTATTTTGTTTGGCTTCTCTTGACTTGATTAACATGATCTCAAAGCAGTACTGAATTTCATATTTTCTGTAGCCTCACCTGAACATAATTACACACTAACTGTTTAACATTAACTATAATAACAGCTGTCAGCACAAGGGCAAAATGATTATAAATGAACAAAGATGTATAACCTATAAAATTCATGTGATTTTTTTTAACTAGTATTTTGACTGCAACCTTTGACAAAAACCTGGTAACTATGCGATTTGATAAAGGAACACTATTTTTGTAAGGGATTTTAAATGCACCCTCTCAATATTCAGGTTTTTCTGTTGCAACACAGCTGGTTTCTGTATTATTAACAATGTAATGACTAACTTTATATTAGTTTAAATTTACGCTGCATTGACACTCAGTGTCGTGCCTGTGGTGCAGTGCTCATTTCCAAATCTCATTAACGGCCCCATAGCTTGACTATAACAGATATAACAGCTGATGTTAATTGTTCATTATTGCAGGTGTGTTGATGTTGCCCCCTTGCTGCTCGGATGATGAACTGCATGTTGTACTTTGTTTGCACAGGGCATCTTTATGGAGCTCTTGTGTGGTCCTCCCTCTGTTGGCACTCACGTGGATGTCAGCCGTACTGGCCATCACAGACCGTCGCTCCACACTCTTCCAGGTGCTCTTCGCTGTCTTTGACTCAGTCCAGGGTTTTGTTATCATCACCGTGCACTGTGCTATGCGCCGAGAGGTCAGTAAATTACATGCACTAGAACACACTATGTAAAAAGTAAAAGTATTGGTACATTTTCAGTCCTAGAAGACATTCAAAGCTGTATTTAAATGGACGTTGCATTTTATTGGAGTCCATTATTTCAGGGCATGCTTAAGAGTAAAACCTGGCTTGGAATGCTGAAGCAATTAATATATTAAAATAGCATGCACTACTTTCATATAATAATGTGTTGGTCAGACCAGCCATTAATAAATTAATTGGCAGATCAAACAGATTGTAGTGCTTGTCACCTACAGAGCAGCCTTACCCACAATGCAGTAGGTCCATGTTTCAATTCTGCGGCACTTGGCTGACTTTCTTGTATCAAATAAATCAGAATATGCCACTGGAGTTCGAAGAGGGAGAACAAAAATCAGTTCTAAATCGCTAAGCCATATATGTTAAATCAATATCACAAAACTAAAGGATTAGAATAAAATAAATCCTGGTATTATTGTAGTAAATAGATGAAAATCCCTGCCAAGGATTTGATGTAATCCCTAATAGCTTTAGCAAAACAACAGAGCGGCGTGAGGTCTGTGCAACAGATCCTTACACTATATATGCTTTTGATGTGTGGATTACACTGTTTAATGATGGAGCCAAACAACTGAAAGCATCTGTCATGGCAGCAGAAGTGTGTGTGTGGGATTGTGGACGAAAAAACAGAACTTTGTTTCTATGCATTACAGAAGATAAAGTACTCAAGGCACGCCATTGGGTATCTGTTTTATATACCTACTGTTTTGACTCAATAGGCAATCATCCATAAATAGGCATTCAGATTTAATCTGTCTCTCTCAGTCTCACAAAGCAGCTGGGTGTTCCAGCACATCATAATTTCAGATATGGGGAAGGGCCGGACTCACAGGTCTACGTGAATAATGTTTGCAGCATGCTAACTCTGTTAAGACCAAACTAAGTGCAGAACAAAAAGCGCTGTCAGTGTATTAAATGAAAAAGTGTTTCTGCACCATATGCTTGAGGCTATACTGAGGACATTAGTAGATTAAAGTAACATGGCATTTGCATGCCATAAAAGTCACAGCAGATCAGCCATTTGGGAGATGCAACATGTTGTAGTATTATAAGTCTCATTTGTGTCTCTAGTGACTACTTGTGGTCAGAATTTGTCAAAGGGAGGATCTAATTTAATGATGACACATTTAATTTATCACTGCATGTATGTGCAGCACATATTAAAAATGGATGCGTGGTGATAAACTAATCAGTTGATGATTTTACCAGTATGTAATACTAGTATCAGTATGTGCATTCACTGGGAATCGAACTCATGACCTTGATGTTGCTAGCACTACTTTATCAGCAGTAAAAATCTCAGTCATTATTGGTTATTTCTTGGCAGGAGAAGCTTTGATCTGTCTGGTTAGGAATACATTGTGCTTTCACTTAGCCTTTCACTGTGGCCATAAATGTGAATGCAAATGAGTTGCTAAGGCTTACCCAGTCATCAAAGGAAACTGCCTATCACACCCTTTTTTTTTGATGAGAGGGAGTGTTCTGGTCTCTGTTGTTATAGCGCGTGACTCTGTAGTTATGTAACCCTCTTACTGGGAGAATGCACACAGGCTCACCGCAATGTTTGTCATTCAGGAACATAAGCTAATATCAAAGTTTATAAAAAACTCTCAAACAGCAACCTCTGTAGATTACTACACTAAATACGTTAAACTGATAGACTCTCCTGTGTGTATAGAGCTACTGTCTTTAGGATATTTACTGTCATCAGTAGCTTTTTTTATCACCACGCATCCATTTTTAATGTGCTGCACATACAGAAGTTATGTAATATTACAGTATATAATGATTCCTGTGCATAATGATGAACAGATAAACAAAATGATCATATCTGACACATGCTGACTATGCCTAGGAAGGCATAGGAATAGGAAGTGCCATAATAATGATATCATATTTGTCTGGTTGTTAATTTTGTATGTCACTATTTCACACTGTTATTAATCTTCTTTTAATCAGTATTTTTGTCTTGTTTTGCAGTAAAAACATCTAAACATCCTTTAAGCAAGA
Source organism: Chromobotia macracanthus (assembly GCA_036877525.1). Taxonomy (NCBI): domain Eukaryota; kingdom Metazoa; phylum Chordata; class Actinopteri; order Cypriniformes; family Botiidae; genus Chromobotia; species Chromobotia macracanthus. The sequence goes on from JAZGTH010000069.1 coordinate 6,018,683, forward strand.
TAATTTTACTTTTTAATGAAATATTTTTATAAAATTATTTTTATAAATCTTTTTTATAAATATGAAATATTTCTTATTATTTAAACAATTTTTACTGGATGACAAACAAAAAACTGAATGAAGAAAATCATTTCGCTGTGCATGTTGTAGTTGTTTGTGTGTAGGTGTAGTTGTGTAGCAGTTGTCTGTAAGTCACCCTGACCCCACCTTGTATCCCACGATTCGCCACCTCAGGTGCAGGATGCAGTGCGCTGCAGGATGGGTGGCTGCAAAGACGACAGTGAAAACTCTCCAGACTCCTGCAAGAACGGCCAGGTGCAGATTATGGTGAATAGTATTCCATTCCATCTCATCACACATGGGACTCTGAGAGGAAAAGGCTCCTCTCTCTTAAACAGCATGGCCTGCTGGTGATACTGTTTCTAACAAAACTTTTCATGTTTTGGAAATAGGGGCAGGTGGCTTACTTAATATGTGCGAAGATTACTGGTTAAAATCCTGCTCAGGTTTTCCCCTCGGCTCGTGTTCTTTAGGGATGCTGTTGCGATATAGCAGTATTTTTCTAGTTATTAGAGATAAAGCGTACCATTTTTGTTGTGAGGCTTTAAACCAAAGGCTTTTAAAATCTCGTTACAAATAAAGTTGCTGTCTCTTTAAAAATATCGCACATTTAAAGACTCTTAAAAGGTCAGATTAGTTATGGATATACTGGCAGGTGATTACATTCTACACATTTTAAGACAAGAAAGAGATCAAGTATATTAGTGATAGGCTTAGTTGCATCTTATGAAGGCTTTAAACTTATAGAATGTTTAAATATGGTTTATGAGCCCTTAATTTAGGGCTCTACAGTGATATTTTAATGACAAAGACAAAACTTGCATGTAACCATAATCACCACAGTAAGAAGTTTCTAAGAGTGTGTGCAACAATTTGGATGAGAGGGATCACTACCCCTGCAGGTCCAATCCACCTTTCCTCTCTTCACCTTCTTTATCTCTGTCACTCTCTCTTTCTTTACCTTTTTATTGTTCTACCTCTTTGTCGGCAGAGGTGCCCACACAGGCCAAGCCTGTACAGTCAGGAACAGTGCGGCTCACTCCGATATTCATCTGCTTGCTGCCAAGGCTGCCACCAAACTTGCCCCGCCCACCCTCCGCTAGCTATGACCAATCACAGTCATGGACACAGTCATAACCACGCTCATGTTCACAACCAGAACCACACCCACCTTCTAAACCATGGCCTCACTCTCAACCACAACCACGCTCACATCCTCGACAAGAACCACTCCCATACCCTCAACCACAACCATGTCCATACTCTCAAACCCAGCCACAGCTGTATCCACAGCCAGAACCTCGTCCTGGACCAAAACCAAACTTGTGTACGTCTCTAAAATTAAAACAGAACCGTGATGGTGTGTGTTTGCTTTAGAGTTAGTGTTGTCAGTTTTAGAGTGTAGCTGACAGCATAGCACAACATATCATAGCTGGCTAATTAGATAAGTGGTTTGCTCTTACCAGATTTGACTTGAAGTTATTCGTTAGTCGTTTTGTAGTTTACATTGCTATGCAGCAGTAACTTGTCTGTTTTTATTTCTCTGTTGTCTTTTTTTTTTTTTTACTTTACATACAAGTCACTCTCGCTGGGGCATGGTGAAATTTTTCTACAGTGTAATGGCCTGACTAAAGCTTTGTGTTGAACTCCTTTGAGAATCAGTGCTATTGGCAGCAGTAGCCAACACTGCATTCCAATGAGGACCCAGAGTGAAAAACAACTACAGGGGGCTGGACATTTTCAGTTTGCCCCGCGGGACACAAGCAGTTTACCTTCATTGTTTCTTTTTTATTTATTTTTTAATTCCACCCCTTCTTTTCATAAAAAATATAATTTTTTGTTCATTTAGAAAGTCTAACCCAGCTGTGTCAGATTGCGGTGTGCTAATCTGTTTTCTTTTCAGTACATTGTAATTAGTGTTGGTGCTAAGGGATCATTTTTTCTTATAGAGGTGTTGCAGATGTGTTGCATTAGACGAGGGTTTTTTGAAAACATTGCATGATGATTGCTAAAATTAAACTTTAATCTTAGTTTCTTACCTTTATTTTTTTTGATGGACTTGTTAATCATCACATACCATCTGTAACTGCCCTCAGCTCCACCTTTCACCATACCACTGCTGTATGACTAATACAGTGTGCATATTATCAAGAAACCTCATATGGTACATGTATATGGCTCACCATATGTGCACATCATGCAGATGTGTTTGTAACAAACTGTAATGAGCTTCTTCTCACCTTTATTCACCTGCACAGACGGACTTTGAGAAAGATGTGGATTTGGCTTGTCAAACGGGTGAGTATTTCTGGCTTTTTACTGCCTGTCACAGTCTTTCTCTGACATACCTACTGGATCTGCCTCTTCTGCTCTATCTCACTGGTTCTTGTACTTTGCACTTTGCTCTGGTTCTAATGCTGTTCTGGTAACGTTTGTTCATGTGATGTTAACCTGCCTCATCATTGTCTCCCTTCACTTCCAGAGAGAGGACACCCATGTAAGTCTCACTTTAAGTTGGAACATTTCTGTATGTGTTACTTGTGTTACACCAGAGATTCTCAACCTTGGGGGCCCCACATTAGATTGTCAGGGATGTACATGGGGCCACAGAGATTTCTGTGAGCTGTATTTAATTAGTGGTATAAATTTAAAAAGTATTTTCAGAATATTTTTTATAGCCGCAGAGTAGACATACTCTATTGCTATGCTTAACCGCTTTTAACTTGAAAGGGAATCTCAAGACATCTTAGTCTGGCATGATTCATTGAAAAAGCAGAGAGAGGACCCAGGGAATAATAGTGAGAATGTGATGCTGGTAAATTTGGAGAATGGTATGCTTGGAAATTTAATTTGCCATCTGTGAGATCCTAGAGTGCATAGTTTCATTCGGATACTTGGGGATGGGAATGTGGTTTTGTGAGAATCTTAAAGATTGATTGTAGGTTGAGAAGCCCTATATTAGACTGTAGTATATTAATACTGCAAAATGTGCATGTTGACTTGTATTACCACAGCTCTCTCTCCTTCAGCGCACTAGGGCCTTGGTCATAGCTTGGACCTTTTAGTTACAAGATCTGTGACTGGTCGATTTTTAAGATAATAAATAAAACAAAGAAATAAACCAAGAGAATTCTTCACATAAAATAACGGATGTGTTGCAGCACTGACCGCAGGCTCCTCTTGACTTCATTTATTGAAGTGAAGAAATGAAGAAATCTTGGTCTGTAGTCTTAACAATTATAAGAAAAGGAACATATATTTTGGCCAATATCAATCTTATAAAAATCCCAAAGTTTCTTTTTTTAGGTTTTTTATATGTTTTAAACATTTACAAAACACTTTGTCCTGCTTTCCACTGAAAATATACTTCAACAAGAAAAATACTGAAGTAAATTTGCATAAAATATTAAAACTTGTCTTCATATGTATCTTGGATTAGGTTTATTTTTCTTGTTGTTTGTTCTTGTGTTAAGAGTAAGTCTAACAAAATTAAGTGAAGTTAAAACAAGCCTGAAAACAAGCCTTATTATCTTACACGTTTTTTCCAGCATATTTTTGTTGTTACTTAAGATTAATGTTATTTAGGTATTTTTACTGGAAAGCAAAACAAAGATAGTTATTAAAAATTTAGAGTTGACAGAGGTCTAAGCTTGAGCAATATCTGTTACTTCTTATAACTGTTAATTAAATGTTATTGCGGTTAATCACTTTTCTCTTAGAGGAGCTGATTTGCATGGCTTACCCTCCTAACTCAACCCAAATCCACTGGTCTTCTATTGTAACACCATACCAGCCTGCAATGAGGTGTCAGCCTTAGCAGCCATCCAACATTTGCATACCAATCCCCTCCGATACTAACCCTCCTGCCTGAGAATGTTATTTCTGCCCTCAATGCTGTCTGCACCCTTTTCTGCACTGCTGCTGTGACCTACTCATATGTCCATTTTCATGCAATGTAACTGAGTTGGTTTCTTTTTGTCTCTTTTCTCATCATTCCTTCTATGCATCATCCTTCTATGATCACATTCTCTCCACACCCTGAATCAATCTGAATCGTTCTGCTCGCTTACTCTCTTACTTCCTTAACTCTGCAAAACATCTGGACTGTATACCTTTGGGAACTTGCACGTAACCATCTTCAATTCTCAATTCTCCAATGGTGTCACACTCTCATGTGTCAAATCACCCTCCAATGTTGTGTTACAATCTGTTTCTCCCTTTATTTTCATTTGCTCTTTGTTGTGCTGTCCATCTGTGCGATCTTGTGCACTCGACCTCTGCTTCTGTTTCTTCCTTTCTCCCCAAACTCTATCTTTCCTCTCTCTTCTTTGCTCCTCTTTTCTTTATTCCTCCTTCCCTCAGTCATATTCAAGGAGGTCAACACCTGTAATCCTGCTACCATAACTGGCACTCTATCTCGCATTTCCCTGGATGATGAGGATGACCCCAAGTTGACAGCCCACCAGGAAGGAGTTAACTTCAGCAGCCTGCCTGGGAACATCCCACCGCCCAGCCTCCTGGTGCAGGTACCTCCTCTGGGTCCCCTAAATGAGCTCAGTGAACAGCAGCTAAAGAAGGAGGTCAACGTGGAACAACAAGGTCAGCACCAGCGATCTGGACCCATCTACTTGTGCACTGAGAGTGGGCTGGGCTGGGCCCGACCGAATCCTTCATCTACCCAAGATTCAGGAGGAGGGGAAGGGGACTATATGGTTCTGCCACGTCGGACAGTCAGTCTTAAGCCCCCTCCTCCACCCCAGGATGAGGGAAAGTCCTTAAACATTACAGTAGATGATCCACCCTTTCCCCCACCTCCCTCACCCATGACTCTTCATCCAGCCGAGAGCGAGGCGTACCCTGCAGACTTTGCAACCGTAGACCACATCAACATGAACCTAAACCGCTCCTATGGCACGCTAAAACAGCTGCCAGCCCACTCTGGGCACACACACACCAACACCCACACCCTGCAGGTCAAGCAGAACAGGCCCTCTGTCCGGCAGATCCTTACCTCGGGCACAGTGGAGCGCACCAGAACCCTTCCCCGCAACCTGGGCAGCACCAACAACAGTCACTCAGCTGGATCTTTGGAAGTAAGTAAGGGATACAGGTTTTAAGCCTAATCCTTTATCACTGGTTCAACTTAAACATTCTTTGTGAGCTAAAACAGTACTTCCTAGAAACTCCAGCTAAAAATAGTTTAACTTGACAGCTGGTTTTACATGGTTTCTAATGGTTTCATGGTTTCATGCTATTTATGGTCATTATTTGATTTAAGCTTGTCTAGATGGTTCATCAGTGGACCTGGTTTCAAACTGGTAGTCCATCTTAGTCAAGCTGGTTAAGGTTGATAGACCAGCAAAAATCCAGCTACTATGTTCCAAAAACCATGTAGACCACCTTAAGCTGAAATAAGCTGGTTGTCCTAGAGGGTCTAAGGTTTTTCAAATACCTTGTGGTTTGCAATTACCGACTGAAACCCAGTAGCACAATAGTGCTGTAATCTCCCTGGCATTATTGCCAGGAATAAGACCAAATGGCACAAAGAATCACACTGGCATGAAAATGCCAGGTAGATCAGCACAAAAACAACAAAGACACAAGAACAAGCATGGATGTGGATTTACAGCACACACCCACACATACACTATACTGCAGCAGACAAATTACACCATTAAAGCAGTGCAACAAGAAAGCAATACTGAGGCTGAATGATCTTATTAGTATTGTCTCCTTTCATTTTGGGGACGGATGATGGTGCATCATTTGTAGTCCTCAAGATACCATGCATACTGATCATTCAGCAACTCCATCACAAGAATGCATTCAGGTGTACCATCTATACCCAGAGTCCCCCGTCAACACGATGATACTCATCTTAGTGCATGCTTCAGTGTGCATGTGTGTGGTCAAGTTTCTGTCTGTAATTACACTACAGTCCCACAAGGAGGGACAGCAGATGGTGAGAAAGAAGCACAGCCAGAGGAGGTGCCTGTGAGAGTCTGTATTTCTTCATTACTCACACACCTTCGCTCTTTCTCTCTCTTACACACACAATTGTTTGGGGATATGACATGACAGACAGTTGTCAAACTTAGTCAATAGACCTAATTGACCTAATTTTCTTCATCACTATGTTTCCTCTTGCTGTCCAGGAAAAATATCTACACAAAGTGCCTAAGCACCGAAAAAATCTAAACAGAGATTACTTAAATTAACTTTTAATAATTAGGTTAATAAAACTTGTTTATATATAACATTTTAAATAGTTACATTTTCTTACCTCTTTATTTAGGCAGGAAGATAATAATAATTAGTGTGGCTTATACACAAAACAGAAAAGTGGGGTTAATATATTCTCCTAAAAAGGTTTAATTTTTAATTTTGCTTATCTCTGCCTAAATCTGTTTTGTTGTAAGGATTAGGTATTTGAAAACCAATTCAGAAAATAGTGTATTTCCTGTTTAAACGCATGCCTGATCTTTGTGAATTGATCTCTGTGTGTTATTCCAAAAAAAAACAAATAACTGCTTTCCTTTTTAGATGATGACACCAAGTTCCATTTTTCAGCCTGTCATACAGAGACCACTTTACATAATCTGACACAAAGTCAAACATCACATTATGAAAGTAAAATGGTACTTTTTCTCATTTACTGTAATATTTTAAAGGACTGGCAACCAGCCACTTTTCTATTTACACTAAATGTCTCTCATCCATCTCGAATACTTGTATACGTGTATACCTAAAAAGCGGGTTGTTAGAGGCTTGTATATAATTTATCAAGTTAGAATGGTTGATTAACCATTGACTTTTTAAAAGCAACTTTTTTATTTATTTTACTTATTACTACATTTTTTTCTAAGGAACTCACTAAGTGACTCAGGGTTGGTAGGTTGTGGTCTCACAGCAGAAGGTTCATGGGTTTTGATATTTTGGTAAGCTTGAACCTCATACCTTCCAGGACTGATTTGGCATATGTAGGTTCCTAATGTTTTGGCTTTTCCTCACCTATCTCACTCAGTGAGTTCTTGAGTACTTTATCAACAACACTCCCTTTGTGAATGCATTGATTGTTTTTTGTCCATGGGTTCGAGCTAGTTTATTGTGATGAAATTCCACATTTCTTGAATGGACACTGTTGGGATAACAGAGGCATGTTTAGGCCCTCTATGGTTTAGCTCTCTTATTCATGTGACCACTCATAAAAAGTTCACCCAATTTTGTTTTTTGAAAAAAAATGAATTTAGCGATAAACCCGCTTGTGTAACATGTTAACGCTTATTTATAGCGAGAAGTGAACAACTGTCCTAACTTATGCTTTTGGTGTTTTTCATTGAATGATTTCAAATGTACAGACGTCAGCTGCCATGTTTAAAAAGCTGCCGTAGATCCATAAGACGTCTCTTAATGCACACTGACACAACACAAACCACCATCAGTGTCCAAAATGAACATTCTCAGATGTAAATACTTGCTTTCCAAAGTAAATAAAGTTACTCAGCAATTGGCTGGTAACTTTATTAGAAGTAGCAACATAACAGATGGTTTAAGAATGACAGTCTGCCTCTTATGGGTGATTTAAATCAAAGAAATAACAAACAACCTGCTGAAGGAAAACATCTGCCAACTTCACCACAGGAAGTGTAGCTTTCTTCTCCAGAACGCCATGTTGAAAATTTATCTCATTATGGGCAAAATATGATGAAAAAAATCAATGTCTTCATGTTTTTGCGACAGGGTTCAGTTCACATAGAGATGGAGGCTCATCTTTTATATGTTGTTGTGAGTCATGCAATAACATCTACTTTCCAAGTAAATCTGCAACTTTATTGAGAAAAATGTTCTTAATGAGCAGATGAAACTGTGTTCACAGAGGATTAGAAATGAGACATATTTTTATATGTAGAGAAATGAAGAGTTAACTTTTCAAAGTAATCCACAAAGTTCATGGTGAAACTCAGTTTGAGGCACCATGACCAACTGGAAAACACAGTTGAGTAACAGCTGAGTAACAGTTGAGTAAGCTGAGTTGGTTTATATGCTTACTGCACCTACATTAGACCACTGCGTCATGAGCACCAAAGCCGTTGTTTAATCAGGTGCTAGAGGATGTGCAGTTGATTGATGGTGTCTTCTCTCCCCTCCCCCTTCCCCCAGAGGAAAAGGGTTCGGTACTCTGAGCTGGACTTTGAGGTAAGACCCCGAGCCTATCTGTCCTTAGCCTGGTGTCTGTGCTTCTGTCCAACATTAACTGGAGCTTGTCAGTGGACTCAGACAGGAGCCATAATATTCTCTTTACTGCTTGTTTCCCCCATCACGCATTTAGTGTATTAGCAACAGTCCTGTTCATGGCACCACTGCTCAGTGTTGCGCATGCCTTGATTCTGTAGGCTTTTCTGGCACTGTTTCATGGCTTAACAATAAGATATTTTCTCTGCTGGTCCAGAACTTCAGATTTGTACTTTGCTTGTCAGTAGTTTTACAGGCCCCATCACACAAATTATTTTATTTTTAGAAACTTTTTTACACTTTTTAAAATGTGTCGGAAAGAAAGTATAATGTCAAATTATAAATGAAATAAAATATAACACTGTTTATTTAAACTGTTTTATTTTATTGTTTAAGTCTGTATTTTTCTGACAGCTGAAAATTAATTTTACTAAAAATATCATAATGTTAATTCATAATGTTAATATTGTTCAACCCATTTAAATAAGCTTTTAAAACTATCACAAGTCATTATCACAATTCTGAAAAAAAAAACATCTGCGTTAGCCAGCTAGTAAGGTTAACCTGATGGCATTTAAATCAGCAGAATTTGCAACAGCACATTAAAATCTAAGTTCATACAGGCATAAAAACACATGAACATTATCAGCGACAATATACAATAGTGACACAGCAATGGGCTGAAACACATTTACACTGATTATCCTTATTGTTGAGCCCTGTTTATGTCACCAACTGGTTAAATGTGATGTCATATACTAGCAGGATATGTATATACTGAATATAGATGAATCAAGGCTGCAGAAACACTGACACAGTGTAGAGCTCTCTGAATGTGGAGTGAGTGACATTATTGTGTGTGAACGAGACAGACAGCAGAATGAGATAAGCAGAGAGTGCACGTGATTGGCTGAGGCCGCCTAGATGGCACCTCCATAGAATGATCAACTGCCAGGATCTGGCAAATCTCCAGTCTAAAGATTCCCAATTCATTTCCCGCAGAACGCACTTGTGTGCTTTCAAACAGACTGTACTTCAGTTACATTTGATAGCCTGACATAACTTTATGACTGGATGTTTGCTCTCCAGTATGGAGGTTTCTTCTCAATCAGAGGTATGTCTTGTTATTAACACATTTAGACGCTTTTAGAGCTTCATAACCTTTCCCATCATAGTCAGTGCTGCATGATGATAATTCCCTTCTCGCCTAATAAATCAAGTAAATTAGGGCTGTCGATAGATTAAAATCATTTATTGTGATTAGGCTGCATTAATGCATTTTTTGTACTGATTAATGTAATATTTTGAAATTCGTTCTTTAAGAAACAAAATAATATGCAACACAGATGTTTCGTTGACGAAAACAGCATAACCCTGTCTTAGATGGTTAGCTGGTCTCTAAAGCTGGTTCGATTTGGCTTGTTTGCTAGTTTTTAAAATGGTTTGGGGGCATTTTAGCTGGTCAGTTTGGAAGACGTGCTAAATCTGCAAAACAAAAATGTTTTGACTGGGAGATTAGCTAAGACCAGCAAATTGTGTGGTCTAAGCAATCTTAAACTCTTACTACTGTTAGTTAATGATTAAAAGACATAAACCACCACTAAGTGGATTGTGAATAGAAATAGCATTTTGCTGGAGCTCATATTCACAGTGCGAGTTGGCCCGGGTTAGAGCAAGCCTCATGTCAGCTCTACGTGAAGCCCAGCTGTGTTGGCAATACAGTTTAGTCATCTCCCAGCCACCTCCAATTAAATGTGGGAATTGGTGGAAGTATCTGTCAGTAGGGAATGATACAGACCAGAGAGCTTTCACATTGTTTAATAAACATCAGCTTTATTAGCCAATCAGAATGCCCGCTCATTGAAAGACTGAAGAACCAGACATCATGTTTATAGTCAATCCCCTTATCCCATTTCCTGACGTCCATCGAGTTTCTCCCCACTCCTGCGTGCCCTACCCTTTCTTATTTTTGCTTTTGTTTTGTTTTGTTTGTTTGTTTTGTTCCCCTTCCCTACAGAAAGTGATGCACACTCGCAAAAGACACTCAGAGCTGTACCATGAACTCAACCACTCCACCAAGTTCCACACCATAGACAGGTATAACAGGGACCCTGCTGTGTCCTCCTTCAAGGTAAGAATTTAATGTGTGACCCCTCATGTGACCCTGGCACAATATTCTCTGTGAATGCATCACAAAGTCAGGCTGTAGTCACAGTCAGCTATCACCAGTGTCACCATGCTCACAATGCATTACTGATGGATTTTTAATATAATAGTGCACCTGTGTGAAAAAACTAAATAATTGTACTGTACTACTATTTACATAATTTGTTACCACAGAGAAAACATGGCAAGTTTATGCAAAACATATTAACATTTTAAATTTTGCTTTTAATTGGCCTTAAAATTGCAGTGATTATATTACATAAACGTTTTGATATTAAATATTATTCAAATTAACAGGCAAGCTGATATGCTACTTACAATTTTAAGAAGAATTTGTATGACGGTAGTGGCATGAACATTCAGTCTCTGATTAAGTCTGAGAAATATGTCAGAAATGTTACCGGTCGTACACGTGTGGTCTGTGGGAAACGCCATCATCAGAACACGCTTTCCTTCTATTTCCCCAAGCTATGTGTTTTGTAAGCTAATTAACACAGTGTTAAGATTTGGATCATCCCGCATCCCCTGCTGTTAAACTTCTCCAGGTACTGTACATCTGCGGGCTGCAGCACATCTGTTTTCTCTTGAAAGAGCTGAGTGTTCATGTTTAAGCTAGCTAGATCACTAAATCTTTAATGTTCTGTTAGCAGACGGAGCATTGCAAACATCCACACTCCGGTATCCAGAGGCTTCTGTCATTAACATTTAAAAACAAACAATGCATCCTGTGGAAAATTACCTGCTCGCAATTTATACCACAGTGACAGTGAATTCTTCAGTGCGTTGTCACATGCGCAGTCACTTTAATTTGGGTCGCATTAAAGCCAAATGCAGGTCTTTGGATCTTGCGCTGCATTTCTTTCTGCTGTATGCTTGGGTTGCGTGCATGCAGAGGAGCATCAAGTGTTACATTGCAGATAATCAAACTCTTTCTAATCACATCTCAAATGTTTTGACACCGTATACAGTGAGTTCTTTCGGCAGTATTGATGACTCATGATGGTTCAGCATTCGCCTTTTGATTCGCAATGGGAAAGCAACTGCAGCATAAAATTCTTGATTTTGATTTTATTCCGCAGGTCTTTGATTATGTTGACACCGCTATAATTACAGTGATAATGGTGTTTGTGGGAGTTTGACAAAAGTGAAATTATATATTCATAACTGCTATAGCTATATGACATTAAATCACTAGATCTCTTCCTCACATCACCTCTGGTTTTTGTCTGAAGTGAAAATAATTTTCCATTGAATACAAACATTTATTGACAATTTATTCGTAAAGAAGCAATATACACAATTATAAACATGTATTATAAAAAATGTAAGTATTCTCCTACATCAACAGATAAAGATCTATCTACCTCATAAAACAGTATCTATCTCAAAATATGTAATCTAATAACAGAAAATGCCCCAAAGTGCCATGTCAGTGGTCTTTAAACCCCTCTAACAATCCGGCAACCTCCACAGGTTCCTCCTCCACCTCCAACACGGCAATCTGAGCCTCTTTTAACACGAAGAATGAGCTTCGTTTGCAAAGAGAGCCAACGTAAGCATGCCAACCAGACCCCAGATTCCCAGCCCAGTGTGACAGGGCCCTGATTTATAGAGGCTCTCATTGGTGGCGTGTCCTCACTTGTAGATTTCAAGACATTTAGAAGAGAAAATGTGGCGTGTTATTTCATGCTAAGTCAACATGGAATGTCCCCTGTAATGTTGTAATGCTGTGCTGCTGTAAACCACACAACTTTGTGCTGTACATGTGATTGTGTTAGTGCATTAGACCATAAATTACCAAACCATAAATATAAAATCATACAAACATGAATGTTTCAGTAAATGTATCATAAATGTAAAATTTAATTCTGGCCTTTGAATAATACTGTGTGGCCACAAATATGTACAAGCAAGTACAACGTAAGTATGCAAATGTTCTGTACAGTAACAGAGTCATATTGCTGTTGTTAAAAATGCGTTCGGCCAGTGCTCAGAAACATGAAGTTCCACTGTGTGTGCGGGCCGGGACAGAGATGAGTGTACATAGAGGCCTAAGCCATTTTTTCCTTCCAAGCTTATTCAAGTTCCTTTTTATTCCATTGGTTCATTCTAACAGCAGGTGAGAACAGTGAGCTTAGTGGGGTCTCTAGCACATCCAAAATAGCCACTTTCGGACATCATTCACTCCTTCTAATCATCTTTCTCTTGTACTCATACTCTTACTTCAATCTCTCGCCTGTAGTACAGGTTCTCTTGTACTCATACTCTTACTTCAATCTCTCGCCTGTAGTACAGGTTCTCTTGTACTCATACTCTTACTTCAATCTCTCGCCTGTAGTACAGGTTCACTTCATCTCTTTGTTGTACTGTTGGGGCATAGAAGCTGCCTTAGTCACTTCCCTCTAAATTGCTTGTGTTACTGAGAACGGCAGTTTGAAAGGCAGTTAACCTCTAAGTGAAGATCCTGCCTGAGCTGATAGCTTTAGCAGAGACACCCCATATAGATGAAGGACTGGTATACTTTGTTCAGTCTATTTATGCTAATGGAGATCCTACAAATGAACACGTTGGGGGGGGCACTCAGACAATTTTATTTGTCACATACACATACACAGTTAGTTAAGTGTACAACCTGTAGTAAAATGTAAATGTATCTTTATATAAATACCATGGCAACTACCCACAACATTTTCACAACTTAACACTCTATATTGTTGCTATTTCTAGAAAGTTTAAAAATCATATCTTTTATTAACTTTGTAACAGTTATTGTTTTTTATTCATTACATTTTTTCTTGAGTGATTTTTTTTAAATTATGTAACTGTGCCTGTTCTGACAAACTATTCAAGGTAAAAGACTTTATATTTAACTTTTCCTGTTTAACATTGTTGGAAAATTACATTGTACAAAATCACAGTACAGTGCACCTGCTAAAATAACCGTCTAGGTGTTTCATCTACAATTACAACACTTTACGCAAATCATGATTACATTGCGTAATCTGGTACTAATCACGCACAGCTGCTTTTTCAGTGTAAATGGTTCATTAAAAGGATTGAGCTTACCTCTCTAATACTAAAGCACTGTTAATGTATAATAACAGTAGTAAAGTGGTATCACCAATCTAATTTTCGAAATTGTCGTGCCCTGTAGGTTAAATTCTAAACATTTATCAGTACTGACACACCTCGGTTAAACCAGTGTTCTGGAGTGTGTGTGATTATTAGTGCAAGTGTGGCTTAGTGCATGCTTACCTATTCTTAGCATGCTTGAATATGATTGGTTGAGACTATTTCCCTGCAGTTTAGTCATAACTGGTATTTGAGGCCAATTTTGTTCCTATGCAATCTGCTATAGGCAAGCAGCAGATGTACTGTAGCAGTTTCCACATTTGTTGAAGATTTATCTGGAGACCTCTACAGCTTTAAGTCATTACTTCCAAAACTAATTTGTTTCATTAGCACATCTCCAATTGTCATGCCCTTTTAGTGTTCTAAATTTATTTGCCTTATTGTCCACACAAATTAGCCACAAAATTATATTTCAATACTCTGTATTGTGTTGACCAAGCTAGAGGCAGATGCATCGTTAAACAGCCTAATGAAATGGCTTAAAACTGGGATGGGACTTTTACACACACACACAGACAGCAAAATGCTAATTTGCAGTCTGTGCCAATTAAGACGTAATTAGCGAGATATGCTATGACGGTAGATTTGTCCATGTAAGGCTCGGTCCCCACTGTACGGCAGCTCATATCAGGCTTGGATCATGGAATACAGAAAGATCGCTCATTTTTTTTGACAGTTTTACATGCCTTGTTGTTTTATTGTGATTTTCAGAACTTTGGACTAAGTAGCATAAAGTACTGATTATTAGCCAAACTGACACAATTCAGCCAAGGCTACCGGTTGCCATGGAACCAGATGGAGCTTTTAGCATATTATTCTTCATACATAATGTATGACCATAAAATGCGGGGAATGCAAAGATCTAAGAGCACACATATACAATAAAGGTGACTATATATCAACATACATTGTAGTTATCCAGTTATATAATATTCAGTACTTTCAATTACACATGCCATTGTAACAAAAGATGTATGGTACAATATAATATTTTTATTATGCTGTAATTCTGGCCATTTATTTATTTATGTCTTGAAATCCCCAAAGCTCACTGATATCTCCTTAAGGTATAATGCAGTGATTCCCAACCAGGGTTGGATATTAACCAATTGCAGTGGGTGCCTGGAATGATTTTAATTTTGCTTGTTAAACCTGTAAGACTTAACTGAAAGTCATAAAACATCTCATTAAAACTGTACAAATGATAGTGTATTCCCCTATGATTGACATTTTTATGAGTGACTTTTGTGGTATTTAAATTCCATCATAAAAGGAGTGCAAATAATGTCCCATTTGGATGTCATATGTAAATAATTTTGCCTTGAGGTGTTTCACCGAGAAATTTTAGAATTGCCCTGAACTGTCAAAACTTCTCATATTTTTTATTAATAAGAGGGGAAGCTACTTTAATCTTTCTTCTGATAAACAAAGCCTGATTGTTCTTGCAGTTAAAAATGTTCTTGCAGTTATATTAGTAGAACATTAGGAGAACATTATATTTTATCAAAACACTATTAAAACATTACAGAATTATAATAGTTTTGAATAACGTTTTTATAACCAAGTAATAACTTCAATGCAATGTCTAAAAACTAGATGTTTGTACACTCATCTCTGACAAAGGCCCTGTCACTCTTTCCATCTCATTTTGTTCTGTGTACCCATGTTGTTTTACTTTATCCACTATATTTATGCTCTTCTTTTGTCTTTTCGTTCTGTCTTATTATTCTGTGTGTTATTTTATGTTTTTTTTGTCACAATGCATTGCTGTCTGTCTTTGTTTTCCTTGGTTTGAAACTGCATTTTCTGTCATAGTTTGACTGTAACCAGACAGTCAGCACATCCAAGGGCAGCAAACAAAAAAAAGGTAAAACAGAAGGAAAGCTCATCCACATAGTATGTGTGAGCCATGATGCTCCTAGAAATAATCTCTGTTCCAAAACCTAGTGAGCTGCCTCGTTGCCTACTTGTATGTGTAGGCGACTGCTTTGTAAGGAAACCTCATTAGTGACTAATTCGGTATTGAATATAATGCATTTAAAATGTAATCAATATTTCTATAACATCCTGGTTTTACTGATCTAATCACAATGCATTGTGGGATTGCATTGCAGAATAAAATGCAATGCAGCTATACGAGTATTATGCTATATGAGTTTGGCTAAACTAGGGATTTTATATGGCAGCATAACTAAGTTGTTTACCTTTTAGAACAGCTTTTCAGCATCACATCTGAAAAAGCTGTCTCAGTAGGTAGCTTACTAGGCTTTGGAACATAGCAAGTGTGTCTTTTCATCTTTCCCATCCTATAGTCTCCATAGAAACTTCTAGTGCAGTACAAAACTCCCAGAGTGCGTAACCTTGCTCTCTCCCTGTACACGGTAAACACTGCTCCTTTAATATCTTTTCTTCCACTGTGCAATAGCTGACTTCCTCTCTGTCGTTTCTCATTTATGTAGTGGACGCAGAATAAAGTATGTGGTCACTACCATGCCGCATTATGCGCTTTGCTATCTGCACAAGCCTAATTACAATTTTTCAGTTCCAATTTTCAAGTTATAGCAGTTTGTGTAGAAGACAGACACGGTTGTTAACCCTGTAGAAAGATTAATGGTGAGTCTTTCCGAGATAAACAGACTTACAAAAAAATACAGTATGAGAAAAATGAAATAAGTGATTTGAATAAAAATGTGTATTTTCTTATAGCGAAAGCATTTCAGGGTAGCACAGACCATAAGAGTTCTTGATGTCGTGATGTCATTCTTACCATCACCTCTTCGGTAAAGAGAAGGTGATGAAGGTGAACAGCTGATGAATTCTGTTTAAATGTACATCATCCCTGAAAATCCAAAATGCCCATATAGCCACTGGATTTGTGGATACAGAATAGCTCTGTTCCAAAACCTGGGAAGCATCTGTGTACATAAAGCATCATAGCCAAGCTCCTAACACAAAGATTCTTCCCACAAGGTAGCAACACTGCTGCCTTTAAGAATTCGAAGGCAGCACTGGATGTGTGTCCTTCAGGAAGGAGGCATTCCCAGCATGCATTGCCGAGAGATCAGTGAAGAAATTCATCAAATGGCAGATTATGTTGATTATGTTATGTTGATTAACTGTTGTTTATGTGTTATAAGTTGGTATAAGTCCAATATTAAAATGTGGTAATAATGTCTATGCTTATGAGAGTTTTGCATGGTCAACTTGGCAATATGTTAGCTGAGCCTCTGTAGCAGATGCCTATGTAGGCAGTAGAAAACAAATCAGCTCTCTACCTGTAGATTTTGAAACAGAGTTTTGCTTTATCATGTCCTTTGTTACCCCTTCCTCTGCTGTAGTATTTCAGTACAGACATGTCCAGTGTGGCTCATACATGCTAAAGCAAGCAGTCACCTCTCCTGTCATACTAAGCATAGTGCTGCAGACTTTTAGGTGGTCTCTTTCCTTGTGTAGAAAGATTGGGAAAAGGAGTGTGCAAGCCTCTAAGATTGAATCCGCACACTCTTCCATGAAGGTAACAAAAATTCAAACAAACGTCAGTTCCCTCCAAAACATATCAGTGACTGTGATCCCCCTTTTTTCTGCCTCTCTCGCTCTCTATCTCTCTCTCACTCTCTGCCTGTTTCTCTCGCTCTCTCGCTCTCTCTCTGTATGTTTCTTCCACCCTCATTTTCATTGCAACAGAGGAAAAAACGATGGAGCATTTCGTCTGCTGGAGGTGAAAAGAATTCTTCGAGTGTAAGTAGAAAAGGCCTCACAAGATGCAAAAGCAGGAGGAAGTTGAAGGGGGATTGTTGGGAGCAGAGAGGAAACTAGATGGAAGGAAAAGTGAACTGCGATAAAATTGTTTAGGAATAACGTTGGGCTCCTCTTCTGCGTTAACAACATTTGCTCGACACAATGCTCCTTCTTTAGCATTTAGCATGCGGGTTGGCTGCCAGATTATGCTTTTTGTATCCATTTTGCCAACTGCCAGCCTGTTACGGTTGGTGAATTATAATCAGGCTGCTATCGCCCCCTTGTGGACAGAACCATGCTCATGTGAACCCATTCTGAACTCATTTTTGAGGCTGTAAATAAAAGAGAGGAGACATACTCAACTGATTAACAAAGCAAAAACAGGACAAAAGCAATTTGATGTCTTCAATAGCAAAAATGGTGTCACGATGTGCTGTATGTATACTGTATGAGAGTTCAGTATGTATATGTGTGTGTGCATATACATAACAGGCAAACCCACCCACACACATTATTATAGCATCTTGAGTTTAAAGAGATAGTTCACCCAGAATAAAATCTTGCACTCTTCCTCATGACTTTCTAAGCTGTGTGACTTACTCTTCCATGGAACACAAAAGGATATATTTATGATCTACAGTAGGTCAAATGGAGTACTTTTAAGATGTTTTTGTGCTGATCTGAGCTCGTCATAGTCTGCTAAATTTCCAGTGAAGTTAGTGAGTCATGAAAAAGGTGAACTGTCTCTTTAAAAAGCCTAATAAATAATCATTTTAACTCATAAAAATGAGAGGGAAGCAATGAACTTTAATATCAGTCACAGCTCAAACGAGTCATTTATTGCATATGTGACAGATCTTCCCAATCTGTCACATATGCAATCAGCGGGCGCTTGAGCTGAGGGGAAGCCAACAGCAACCGTGTAATTGATCGCCTCAAACGTTTTGAAATATGCAGGATCATACACCTCATTTTTAGGCAGGTGGGAATAGATTCAGGAGAAGAGGAATGATGGGATGGATTCATCAGGCCTTATGACTCAGCAGAGTCCCTTTACACACACAGCCTATCATTTTTATATTCTTACAACCCCAGCCTCATATTGCCCTTATAGAGCCTCATATGTCTCTGTGTGATCAGATTAATCTGCCCCTACTGTATAATGCAATTTGACTATCATAAAAGGGCCATATAGCTTTAAGATACATGATTATTTTCTATGGAAGATAGAATATATATACGTTTTCACCATATAAAGTAATGAACCGCTGGAATAACCAGGCATAAAATGTGGCACAGAAATAATGTCAATGAGTGAGTTACTCCATATGTTATTTAGACTGGTTGTAACATGTAGACTATAATGTCATTTGGATGTTATGCTGCTGTTGTAGTGTGCAATATGCCCATACATGTTTCTGTTAGTTAAAACCAAGCGGAAAAGAATTTTGTCATCTATGCCGCTCTTCCCTACACGGTTTTGTGACAACATGCCCCGGTTGCATGACATGTTGTCTCACACTGTGGGGTAAGTTGTCACAGTATAACCGCCATTAGCCCATTATAGGCCTTTCAGACGTGCTCCAATCGGACATATATAACGTATGAATGCCAGTGTGGTTATAGGCTTTTGCAAATGTGAGGAACAAGAACTTATAGTTAAGATTAGAGAACATAACCAAAAGTTAAAACCTAATCAGAAACCTTGTTTATTTCCTCTTTTGTGACTATGTTCAGGACAAATCCACCGCAGATGAGCAGCGACCTTGGGGCAGCTTTAAGACCATGAACCCAGAGCAGTCACATGGCAGCAGTGAACATAAGGACAGGCTGGAGTTACTCAGTAAACCCTGGGACCTTTCTTCTGCCATCTCACCTGACACATCTGAAGGAGACTTCCAGACAGAAGTGTGAAGAGAACACACGTCAACAAACTGAGTGACATCAATACACTGTTACATACTCACACTATGATCTTCAGCAAGGCGTGTTGTAAAGGATTCTGTACTTGTTTACAGGTGTGAGGACAGATCAGAGAAAGAAGCTCTATTCTATATTTTCACACAGAGACATTGAATGAAAGTGTGGGGCTTAGAGTGTATGGTAACAATTTTTTAACAAACTGTTTCTGAAATGTCTTGATTTTACTCCGAAAAAGATTCTCTTTCACTTGTTTGATGATTTGGGAATTTAAAAAAGTAATATTTCTGCACCCTTCTTTTTATAGCAGAACAAGAAAAATCAGTACTGATGATTCGCACAGTTGAAAACCTCTTTTCATTCCTTAGATGATTCAAGTTCCCTTTCCTTTATCTTTCTTTGTTGTTCTGGGGAGAGAGAGGGAAAATTTTGAAAGAGTTCATTAATATATATGTGCCATCCTCTGTTTTTCATCCCTGCATCGGGCGTACTGTACTCATGACTGTCTTTTAGCTTTGAGCTTTTTCTATTTTTTATTTAGAATGTTTGTCCGATCTGATTTTTGTTTTCTAAAAAAACAAAATTGTGGATTTAAAAAAATCACCTAAACTTCAGGTATCTTGTTTTTCAGAAGGACTGATAAAGGATTTAGGCCTTTATTGTCATACTGCTGCGTGATTGTGTTTTATTTACGTTCTACAAATGTTGAACAGAAAATATTGTGCTTTATGTGCAATTTAATGTCAAATTTGCATCATGCACACTAGGAAATCAGTTTTGATCCTTCTTTGCTGAGCCTACACAAAACAAAAAAGAGGAATCACATTCATTTCCCCAGTTATTTCCAATTTTTTTTCCCAGCAGTCTGGGTTTTACCCAGTAAGACACACACACACACACACACACCTGGATCTCATTTCTAAGAGCCTAAATTTAGAGAACTGTTATTGTTAACCGTTGCTTTTTCATTTTGATCAACCAACAAAAAGGTCTGCTGTTTAGGTTTCCACATTCCTGCTCCCTCTCCATCTTTGTGTTCTACTGCATTTCTGTTCTTGCAGAAAGCCGCGTTTTTTAATCTGAAACCCATGCTCTGTTCCAAAACCTAATGAGCTGCCTACAGAAGCAACATTTTAAGACATCATAAGCTCGCTCATGACACGGAGGCTGTTACGCTCTCCCAACACGCCTTGTTTTAACCAAATTCTGAGAAAGTATTGCATGTATCCTTAGTGGAAAAGGCAATACCACAATGCACTGCCACAATGCACAGTACAAAAAGTACAACAAATAATACTGACAAGTCAGTATTAAATGTATAATCACTAAAGCACTAAAAATGTATAATCAAAAATGTAATGTTTCACTCAACATTTGGCATTCTGTATTTTTGTTCATTAGAGTATTGTGCCGTTAGTTTAGCAATTAGTGAAGCACTAGTTTTATGGCATAGCACTCTATCTAGAGCGTTACAAATCATTTACATATAAGGTTCCCATCATTTTAGACTCTGCCTTAGAAGACAGCTGGCTATGTAGGCAGCATTAGGTTTTGGAACAGAGTTTCAGTGTTTATTTTTAATGTGTGACCCTGTAGCAGCCATGCTGAATTGATTCAGATGTTTCTGCTCTCTGACTGCAGAGTTTGACAGTTGGCTTAATGCTAAGCAGACTGCAGTGGTCATCTTTGCCAACCCATTCCTCTTTGTAACAAGTTCATTAGTTGCGCTGGCTGAAGTAACGGCACATGGAGACTTGGAGTGGGAAAGCATGAGAGAAGAGATGGAAGGAGAGAGAGAGAGGTGTGATAATTATCTTGGGGATAACGATTTGCCTGACATTTTCTTACTTGGTGCAAATTTTATCTGCTCAAAGATCCCTGAAGTCAGCACATCATATAGGCACAGATGGCAGGACATGAGCATGCCAGTTCAACCTTTGGAAGTAATCTGAACTAATGGGGAACATGAGCTCCTCGCTTCCCATTAAATATCTCTACCATGTCCATTAAAACTAGTTTCTCCTCTCCTTTTGTAGCCACAAGTCACGACTGAACATAGCTGTCATATTTTGGAATATAGTCTCTGAGTTTTAATATTAGGAATGTGTGGGATTCAAAGTTTTGGTGACAGGAAGTGAGGTCATTCATCTCTTCAGGCTGAGGAAGAACTTGTAGCTTTGACTTGAAAGATCAGTTTGAGAAACCAAACAGGTAAGCTGTCCGTTTCCATTCTACGAGCTGTTGATCTCTACAACCAAGCAGCCGTGTTTGTACCCTGCCACATTTACAGTGCCTGTTTCAGTTTTCTTACAATTTTGTCAATGCATTTGTAAATTGTTTCACAGATTTGTCATTCTCCTCCATGTATGAGTGGTTTTCTTTTATATATGGATGTTTACAAAGCCCCATTTACTGCAGCTGGTGCATTAAGCTCAAAATCCCACTAAATTAATTATGTTAATAATTCATTAATTATGTATTCCTCTTTAAAAACTTGAGAATGGCCTTACAGTCACATGAAATTTATGAGATATGTATTTTGAATATATGCATTGTGAGGAGGATTATGGTCACATAACAGCTGAATGGACCTATTGAAGATTAAATATGTTTCCTTGGACTTCCTGATCTTCAGGATGTTTTTTCATGGCTTTTCATGTTGACTGAGAAACGTTGGATCCTCCCCCTGCCAGCACACACAATTCCATTGGCTAAAGAAGATGACTATCACAGAGAATCCTACTTGCACCATTTGAGTTTTTTTATACATAAGATTGTACAAAGTAGTCCTCTACTGTTTTCATAGAGTGTCTTTTTATATGAAAATAAATTTTCAGACTGATGTAGTGGCCCATGTTGTGTTTCCTCAACCTAGGTGGGAAGGTATAACTTCAAATCTTAAACAGGCATCTTATTGGCCATAAGGATCTGTGATTTATCGTTTGGGAAAGTGTTTACAACAATATTTGTGTGCAACCCACAATTCCCAAGCTCTCTGTGTGGAATGTTATTGTAAATTTAATTGGAAAGTTTTTTCTTAGATTCTAAATATATAAGTGCCCACTTAAATAGTTGGCTGTGTACTCCTCTTTCCCCATGGGTAGGACATTCATACAGGTTTTAATAAGTAATTTTGTGGACAGGCTGTGATCACAATGATGGGTGGTATAGAAGTAAGCTAATGTTGTTTATTTTGGGATCTGTATATGAGTTCTGCTGGCTTGGACTCTAGCTGAATGTATTTAACTGAAATTGAAAAAAAAAACAGGTGAAAAAGAAACAATTAGGGTCTCTGAGAAATAATCTTTTTGTGTGTGTGTGATTTAGCCAAATGATCAAAGCTCTGTTTCAGAACAATGCCAATTAGCCAGTCATCCATTGCAGCCTGACACTTGATAAGTGCTCATCAGACCATTTGGATCCCTGTCATCAGACCATATTTGTCTCAGATCATTTGCAGAGAAGAACAAAGAGTGCAAATTCTGTTTTTCCACCAATGCAAATATTTGGAGGCCCCTTAGAAACCCAGAAGATTGCAGGCTTGATCCTCTTAGCTCTGCCGTTCAACTGAAAGTGCCTCTGCACCGTGTCTCTACTGAGGACCTTTTTGGCCGATTGCCTCATCAAAAATGCAACTGGCTTACTTTCCAATGGGTAATCCAGTGTGCTATGCCTAGGATGAGGTAAATGGAGACGTTATGTTAGTTTTTGCTTTAGACAACATGACACTCAAAGTATGCTCCTTGAGGTAAAACTAGTCATCAAAAGTCAGACTCTTTTTCTCCTTTTAATGGATTTGTACCTTCACAGACATCTTATTTTTTCTTTGAGATATCTTGGCCTCTTTTACCCTGTAAGGTAGAACATAAATACAGTAGAACATACAAGGTTTATGTACATAATAATGGTTCCTATAAGCATATACATGCTATTGGTCCTGCTTCATTTTTTGTTTCTTCATTTTGTAGAACCACCTCTCCTCTTTTTGGTGTTTTGAAGCTGGTAGGACCCATAACCTCCCCAAACATACGTTTTATGTGGGAAAAGGTTTTATCTTGGCTTAACTAGATGATTCTCCTTCTCTTCATGCCTGGAGGATGGCCATGGATAAAAAAAAGTGTGTTCAGGACCGTATGCAGCTGCTGGGAATGGCACATGCTTTACTCAACACAGGAAGCAACAACTCCATCACAGCCTCCAAGGCAAGACAAAAACAGATCCACTAACCTGCTCAAACTCTGTCAATGGGGAAATAACTTTTGATATTAGGTTGGCAGAAATGCATCTGTGCTCCGAACAGTATGAATGCTCTGCTGGATCCATAGTTTCCTTTGACGAGGACATTTTTAATGGATTTCAACATTCAAAACAACTCTTCTTGATTCTTCTAAAAGAAAAAGGTGCCTATTGCTTTAGTGGTTGAGTGTAGGTGGCACTTCATTGTTCAAAGAAGTTATTTTCTTGCAGTCCCCCATAGTTGTAAATGAATGTTTTGAGCAAGACATTTTGTATATAATTATATATATATAATTTATATATAATTTTTTAATGATGTTGTCTAAATTTAATGCTTTCCTAAGTGATCCAACCATGACATTAAGAGTCTAAAACAAAAGTGCTTTTTGGAATAAAGAAAAGCTCGGTTTATTCTGCCTAAATAATGTTTTTTTCACAGCTTTGCTTTAATACAGAAAGAAGAATGTGAAGGCCATACTGTTAAAAGCGCTTCTTTTTGCATACATTTTTAATGCAGTTCTTATGTCATTATGTGAGCTACATTAATAAATATAATCATTTAAAAGAAGTAAGAGTTAGAAAAAGTATGACATTTGGTTTGACCAGATATAATGTTACTGGCTTTATATTGTAAACAGTTAAACTGCTTTCCTACAGTAAATTAATTTTCTGTACACTTATTGTACATTTCCTTTTTTACATGTAAAGTAATAATTTATCCAAAGATTAATAATGGAATGCAAATGGACGAATCTGAATCTTCACACAGAATGTCATGCTGCAGTGATCTCATCTGTCAAGGGCCAAAACAATATTTTTAATGTAGCTTTTATGACACAGGTCATCATTCACTGAAAAATATTCATCTCTGCTGTAGCTTTCAAATCAGAAATGGTGCCATTTAATGCATCACGTCAGGTTGGATGTTGATGACATCATTCATCATTGGTTATTGCCTCAGGACTAAACGTTGTGACATCAATCCTGACGCCTGTCTGCATATTTAATTTGAAAGCTACAACAGAGGGCCAGATTTTCCATAAATAAAAACTGCAATCTGCATGTTAACATCTGTAACATGTTATGTCAACATATAAACAAAAACACATTTAGATAAACAAGAATTATACTTTTTATATTTTTGGTACTAATCAATTATTTGTTGTATTAGTAAATGCACTTAATGATAGAATTTTTAGATCTAGATTTAATATAAATATATACATAATAATATATTTACATACTGTATAGCTCTCAGTATAGGGTTTCTGTTCATTTCCTTCATCTCCCTTTCTTTCTGTCTCTCATTTTCAGTGAACGATGGGCTTCCCTGCCTCTCATCGCTCTGCACACTGTTTTTGTAGCATTGAGAAGGACAAATCTCAGGAAGATGATGCATAATTCACAGTGACTTTCAGGCAGTCAGGCAGGCACTGAGAGCCTGAGGGCTTGGCCCATACTGAGCTATGTTTGAATGCCAATCCAATCCCCCAACTGAAGCTAGCAGTGGCAGAAGAAACAACAGCATGTCCACAGATGTCTAGCAATGCATGCATGCACAAACTTCATGGAACATGTGCATGCACCATTTTCCAAACCTAGCTTGGCTATGCTTATCACGTGCATCTGTCATAATTTCCAGTGTTGCAACTTTTTTGAACTCTTATGCAAATAGCTAGATACTCAAGAGCACAGCAGCAATTTGATCAATTACTTGCGCGTCGCTTCTCCAATTGCGTCCCGTTGTAGAATATCACGGTATTTCAGATTCACATCATCGCAGCATATGTTCTTTCAACCTTTTTATCACAGTGTCAGATCAGTGTCCGTGGCACTTTAGAGTCACTGTCCTTATGAAACCAGTCCTGTGGAACGCTAATGTTATTCAGAAGAGCAGCCGCGGTTGATGGAACGGTTCATTCTCTCATCAGCTTTAGGAACAGAGCAGCAAAGCAGCTTTGCTTTATTAAGCCTAAATTATAAGCGCAAACTAAGGCCCTGTGGTTTTGACATATTAAAATTTCTGCCTCCTTCCCTGCGAAAGTCATGGTTAAGCTGCAGACTGTACAAGCCTAATAAAATTTCTGCAGCTATTCTTTATTCAGCCTGTCTTACAGCAGCAGGTGTTGCTGTGACTGTCTTTCCCTGTTTTACCCATGCTGAAAATCAAAACTAATACATACATGACCACAATCCCAAAAGCCTGAAACGGATTCCACAGCCAAGAAATGGGATTCTGTAGCGCATTCCTCTATAAAGCTGGAGTATGTCTAACTTGTTTTATTTAGCACAAGATGGAATCACTATTTTTAGAACTACTGTTTTTTAAAGTGATAATGACTAAACAGATGCATTAGTGAGTGATATATAGGGCTGGTATGCTCATAAGCCTGAAGGACACAAGATTAAACAGATCATATACTTTATGACCTTTCATAAAGATATAGCCTGCCTTAAAGGCACATAACCACTGTCAGAAGAAGATACGCTTACAGTTATTTCCCTTCCTTATGACTCTGATTTATTTACAAACTGATGACTTCTTGTGGTGTAAGTGCTATTGCTAGAAGTCCATAGGCAGACAAAAAACTTCTGAGACAGAAGAAAATTATAAAAAGAGGTATGCAATATTTATTTTTTTTTCCATATGCTCTATATGTGTGTAGTCTTTGATGACATTCTAGTCTAGTGTTGGTTTCCTATAGGAATGTGTCATTTGATGGCATCTGGATCTGCTTTTAGTTGGAATTATTTGTATTTACAAAAATTACAAGAACAGAATATGATCGCACTGGATTATTTATTTTGGTTTTGATTAGTTCGTTTGCAAATACAGAATCAAACATAACTTGGAGTATATTAGTTGCACAAACAGTCACCTGGGGTTACAGTAATGCAGTTATTGGGTCATTTTACATACTTGTACAGTACTGTAGTTGGATCACTCAGGCCTTTGTCAGCTCAGGCCTTGGGAACAAAATAGTCTCTGGAAGTGATAACCACTCATGTAGATACTTTTTAGTGTGAGCACGTCTGCTTACCTTTTTGCCAGGATAAGTGCAGTTGTTAGACTCTAAACAGATCCTGTCAAGAAATGCAGCCTTGTGCTTTTAAGCTTCTAAGCAATTTTGCTTCATAACTCAGTCTTGATAATGGCAAGATGACAGTTATTGACATTTAGTTGTAAATATCTGTAATAATCACCAAGTGCTTTTATAAGAACTTTCTCAAAAGTCAGCAATATTGTGATCAAATGCACTCTACGGCCAGAGTAGATTCACACTCACAGGAGGCTAACAGAGCTAACGATGAATGCTCTTGGTAAAGAGAGAGCCTCAGGCTATAACCATTTCCTCCACCTAAAATGATGTTGCCATTTCAAAGGGCCCATTTGAGCACAGCCTCAGTTTCTTCATGCTTCAGAAGACTGTAATATTAATGCTGCTCGGTGTAACCCCTCCATTGTTTAACAGAGAAGCCAAGGGCACCAGAAAGACAAAGGCAGGCTAGAGAAAATGTTGCCAATGTTGAAATGTATCACTGAAACCTGCACTTTTCCCCTGTGTTAAATTACAAAGCTTTTAAATTAAATTACATTTAAGATTAAAGGGAAACTGTCATCTAAGGTTATAAGGTGACAATGGTTTATAGCATTTCCTGGCTTGTGTCAGCCTTACCCCTTGGTCGGCCTGACTCTCCGTCTCTTGCCCTTAGATGCAGACATTGGAAATGGTGATAGAAATTCTGACATTGTATTTCCCTTGCACTTTTATATATTGTAAATACTGCATTATAGGATGACTGCAGAACTGTTAGAGGATACTGTTCAGTTCTGCATTTAGAGCAGTACTTATCAGATAAAAAATCTAACAAGATACTTAGTTATACCATATAACTAAGTAAAACTAGTGACACTGCTAACTTAATGACGTTTTTCAGTATTATACGCCAACATTTACGCATTTGGCAGACGCTTTTATCCAAAGTTATAAATTATATGTATATGTGCCCCCCAGGGAATCAAATCCATGCCTTTCGCGTTTCTAACACAATGCTCTACCAACTGAGCTACAGGAACTCTAATGCCACAATCCTGTAGTCAATGATGCAGTTAGCATAATACTGAAAATCAATCTTTGTTCATTTAAAAATCTTTGTACAGTGCTTACCTAATGAAGGGTACCCTGTGTAGCCTACTGAGAAGACAGAAGAAACTATTCACTATATGATTTATATACACAATCTGAAGTGACAAAATTATGCAACAGGTAGAAAAGTCTTTGGCATTGTATTAAAATGGTTTGATTTGTTATATTCTTATTTTCATGAGTAATTCATTGTGATTTGTCCCATTTATTTTTCCAAGAGTGGCCAATCTCTTCCTCTTTATACTGTCTTTGTAAAAAAAATTCTATGAAATGGACTGTCAACAACATGAAAAGTTCAGTTAATAAACAGATTATAGCGGAACTTTTTCCACCTTTCGGAAAACTCTCCTTGACTTTGACAGATACCGTAGGCTCAATATTATGACATTTTTCGCCTGTAGCAGCCACTGAACTTGAAATGTCAAATTCCCCTCCTCTGCTTGCTTCCCCGTTCTTCTCCACGTCTTTATGAGCCAAAACATATCACCATAGCTGCAGTATCATATCACACAGCGCCCCCTATAGGCCATCTATTATAATGCAATCTTGTTGATTGCAGCACAATTACACCTGCGTATTGATCAACGTGCCGAGAGGTCAAGGTCTACTGAAAAGATTTTAACTTAAAACACAACTTATTTGAAAAAAGAAAGGCTGTTTTATTTAGTTAAACACCTTAGAGGAAGAAGGGACACTTTGACCTTTTATAAATGATGACAAATGACTTAATTTGGATCATTTATTGATGCAGTTCTCCTTCGCCATCACAATCCCAGCTATGGATCTATTAACCTTTGCCCCACCATTAGCTACAGATTGAAGTCCATGATTATGAGGTAAGAGGTTATATTGTTCTGCATTGGTCAAGAGGTGGACGTATCTCCACCTTTTCACAGAAAGCAGCGGGACATGACAGTGAACTTGGGTGAGTCTCAGATGAGTTTGATGTCAGTAGTATGTCTGCAGTGAGACTCGTCACCAACGCGGCTGACTCAGTCTTGCAGCTTAAAACGCAGTACGGGACGGCTGAGCAGGAGAGGGACGGATTGGCCTATTAAAGAGACAGAGAAAGGCGAGAGGTAGCGAATGTACGAGTCGATAAAAAATCTCTTTTTCTCTTGCCCGTGGGCTGCACAGGAAGTGCTCTCCTGGACCACAGGGTGTCTCCATCCTTTGGCATTCCAGTTTATCCATTGCCCGCTTCGAAAATCCTTTCACACACAGTGTGTCTACATTAAATTTACATCACTAGCCCCATGTCCCCACAAACTATTAAAGCTACATTTACTGAGCTCTGAATATACAGACTCCATTTTCAATGGTCAGATCATTTTTGATTTAGATTCTCCGATAATCTCCTTGATTTATAATTTTAAAGCGTTTTGCTCTTAATTACCAAATAAGCTCTGTTCCTAAATTAGTGCCCAGTTCCCTTTATAGGCAGCCTAAGGCAATGTTCTCTCTAATTTTTGTTCACATTGTTCATAAAAAAAAAAAAGTGCTAACTACTCTTTCCTTTGCCAATGATTCTTCAAAATGCTGTCATCTTTAGGTAGCTTGCTAGGTTTGAAACAGACTCTAGTAAATGCAATTGCGGTCACACACTATAGAGAGAAATGAGGAACATTAATCAACATGATTATGGCTATGATGTAAGAAGACAGTGTGAGAAGAAGCTGTCATGCTAAATATGGATGATTAAAGCTAGATAATTGCTCAAAGTCTCCATTTCAAGCCTTATCTTAAAGTCTTTCATTTAAATACACGGATTAACAGTGTCAATTAATACAGGTGCCAAATCTGTCTTGCATCACGTTGTGGTGCGTGCACACCCAGCTAGAAATTTTAGTCTGTAAGAATGTTTTTCTGACATTTTTATTAAGTAACAAAAACACAAAAAAAAATTATTTTGAAAGTTCTAGGAATGTTCAAAATGTCCAGTTCCCTAAGACATTGTATTAGCATTATTGTTTGGTTATAAGAACATAACAATTTTGAATTCTATAACATTTTTAAACATTCCACTAACTATTTAAGAATACTGTTATTGATATATATTATAGATAACATTTTTAAAAGTTCTAGTATTGTAACTTTTTTAAAAACTTTCTTTTGCAAGAACTTTCAGAGCATTTGCCTGTTAGCTGGCAGCCAGCTACACTATATGGGTTCAAGCAGTCACTGTGAGTGCTGGATGTTGATCAATGTGTGAAACAGGGAGGGACAGTAAAAACAGACGGTGAAAGGCCACCACCATTCCTCTTCTCTGACTGCCAGTATCAGTATCCTCTCAGCGCTCTGCTAAATTAAAACAACCAGCATCCCATTGATTCCATCTCCGACAGGGGCCATACATCAGAGACAAAGGAGAGAAGAGAAGAAAAGAGAAGAGAGACTAAAGGGTGCAGGGTGAAAGAGTTAAAACGAAGAGACTTAGAAGGTAAATAGAAATCTGATTCATTCTTACTTCTTTCTCATCTTTCCTCTTTCTCAGATTGGATGGTGTGGGGCTCCTGTGGGAAAGGAGGCATTTGAGCTGATTGCCTGGCTAATGAC
Organism: Chromobotia macracanthus; assembly: GCA_036877525.1. Taxonomy (NCBI): domain Eukaryota; kingdom Metazoa; phylum Chordata; class Actinopteri; order Cypriniformes; family Botiidae; genus Chromobotia; species Chromobotia macracanthus. The sequence continues at coordinate 6,048,871 of JAZGTH010000069.1, forward strand.
TGACTGATTTGCTCCAATCACAGGGCCCTGCAGCCAGAGTCTTTGATTGGACACAATCAACTCAAATGGACCAGTGGAGTATTCCAAAGCCCTGAATCCATCATTATATTCCACCAAGCAGCTCAGGAGAATAACCACCCAGCTAACCACTCAACCAATCTCATCATTCCATTCCAGTTCTTGTGTGAACTGTTTGATTTTTTTTAAACGATTCTTGATTCATCACAATTCTTGATTTTGAGTTGACCTCATTTTATGAGTTCACACGTTCATCTTATTCTTGAGAGTGTTACAGGTAAAACGTTTGACTTGCTATGTATTACTGGGGGGCTCCCTTGACTACAGGTTGCAAGTTTTTCATAGAAATGTATATAAAGTACAAATATTATAATTAGAGGTGGGGAGATAGGGATGCTAAAGGCGAAGGCAATTACTCTTGCGTGGTCTTTGACTTGAGCAGAACAAGGTTCTGAACAAGGTTGTGCTATATATATGTTTAAATTTCCATTGAAATGAAATGCTCAACCTGCTTTATTTGTAGGCAAGAATGAGACGGACCCAGCTAGAATACTGCAATATTTAGATTCTGTATATTAAGAGCATCTTATCAATATCATATAAGCCAAAATGTGCCCACGCATTTGCTTTCATTTTGGGAAAGTTCTCACTTTTTTAGGGCATGAAACATATTTTGCAAGCTACATAAATCTCAATTTTGTAGTTTGATTACAGGTTTACAATCTTGAAAACAGAACAGCAGTTCCGACAGTACGTGAATACATTTTTCGGCCTATACCTCCAGCTGATCTAACCACGTCAATCACATCCCTAAATACCATACATATATAAACATCTGCTTGCTTCACTCCAGCAATATTTTCCTGGCATCATTCCAATGTTTTTTCCTAAAATACATTTTTTTTTTGGCAGATGCAACGAAGCCTCATGCATTAAGCCTGGTCTCTTCATTGTGAAAAGCAAGCCAAACCTGTTTGCGTCTATCACTCTCAAAGATTAAATGAACATATGAACTCATGAATAGTTCATAAAAAGGAACTGACACTTGCTAAGTATTCTGTTTGTCGTACAATGCACAACAGACAATACAACAGGGAACTGCATGTGCCACACACAGACCTTCATTATTACTTGCGCACAAAACAATGTGAGTTTTAGAAAAATAGCTGACAAAGACACAGCCCTAGCGGCCTAGCCGTTAGGAGATGCAGAAGAACAGAGATGGTTTCTGGGATTTCTGAGTCCTCCCCTCACATTAATTAAAAGACGCTCTAGGTTGAGTGGCAGATAGCCTGTAGGCTCAGCCAGCAAGAGAACCCAAATGAATTATGGAGAGGGTCTGTAAGCCAGCCAAACTCAGCATCACACTTTTAGATAATCTATCCTTTGCTTTTGCCCTTTTCTCTGGCTGGTTCTGCCTTCTCCTTCCCTCTTTCACTAACCTTTTATCCATCGTTTGTTGTCATGCTTTTTCCTTATCCTTCTTTTCTCTCACTTTTTCAGGCCTCTCTTTCCTCGCACCTGATCTCTCAGTTTCTATTTTTCTCATCCCTCTTTTCTTTAAATCTCTTCTTATAAGACAATTAAATGAATAATGTGATGAATGATATTAAAAAAATATGATCTGTATATAGATTCTGTAATAGTTCTGTATAATATTAAACTATACCAATAATTCTATAAAACCTCACACTGCTCTTCTGGTCCTATAGCAGAACTCTTGTGACACCTCTCATCCAATCAGATTTAAGAAGAGATCTAACTGTTGTATAATGACTTCTACTGGCACTTTTTGTAATATCTGTTGCTTTACCTATCTGCCAGAATAATGTATTTCATTTATGTTCACGTGTGCATTTTTGATATGCGCAGTTAATTTCAATGTTATTTAATTTAAATTATTATTAAATTGAATGCTGTATAAGATTTTAATTCTGCATTTCTGGTTCATGTTCACCAATTTTAGATCTGCTTTCTCTTCATTATTCTGCTGCTCTTTTACTCTAATCATTTATCATCTCTGCCAGCCCTTTCTTCATAGGTTCAGGCATCTCATTGAAAACGCCAGCAGCATTAATGCCTCTGAATTATTCCACATTTTAGAGATGAGAGCCTTTTATGTGGGTTAAAGAATGACTAAATGTGTTGGGCCATGACACTGTAAAAAGGAAAAATCATAACTCTGTATAACCTATATATTGCTCAAAGAGAACAGCACGCTACAGTACACACTTAGTGCCCTGCACTCATTTAGACTCAATATTTTGTTTCTATTGTGTTTGTGTTTTGTTTTTAGTGTTCTATTGCACACTAATTGCAGATCAGGTGCATCAGTTACAACTATGTTCTCCAACATAGTTCATAGTTCTGTAAATTTAATTGTTAATTTTTAACATTTTAATGAGTAACATTAGAGAATGTCTTACAGATGTTTTGTACTGATTTGTTAGATAATGAATAGTATCTGACAATGTATGTAAGCTGTGTCTGATTGCTTTTTATTCATAGGCTATAACACAATATTTTGTGAGTCGTAAGCATCATTTCCAACGCATGTCCTGTGATAGTTCGGAGGCGTGACGTCATTACTTTGCCACTAACCAATCAGGCGATTTATAGGCAGAGCAGCAAGATGAGAACTGTCAACAAGTACATGCTATGTTGGGCTTTTGTTGCAAACCACTGCAGATTTAAAACATGAAAGGGTGACAGGCTTTAGTTCTCTAGTCTGCTTGGTTTTCCTGGCACTTGTGTTGCTTACATATATCATCCCCAAATCATCAGCATTAAAAGCTGAGCCTTAATGTTCTTAATTATCATCAATGAACCATTTTGATCTTATTTACATTAACTGCTTCATCATTTTGTTAATTTCTACAAGCAAAACTTACACTAGGCTTTTTCACACTCCTCCATCATTATGGATTTGCTTTATGTGTTGATTGAATAAATATTTTAAGTCTGATTAAATATGATGCTGTTTTGCCGATGATCTGATAAAACAAAGCACACAGTTCTGCAGTCTGACATTAGGCTCCTGCAACAGGAAACAAGCAGCACATTCAAATCTCTTTAGCGGCTGCTCTGTGTGACCGCCGATAATGTCAGTGATACAGTGTCGTCTGTGCCGGTTGCCATGGAAAAGAGATCTGTCTCCCTCCTGGAAAATAAAATGTAGTTATTCAGCATTTCCACAAATACACAATTGAAGACATTAAAATGGCAGAACATCTTTAGAAACATCCTGGTATTTTTGTACCCTCGCTCGCAGCTGAATGCCTAAACACAGTGGTGCATTGCTGTGAACTCGTAGAATCTGTTGAATCAGGTGTCTTGTGTTTTGCATGTCAGTTGAACAAAAAACATCTACACAGTCATAAGGTATGAAAACCAGTTGTTCTCAGAATAAGCTTATTAATTCAAGAACTTGTGTAGACAGGCTTCTTTAAAAGTTCCATTCTTTCATTAAAAAAAGAAAAAGTAGTGTGCATTAAAAGTCATCTTGAAAAATACTAATATAAAATTACAGACACTTTTGCTTACATAATTCTTTAATCTTGGCTCACTGTGTATAGTGCATTTCTCTAATGGCACTGGAAACTGAAAACGTAACTAGCTTTTGTGTGATTGGACTTAGTACGGGTCCAAGACGACTGCCATATCAGCCAGCACAGCATAAAAACAGACAGAGTGTACTTCTAATCTATAAACGTAGAGGTTCTCTTTTATCTCTACCAAAAACAGGAACATCTACCTTTCTCCAGTTCTCTAATCCTCTCTCTTTCTCTTTGGAGATTTGTTATAAGAAAAAGAAAATGTGCCACCCAATTTTCAGGCACATGAAAGAGAACAGCCTTTAAGGGTCCTTCAGTTTGCACAGGAATGCCAGAGGCCCCGTCCTTCATCTTGACTTTCTTTTCTTTAATTAGCAAGGAGAAAATAGGGCTTTTCTTCTTTCTCCTGATTGCCTCTTTTGTTCTAATGCAGCTCTGATACGGAGACCGAATTGCTTTCGCGGTCATGGGGAACTAGAGCAACGCAGACCACAGTGGTGCAGGACTCTGATGATAATGAACATGGCCTCTTTAATGCAACCTCATGGTTTTATCCATTGACAGAATATCTGTTGTCATCAAGTGCCATTCCCCAGATTGAGATTAGAGTGCTGCTTTTCATCATAGACATTTTTGAGATAAAGGAAATGCCATTTAATTAAAAAATGAGATGCTGTTTTGCTGTATCATATATGATTGTCTGGACGTGCTTGGTGAGAGCTATCCTTTATTTAGGTGTTCAAATTTTATGGATATAAGAGTCTTGAAGCAGACTTTTTTATTTAAATGCTCTTGGTTGCACTGAACCAGTGGAAAATGGCCACTGCTCATCTATGCCTGATCTGCAGCATTTGGTTTAGCTGACCTGAGGGACTCTTTCAGCTGATGGTATATGGAGATGGGATGCCAGCATAATGGATTGTGTGGTATTTCATTTGATGGTTAAGAAAACAGAATTTATGTCTGCATGTTATTGCTACAGATTTTCTGTTTTCACAGGAGATCAACGTGTGGATGGAAGATGCTGGAACTACACCATTTGTTTTTAAAAAGTATCTATTTATCCCTTGAAAATAAGTGGTTTACTATAAATAGGGTAGGGCCAGGGTAGGCTGCCTTTTTGTTGTACTGATTGAAAGACATTTCACATCCTGATTACAATCACTAAGTAAAATCTCTGAAATAGCCAACCCTTTAAACCTTTAGCTTTAAACAGTTTGCAATGGTTTGCAAGCAATGTGTTTAGTATCTAATTAAATTATTGTTGTTGTTTTTTGGAATGCTCTTAAGAAATGGACATTATTCCTTGTCTGCTTCCTTTTATGTCTCAGCTTAGGATAGTTGCTACAGTAGTAAAAGGCTTAAAACTGTGTTTTGTCATGATGTCATTTCCTGTGGCTCCAGGGTGATTAATTACATGGCATTTATGATCTGATTTTTCAGGCCCCATGAGCAAAAATGCCAGAATTTAAGTTTTCAGAAGGTCCTGCGCAAATCAAGCAACTGCCATTGAGATGAAAAGAAATACTAACAAGCAGCTTTCTCCTTGTATTATAGACCTCCCAGTGATTTTTTTCCTATACTGCTGTTTTTGTAAGTAGCTATTGGACTTTGTGTTCAATATGATGCTTCTATTTCACAATAACACTGACATGGAAAAAAATCATTATATCTAGTATAATATTACCACAGGTTGAAAGAGAGGAGAACAAAGATATGATTTCTATGGAGACTGTATGTGTGTTTTCTTTAAATGTGTAACTTTTTGTTGTTTACCACATTCACCAAGCTGGAGCGAACACATCACTCACCATTCTTTAAGAAAGCAGGAGTTAGAAGCTCTCAACAGAGAGTCTGAGAGTGACCTTTCTCCTTTCTTACTCACTAGTGTTCCACTTGAGCACTCACAAAGATACAATGCACACACACCTCATACACAAACAGACAGGCATTTTGTCTTTGGATGGCACAATGGTGATCTTTTTCGGCTTGAATTGAAAACTATTTAGTCTTTCTGAGGACCAAATCATCTGCTTCGATGATAACATTGTGTAAGCCGCTGTGAAAAAGAGTTGTTATCACAATTACAGAAAATGAATTGCTGTCTTTAATCCCGCTGCGTGAATAACTTTCTCTTCCCTCTAAAACAAATGCCTGATTAAAACTGATTAAAGCTCAGATGTTGAGTTTTATTTTTTAATCACCATAAATCATAACGCTATCAGCAGAAATGTTGTACACATTCTCCACCTCTTGCATATTTTGTTTCTGCAATATTTTAGGTAATGCATTAGTATTCTGTATTAAGAACTACTTATAATGACTCATTTATCTTATTGTTAATTTATATTTCGATTCCATCATAACTGTGAAAGTGACTTTTCTTTGTATGTTGCCTTTGACTTGAACAGCTACAATAAATGAATTGTTTCAGATCTTGTGGTGCCATCAGCCAATCAGCTCCAGAGTGATTGGTCCCATGCCATTTAGAACCCACGCGACTGGCTCAAAAGATCTTGCGGTTCACATGAGCAGAAACAGCAGATCTTGTGGTTCCTGTGCTGCCTCAGCTAATTTTCTAAAGATTTTCTAAACTAATTTTCTAAAGATATTATAGACCTCCTTGCCCCCATAACATGTAGCATTCTACATTAGGATACTGTTTACATGTGTTTACACATATAGTTTACAAGAAGAGAAACTTTTGCTTACGTGCAAGTCACCACCAAAAACACCCACTGGTTTGAACTCACTGTCATCAGTCAGTCATAGGCAGTTAGTCAATGCACTTGCTGTTGCCATCACTCACAGTTAACAGTGACCAAATGAAATCAGTCTCTCTGTCATACTTATGTCTCACTCAAGCAACATCCATCTCCTGAAGCTAATGGATGGTGATGGTCAATGCCTATAAGATTCTCTGTCTACCTGCCCCTCCTTTATTCACTTTCTTTATAGCTGCCTGTTGATACTACTTTGCTAGTACAACAACAAAATCCCAGGTAGCTACCTCTTTTCCTGCGATAAATTTTCTAGATTTGCTTTGCTGAGATCAAAGCATTTTTTACATTTAGTGACAATAGCCTCATTGTCCAATCGGAGCTATACTCGCGGCCTCAGCCATTATAAATCATAAAGAAGCATCAGACTGTGTCCTTCACCAGCTGTTCTTATAGCATGAGCTCATAAACAAACTTTACTACTATCTTTATTCCAATACTTTCATCTCAGCAGGCATTGTGCCTGCATCTTAATCCACACTGGAACACTCTGTCTTATTTGGAATGACCAGAGGATAAACCTACATAACAGTGGTGGATGGCATGATAGCACACGCAGATAGACTGCCAACTCTTTCTCTATCCGTCATTCTTCTCTTCCTCCAGAAGACTGGATCCGTCTCCATTCTCCTCCTCCAGATGGGATATAAGTCACTCTGCAGGCATCTCAACAGAGCCAGGAATTAAAGCACTCTGCACAGAACAGTCAAAAATAAACCGGAATGAAATGTGGCTTATTTATATCCCACACCCCTCATTCATTATCTCCTTCTATTCCATCCCCCTTTTCGTGCCCAATTACCCTGTTTCTTCCTCTCGCGTAAGCAGCCGTTTGACAGGGAATGACAGAAGCTTGTTGTGGCTGGTGTCAGGGCCGGTGTTGTGCTGAGCTGTGCGCTGAAGGGTGGTGAGGTACACAGTTAATGATGTCATTCTTGGACACCTATTTACAGCATCTAATTTATCACAGTGCTGATGGTTTACATAAGGCTGAGATATTTACCCCCAACGTAAACAATGGTTGGTGGCGAGTGATTTATTGTCATTTTGTTTTTCCTAAGAATATCATTCACAGGCAAGCGGAGATTAGTGAGTGACCTGGAATTCAGGTGTTATCTTTTTATGGAATCTCATCTGGTAAATGCAGTGTTTGTGAATTGTTTATACGATATACTATGAGATTGCACAGACTGCATTAACTTATAACAACAAGCATAACTAATTAACCTAGTAACTTATAATCTGCATAGGTAATAAACATTGTTCCCACATACAGACGTCCCCAAGACTTCCAGTATTGAATTAAGTGCTTAAACAACCATCATAGAAGTACAACCAGACGATGTGTGTAGCCCAGTGCTGGAGGGTTGTTTGACAATGCTGTGGCTGAGAGCCAGGGATCCAATAATGTTGAAGGGGAAAAGAGAGAGAGATCTGGTAACAAGAGAACTGATGTATGACAATTGACAACGATGGGTGATTGGTTATGAGAGAGAAAGAGATATAATACAGAAAAAGCTACCAAGGGTGGATTACATTTATTTACATTCACAGATTTGGCATACATTTTTATCCAAAGTAATCTACAGTGCATTTAAGGTATATATTTCTATCATTATGCGTGTTCCCTGGGAATCGAACCCAACACTAGGATTAGGTGAGTTGTCACTCCAGCATATTTAGTTTGATTTTGGTTTAAATATATCTAAATCTAACCCCATCTAACCTGAGTCATTGGGGTTGTTTTGGGATAAGTGCCTGTGTGCCCGCCTCCTGTTTAGTTGTTAATGAAACCTACACCACTGCCTAGAGCTAACAGCATATATCTATAGCAATGTCCCCCACAGATGGGATTACAGTTTCAGGAGAGTTATTGTAAGTGCATATCTTTTGCGTTTGAAAACAGACAGCAGCTTCTTTTGATGTGTTTTTTTGTTTTAGGAGAAACTTCAGTTACTAAGAGGAGCCAGAGGTCTGAAGATCAGAGCTACTGCTTGGTGTGGGTGGGTAAGAGAGAGAACCTGACAGCAGGGGAAAACACATTGATGGTTTCAGACAGCAGGTTTCCATTTAAATCATGTGCCGGCTCCCTATCCTCAAACATTCCATCACAAATCTCAGCTTATGATAATCACGATCAGATTTTTGGGTACTTGTTTTTTCCATTCTGTTTTTATCACTACAGACATTGTTTATCATCAGGGTCATTTTTTAATGAAACCTGTCTATTGTTTTCTCTTTTGCTCATGTCACTGTTTTATGCAGAAGTTTGCCGGCACAAATAAATAATTTTTTTCTCCACCAAATATATGTCCTTTTCTCCTACCTCTTTTGGTATGTCTGATCTGACAGCGTGGCAAGCTAAAGAGATCTTGTTTGTTACTCTGTTTTGTAACAGTTTTTTTCTGCCACCCCGATGTCTCTCGTAACCTGCTAGTGTTTTTAATCAATGGAGTTTAGTAGAAGCCCCAGGGAAACAGGGCAGTGTGGGTAAGGAGGTTAATGCACTGACAGTCTGAGATACAATTGTGACATTTCCATCCAGCATCTGGCCTGCTTTAGAGGTGGCTGACTCTGTAATGTGGCCATGGCTAAAGAGAACAGGTCCCGCTGTGTGCTGTCCGACATTTCACTGTGTTGATGGCACCTCCAAGTGCTGGGTGAGTGAATTGCAGCCAAATAAATTCACAGTTCTATTAGTTCTCATTACACATCACCCTTTGTTTGCAATGGAACATCGTTGTCATCCTGCAGTCGAGGCACATACTATGTATGCTACTAAATAGAAAAGAAGCAATAAAGCAAGAGAGAAATACAACTGAATGATTAAAATTATAGAAGATGGACTAAAATTGGACCAGAAAAGACAGACAATGAGGGAAAGCAAAAAAGAGAAAAAAGATAGGAGGAGGGGTAAGTGTGTAATAGGGCAAAGATAAAGAGTACAAAGAGTATGAAAGCAAGCATGACTGTGAGAATAACTAACTAAATTAGAAGAGTTTCAGTGAAAATGAACAGCAGGCACAGTTCAGCTGCCACTTCAGTTTAATCTGATATGAATTCACGAGTAATGGTGGTCTTTTCAACCACAGTGTAATTGTTGAAGGAACAACAGGAGTGTTTTGAATAGATGGAGATTTAAATGGCCCCATTTTATTTTTCCAGTGCTGATTTTGTCAGAGAATGTCAATTATCATCTTAAACACTGGCCGATAAGAGAGAAGTGCAGAGGAAGAGAGAGATGGCTAAGAGAGACTGGGTTAATACTAATTCAGCAATTTACCTCCTGGAGGTTCTGTAATGTCCGACAGAAGACAAGTCTGCTAATGGTGAGGTATTTTAACACCATTTACAGTAGGATTAGATAAAACAGTACCCACCACAGAACTGAGCAGAGAGGAGCCATCCAGAGTCCAGATATATTACACCAGCTCAACCTTTTATTTTGGGATTGGATCAGAAGCTAATGAGATTTCTGAAATTGTATCAGAATGTGTGATGAAATTTAATAGAGACTCCAGTGCGTTGGCAATTCTCGACCTTATTTACCAGGGCTTCAGTTGACATGTCTTTCATCTTGGCCTCCCTAAAATCTGCAATTAATTAAGCAGTCAGCACGCAAATCTGTGAAAGCCCCTTAAAATCTGTCTGATCGCTCTTCTTGTTTACTGAAAATAGCTTTGGCAGTGAGTATCTTAGGTGAGTATCTTAGGTTCTTTCACTCTAAATCCTTTCATTACTGTTTGTTAAATAAATGTGAAGTCAGTCATTTATCCTGCCTTCTAATCCGTGTCAATCATCTCCTGGCATAGGTGAAGCATGCATTCACCTATAGTTGATCTGTTTTCTGAAAGTGGGTGTAGGGTGTGGGGGGTCTATGGCTCTTTAAAATTAAAGAAGCTAAAAGAAAAAAACCCTTCAGCAAAATCCTAGAATCACCTCAGCTTGACAGACTTGGGTGGCTGTTAGCTCTCTTAGTTCAATCTATGCAATCTATGTATAGCTTGAATGCACTGTAAGTCGCTTTGGATAAAAGCATCTGCCAAATGCGTAAATGTAAACGCATACTCTCTCTAAATGATGCAATGAATACAATGATAGTCGCTTTACAGTAGTGCAGTAACAAGGCAAATGGAAACTTAGATAACTGACTCCAGTTCCACTTAACAGCTGAATCGGCTATATTCAAGTAAAGCTTTTAAAAATGATGCATCTCTCGGAAGCGACCTCCTTTTCACATCATCCCATACACTTTACAGTACTACACCATACGAATGAGACAAAAATGGTGAGGTGATAAATATTTCTACCCTATGACAGGAAGCATTGCCTTGATCTTCCCTTGAAGAAAACTGAGCTGTGTAAACATCATGAAAAATTGAAAGGGCGTCTCTGCTGCCTCGCTTATCCAGAGAGGCAGATCTAGGCTGCAAACAGCTGTACTGAGACTAAAGGCTGCCCGGCTTTCAAAGGTCCCCAACCCTCCGCTGCCTTCACAGTCCATAGCAGTTGTTTCACTGCTATTGTGGCCATGGCACTGTAAGCATAACATCAAAACGTGCACTCTGCATTCCCCACAGTACTTTTTTTATTGAATCAGATGTCACTCCCCTATATAAATTAGAATTACAGTATGCAGCTGCTTTTGATTAATTTGTTTTTTGTTGCGACAAAGTGCAAAGTATACACATCTGCAATGGCCACTTCAGTGTGAATGGTTTTCTGCCTGAGAGGAAGTAATTAGGATTGGCCCCACCAAATTTGGTCTTTCCTGTGACAATTTTACGAACAATGCATTTCGAAGTAGTCAAAAGCATGTTCATTATTAACTGGACACAGGAGTCATTAAGCTAACCTGGGATCTCAGGGAAATGAACTAGACAACTAGAGGATATATAATTGTCCCTGCACATAATCAAGCCTTGCTCACACAGAACATGAGAGTTTGGTCATATTATCTATTTGTGAGGGTTAGCACTGTTGACTGAGTCTGGTGATTATAAAGCTTTACACTTCCCTCTTGACTAGATTTCATCTGATTTTCTTTATCTCCTGGGTAAGACTGAGCACAACTATAAAAAAATGTTTGCATACTGAATATCTGGTATTCGGTACTTAACAGCAAAGTGTTTATATTATAGCGAATTGCTTCTGTATCTTCTTTTTAGTAGGTGTTGGTAGCATAGTGATTAAAGATCTGTACCAGTAACCCTGCTGTTCCCGGCTCCTGCCGTCCTGGATGCAGCGATAAAGTAAGTGGAAAAATTCATAACTGTATCACTAGACACAATCGTTCGGCACCAATTAAAGGTCCCTGCTGTTCCATGTGCTGCTAAATTACTTTACATAGAAAGTATGTAACTGCTAAATAATAAACAACATTTCCCAGCTTGATGGGGGGGTAAAGAACTGAACGTTAGTCTAATGTAAACGTCCACGGAGGACCACGTTCTTCTTGTAACCACCTGAGAATCATCTTGTTACTCTGTAGATCTCACATTTACAGCTCTCAGTCCCTCTGCACATTTGGCTGAGGGTTAAAGCATAATGTTTGTTTACACATTCATGCTTGCCATATCCCCCCCACTCACTCCTGCTCTCTGAACTCACACACTCGCTTTCTATGCTTCTGTAACATGTTTGGTATACATGCTGGGATCAGAGGACATAAAATCTTCAGAGACCCTCTGAGAGCTTGCAGTCCTACTCCTATATCCACACCCCTCTGATATGAGAGAGAGAGCGAGAGAGATTGAGAGAGAGAGAGGACAAGGATGTTAAGGCAGGATCACAAAAATAGTGCAATGTGGTGCAGAGATAATAAGGTCCACCTACTGAGCGCACACAACTGTACAAAGTCAAATGTGATCAAATCCGAGCCACCACAGAGTAGCGGAGCTACAAACGAGACCAGCTGCAAGATCGACAAAGACTCTGCATCTGGTCAAGTACTGGGACACATATAGTATGTGTGTGTGCAAAATGTGTTTTTGTGAAATGTTGCCTGGGAGCACTTTGCTGAACATGGAGTGTGCATTATATTTTATTACTTGCTCTCTGAGTATGTTTATTTTTTGAGAGCAAAGCCAGGCAGCCATGATTTGTGTATGTGTGTTTGTTTGTGTGTGTGTGTGTGTGTGTGTGTGTTTACAGTCAATGTGGGTGGTGCTGTCAGGCTCTGAAAGCAACAACCAAACACATACGAGCGAAATATTTCAATTCTGAAGTCTTACATCTTCTGAAGCCTTGTGATATCTTTGTGTGAGAAATGTGCTGTATTATAACTGAAAATCTTGCTTGACAGTAGTTGGTCACCATTCATTTTCATGGTATGCAAAGTAGCAGCTAGGATCCTAATAGTCTCTTTGTGTGCCACAAAAACATATTGGTTACATATTGGTTGTTTTAATATATGGAATTACTATTATTGAGCATAAACTCATACTGTACTGTACCTCCTGAACCTCCCACATGCCCTTGACAACAGACCACCCGCTCCCCCAATAAAGTTTCTGCTTTTGCTGATCTCTAAAGCCACACCGGGAACAACTGCTTAACTATGGAAGAAAATCAATAATGCCTTGATCCTGTGCATTCTACTGGAGATAAAGCACCTAAATCAGCTCACATTGGAACTGATGGTGCGTCGTAAAAATGAACAGAACAACAGTGTCATAAATCGTGGGTTCATACCTCGCTGATTGAGTGCATTTTTACTAGCGTCTGGGGTGGACAGTGCAGGGTGATGTAGCTTAGCAGCAGAGAACGTTTTGTGTTTAAATTGTTTTTGTGATAAGAACTAAACATGTGGAACACATATGCTCTCCCTTCCTGTTTGTTTCTGTTGCTTGTTTCTGTTACAGCATGTGGCTGTTCCAAGACGTTCTGTAATGCCTAGAGAAAGCTATTCCTCAGCGTTTCCATTCATACTCAATGACAGTTGTTTGGCTGGCCTGGGAACCTACAGAAGTATGTGACCTGCTTGCTGCCATTGTTTGCCTGATGGTTCTGGGTATGTGTTTTATGAACCAATCATCTGAGCTGTAAATGCCATGTGACTTATCACTAATCCTAAAATGCTGATTGGCTGATCTGCAGCCCTTCAGTAAGAACTACAGTATGTTGAGTTGTGAGGTCAAAAGCAGACAGGAAAATCTATGGCATTCTATGGCAGTCCTAAAAAATCTGCAGTAATATAATGATACATTTGCGATTTATGCATTGCTTCAAAACTTTTTGCAAAACTTTATTTCATCAGAATATACCTTTAAATGCCTTTAAATGGCTTAAAATGTCAATTGGGGAAAAGGCATTTTGACAGCTGAATGGTGTAATTGCTGCATTTATCAGTACATTATAATGGCCAATTCAAACCAAACAATTTACCAGTATGGCTTAACTGGCCCATGCTAACCAGACAATTTACCAGCAGGGCTTAACTGGCCCATGCTAACCATACAATTTCCCAGCAGGGCTTAACTGGCCCATGCTAAGCAGCCAACCCCTCAACTGTTTGATTTTTTTCTAGCAGGTGCAGGCCTTGATTTTCAATTCTCTGGCAACACGTTTGCTTTTGTCCCAGAGATTTATATGGAGCTTTGATCAATAGCTAACAGGTGTGTAGGGTGTGTCTATTGCATATGCCTCAGAACTAGGCCACTGTCGCATTTTGACAGATCCCAGTGCCCCAGATGCACCTGCAGTCAGACTTCCTTCAGATATAATGTTATTTATGCATTAAAGGACAACGGCTAATGCTGTGCTTGTCTGTAGCATCACATTTATTATTAAACATTACATTACCCCAAACACAGTATAGCATTCTTTTAGAAGACTATTAGCACACACAACAGAACAGTCATAGATTTATTGAATTAAAATAGCATGAGGGGTGATGTCAGCACAGTGGATTTCAGGAATTCAGAGATGTACGTGCCCCCAAAATCTTCAGATGCAAAGTTTATCAAAGTCCATCCATGCACCCCTACCTCATTTCAAAAAATCAATCTGTGAGTTATAGTCTTCACCTTTCCATTTGCATAATTTCCCAGCATGCTGATCCTTCCACGTCTGCAGTCTCACTGCAAACGCTAATGTGAAAAGGATGTGAGCATTCATGTTGCCCCATCAGCCCTTATAGCCCAAGGCTCGTTCTCTCTCTCTCTCTCTCTCTCTCTCTCTCATTGACTCATCTTTTTCTCTCTCTCGCTTTCTCTCTTCCTGCAGCTGCACAGTTTTAGTAGTTCCTTTTACACACAAGTATGATTACTGGGCTCGGACTATTTTGTCAAACAATTCCTGGGTTTTATTGGAGGTGCTTTCATAATGATGAAATCTTTGTTTAGTCTAGTAAACACCAGAGGTTTTCATTATTTACAGACTTAGACCCCCTCACCCAGACTCTCAGTCAAACCAAGGAGCCCCTAGAGTATAAAAAGGCTAGTTTTTTCTCAGATATATTTTATATTGACATTAATATATTATGTAATGAGCATTTGTTAGTAGTTTGAAATTAGCTGATAGTTAGGAATGTCAGGAAAATATTATATTTTATGGATAATTTTCTTTTAATTTTTATGGTAATTTTTATGGATAATTTTTACTCTGGTGTACCTCCCGAGGGCTCACAATCCCCTGGGTGAAACCTCTAATCTAGTGATGGCTTTCAAAACCAGATTCAATACACAAAGTCCTGAAAATTAATTTTAAGAAAAACTTGTCTAGGTTCATTTTATAGTATGTGTAGCGTGATAAACGGGGAGCTTTGAGCTTCAGGAGCTCACTTCACTTGATTTATTGGTGAACTGAGCTAAAACACTTTGGGTCAACCGCTGGTATTCCAGAGAGACCCCCAAACCTAGAGCTAAACAGGACAAGATAAACTTTCCCTCAGACAATGATGAAACAAAGCTGAGCTTTCTGCTGTCAGTTTATATTGAAATTTTTAGCAAAATAAAAACTATGTCCTCAAGGCCCCAGTTTCACTATGCTGGGACAAGTCACCTTTCATCAGGTCTTCTATTTTCAGCATTTTTTAAAACTATTTTTTCACAAGGGCCGTCACCGCCGGACCCCGGCCACCGTAATGGGATAAGAGTGTAACAAAGAGGGCAGAGGGCCTAAGGGAGGCACATTTATGCTGGGCTCACTGAGTTGTGTTCTCATTGATTTGGTTAAACACTAACTGCATGTTTTAAAGTGCAGTGGTCAGGGTTGGATGACTAGTTCTGGGACAGTGTTGTACTTCAGATATCAAATACATATTTTTTTGGAATTGTTCAATTACACTGTGTTTCCGTTTGATTAAATCTGTGTTGTCAGAGGATGTGTGTGTGTGAAGGTATTTGTTTATGAACTGTGCAGATTTGCGTACGTGTACTGCATATAGCCTATGGCGTGTTTGTGTATATTGCAATCAAATTACTTTATCCCTACAAATTCGATTGCATGGACGGCCAAAAGCATCAATATGTATTCCAGGTGCATCAAAGCAATTCATTCAAGTGCAGTTTTGCTTTTTTTAAGATGATTTAATGCTCAAGTTGCCTCAAGCTAATTAGGAAGCCACATCAATAGTCAACTTCAGCCAAGCTTTAATGTTTAGCTGGAAAGCATAGATGGTGTGTGGCGAGAAATGCCTCTTAAGCAGTTCTGATAGAAGATACATAAAGTTCTTCTTTTTTTTCCAGAAACGTGCTCAGGTGATGCAAAGCAAAGCAGATGTGATCTGATCTGACCCGAAGGTGGCTAAGATTTTTAGAAATGAGGAAAGCAGGCGCATGGTCTTTGTTCAGATGTTATAAATAATAGTGGCGGATCTCACCTGGCTAATAGTAAAATTAATATTAACCTGTTACAATACTGCTTTATTATATCTCTAGGCTTCACAAACAAACACAAACTAAACCTTTGTTTATTGTCAGTGTTTTTCAATTGCAAAGTAACAAGATTTGACTTTACTAACAAATTGTTTCTCAAAAAGAATGGTTTATAAAAGCCATTACTGATAATTTTGTGAACACACTACAGATTTGCTAAGGAAGTCAAAAATGGTTTTATATAGGTTTTGTAGTTTTGATATAGGGAAGGACATTCAGAGGAAATATTATAGTTTAGCAGAATACAGCAAAAATATAATAAATGAATAAACAATGGCAGATTTGGGACCTTTAAGAGATTTTGTTCACGCTCCTTATCACTATGTCCTGTTGACTGAAGCATAGAGAGTGGCTATACTGGCCTTAAGTTCTGTCAGAAGTTTTGTTATTGTTATTGATGCTTAAAATATAGAGCAGACACCAGTAGGCCAGCAGTCTCCAAAAATAAAAGATCAGCATTACAGAAAAACTACAGTAGCTTTTTAAAGTGCCCTTAAATGTTTGCATGAAAGTGTTTGTTGAGATTAAAGTTAAAATTTTGTTAGTCAAATGTCTACTCTGTGAGATTTTGCACAAGGTTAAAGTCAAAATGTAAGGGGAAGAGAATCACAAACTGAGGGTGAAGAATAAAGGCTGTTTCACATCTTAACTGGAAAATGCATTTGGCAACAGATTCTGGATTCATGTTAGGATCAGCCTTGTGGTGCATGTTTGAAAGGCTGTCTGGAAAAATAGGGAATTGTGTGTGTTTAAAGAATTCCCAAAGAGGCTGTGTACCCCAGCTATCCACCCCATGTTATTGCACTCTGGCAATGTACAAGCAATGTACTGAGAATTTTGTTTTGATCTGCATCTGCTGAAAAGAATATACTCCCAAAACAAAATTAAATAGTTATCAACAATGCCATAATTTACAGTTATATCACATTGAAATTGATTAATTTTAGAAGCAGACTGAACCCGCAGCTTAAACTCTTCAAATGTCATATAACCCAAGAAATCCTTTACTAAGAAATCATCTATTCATGAAGAACTAAATGGCCCAGTTGTGACCATTGTAAAGGTCTCCAACTTTGCATAATACAGACTCACACACAGCTTATGTGTTCCAAACTTCCATTGGCTGTTGCGGTCGGCATCTTCTCTATGACTACATTTTCCTGCCTCAGCAAGTTCCATAACCACCTTTTTCCATCTCCTAAACAGGACTGCAAATGGAAGTGTCTGAATATGTGTCAGTTGGCCACGTGGTCCCTATTTTTCGTTGTCTCTAGCCTTGGATGTTGCAGAAATGTCAGCTATACTGACACCTTATAAGATAAAACCTTTCCACTCGTCACTGATCTGTCCCCTTATCTGCCCACAACGATGAGTTGTTGTTCTGAAAACTTTACTTGGTGCAGACTTTACACCCCCCAGCCTCTGACATTAGTGGTTCAGTGTGTAAAACTAGAAGGACAGAGACAATTTTTCCAACCCAGAACTACCTTTTCTGTGGAAACTTGTGGATTGCTGGGAACCACATTCCCTCAGTTATGCAATATCTTTGGCACTCATACAGTGAGTGTATAAGAAAACACTCATACAGTGTTTTCTTATATTTTATTAATTTGTAGCTTTGTTAATTTCAAGTTTCATTTTTAGACAACAAATGGTTAAGACAAAGGTATTATTGTTGTAGTCTCTCCATAAGGTTCTCACATGTGTCTAAGAGGCTGTGTTCAAGGTTATAGAACAGCTGATTCAAATCTTTCACTCTCAGCTGAACCTTGAAATCAAATCCAATTGCGTGGCTGGATAGGTGTGCCTGGTCCTTAAGCATTGACTTCTCTGTGTGATCCTGTTTGAGAATTCACCAAGGGCATTTGGCGAGAAAGAACAGAGGATTTCTCCTGCCATTTGTCAAACTCTTTTTTATATTCTTTGATTCTCTTGTCGATCCATGGTTTCTCCCATCTCTCATCCTCTTAAGAGTGCAACACTGCATGGAGTGAAAATAAAATACCAGTAAAGAGTCTGCCAGGCTTTATTCCCTCAACTGGACGTTGCCCAAGAGTGAAGAAACAAAATCCTGATGAGATGAGGAAAGGGATTTGAGGCACTAAAAGCAAAAAGATGACTACTGAAGGATCACACCAAAGCCTGACAGAAGAGCATAAACGTTTTGATATGTAGAACCCTGACTAAAAGTGAATTTCAGTCTTCTCTGTCATGTTTTAAAAGTTTAAAAGCACATGAAACACATTTTGGCTGTGCTCCAGTTCTACTGCTGTCTGTTTGATTCCCCTGGGTATGTTTTTACAGTGTAGGTTACGTCATCTCAATTTTTGCAATATGAGATATCAAGGCTGTCCAATTATATTAACAAAAGCAACAGGAAAAATACAGTGGAGACCTTTAAACATCATATGCGGCATGGGTGATGATAACAAAGTGCTGTATTATAGTTTAATTTCTACCTTCCTGAGATTGATCCATGAAACATTATAGACAATTCCAGACCGAGTAGATCATGGACTGTAAATTGCTAACATGTGACAGCTTACATGAGTCTGCTGGCTTGAGACACATGAGAACAGTCAGGCATCTTCTATCCAGATGTTTCTGTCATTGCCACAGCCATGCGGCCACTTACATCCTGTTGCTCCATTCTGCTGGACCTATGAACCCTAGAAGAACCAAATCATTGTCAGGATACAGTTCAGCAGGTTAGCAGCTCAGTCAAGGTCAAAGGTCATGCCCCCAAGAAAATATATAAATCAAAGTTGGAGATGACCAAAGTTGGAGATGACCCACAATCTTAGTTAAATATTGTTTAGTTAAATATTCCTCTGCTCTCTATTGCTGAGTGATTTATTTGTTGAATAAAACTTGGTAGACTATTAAAGCTTACTACAAACATGCAGGGGTCACCCCATTAGTGTTTATTAGAATGCAAGCTACCTTGAAGTGTAAATGATTGATGATGAAACCATTTTCACGATCTTTACTTTTACAATTATCAATGCTGCCATTAAGACTAAGATCAGGTGAGACCTGACTGTGTTAAAATGATCACGTGTGTCTTGAATTGATTCATTTGAGACTTACACTTTTAGTTGACTACTAGCTGTAGATGTATGGCCATTGATAGTATCCGTACTTGTTGAGTTATTGAGATGTGATATAGACTAGATGATGCCATCTGAAATGTGATTGTTCTGCTATTTTTTATGAGTATTCATCATCATTTGTTCCCTTTCAATAATTTCCATTTTGTCTGCCAATATACCATAGTTAATGTCATTTTAGAAAACAGGGTACCATTGCCACAAACCTATACATACAAATAAGTGTTTTTGGTTAAAACTATGCTTACCATTGTTCAATCAAGGTCAAACGTATAGTTACAGATCAGTTCACATTCAGGTTTTCCTAAATGGAAAGACCCAACCAGCCAACTTAACAAAAACCAGAAATCAATCTCGTTTAGCCATATGGTTACCATCAAAACCGTGAGAGGTACCTCAGTATGCTCATATGTTTGTAATACCTTGACTTTGCTTGTTTTTTTGCCAATGACAGGTCTACACTATTCACTGCGGGTACGAAATCACGACTTAAGTCATAAATTTAACCAAAAAGCAGGACTTATGGGAGGCGGAAAGGAGAAGAAAATCCTGCGGCGTTTTCCGCGCAAATGACGTCATCGCGCGTTATCCTGGAGATTCTCCCATCTGGGAAAGTTTATTAAAACAACCGTGAGGGGAGGGGAGAGACGGAGCAGGAGGAGAAGTCCCGGGCACAAACTTTCTCCAAGCAAGAAAGGACTTTTGGAAGCTCTTGAACCAAACTGGATTACATTAATAACAGTTGTCTGTGGATTAATGTTCCCATAATTCACTGGACTAACGATCGCGAAAGGTAAAATAATGTGTTTTTGTGTATCGGTCGTGCATGTCGTGAAATCTTGCACGAAAAAACTCGGACACGTAGATGTTTATATTCATTTTTTATTGAAACGCGATTTTATAGTGCATGTTAACTCATAATGTGAACGCAATACAGATCAACACACTGTTGCTTTTAAACGATGTGTTGTCCTGTAATAGATTCATGCATTGGTTTAATAATGCAAATAGACTCGTTATTCAGTTTGTATGCAATTTTCAATTAACATCAGTTACCCGAACGAACAGGATTGATCAGACTGTGCCACATGCTGGCAGATTATGTATGAAATAAGTTCAAGTACTTTCCTCTTTTTATCACTTTGCTGAACTTTTTGACTTGTTGCCCTAATCGTGGCCCCCCAGCGAGGGGACGAGCGCCAGCATCCGCATCGAGCGGCTGTGCAGTCACAAACGTCTCCCTGATCATTTCTGGATTTAGGCATCGCAAATATTGCTTGTCAGATATGATGCCGCTTGCAAAGTTAAGTCTGAAGGACAACGAGATGCATGAGTGCAACCCCCTGGCAAGGTGTTTTTAAATACAGCCCTTAGTTCACTCATGAGCTCATGGTTGTGAACCATTTTCAGCACACTCTCTGCCTGAGGTAGGATTAAAAAAAACCCAGCCCATGGGAGGCAAAGAGGCAGTGGAAAAATGTATGCTCTGTCTGATGAAACTACCATCTGCTTCTAATGCAGATGGGGGTAGAAAAGGTAAGAGACGATGGCTGCCTAACTTGTGGACGCAAACTCCCATTCTCTTGATTCGGCACACATACTCCCCCAAAAGTAAGTTTAGTCTGATGAGCCAAGCAAAATCATTACAGTTCTTGTGTATACCGTAAGTGAGAAGCTGAATATCAAAGAAGCGGCAGAAAAGAGTTAATGAATGCTCCTTTTGAGAAGATAAAAGTTGTAAAACAGCTGCAACTGAACAGTGCTGCAGACATGATACAAATGCCACAGACCCGGTTGTAAATCTCTCTGGATTGCTCTCTGCTAATATTTGATGTGGGTCTGCTCTCAGGTTTGTGTACTCCATCTCAGTAATGTGCATTGTTTAGTGTTTCTGAAAATGTCATATATACTTTAAACCTGTTGCCCTTATTCACATGGTGCATCCAAACTTCATATATCTGTTTTGTGATGTCTAATCGTTTCATAAATTCTGTACCCCACATCTCTGAAATACTGATTTTAGGGGTGTTTTTAGCCTGGCGACCAGCTGATTGCACAATACGTGTAAAGTATAAATAGAAAATGGGGTGATAGGATTGTCGCTTGTTTGCACTGTTCTGAAGAGAGAATTTAATTTAGTCTCTCTCTCTGAACTCCCACGCTCTGACATGAAAACAACACACACGTCCTCTTGACACCTCCTTCCTGTCAGCGGTCTACGTAACAGTCATTTTAGCCATTTTAACAATGACAAATTAAAGTGCCCGTTTATTAAAAATACATGTTTTTAGCTGTTCTCTTAGATGGTGCCGAATTATTGTTGTTATTTATGAAAGATTGATCGTAACTCTTATCTTTCATTGAAATGTTCTGAATTGTGGTGTTTTCAACCCACGTACTTGATTCCCTAAATAGTGCTTTTGTCATTTCGACTATAGACTTCGGATTGCTGGGCACTGAGCCAAAACAAAATATGAGAGAGACCATTTGTTTTATCTGCGATGTCCAGCTGCTTTTACTGCATGGTAAACAAAGTGAAACAAAACAAGCACAAGCTTTAATTTTCATTTCTTTTTTTTGTGCACGGTAGTGAATGGTAATCAGAAATTGCCCAGAGGCATTGGATACAGGTAAATGGACTATCACTATGTTGATTTTGCACCGAAACGTGAGGCGGTGTTTCATAAAAAACATAATGGAATGATAGAAACAGACGTGCGAGTCTTCGCTTGCTCAGGAACCTGAGTGATTCTCAGAGTAGGTGATGATGCATACTTTAGGCTGATGGTATTTTCTATGAAACCATCACGTTCAGTGTCTCCACTGGTACAGCGTCCACAGGTCGTATGACCTCAGTCGGAGGATGCAGATTAGATGTCGCCTGTGCGAACATCTCCAGCAGGCTGAAATGTACAAGAACGCCATAAAAGGCTGAGAAGAGAACCTTGCCCCTCGGGGTTTCTGACTAATGCATCACATTGACAGGTTCATGTTAAAACATGCCGGTGAGGGAGTGAGGGTCACTTTGAGCATACAGTGTGTCTGTATACAGATGTCTGAGACATCTGCACATTGCAATCAGGTAACAGTGCTAAATTCGTCAATGTACACATATAGAAAATGTACAGGCAACAGACAGGTTCTTACTTTTTGTGGCAAGGACAAATGGAAATATATACATATAGTCAACACGCTGGTGGAAAATTCAGCTTAAGATAATAAAAGTTGTTTGTAAGGAACATGGCAAATGGTTTCTTACAGGTTTAAGGTGACCATGAGATGATCCAAGATAGTGGACCATGTTGGATGTGCAACAGACCAGCTTCCTCCTGGTGATACCAGTTTATGGTGATCAAGCTGGTTTTAGCAACAAGCAGCCATCTAGCTGCTAGGTTTCACAAAACATCTATTATCTTAAGCTGTACTGTCCAGCGGGGTGTACTATACCTTTAATTAGCTGGATTTGAAATATTTATTAACATGTCTCTTTTGCCAGATTATTTGCATTTGCCTTTTCCTCTCACCTCCTCTTCTCCTCTTCTTTGGTTCATGTTAAGAAGCTGAAGGAGGGCATCATGAGGCTCATCTGGTCCTCTTTGGTGCTTCTGACCATATGGTTGGGTCACGGGGGTCGACTGGCCTCAGCTGAAGGTAAGAGTCTGCTCTCCAACTTAACACATGACTTTGTCAAATGCCATTTCAAGCTGTTCAGTGCTGTATGTTCTGTATGTAATTCATAACACAAAATTATAAAAATCCTGAAAACCTGCATTCACTGCCACAAATCAAAACTGATGTCTTGAAAAGGAAGTATCAATACTGTGTTTAAAACACTACATCAAAAACAGTTTGGGGTAGACACTCAGACACTGACTAACGTTGTCTAAAAGTTCTCTTAAAAAATTCTCTCAAAGTTATCAAAAAGTTCCTGCATTAACGTAGTTATGAACGTTTTTATACATTCTTAAGTTATTATGGGTTTTAAAAATGTTACAGAATTAGTTTGTATTTTAAAACCAAGCAATAATGTTAACACAATGTCTAAAACTGGACATTTTGAATGTTCCTAGAACGTTAAAAATACAGTTTTTAAGCTTAATGCTTCGTTCTTTAGCTACTGCCAGCACTATGCCCTGATAATATGGTCATAGAAAAATTGGACCCTTCCATGTTTCCCTCTCTTTCTTGTACAGGGAACTTGGTTTTATGTCAGCAATCTGCAACATGTAGTAAATCTGTAACCCTAAATGTCAGTGAAACTTTCATTACACTGAAAGACACTTTACGATCTCTTGGCACGTCCTTCATACTGGAACAACTGGTCAGTGCCCTAATAACATGAGGAAACAGAATCTCTGCTCTGCTTTGAGACAGAATCTGCAGTGTGATCTTCATGTAGACTTTGTGTAGATAGTTTTCTGTTACTCATCACCTTATACTTCTAGAAAGTGTTGTTTTTTTGCACATTTGCTTGTTAAGCTCCTCTCAGGTTGCGTCTCTATAGGGCTTCAGGCAATAGTGACAAATATCTGAAGGTGTAAGTCTATGGCCACAGTTTCAGTCTTTCAATTTGTTGTGTATGCTGTATATGTTAGCTTTGGGAATTGGTGGAAATCTGGTGGTACAATGTTATATAGATGTCAGGGTCAAGATGTTTACTGCATAGTCATATAAAATGATGATATATTGCAATCCATTGATCACTTGTTCCTTTATTATCTGTTTTGAACTTCAGTGCATTGTGCAATTATAACCTTAGCTCATTATGAGTGTAGTTTTTGAATAAATATTTCCATTTTAAATAAATAAAGGCCCATTAATGTTGTAGCATGCATGTAATAGTATGTATTATATGTAAAGCTGCTTTGAAGCAATGTGTCATTGTAAAAAGTGCTATATAAATCAAATTGAATTGAATAGTATGAAGTAGTATTTTCATAGACTTGCTCTGAATGGAGCTTAATATTTTCCCCAAAAATAATACTGTGAAAAATATAACAAAAATGATTTATTCTTGGATAAAGAACATCAATACAATATAATAAGGTAAAATGTCACAATAGTTAGAGATATAGATTTTTCCCCACCCCTAATAGGGTTATAATCTGTCTGGACTATACATCTGATGTATTGAATTTTATTTTATAGAATTTCAGTTTCAGTTTGTCCTTCTAAACTATTAACATATAAACCTCTGTTCTCTTTAGTGCTTCTTATACCAAAAATGCATACATTACATTTTACTACCTTATTGTATTTACCTCTGGGTTTCCTATGCCCTTTTCAGACATTAGGCACTCAGTTAAGTGCCAGTTTTGACATATGCTTTTAATCTGAAACAGAATTTGGTCATTGTTAAAGAAAATGGAGAAATGATGTTATACATCCCCTGAAGTTTCTGTTACATCTTGCTTGTTTTGCTACATTTCTATTAAGATATCACTCTTTACCATTTCATCATTGTAGCCCCAACAATCGTGCACAGAACTGATGCCATGATTGGACGAGTATGATAACCTTTTCTCAAATCTTCAGCCTCCTTCAGTTATGGAGGATATGTGTTTCCCCAGATATGTGTTTCCCAGGGCAGATCACAGTTCTGTGAGGTTGCATTCACACCCCTGCTATGCTAAACCCCAATTGACTTTCTCCATAATGAGTTTCTTCAGGCCAAGTCTAAAACTTAAAAATATACAATAAACAGTATGCAATCAGGAACAAATGAGCGGTTGCTCGGGGAGCAATCTTGAGCACAGGAGGTTAGGACACTAAGCAGTATTTCACATTTATGAGCCCTCAAGATAATGTTAATGAGATGTTTTGACTGGTGAGGAGCCTGTGAGTATGCCTTTAGCATACCAGCACGGGAAACCTAAAACCATTTATTTCGCATATCTTTTCTAAAATGGATTTCAGCAATATTTTCAGCATTTGAGCAGGTAGGAAGTCTTTTCATTTCTTAAATCCTCAGAAGTGTCTGACAGTCACTGTGATCTCCCCCTCTCTGAAACAGTGTGTACAGTACATATCTGCAAATTAAAACACTGAATCTTAGATAAAGTCATTGTAAACCCAAATTTTAACTGTCTTTTTGTGATGCCCGGTGACGTGTCTGTTCTCCTCACGCTTGAGACGCGTTTCTTCTCCTCCATTTAACTTTCCATCTTTCCCTCAGGAGCGAGAGCCGCCTCCAGCTTTCCTATCTTCTCCCTGACATCTCCGTGTCTTAATCCCTCCTTTTTGCCTCATGAAATCAGGGAGCTTTGTAAAACAGAGAAGAAAAGGGATTTAGCCGAGTGTGTCTGATTTCAAAAAGTGAAAATGCGAGAACAATGCAAAATGAATTTTTCATCTGTCAGATAAGTTTTTGTTGGAAACATTTCCTCCATATCTGCATCTGCTGAGCTGGCTGTGCAGAGATTCAGGTATTGTAGATTTGAAAAGAGCT
This sequence comes from Chromobotia macracanthus, assembly GCA_036877525.1. NCBI lineage: Eukaryota > Metazoa > Chordata > Actinopteri > Cypriniformes > Botiidae > Chromobotia > Chromobotia macracanthus. Next base: position 6,074,659 of record JAZGTH010000069.1, read on the forward strand.
CTTTGTAACTTGACAGGGAATGAATGCAAGTTGGAAACTCATCACCTGCTTTCCTCTGCTGCTTGCACAACAATGAGACAGCTCTGAGCCTCTGTATGCTGTTATTGGTGGAGCTTTTATACCCATCTGATCTTATACGTATCACTGCATCATGCTAACTTACAATGCACGTTGATTGGTGTACGGTGTCTAAGCCAATCAAACCGTTCTGTTTAAAAACTCCTCTACTCACAAACGCTCTGATTCACATACCAAAAAACCATGACGTTCACATACCTCGTCCCGAATCTCCATTTAGGAGAAAATAACTCTGTTCCAAAAGCTAGTGAACCTTATAGCTACAGTGTTGCCAAGACAGCATCTTAACTGAAATGGAATCTCATAAATGACCAAATTGGAGGACTGTATTATGACATTAACTTTCTCAGTTGACTTTTAAAGTGATTTAAATCAGGGGTTAGCATGTTTAGCTCACTGCAATGCTTACAAGCATAAAAATACATAGCACTCACATATTGCATTAACATCTTCACATTTATGCTTTTGGTAGACGCTTTTATTCAAAGCGATCTACAGTGCATTCAAGGTGTACATTTTTCCATTGTTAATGCAAAGCTCTACCAGTTGAGCTACAGGAACATAATATATTTGGTAAAACTAGGGTTTTAGTTACACTATATTTAATGAGTATTTTTTTTATCAAATGATTTATATTTATAGTTGATATTTTACAGTCACTGTCTTGGATGTTTTTTTCACTTAGCTTGGTAATGCATTTCACCTTCTCGTCAAGTATACATGTAACTCCTTCCTTAGAGTTTAACCAAAGAAGGAAACGAATAAGTCTGTATAATAAAGTTGTTTGAGGTTATTTGGCAGCATTTGGAGACTAATTATGCCGCCTCAGGAGTGCACCTGTGATGTCTTAAAGGTTTAGAAGAGCTAATATTCTAATTTAGGTTTTCTGTGTTTGTTGAGTCGACTGTCTTGGACACACAGAAAGACACATGCTGTCTTGGACACACAAAAAGACACATGCTGCTTAAAGTGCAAGGAGATGAAGATTTGCACGACACCAATACTTGGGCAAGGCTTTCTTTGAGGTTAGGTCTTTCCATCATGTGTCACCCATCAGTCAAGGGTGTGTCAGACCTGCTGTCATTGTCCTTGTCTGCCTGCAGTGGGATTATGGGAAAGTGATTCTCGCAGAAAATAGCATGTTATTTTTAGCTCCGCATCTAAGATGGTATCTGTCTGTCTGAGACTATCTTAGATCATTTACCTCATGCTTAGGACCCAGTTTTGACAGGACCGTTCACGGTCGGCTGTACAATTCATTTTATGCAAAAACTTTCACAGATGGAAGGTGGAGCTCTGCTAAAACTTGACTGTTGTTTGTTCCTACAGGTGTCAGCTGCCCGTCCATACAAGTAGAAGAATGGAAGTTTCCTCAGTCTGCCAGACATAACATCACAGGTACAGACTGCTGCTAATGGACCTGCCTGACACCCTTCATTTAAAGAACAGCTCACCCAGAAATGAAAATTTTATTCATATACTCACCCTCATGTTGCTTGAATGCTGTATATTTTTAGTCTGTAAAACGCAAAAGAAATTAATTAGCTGAAAATGACTATCCATCTTCAATAAGACCAAAAATAATCTTCAGAATTCCATTGAGGGATATGAAAGTGAGCCATTTATTCAAGTAGCTTTGAATAAAAGGGTTTTCTTAAAGACTAAATTTGGATTACCTGTTTAATAAACCAGCATACATTTTCAAGGTGGACCAGGGTGGTTTAGGCAGGTTAGTGCTGACTTGATTCTGGTCTGTCTGGTTGACTAGCATAGCCATGGTGTTTACCAGCAAAACACTGGTCATACAATGTGGTGAAGCTGCTTGACCAAGGAAGTCTGTGCTATGCTGTGACACTGGTATGCAAGGAGAAATGTTATTTTTGGGTGATTCTTATGATTTAATGTGGGCTTTACCTGCATTCTGAGCCAATCTTAGTCTGCACGTAGATCTGAAAAGTAGGAAAAAAATGATAAAAATGAAAAAAATGCAAATAGGTCTCCGTAGTGACAGGCCAAACAGAATTTCAGTCTATATAATTATGTGAAGCTGCTGCCATCTGTACTCATTTAAGCCTTTTAATGCACTTAATAAACTCTCAACTGCTCATAAAGCCATCTCTGTTCCTGAGCAGAAGGATATAGACACTAACAGTATTAAGATCCTTCTCTTAGTGTTATGCGATTTGTAAACTGCCACAGCAGAGTTGATACATTGCATGGGCCATGTCAGCTAATAGAGCCCAGATTTATTAGTCTGTTTGGTGGTTAATGGATTGATCGCCCATTCTGCAGGTTTCAACCTGGTGCGACGTTTCTCTCTCATGAAGAACAGTGAGGTCAAGAAAATCAGAAACCCAAGAGGTCCCATCATCCTTCGCCTTGGGAAAGTTCAGCTCATCCAGCCGACAGAGTAAAGCCTTTTATCCTCCCTCCTTAGTTTCTCTCACTAGAAGTTTTTCCTCAGACCTTCTGAGAGAGAAAGTTTATCTTTGTTTGTTTGTTTGTATGTTTGTCTCTCTGGATCAGTTATATAAATATCTATGTTTTTGATTTTACTAAACCATAGAATATTCATCCACCATCCAATAAGTAATAAAACATAAGATTTATTGTAAGACTACTTTTGTAAGTAACATAGCAGGTCAGCGCAAGCTTGACATTTCTGGCTGTTAAAAGTTTTTTATTTTTTTGGGGTTTAACATTTACATCAGCATCATGAACGTTTCCCAATAATGTCACCAGACAGATTTTGACTTCCTTCCTGCGTTATTTCCGTTTCACTGCAAGTAAAGGTTTCAGTGCAGTATTTGCTGTTTCTGCTGTTATGCTGAAATGCTGTAAAATGTTTTATTAACAATAAATTTTAGTGCGTTTGGTGAGACCTCAGACCACAGTAACAGTCTGTTTAATGACTGTGCTTTTACTGGGCTGAACAGAGATGCAAAATGACAAAGCTATAAGCTTGAATTGCCACAAATCACTTCCCTGTGTTAGGATGAGAAAGTCACTTTCATTGGTTTGATCCAGCAGTTCTCAGCTGGTGGGCTGAAGGTCTGTTTTGATATATATATATATATATATAATAGCTATTGCATGTTGTTAGACTTATGCAGCTTTTTAAATGCATAGTGCAAATGTTTACTTCTGTATGCTAAGCAGTTTTGCTAATGTGTTGTTGTAGATGTAAAATCTAGGTCAAAAAGCAAAACCAGTTTGAATAACATTGAGTCCATTTTGGAAATGTCCTGTTTTTCTTTTCTGGAGTAATCGTAACAGAAATGAATGCCTAAGTGTTTGTCAAACAAGTCAGATAAACAGTGCATAAGTCCTTGTGTTACACTCAATATGATAAAGCAGTCACACCGTCCCTGATCTGTAAAATACGTAATGTGTCACATGTATGTATAGGTACTCAAAGGTCAGAAACAGGTTAGTGATCCACTGATATGGGCTTTTTAATGGCCAATGCCAAAATCTAGGGGTAGGCTATGACTTAATATATAAGTATGAATATAATGAAATATCATCATGAAGAGCACAAATGACAGTTGATTAAAAAAGTCCCTCTTGCTTTCTGTTGCTTTCCTGATTTCATTATTAATTTCATTCAATTGAGATATTAAAGGGGCCTCCAGAGATCTCTGCTAAGATCTTGTGATGTTACATGCATCTCGTTTAAGAGATTCAGAAGAATGAGACATAACTGAGAACTCAAGTTTGCTGAGCCATAAACAGTAAAATTCATTTTGAAGCCCATGAGCAATTATAAATAAATGCAGTACATCACATAAATCTTTGAAGTAATAGATTATTACACCTATAACCTCTCCTGTTTTTTTGCTCATATTGCAATAGCTGCAACAATAAATGTCTTTTAGCTGATTGTTTTTCAGTTGGACCTTTTATTTTTGTGTAAATTTGTGCAGGCAAAGATACATACACACAGACATACCCAAATCCCCCATCATCAGGGAGTTCCTCTTTAAGAATGGGTTTTCCAGAACCCCAGGTTCTTTCCCCATTTGAAAACTAAACACTCTCCCTACTACTCTAAGTCTTGTCTCGGGCCAAAGAGAGAGAGAGAGGGCCTGCACTGAAAAGTCATTCTGCACAGCCAGCTTACTGCAGAGGAAAAAGGCCCTGCTGTTTGGCCAGAATAAAGGCTCTCCTACACTTGCTTTCTATGAGATAAAGTTTAATGTCAAGACATGTCAGCTGGGCCAGGATGTGTGATACAGGCTTTAAAATGCTCTGTTGGTCATACTCTGAGCTTGTAATAGAACTGTCTACCTCTTGCTGTCCTTTATCTCATATTACGCCTCACCTGAGAGAGAGGAAAAGAAATGGGGAGAGTTTGTGTGGGTATGTTTACTCAGGTCTTTGTCTCCCAGAAAAAGTGCAGTGTGTTTTAGGATATAGACCCTCTGCAAAAAGAAGACAAAAACTAATTCTCATCATTACTTTTTTATTATCCAGTAAAACTATATACACATCTTTAAAACAAGATAAATTATATATTTATTTAAGAACTTACATAAGATATTATGAGTTGTCTTAAATTCAGGAATTTGAAGTTTTGGTTTCTTTTGGTTAACTTTTGTGAGATTTATGCCTAATAAAATTAAAATAAATCAATTAAAATAAACAAACAGAAAATATCCTCTGAAAACAAGTAAAAAATCTCAACTAAATGTATTTTGTTGAAGGATGTTAAGATAAAACTAAACACACATACAGATTAAGAAAATTATCATAAATCATTCTCACACTTTTAGAGACAAGCACGCTATCTGCATTATTGTGCAGTGTACACTGCATTCTGCCTACCTTTTTTTAAACAGTAAACTATAAAAACACTAGTATGTGACATTATCTCACTATGTTTGTAACATGACCTCATCACATTCAATGTTGAATTCAGTAATACAATGTCCAGTTGTCATGTTTTAATTTTCTTTCAGTTCATTCGTAAAATTCACACATTTGGACAAGCACCTAAAGAAAAATTAGTGCAGGATTTAACTTCTGTTTCCCCTTTCTTCTTGAACGGTAAACTTGAATACAGTAGTATTGTGGGATACATTATTCCATGTTAACAGTGACCTCACATTATGTTGACTTCAGTAGCAAATGTAATTGTCAGGTCTCTAGTTTTCTCTCAGTCAGTTTGCATGCTTTTCAGAGTATACATACTGTATACGGCAGCAAATGGATTACGGCAGTACTGTGGATTTGAGATGGTAAACACATTCCTAGAGTTTATGTGCCCTTGGCCCACCAAGGCAGGCAAACTGTTTATCTTGAGATAGAAGTAGAGAATGAAGATGCGATTGGTTGAGTTGTATGTCTTTCCAGCATTAGTGTCAGGGGTTATCCCTCCTTCTGTATCCGCAGTTCCATTTATACAGAGATACTCCCTCTGCTCAGGGCATTTACTGACTGATTCTGCTCTCCACACACCCACTTGCTCTGTGTGTGTCGACCTGCGTTTATTTGTTTGTAAAGTGTGCTGTCATCTAACCACACATTTTTCTCCTCAGTGAAGTGTTTCCTCATGGGCTCCCTGATGAGTTCACCCTGGTCTTCACCCTGCTGTTAAAGAAGAAAAGTCTGAATGATAGCATTTATCTTTTCCACATATCAGATGAACACGGTTATCCTCAGGTGCGCCCACTTTCATCTCAAGTCTGTACTGTAGATTAGCCCTAGCTTATAACACTGCTTGTGTATTTACGACCTTTGCATTTATGACCTAAATATACTGTGTATAAGTTTCTATTTAAAGGTAGAGTGAGTAATTATTTTTGATGTTAAAAAACTTTCTCTTGTCTCCATTGAAGGATCCTAACTAGCCTGACAAAGCAACATTAGCCCAACAAGTACTGTCTGTTTGGCTGACCAATGACAGATATGGAAAGGGTTTTGAAAACCTTTTTGAAAACATCAATTTTTGGTAACACTAATTTTTGGTGCACAAAACTGTAAGCTAGTGCCACTATAAAGAAAGGTCCAAAATTAACATTATCGCTTCTTTGTTTTCCTCACCCTGTAAGTCGTTTTGGATAAAAGAGACTGATAAATGCCTAAATGTAAATGTAACATTAACTAACCCTCAAATATACATTAAAATTGGCTTTGACTTATAAATAAAAAAACTGAGAAATAGTTTCCTTGCAGATAAATATTTAGTCAATTAATCAAACTCATGACACTCCAAAGGATTGTTTTTTTAACAATTTCATAGCTGGTCCTTTCTATAAAGAGAATAAGAGACTTTTCAACCTCTGAAATTACTAAAAAGCGCCATAAGTGTATGATATAACTAGCCTATATGATTCGTACCATATCACCCATGCCTTTTGCAGCCATATAATAGCTTGGTGTGACAAGCTAATTTAAATTGAGGTCTTTATTCACTTGCAGTTATCTCTAGCTCCCAAATCAAATGTGTCACTTTTAAACCTTTGCTGTGGAAAACACCTAAATAAATCCTTTGTCAAAATATTTATATTAAATAATAGGAAAAAGTTTTATGGCTGGTAAGAAATATTTACAGACAGTAAATTTTCTCGATTCAGCTACTGTAGACAGATGTAGCAGAAAGCTGCTCTAGCATAATAACAAAATAAAGCTTTTACTTCTCTCTGCTGTTTATCTCACTCCTATAGTTCTCACTTGACTGGAATGGCCCAGATGGCAACCTGGCTCTGCGGGCGAGAGGGGCTGGCCCTGAAGGGGCTGGCCCTGAAGGGGCCATGGCAGGGTGTGTATTTGACGGTGATGGTGTGGAATCTCTGATGGACATGCGTTGGCATAAGGTGGCTCTGAGTCTACAGAGAGAAGCTGCCTCCCTGCATGTGGACTGCAACTCCATTGAGACCAAGCCCATGGAGCTCCGTGGCCCATTGGCCAACACTGGACACACATTGTTGGGTATGAGGGCTACTGATGCCGCCCCTGTAGAGGTGAGCCACTGAGAGGATTTTGAGATTGCATCGTTCAAACTAAAAAACAGAAGTTTTTTATAAGTTTTATGTTTGCCTTATATATGTATGAGGATGACACTTATGTGGATGGCAGACAGGATGTGCATTATGTTTGCACACTGTGTAATAAATAGTGTCTGTAAATACTGTGTATATAGATTCTGTTTATAAAGGTTCCATACAGGTTTTACTTATCTTCTCCCATCAAATGTCTCAGCCAATCAAACCAATATAGAACTATATACACATAATATAAAACATTTATATTATTACATATATATATTATTTGATTTGCTTTTGTTTAAGTGGAAGCTACTCGGTCTTTCTGTTTGTCATCTACAGGTGCGCTTGTTTAATCATTGTAATGATGGTAATTTTAATAATATTAATAATAATGCTAAATTATATTCAGTATAAGCTGAAAGAAACACATATCTGGTCTGCTGTTAATTGTGTTATACTTTAGCCTTCCTAATAGGGTTGAGGGGATACATAAGACAAAAACAACAGGGAAGCACAGCTATAAATGATTGAGAGATAACAGCAGGCTATATTACCAGCCTTTTGCGATACAAAGGGCAAGGCTTGGAGTACCGGGATGTCATTTAGATAAATGGCTGCAAACATTTATAACTCCACTGATAATTGAACGCTACACTAATACTAATGCAAAAGTTGATGTTTCCAGTAAACTGGCTTCCCGCAGGTTTTGCCCAGGGCATCCTGTCTGCAGGGGAAGTTTGCAAGCGTATATGTCAGGGGCGTATATCAGTGGATGTATGAAAGACAGGAAGACCACAGGTGCTTTTCTTCAGGGCTGTTACTCAGTACACTTACTTCAAAGAAGATGAAAAATGTAGGCCTTGGCAGCAAAAGCATTATTAAGCATTAGAATAATTTGGTCTATTATATAACCATATATATATATATATATATATATATATATATATATAAAATATATATTTATATATATATATATAATATATATAAAATATATATATATATATATATATAAATATATATATATATAAGCAGAAAACATTTATAAAGCTTATTTCCTGTCCTGAAATGGTCCTTTTTGTCATTGTTTTCCCGCTTCATTTTTTTGTTTTAAATATTGTTTGTAATAATGTTTCACAGTTCTTCTGCACCTGTAACACACTTCACTCTTGCCTCTTTCTTCAGATTGACATACAGCAGGTGATGGTGTACTGCGACCCCTCTCTGGCCATTCAGGAGGCCTGCTGTGAGATTCCAGGCGCTCGGGTAATTAAGTCCTGAAGCATTGAAAACTATGATCGTGCATACAGGCAAAGCTCATGTTTTAGTAAGGAATAGATGCGCTCCATCTGTCAGCAAAATCATTGTAGTTGTACATAGTTGTTGAAGCTTCTACAGCAGCTTGTCTTCCATCGGGACATCTGCAGTGGAGGAGCAAAGTTTGACTCATCCATGTGGGAGTGTGGCTTTGTTTGAGGATTTGGAATTTTGGTGTTTATCTTCTATGAATTGACCAGACCTTTGGCAAGACATGCTGAATCGAAAAGACTCAGTGAAGGTATCACACGTTGCATGTATTAAAAGATTCCAGCCTCCCAAGGACTGGAACAGTAAGAATCCGAGATCAGGAATTGTCACCTGGTTAACTTATTGTGACAAAGGAAGTGCACAAGAGAATAGGTACAGCCAACTCTTTGCTGTTGGCAGTTGGAATTTGATGTGTTTTTGGATCAAAGGATATTTCAAACATCTGATACAGCCAAGAACTATTAAGCTTCATTAACTGTGTGCCAGATGGTGTTTGTAGTCTTGTGTAAATGATGATTCCCTTTACATATTAGGTGTTTGAAAGGAGAGACTTGAATAGCATTAAAGCTGTATCACTAATGCAGGAAGGTTTCTGTTGTATTTGTAAGCCAACAGATTTTTGTATGATGTTGTTTTGGGCGGGTGCTCAAGGCTCCCTGCGAGCAGTGTTTAAAATGGAAACAAGGTCAACTGTTTCCCCTGAACTTTCAATTTGGCAGTCTATAAGCAGTGGTGTCAGCGATTACATCTCTGAGATGAGGAAGAGATGTTTTATGTTACAGCACATACATCTGCATGCTTTAAAAGTCATGTGTGATGAAAGTATCTATCAAACCTGGAAGTATGGTCATTATGGTAGCCAAACAAGTGGGTTTAATAGACTCCTCACTTTGCAGTCATACATACAGTAGGGCAGATTTTTGGCTTCATCATGTCAGATCTCTGTTTGATCTCTGTCTTTCACCAGTGCCCGCCCGATGCTCCCAAGAGTCGGCGAGCTGCTGAGAACCAGGTGGAGTTCATACCCAATCCCTTTGCAGAGGTAAATGTGTCATTTACTCATTCTCATGACGTTCCAAATATCTATGACTTCTCTTGTAAGTGACTCCAGTGCATGAACTGTTTCTTTTGCAACACTTTTGCAACTGTTTCTTTTTACATTTTGTTGTTAATGTAAGTTTGAAAAGACCTTAAAAAGGGTGTTTAATGTAATGGAATATGGTTTTCTGTCCTTAGTATTTTGTTTGAAGACACATATCTTTTCTCTGAATATAAAGTCTGGTATGTGCAGATAGAGGGTATCTGTGGCTCCAAATAAGATCTTCCTAAAACAGGTTTATTGTGGTCTTTAGGGTTAGATAGACTAATAACAGACTCCTGTGCAGAAGCCAGTGGAAAAAATAGTCGTTTTGTTCTTCACCTCCTTCACCTGACTTTTGAATGATGCATCCCTGCAGCATTGCAGCACATAAATAGATGAGATGAAGATATGATGTAGGCTAATAAATATTCCCTATCCTGATATATTTAAAGTAAAATGACAGTGTTAGCGGCCATTAAGCATCCCGCTAGCAGGCTGTTGAATGAGTTCCTCTGCAGAAACTGGAACTGAAGGTAAATTCTCATGAACAATGCCCAGTGGGCTGTGGCACATTTCAAAGTTCTAAAATCATTCTCTCTGTCTGTTTGCCTTTCCTTTCTCATGCACGCTCTTTCTGTTCTCATCCCTGCACATTTGTTCCTGCATCTACGTGTTGTCTTTATTTCTCACAAATTTTTAGTGGTAATTTTATGTATGTTCACTGCATTATTGCCACCAATGCCTTTGCACATTTCCTTAAAGACACAGTTGTTTTATCATAGTTTTATCTTTATATTTCTCAGCTATTCAGTACGAACACCAAAACATCCTTAAAACAAAATAATTTTTATGTCAGACCGGTGTTAGACCTGGGTCATTGTGTAGTTTTGTTGTGTGAAGAAACGCTTAACCCCATGTTGTCAGTGAATAATTTTTCTTGCATTTTTGTGCCTTTTTCAGGATTAATTTTTGTTCGCTCTTTCCTGAATTTGTTTTAGAGCTATTTTACACAAGAAACAATTCATCAGCAGTTCCTCGATGCTAATGAAAAGCATGTATATATGTGGCGCTGTGGGGAATGACTTGTTCTGAACTACAGTTTTTGTTTATGGAACAGAACAGTTGTGATGTCGGTGTGGGCCTGTGGTTTCTCCTGGCAGCAGTGAGTCATGATCATTAGCAGCCCTGTTAAAGAGAATGCATTACATGGAGTCTTCAGCTGGTCTCCAACTGGTCCCATGTCTCTCCCTGCCACGTATCATTCTTCATATACTGCACATGTAGTATAATCATATCCAGAGGGCCTCTTATTCTAGCCACACACACACAAACATTACACTCACACATAGTCATGCACTCTAAGACGTACACAGTGTCTTAGTAATGTGGAATGTATTACAAATTGTTCTTTAAAATTGGATAAGTTGAGCCAGTTCACAAAACTGGTCTGTATGATTTGGTTTGAGTGTTTCTAGAGTCCCATCACTGTGAGAAGAAATGTTCCATACACACACACATTTACTTATCTGTCTAAATGGGAAAATTCTGTAAACTTATATTATTTTTATATACCCTATCAGAAAACTTTCTGCATTTTTGCAATTAAAAAAAACCTTATTTATTATATTTTTATAGCATTTTTATAAATGAGGATATCCCCAAAAGGAGGTTTGCTCAGATTTGTCAGGTTTTGCTGACTTTTGGGTACAAATTTCTCCCCAATATATATTATTAAGTAAACACACACCACACACACATCCATATTGGCAAAGGAATTAGCTCACAATGAAACATTAGATGTATCCCTTTCTGTGCTTTCATGGCACTTCCTACCTCAGTATTTGGTCTTTTCATCCCTTTGATAAAGTGTCAACAGTGGTGACAAATTAATGGTTGACCATGGCAAATTGAGTAATTCTCTGAATTCACACAGCCTCCCTTTGATAGCAGTAACACAAAATTGCAATGCAATACTAATAATACCTAAAACAACATGCTACTCTGGGCCATACAGTAGTGATTCTACTGCACATTAAAGAGTTTCGTGCTTCAAAAGACACTCATGCTTCATGTCATGCCTTATACCATCCTATGGTACAATCAGAATAACACATGGCCACAAGTGGATTATTGCTTAACAGCAGCAACAGAAATAATCATGAAAGAACTTATTTCATGTTACATGTTCAATAATTAAAAAGTTAAAGTTATTGAATAATTTATCATTAATAATTGTTAATAATAATTATAATGATTACTCTGCCAAGCAATATAATTGGCCTTGTGTGTTTATGTCTGCCTAGAAATGTAGCATGAATATAAAATGTATGATCACAGATGTGCATTCATCAGCATTTTACATCAGTCTTGATAGTGGCTCAACTAATCAGACTTTTGAATCAAAACTGTTTTATAAGGTTTTATTTCACTCTATTATCTATTATCTATGTATTTGCAGTTATATTGTACTTTTCCACATCGTGGGTTGAAAGCAATGCATTTCGGGATGTGTGTGTATTACTGTAGGCGTGCTTAAGATTATGCACTAGGGAGTGTATTTGTGTGCATGTTGGGTTCATTTGAGGAACTCTTCCATTTAGTCTTAACCAGACAGCACCACAGCTGTGAGCTCAGGTTTTTCTGAAATTCACAGCTTTCACAGACTTTCATCTAGCCATCTTTATATTTATCTGTTCATGGTATAGTATTTATCAATGTACATACGCAGAAAGGGAATAAACCATACACATTCATGCACATGTTCCAATGTTTGCCCCTGACCCAGGTTACTGTCTTGTAGCATAACAGTCTGTTTTTTACGACTGACTGTAATGAGTTCCAGGCTGTATTGCAGGCTGATAGCATTAGCCTACTTCTGTGTTAACTCCTTCCTCCCATGCAAATCCAGATTCCATCCTGGAATAAGCCCCATAAAGCCCAGCACTCTTCTGTTACATTCTCTTTCTGTTGAACTCACAAGCAGGGTGAAATTCATGAGCTGAGAGCTGCACAGTCATAGCTAAACAAACTAAACAAACCTTCCTGCATTATTCATGCCCACATTCCACAAGGGTTTGGGACCAGGTCATCGTAATTCTCCTCCATCCCATGCAGCCCTGTAGCTATATGGACAGCATGTTCATTTCATGTTCTCTGTGGAACTGTTTTTATTGTTTGTCCGTCTATGTGCTCTGAGTAATTTCTAAACTGGATTCCAGGGCATGACTGGAGATTGGGCACTAAGCACTTTTCCTGTCATACTCTGGTTTCTATGATTTTTCCTTGCTTTTCCAAGCCTGTCCACTCTGATCAGTCTTTCCTCATGCTGTGTTTGCTCCCCATGCTCAGACATGACTGAAGGATTTACTTTCACATCTGCTGCACAAACAGATCTTTTGTTTTTCTGTCTGTCCCTGATGTTCTCTTTCAAATAATGTCCCTTCTCACAGCACCCCTTCTCTCTTACTCTCTCCAGCTCTCCTCCCCATTTGCTTTCTCGAAAGACTCTCATATTCACAGTCGATCACGCTGATGAAACTCACTGTAACAGTTATATGTCAATGCATAAGTATCTGTATAAAGCAAACACTGATTTATGTACCAACATCAGCCTGGCAGAACATTCTCAGATAAGATTAAGGAATGAGAGATAGTGTGTAGAATTATTATCCTGCTATGTTAATCACCATTGCATGGCATCTTAGCTTCTGTTTAAACAATGCTAACAGTGCACAAAGTTGGTTTGGCATCTTATCTGGTAGAGCATTGGGTTGGAGCACAATGGTTGTGGGTTCGATTCCAGAACACACATAATGATAAACAGTATAGCCTGAATGCATTGTTAGTCACTTTGGATTAAAGCATCTGTCAAATGCATAAATATAAATGCTAATGAGAACTGTCAACACGTGGGATTAAATTATTGCTTTTCAGGGTTTTACTTTATAAATCTCACCTTCTTTGTTTGTAATGCTCTACAGGCAATCCTTGGATCCAAGGAATTGGCAGAAAAAGTAAGTTGTTTTAAATAAGTCAGCAGAAAAATCTGTTGTTTCTATGTGTCATAACCAACAATAGACAGGCTCAAATTATGAAGCTCTGAACCATATAACAGGCCCTGCAGGCTCCATCCAATAACTATATAAACTGCAGGCTGAGTTGCAGTGGGAGAAACATTGACACAAACCCTGACAAACACAGATAATTTACTACTGATAGCGTCAGAGCATTTTGTCTGTTATTATACTGTCTGGATCTGGAGAACTTGTGTTTGCTGGGTAACTGTGCTGCTCTGGCACAACGTGAGAATACCGCCCATGTTTCGAATATGAAACTCCTGTTCCTTCTCTGCACCCACTCAAAAATCCTTCTCTTAGCTCATTCAATAGAAAAGCATTAACCTGCTTTCAACTGACATGAAAATGGCACCGTACGATTGCAATGAGAGTGGGGATTTTTCGGTTTTGTGATGATTCTCCTAACTAAAGAACAGATCAATGTGCACCCCATCCCCCCCAGAAAACATCATGGGGCAGAAAAAATTACTAATAGTAAAATCGCACTACATGTGCTAGTCATTCAGAGTTAATAGTGCACCTTCGGCTCAAATTTATGTTATAAGAACATTTTCCTAACATTTCCATTAAGTAGTAAAAACATTAAAAAATTATATTTTATAAGTTCTAGCAAAGTTCAAAATGTCCAGTTTAGACAATGTGGTTATAAGTTATTTAAATGTTTTTTAATTCTATAACTTTTAAAACGTTCCACTAACTACTTAAGAATAACGTCTTTGATGTATATGATACATAACGTTAAAAAAACATTCTACTAATGTTACAGAATTACTGTTTTTGATAACTATGAGAGACCTTTTAAAGAGCATTAGCTAGCGTTCTGAGAACGTTTCAATAGTTGGGAAGCTGGTTAACCAAAGCTGGATTGCTAGTTAGGATAGTTAGGAAGCCAGGTAGAAGCATCAGCATATAAGCACCATTGAAAAAGTCACTAAACCTTTCCTACAACTATACAGTCTCTAACAGTAGAAATGTATTGATTTGTGTGAACAGAAAAAATATGCTGAAAATCTAGCGTGTGCCTCTGGAAAGTATGACTCAGCCAGTGGTTCTCCGAGGTGCAGCGCAGAACGGCCCCTTCCTCTCCACCTCTCTTACCTCACCACATCAATGCGTGTTAACCGCCTGTTGGCTAAGCAGGAAGACTGACACGAAGGGAGGCAGATTTTGTTTTAATTGAGCTCTTCTGCTAAAAGCTATCAGCTATTTATAACTTATTTAGCTCCGCACGTCCTCCTCATCTCCTTTGTAGCATTGCAGCTGCAGTCAGAGTACGCTGCCGTGAGGATTCTTCTGTTCCTATTGATCTTTTTCTCCCATGAGAGAAATGCAATGGGCTAAAATGCCACGCAGACCCGGTCCTGCATTCCTCTGCTGTTTAACCTAATGTTTCACTGCCACCCACAGGCCAACATATGTAAGAACAGCAAATCAAAGGCAGTATATTGTAATCTTTCACTTATACAGATGGAGATGCAATACAGTATAAAAATCCCCCATCCCATCATGTTCCATGAACAAGGAACAACTTGTTTTTTCTTTTTCCTAGTGTGCAGGCTGTGTTTTGCTCAGTGAGGAAACGAGTGTGGGTATACACATTCAGTATGTCATACAGTAAATGCGGCATGTACAGTGTGTAGGCAGCCTGCAGGTTTGGCATGCATGTGTGTGCATGAGTGCTGCGTCCACTGTTATTTGCCCTTGGAAATAGAACATTTATCACAACTCGGCAAGAATCAGCAACACTTGAAGAATATTAAAAAGGTTGGCAAGACACTCTGCTGCTTTTGAAGTGTTTGAAAACAAAAGCTGGGCTGTAAAAGGCAGCACTTGCACTTGCAAAACACAGATTCACTATAATGCACCAGTGCTTTAATGCATTGTGCCCAGATTTACAGAAGTACATGCTGAGTTTTCCAGATGTTTTGCACAGTGCCAAGAATTGATTTCTGCTTTCACAATATTTTGCTTAACCCGTCACAATCTCTGTTTCAGTTTTGCATGTACAAAATGCCTCTGGAAATCATGTCAGCACACTGATTTTATGTTTCTTTTTTCTTTTGTCCCTGCTAAAAAGACCAGCTTAGACCAGCATGAATTTCCATCCTGGTCCAAGCCGATTTAGGGCTAATGTTATTGTGTTTTTACAATGAATTCTTGATTGCATTGCAGGCGATCCAGGAGGGTTTTGCAGGTCAGAAAGGCTCCAAAGGAGATAAAGGAGATCGGGTAAGACAAGGAGTTTGAATTGAATCATATTATGTTAAATATACATAAAGCAAATGAAGGGATTCAAGTGTTTGTGTGCAAAATGTGATAGCACCTCCCACTCTCTGTCCAGGCATGCTGGGAATAAATGACTGCAGCGCTGTTTATTTTGGCATATTTTATAAATGCCTCATTAGAAACTAGATTATGTGTCAGTGATGCTGCTTTGACAACTATTGGAAACTTTCATTATTGCTGGCATCATATCTTAGTTTATTAATAACATCCATAAATTACCCTTTGTGAGGACAATATTAAGAAGGCTGACATCTCTGTTGCTTAAAATACTGTACAGTAATGCTTGTGATGGTGATTTATTTTTTGGTGTGCTGTTCCTTTAAATATCCACATATCAATTGTGAATTTTTTGATTCTGCAGGGTTTGGACTGCACAGGTGCTGGAGTTCCTGGACGAGTGAGTTGATGTGATCACTGAAAGAAAAATTACCTTTCTGGCATTGACTAATACTGAGTGATTGTGAAAGTTATAAATGGACTGTTTTTGAAATGAAGAGAAAATGGTTTGTGCTCTTGTGTACTGTACAGCGTGGTTCGAAAGTTTGGATGCTGTGGTCCACCATTGGTTTTCACCAATGGTGAAAATGCCTTTGATAAATTATCATTTGATAAATTATTCTTTATTGCAAGATAGAATGACAACATAAACATTCTAAGTACAAAGGTACATAAGCAGTATGCAGTTGTTTTTGGTCCCTGTATTGTTTTAATAGCATGCACACAAGTTGGCTCAATCATTGTTCGTGGCTGTGGTGTAAACCTATTGGCAGCTTAAAAATCCAAACACATTAGACTAGGACATTTTTCCTGTATTGACATATCTTCTATTAAACCTCAAAGTTTTTAAATACTTATTTTTTATTTAACATCAACATTTCTTCAGTACATATTTTCAAATCCTAAAACTGTCTAATTATGTCCAGGTTTTAATTAGATTTTGATTCTAGATTTTCATTGTGGTCTCAGTCTTTTGAACACAGTTGCTTGTGATTTAGTTACTTGGATGATTTATCTGTGTATTTCAGTGCTCAGAAGGTTCTAAGGGGGAGAAAGGAGAGAAGGGTGAATCGGTAAGTGTGTGTGCTATCCCTGTTAGAGAGAGTTCAGCAATCGAATTTTTGTTGATTGGGCTTCACTAAAGCAGGTGGGATATCTTGATACTCTTTCTGGCTATTGATTCACTCATTCTTGTCTTGGCAGGGTCTGCCTGTCAATTGGGGAGAAGCTATAGGTGTGAAGGTAAATGAATGTAGCTCCGTTTGGTATGATTGTATTTGCATGTTACAGCTTCCTATTTATTTCTCTCTCTGTTTCATTTTCACTGCCTTCAGGGAGACAGAGGTCAGAAAGGCGAGGTCGGAGCTCCAGGTGTGGCTGGAAATCCAGGCAAAGATGTAAGTAAGATGCATAGAGTGCATACATGCTCATATTTATCCTCAGATTTATTTACATTGTGTATGCATATTTCTCTAGGGCCCTTTTAGAGTTCAAAGACATGTTGTTATATCTCGTTGTCTCGTTGCCAGAGTGTATTCATACAAATGGCAAAGGCTGTATAATCTATCACAGGCACAATATGTCTCTGCATAAATTATAATATTCCTGTAGCTCAATTGGTAGAACATTGTGTTAGCAGCGCAAAGGTCGTGGGTTTGTTTCCCAGGGAACACATAATTTGTACTGATAAATTGTATACCTTGAATGCACTGTAAGTTGCTTCTGCCAAACACATAAATAAATGTAATTTTTAAGTGGATGCGAGTGTCTCGATTCTTGTCCTGTTGTTCAGAGTGGCATATATTCACAGTGCTCTGCCGTGAAAGCCATTTAAAGGAAGCATTATGCATTAAACTCTTACCCAGAAGTCGATGCTTCTTTTTTTTTCTTCTCATTAGATATCTTTTGGGTGTCTTCTTAAAGTCTTAAAGCTACATAGATTACATAAGCCAACAAAGACTCACAAATCAATGCAGCCTCATTGATTCTTTTAAATGGATAGTCAGATCGCATTAAGCTTTTCTGTTCTACATACAGACCATGTTAAGAGGATGTGGAATATGATTTAGCTGGAATCTGGAATTTGCTTTAAACTGTTTATCTGTCTAAGCTTTAAGTCACCGGCAAACTGAACTGGTTTAATTCTTGCTGCAGGTTATTTTTTGTTTGTATATGTGATTTTTCTACTGCCAGGAGCTTTTGAATGAAGTCAAGCTAATGATTCTGTATTGGCTTTGGCTGTTACAGGGTCGAGCTAATCCTGTTTGTGTGGTGGGCCCTAAAGGACAAAAGGTAACGCTAACTGATCCTCTGTCACTTCATTGCGAATTCATTTGATGGTTTTTAAAGTGTTCCTGTAGCTCAGCTGGTAGAGCATTGTGTTAACAGTGCAAAGGTCACAGGTTCGGTTCTCAAAGAACATGCATACTGATCAAATGTATGGCTTGATTGCACAGTAACATGTATAACAAATGTGAATATTCAGTTTTATTAATAGATTATTTAAAATTTAATTCATTATCATTATCTGAAGTGGTTATAATGTATTTGCTGGTGTCTCACAGTGGTGTTGATTTGACAGGGTGTTCCTGGTACAGTGGGACCAGAGGGACTTGCAGGAGAACCGGGCCCTCCAGGGCCTCCTGGACTACCTGGGGTTGGCCAACCAGGACCACCTGTAAAAACTTGCTATTCATTACTTACAGTCTTTCCAGACAGTTTTAGGGCTTTATATATTTATACATTTTGATGTAATAAATTTTGGATGTATTCTCTAGTGTACTGTTTTCAAATTTATTGGAAAAACAACATTCAAAAATAGTGTTACATTGCAATCTAATGTCTGATTTAACGGATAACAGCAGCTAATGAAACAAATGTTATGAGAATATACGAAAACTGACTTTGTGCAACAATCGAATATGTAATCTTTTTTCAGTTTTTGTTTTGCCAGTGCCAGAAACTACAGTTTCTCACTGTTGTTTATTTTAATTAAAAAAGTTTATATGCAAATTTTAATATGCAAAATCTAAAAATATTCTGTGCAGCACACAGAATGCAAGTTGCCGGTGTTTTAAACACTGTGTTCCTATCACAGGGCCCTGAAGGACTCACTGGATCTAAAGGGGACAAAGTAAGTTTATCATTACATGCTTTCTGTATCAGTCTTTGTTAATCACAGAACTACTTAATCAGAATTAGTTAAAAAAAAACACCTGAGTTACCATAGCAACTGCCAACTGACCAATCGTGAATCATCACACCTGTACGGTTCTCTTGTCCAGTTAGCTAACCATGCTGAGAATTTCATGCAGGAACAGGTTATAATTGTACCAAACAAAACTGTCCTAATGGAAATTAGTAAATCAGTTACTGGTTGGTCAATGTTCTCAGAACTGTTTAGCCTGATGATTAAATCTGTACCATTAGCTATCATGTTCTGTCTCTTGTAATGTTTTGCACTATTATGATTACAATTATTTAATTCTCTGCATGTCTAGGGGGATTCTGGAATACCTGGTAAAGATGGAAATCCTGGAGAACCTGTAAGTACATCTGTGCTCATTTGACTTACAGAGAACTGTCAATGTAAACTGATAGGCATGTGCTAAACTGATAAGACAGAGAACCCAGATTATCCTAAATTATTAACGTTATCCTGATTGTTCTATTACTATGAGGAACAAAATGGGTTTACTGTCATCAACACTACAATTAGTTTAATTACCACTGCAGCTATCAGCGCATAATTTGCATTTGCAACTCAATGAGCTTTTGCAGTGCTAATCTTCATGCATACCCAATAACCTGTTTTGTTTTGCCGACAGGGTCCAAGAGGTCCTTGGGGACCTAAAGGCGAGAAGAGCTAAGCTGATGCGAAATCAACATTAAAAAAAATGGTCTTTCCTTTAAACTATGGTGAATGTTAGGAGAGTCACGGTGGTATAAATGATTGTGTTATTTTGATAATACATTAATTCATTTTTCTTAGGGAGAACCATGTGAGGCGTGTCCAGTGGTCTCTGCAGACCCTGGAAACACCGTGGCCCTTCAGGGCAAGGCAGGGCCTAAAGGAGAACCAGGGGCCCCAGGCAAAGGAGAACAGGGTCTGCCTGTGAGTTTATCATTGAAGGCATTACTGTATTTTATGCATTTATTTATATTTGTGTCAGAAATTGCTCACTGATTCATTTATTCACTCTTCATCTTCACTTTATAGTGCATACCACATCGCTCACTATTTAGGGGAAGAGTGAGCACAAAAGGAATTGAAACATAACTGGTTTAGGTCTTACATGCCAAAATATTGAATTTTGCTGCCTGGCTGAAGAAAGTCTTAGTGTAACGTCCTTAAACTGCTTTTAACACCCAATACTCGTATTTGATTTCACTGTCTTTTGACACTTGATCATTGTGAAAAGAACCTGCGGACGACACCATTCACCTCAGTGGATGTGCCACTTTTATGCCAAGCTTGATGACACCTGCTGTTGTTGTATTGAATGAGCAATGCTGTCCCTATTTCACCACCTTTCACATAATCTGTCTTACTTCATTATAGCTTTAGGGACCACAAGTCTCTCCCATCACCTATGGAATTCTCCCTGCTTTTTTACTTTAAAGCACAGGTCATTTCCCTCTGTTATAGTGTCAAATTCAAAACTAAGGTGTCTATCTTTTTAGGCCATTAAAAGTTCTTTCTGTTCCTCAGAGTGAGATAGATAGATACAGGCTAAGAGGATCCTACACAGCACACAGTAATGCACTTGTTTGCATTTCTCCATAAAGATTTTCAATACTATCACAATCTATTCCTCATAGAGAGTTAAGGGACATATACAGAGCATGTGGGCAGCAGAATGTGATGCTGTAATTGCAGGACATTTGCAGTGGAGTAGTTGCGGTTAGCTGAGGCTAATGCTGATATTTTAATATGCTGCTTTTTTATAGGGTCCCACAGGGCTGAATGGCAAATCAGGAGAAAAGGTGTGTGTTTACTGCATCCTACTGCATTAAAACTTGTATAACATCTGCTGATCTTAGGAGGCATGTCATAATTAATGTTATCATAATGTGTCACTGTAACTGCACTGGTAGAACATGGTGCTAGTAACACCAAGGTCATGGGTTAGATTCCCAGGGAACACACATACATGGTATTTCTAATTTCAAATAAAAGTGTGAAACGTCAGCTTGTAATTGCCATACATGTTTTAAATTGTGTGGCTTTTTAAAGGGGAGAAGTTAAGCTATTGCTTTTCAAAGCATTCAGACTTTATCACCTGGTGGATGATAACATGGTAAAAAAACTCCAGACTTACAATGAAGGGTTCTGAGTCATAACTAGGGACCAGAGTACCTAGGGACTTGGTCTTTTTTGAGATGAGCCATTCAGCAATGATCTTTACAACTCTGTGACCCTAATAATTAATTGGACTGTTTTGTGTGCTACTGTACCTTTAAAAAGTCTGTAAATACCCTCTTTGCATGTGAAAAAAGTAACAACATTATGGAGTAATGGTATACATCCTACTTCCTCCGGATTACTGTTGCTGACTGGGCCAAGCTAAATTCTACAGTACTGTTGATGTGTGAATGTGGTAATGTTCTCATCTTTGTGATGCCACGAAACCAGCAACTGCTTACATTGTATTTTATAAGATCAAGCAAAAAATCTATTTGACCACTTTTAAAACAAGAAGCGAAATGCAATTTGTAGTTAGCAAAATGTAGTTACTTTGGTTTTGGACTTTGCATTAGCAAATGACCATTAGTTGATTTATTTGGTCTATTTTTATAGACTGTTTAATCCATTTCTGGGAATCTTTTACCAGTGCAATCCAAACTACACAACACACACACACACAAATGCACACATAAACTGACAGCTGCATCCAGTTGGAGAGCTTTTCCTCAGAAGTCAGCAAATGCGTTTTTTAAAAACTAGAGCACGTTGCAGTATGTATTCCAGACTAAACTTCTGCCTGCTTTTTCAAGTGTTGAATTACTAAAAGTGTCACACAGTGTATTAATCTTACAGGCTGTGTCTCACTTGTTGTGTCTATGGTTCTGTCACAGGGGGAGCCAGGAGCAAATGGGGCCAAAGGAGAAAAGGTGAGTCTGTAGTTTGAAGTCTTGGTGAACAAGATGAAAAATCTCTCCCGTCTGTGAATATGTGGCAATGTAACTTAATTTTGAACCAAAACTTCTCAAAGTCTTAGAGTCTCTGATTCTTTGTGTCACAGGGTGAACCTTGTACTGGCTGCCCTACCTTCGAAAATCATCCAGCAGGCATTCTGAACAGATCTCAGAAGGGAGAGAAAGGAGATCCAGGCATTGGACAGAAAGGAGAACAGGTGACTGTGATGGAGTGGCACTGATTTTCCTGTAGCTTAACTGGTAGAGCATGTTTCTAGCAACACCGAAGTCATGGGTTTGGATCTCAGGCAGCACACACTAATAAAATGTGCAGCTTGGAGTTGCTTTGAATAAAAGCATCTGCCAAATGCATAAGTCATGTAAATCCTCATTTTTTTAACCTCCACATCACTTCCTCCCACACGTCCAGAAATGCAGAAAAATGCAATGCAAACAGTTTTTGATTCCACTTCAGTGGTCTCAAAGGAGTATGCATAGATTCATATATTGGCTCATGCATAATCCCAGACAACTCTGATCTGTGTAACTCAGTGCATCTGCCTCAGAAATAAGCCTCGGGCACAAGCGCTTTTAATAAATGATTGTAACGACAGATTGGGGAATTAATCAGCCAAGGTTAGCTTTCATTTCATGTCTGTAAAACAAGAGAATATGCAGTGATATTACTCTCTCTTTTCTCTTGTTTCTCTCCATCTCTTTCTACCTGATATTCATGCACACTTGTACAGGGAGATCCTGGTCCTACTGGCCTTGCTGGACTGAAAGGTGAAAAGGTACAGAGCTTTCTAGAAACCTGCTGGTTTTGATTCTGCATGGATATTTATATTGTAGAAAGCTGCTGTTTTTTTGGTTCTATTGTTGTTGACACTGTAATTGGCACATACATGCATACATACATGCATACCCCAAAAAGTATTTGTGCATAGTTTTAAATGCAAAAAGGAAGGTGATTTGTAAAATGTATGTATAATGTATCAAATCAGATCACAGAATCACACTTCACTGGTTGTCAGTTATGTTCGTAGTTCAGGTGCTGACCTACACTTGTGGTTACTCTGCTAAGGCACCTGTGTGAACTTGAATTTAATAAGAGTCATACAGCTTATCAAAACCAAATATGTTTTGGCACAAATGTGCAAAAAAGTATCATTTTGTAAACAATCCTTAGTAGAGCAGACCTGTACATTTAAAAAATAATATTGACAGGTGATGGTCTCATGCTGTTGACACCCTGTTTGGTTATAGGGTAATGCTGGCAGTAAAGGAAACGAAGGAAAAACTGTGAGTAAGCATTTTTTTACAAAGTTAGTCTGGGGCAATAATGTCTGTTTTGTAACTTGAGTCTGTTGATATTTTAAGGGTAAACCTGGACCAAGAGGACAGAGTGGGAAAGATGGAAATAAAGGAGCCAAGGTGATTATGCTGATAAAGATTTTGTTACCCTGCATTATTTCTAGTGTAAATGTAAAATTAGCCAGCATACTGCTTATCTTAATTAAAACCTCATCAGAGAGCCAGATATTCCACAGTGGAAGATTAATGCCATGTCCAATCAGCAACGATAGGACAAGTTTTCATAGACAAGCAACTTGTCTGTTCACACTGTACATGAACCTGCTGTTGCAATCATAGCATATCAGAAGATATTTGGTGTAATGATGAGATTTCCCTGTGTGTGGAGCTACCTAATCTGATGCTACTAAAATTGATCACCTAACGCCTGGTTAGGACACAGTGTAAGATTAAAATCTTACTCAGCTGGAGAAATTGCAGAAAACACAGCTAATCTTAGCTTCTCTTAGTAAAAACATCCTGGTTCCCACACAGAAATTGGGATCATTCAAGGTAACTTGGTCTGTAAGGGGACTGGAAGAGAACTGACTGTTTTAAATGAAGAGACATGCTGCATATACATTGCATATTTATATATAATGAGTTTATTTTATAAATGTATTTTTACAGGGTGATGCAGGTCAACCTGGTATAGGAGCAGCTGGTCCAAAAGGTGAAAAGGTGAATAAAAGCCTTCAGAGTTTTCACAGATACATGGGCCGAATACTAAATGTGCTCTGTACCTAAGGGGGACTCATGTGGTGTGTGCGACACCACTGCCTCTGAGGTAGTAGGTGACCCACCTACGATAAAGCTCACGGGGGAACGTGGCCCTCCAGGACGGACCCCCAGGACCACCTGGAGAAGGCGTTGAGGGCAGACAGGTAAACTTTACTGCATTATGAGAGTGTATTTTGTGGTGTTTGTGGTATGATGATGCTTGTTCTCAGTGTGTCTGTGGTGCAGTTTTGAATCTGAGGAGCCCAAAACTCACCTTGCTGTTAAAATGATGTCTCAACAGGGATCGCCAGGTATACTAGGGATTAAAGGAGAGAAAGTATGTTTTTTCTTAAAATTCATGCAGTCCAAAAAAATATCTGTACTGGATTTTTAGGCATTAGGTAACATAATTCTGTCCTTAGGGTGATCAGGGTTTACAAGGAGATTCAGGTGTTGCTGGGATACCTGGAGCCCCAGGACCTCAAGGAGAACCAGGGAGGAACGGCCTTGACGGAGTGAAAGGAGAAAAGGTCAGAGCTGCGTATCGTTGATCATATGGTCACATAATAATTACATTGCAGCAAATTACACTTCATCAGGGGTATTAAAATAATACTTTTATCATGTTGATGTAATAGATTACACCTTATATAAAACTGCACAAAATATGACAAAATATCTTTCCAGGTTAGCATTCTGAACCATCTGTTTGAACTGGATTTCTGCTCCCATGTGATTTAAAAACCTGAGTCTTCCCTCCTGTTAATGCAACTGTGTGTGTCTGTCACCAGGGAGACGCGTGTGACAGCTGTCCATCATTCCCTGAAGGACACGGCAATGTGGTTGGCTTACCAGGACCCAAGGGAGAGAGAGGAGAACCAGGTTTGCCAGGGCAGGGTAGAGATGGGAAACAGGTAAAAAGTTTTTCTTATTAAAAGTCTCTTTCAGTGTATTTTAAACTAAGTAGTAGTGTTTGCTAAAACAAGCATAGGTATTACTATTGGTACCTGGGGTTGTGGGGTTTGTTTTAAACATTTAATCCTAAAATCTGTGATGCTGTATCTCAAATTATATGGCCTGTTGAGGAGAGATGTGCTATTAAGCAGTCAGACTTACATCAGGTGGATCAGGTGGATGATAAAGTTAAAAAATATCCTTTGACTTACAGGGACATGAGCCATAATTTGGTACCAGAATATCACAGAGACCTGGGTGTGAGCTGTTTTGACCATGCTAAAAACACCTCCAGAACCTTAGTATCTGCATAGCAACACCCTAGCAACCACCCACAACATCCTAGAATCATGGCCATGAGTTTTGCAAAGGCTAGAACCACAGAAAATGTAAAACAAAAATGTTGCTATCGAACACTGCATTGCGGCTGAATATTAACAGTGTCACATTGTCAAACAAAACACAGCAAGCCAGAAGTGTACAGTAAATTATAAATGAGGTTAACTGTCAAACAGACAGCGGCGATATTTAAATCAGTGTGACTTAACTCAGCATGGCAGCAAGTTTGATGGCTAATACACAGTGCCTGTTGCCAAATATCCTTCTCAATCTGGAGGTCTGCTTTGTCTGCATTCTGTAGGGTAAACCAGGAGCACCAGGTGTACAGGGACCTCCAGGACTTAAAGGAAGCCAGGTAAAGATATAAGCCCTGCTGATGTGCATAGAGCTTTCGCCTGACTGAGGGATAAGAGTAAGTGTGGCTATTGTAATTTAGGTTTGTCCGTCCCAATGTTTATTTCATTAGGGTGATGCTGGACCTGCAGGCATTGGCCTTCCTGGACCACAGGTAAATGATGCTACAGAAATCAGTCAAAATTATTTTAGTTGAGTGCATGAGATTCATAGATTATTGCTTTGGTGCTAATTTGAAAGAAAAGTGCAGGCCTTAGCTGTATTTGAGTAATTCTTTTAATGGCACTTTCTAACTTTTTGACATTTTCACCCAGGGTGAGCAGGGACCTAGAGGTTTTTCCGGAGCTGCTGTAAGTGCACATAAACTCTCTCTCCTTTTTGTATTTTCATGCTGAAGTGTTTGATTATGCAAATTAGAAGCTGGAGTAACAGTTTGTGAAACTTTTGAATTATCTATAATTTTGCATTAATGTCTCAGAAAAGAGTGATCTGATTTATCTGAGTTATGGTAATAAAAACAGCCCTGTTTAATAAACAACATGTATAACCTTTTATATTGTTAATTTTTATGGCAAAAATGATTTGTTCAATGCAAATTGTGGCTGCTATTTTATTATTTGCTGACAGGTTTATTGCTTTTGATTTGTATGTACTGTTAACAAATGTGGAGTCACAGTGACATCACACTAGAGCTTGTGATGCAACCACAGTCTTGTTTTCAGGGCTTGTTTGGCTATTGTGATAATATTTGATCAAATTTGGTATTCTCGGTTATTGTTCATGTGAACTCTGGTATGATTCACAACTGATATTAATATAGTCTGTCTTAACTGTGGAAAAAATGTTGTGATGACAAATGATGACAAATAATTCCACTCACAGTTCTACAAAACTATCTCAAAATAAATTGCTTGCATTCTGAAAACAGACACAAGTGCTGGTGTGTTTGTGTCAAGTGTTTGTGCTAAATCCAAAGAACAAACAGTTTAATACGTTTTTCAATAGCTTTTGTGGTAAACAAAATACTCATGGTGGTACTCATATTGATGAGATGACAACATCACAATTTGGACCCCAAAGAACTATGTGACAAGAAATGCACTAGGGCAGGAATGAGAGAGAGGTGGAATTAAATCAAATTGTAAATCACAGTGTGACAACAGCCTAAATGTGCCTTACAGGGTCCTGAAGGACCACAAGGACCCTCAGGGCCAGTGGGACCCCCAGGACAGAGGGTAGGTCTCTAACACAATCACAAAGTAATTTTCAGGTGAAACTAGACCTTGGATCTTCCCTTAATTCCGTCTTCATGTTTTCTTTGATATTAAAGGGTCCAAAGGGAGAAATAGGACCACCAGGGCCACAGGGGCCAGCAGCCACTGGACCAACTGGACCGCCGGTAAGCACAGGTGTTGTGAGATAATGTGATCTCATTAGTATTCGTAAGTAAAGAGAGGCTAAAACACACACACATTTACAATGTTTGGAAAGACATTAAAATGTACAGTTGTTTAATGTACAGTCTATGTCAGAAAAATACTCATTCATGGTTCCTAAAACATTAAATTTGTGGATTTCATAGATTGATTTGATTAAACATATCAAATTTATTTGACATACTTAACACATTTTTCTAATTTGACATTGTATCAGTTTTATTCTGTGTGATTTTAAAACACAGAACAGATGTGAAAGCGCACACACACAAATTAATAAATGCTTGAAACGTGCTAATGTTACACTGCAACTTTAAAAGTTTTACTTATATTTTATATTTAATGACCTTAAATGATAATTAAACTTTCTAGCCATAAAAAAGACTGTAAATGACTTTACCTTTATTAGTCCCATCTGGATTTCATTTAAAACCACAGTAAATATGATATTTTAAAATCAAGTTTCATCATCATTCACTTTTAAATTACACCACCAGAAGTTTTAAAAAAAGTTTAACCTGCACACAGTTTTTTATCTCTAAAGTTATACATGCATAAAAGGTTTCAGATGATATACATGTATGTTGCAGTGTCCACTCCAACACGCAAAATTCATATATTCACTTAATAATAACTAAAAGAACAAATGAGATCACACTGTGTGAGAAAGCAGAAAGAATAGAGTGTTTTTTGTTTCTTTATATTGTATGCAATTTACAGTATGTTTTCTGTTTCACAGGGCAGGGATGGTGTGCCTGGATCTCCTGGAATTCCAGGACAGGATGGAAATCCCGTAAGGAAATACCTTTGCCTCTCTCCCTCTCTATTCCCTCTATATCATTCCTGCATTTTGTCTACCATTCCTTTCTCTCCTCCACCTCGTTCCCTAATTCCACTTTCTCTCCACAGTGACACAGACTCTTTCATTAACAACTTTGCACAACCGCATCTTCTGTTCTTAAGCGCAGTTCTTTGGAGATGCCATCAAATAAACTTCCATAAGCTTCAAAGACAGTAACGAGAGCTTGTTGTCTTGCCAAAGCTCGTCTCATTAAAAAAGCAAAGACAGCGTCATCTGTTGTTTTTGTGTCTGATGTTAATTACCTGGGGCTTTGTCACAGAGTGCTTGAGGAGAAAATCCAAAGACAGACTCGATCGTCTTTGACTCTCCCTGGATCCCTAACAGCAACACATTGTCTACTTTTATCACGTCACCTGTCGCTGCTTCTCCCTGATTCACGCTCATCTCACTGGCCCTGGAGACTTATACTCAATAACACTGTCTAACTGAGCTTTTGTGTGTGTGTGCTTCTCCTTGTCTTTCAGGGATCCACTGGGCCTAAGGGTGACAAGGTAAGTGTCTGGATCAGTGAGCTGGGGAGGCGATTTGGAGGTCCTTCAAAGCAGTGAGAGTGTGTGTAGAGTATATGAGGAGGCATGTTAAGAGGCCGGTTGTACAGACAGTAACATGCCCAGCCTTAAGACACAAACCAATGTCTAGGGTTGGAATAAAGAACAGGTTGTTACTTAGATTAAAAGAAATAGACAGAATGTTTATAAAATGTTCAGTTCCCTTAACAGTTCTTGATCATCAACATTATTTAGTCAATGTGGATGCAAATTCAAACTTTTAAAATAACTTATAGATTTATTTAATTATAGAATATAATCTATATAATTATAGAATAATTATTTGTTATGGAAAATATACAATATAAGCAGAATGTAGAATATATTTAATAGAATATATTTTTATATAGAATATGGAATAAAGAAAATAAATAGGAAAAATTACATGCTGCTTTCTCAAAAGTGCAATTGAATCTGTAATGGAATCATTAAGGTATGAGAATTGTTAAATGAAATTGGATTCAGAACCAGAATCATTCAATTCTTTACAATTCTCCTCCCTAGAAGTTTTACTAGTTTACTAGTTTTACAAAAGTAAAGTAGCTTAAAAATCTAAATTACTACCAAAATACTATTGTTTGTGTGTAGTATTTTTGTTATTTAAACAAAATATAGATAATGGTGTAATATAGTTATAGGAACAATTATTTGTTGCTCCCTCAAAAGCTCTTAAAGAATCTTTATTCAAATCATTAAGTGGACAGATTCAGAACCCTATGATTAACCCTGTCTGAACCCCACATTGAAGGCAGGACCTGAGTGGATCCAGTTGAGAAGGTGGCGAATATATCTTGTTTTGGCACATCTTAAATTCTGGTCCTGAGCAGTATCTAGGGGCAAAAATAGTATAGAGATCGAGGATGGGATCTTTTGATTCAACCAGTCAGCAAACACTTAGCAACGGCTTAGCAACCATATAGAACACCCTAAAAGTGCATAGCAACACCCTGGTAACAACTTACAGCACCCTAGCATTGCAGCCATGGCTTTCGACTGACATTTTGACACATTTTGTTAACACAAAAATCTAGTTGTCAGATATCACGTTAACCAAAGTGTTTTGTGTGTCATAGGGTGAACCAGGAGAGTGCAACTGTCTGCATTACATATTCCCTGGAACTGGCGGGCCTGTGAGCTAAGGCTTTACTTTATTGGGCTTTAATTAGAAGGAGATTAACACACCCTCTTGAAATATATATATATATATATATATATATATATATATATATATATATATATATATATATATATATATATATATATATATATATATATATATATATATATATACTGCATATGTATATCATATTTTGCAGTATAGAATTTGATTGTTCTTGTTTTGCAGGGTGTCCCAGGTGGTGAGAACAGGTGGCAAGCTGGTCCTCAGGTATAACTGTTTTACTTTTATTCTCTGTGCCCCATTGTTTGTCCCCCAGCCATTCCTCTGCTACATCATACAATTACAATTCAGTTGTACCTACTACTTATCTTTGCTGATTATATGTGCTGCATGTGTTTCAGGGGCCCCCTGGACCACCAGGCCCTCCAGGTCCCCCGGGGCCCCACGGCTTCATTGGAATCCCAGGCCCACAGGTGAGTATGAAACAGATGGAAACTCATATGCCATTGCACTGGCATCGGGGTGAACCCTCTGCTCTTTGTCTGTTTTTTCTCTCTGTTTGTGGCACTTCTGTATTGGGGAGGCCTGCATGGGTAACTAGGGGCTTCGGCTAAAGCTTCAGCTAATTTAAATGCACCAATAAAGTTTTCTGTAAAAGTGCTTTATTTACACAGTAATTCTATAGAAAATAAAAGTAGTAGCAAATAAATAGTTAAAATCACCATTAATTTATAAATAGTAGTCAAATGTAAAGTCACCTTAATTATAGTCATACTGCAATAAATCAGCATGTTAAAGAAGTCATGTAATGTAGTTTGTTAATGTAAAAACAGTTGCACGCTTCAAAGGGGCTTCTGGGAAATGTGGTTAGTGCAGTGGGATGTGCTTTTTGAATGGCTGCGCTTTCTAAAAGTTAATGTAAATATAATTGTAAATAATAGTAAATTAAAAACCATAATGTATGTTTAAAATATTTAAATAAAATTATAAATGTAATGTAATCTTAATTAATACCTTCATTAATTAGTGGTTTGGGAATGTGCTGCTTTTTCTGTTTAAAAACCACACAGAGCTCATGGTGAGGTTGCCCTGTTTAATGTACGTCTATTTTCATTGTGTTATTTTTAAATTGTCATGTGTCAGTTATGTGTCATTTACCCATTAAACCAGCTGAGATATTAAGTTGGTCAGGTTGTCCGGTGTTTAAAATCATAGTTACCATCACTTAAAAGCTGAAGTCCTGAGCAGCCCAACAAGCCAGCATTGGCTCAGCCAATGTCATGAGTTTAGGGCAGGACTCCCTGTCTTTTGGAACAGTGGTAGACAGGAGGTGTGTTCAGGAAATCTTTTTTAAAACGGATATTATTTATGCCATTCTATTAGGGTGACCATAGTGGCGCAGAAACAACACACTTTAACAACACATATTTAAGGAATTCTTAAACTGAACCTTCTTCAGGATCTCACCATGAGCACTGAGTGGTCTTTAACCTGGTATTGTGTTGATTTCCCAAGCCTCAGAAGAACTGAATTAAAAAATAGGCAGAGAAAGGAAAGCAAAATGTAAATGTCTACTCCGAGCTGGAACACAAACCAGGAGAGGGTCCAGAGCTTTGGCTACTTTTCCTCTGCCCCGCTGGAGAAGAACGTGTCCAGATTGTGGCCACAGGCTAAACCAATTCAACCTCAGTTCCTTCTTACAGGGTATCCCTGGCAACGATGGCCTACCAGGGAATCCGGGTCCACCCGGCAAACCAGTGAGTAACCAGACAGGGGGCGGAGCTAGTGGAGTGCAACAGTTTTAATATCTAAACAGCAAGCAAAGGAGCCTGGTTGGTCGACTTCTGTTATAGAAGGGCAGTAGTCTGGATTCTCTATTATCATTAAACCAGATGAGGAAGTTGACAGTTGAGGAAGTTGACAGTGCAGAGACACAGAGCTTGCTAGAGCTGACTTAAAAAGACAATAACAATGAACCAGCTTGTTTATAATACAGAAAGGAACCAGTAAGCATTTATGAGTTGCTTGTGTTGCTTTGTGTCCTTTATGGGCAGTATGGTCCCATTGCCCTTTCAGTGTTAATTTACAGTCTCCATGGCTTTGTGTAATTGTAAACAATGCCATTGTGTAGAGTTATGGTTAGAGTATCCATTGCCGAGTGATTTGCAGTACAGCGAAAGCCATTAGATCTTTGGTTGAAAGCAGGATTTCTGCATTTATGGCACTGCCTCTCTGCACGCTTATTTTCTCAGCTGGCCAGAGTCCTATCCAAGAGTCAGAACTGTGGGACTCCTGCCTGCTGCAGAAATTTGGCTGGACCTCAGTCTGGCCCAGCACTGCTCCACTTCTGTCAGCAGATTCCTACCACCAGGTTTCTCCAGAGCACAATCAGATAAAATTTATCTGAACCATGTTATCCGTTTAACTCTCGTTTGCCAAGCTTCTAGGTCAGCTCATTAATATGCTAATTAATTCAATATTAAAGCCAATCACTAAATAGGTAAATTAAACAAGTCATGTAGAACATGAGAAGTTTGGATAGTCCTTACAAAAACATTGGTTCAGAAACAAAGAAACCCATTTGCATATTAAAAATGTCATTATAGTAATCTGCATTAAAACAGTAATTACACTAGTTTGGAACAACTCTAGTGGATGGTGGAGTGTAGTTCTCTCCATTTGAGAGGTCCCACAATAAAAGCACTTAATGATGGCAGCTCTTTACACAGCCACAGAGAGCCCAGAGTTTTGCAGACCAACCAGTGGTGAGAGGAGGTGATGTTGATGAAGTACATCAATATCTGCCCACACAACCTTTAAGAGCAACTGAGGAGCACTCTCATCTTCAGCCAAGCTCTCTGATTCAGCTCTTAGTTAGGGTAATATGGTCCTCTTTACTAAAGAAGGGCCAAATGTGGGCCCAAAACCAAAAGTGTATTTGGTTTCTTAAAATGTCTTAAAATACTTGAATTTAATCACATACTTCATGTGTAAGATTCCATATCAGTTTGAGGCATGACATGTGGAGTGGTTGGACTTTTTTTTAAAGGACTGTTTTTCTGTTTTGATTTGTGCTCTGAAATTATTGCTTTTTAAACTGATGTGTAAAAGCAACTTCTTATCCGAGCTGTAAATGACAGATAGCAACTCTGCAACTAATTATGATATTTTCATTTACAAGATTATAGATGCAATTAGTCAGTAAATTGTTGTGAAATGACAGCTTAATAAATAGCAGTACAGTAAGAAGCAGTGTAAGCAGAAATCATTTGTCACATTAATGTATTTTCTGAACAAAGAGTTTTTGGAATAATTTCATGGAAAATAGTTACCCTATTAAAATAATGAGATTTGTATTATTGAAGATATAATATAATCTTGAATATTTGTCATGTAGAT
Organism: Chromobotia macracanthus; assembly: GCA_036877525.1. Classification (NCBI taxonomy): domain Eukaryota; kingdom Metazoa; phylum Chordata; class Actinopteri; order Cypriniformes; family Botiidae; genus Chromobotia; species Chromobotia macracanthus. The sequence continues at coordinate 6,107,694 of JAZGTH010000069.1, forward strand.
CCGTGTATAAGTCAAGGGCACATTATTGCCTTGGTCTCACTGAGCTACTATAGCTACTTTCTTTAAAACTTCAGATAACAATTGCTCATACAATTTTTGTGAAATCAAGCAGGGTTTGATACAGTCATGATACCTTATTCATGTTTTCTGTCTGCTCCACCTCACAGTCTCTTATTGCCCTGCCTCAAGATGCACCCTCCCCAGACAAGGTAAATATGCATTCTACCCTACACGCATATCTATGTACTCTATAGATGTCTTTGTGTGTGGCTTTTAAGTATGCATGTGCAAAAAAACATATTATCTGCCTGTATGAGGTGTATAGAAATATATGAACACAAATGAAGACATTTAAAACACATTTGTTTTAAATGTGAATAACTGCAGATCCTTAGGCTATTTCATATTTCGTACCACAATAGCAAACATATGGCTGCATTTACTGTAGTAAAATCATGGTTAATCATGGGGTTGCTATGGTTTTACTACAATTACTATAGTTAAACTAGGGTTACAGTAGTAAGACTGTATAATTTTGTGGTTACTATGGTTTACTACAATAACTGTAGGTATACTATGGTTACTGTAGCGAAATCATGTGCTATACCACATTTCTCTTAAATGCAATTTAACAAATGCAACAGCATATCTTGTGTATACTGTAGACTCTATTTGCATGTAATGTGGGTGTGTGCTCTTTGCAGTGTGTACACGCGTGTGTTTCTAACGTGTATGCTTTACTGTAGGAGGGGTGTGGAGAATGTTCTAAGGGCCTACCAGGTGTGCCCGGCATGGCTGGAGCTAAGGGCGAGAAGGGAGATCAGGGCAAGCCTGGTGTTGTGCCTTTAGAAGGGTGTGAGCGGGTGAGAGGCATGACAATGATGTAATTGTTATTAAATAGACAATGAGTCTGGGTTTATGTCAATAGCATTCTCATTTGCTGTATGTAGTTACTTGCCATTTGAATTCAACAGTGTCTCTTACGTTTGCTACATATAGAGCTGTTAGAATGCACACAGGTTGTAATCACACCTCTGTGGTCACTTTTACAGTGTCTAGAGCAACTGCAGAAAGAGGAAGCACCGAGTGGACCTGTGAGTTTGTGGCACAATCAATGCTTTGCTTAAAAGTCACAAATGAGATTCTCTTAGACAGCAGTGGGATTGCATGGGAGAGTAACAGAAACCTTTAGCTGCATCTCGGATTTTTCTCTCAAGATACAGACCTCAGTAATCCCACAAGTCTCAGTTACGAAGAAATATCAACAGTATCTCATGATGTGCTCAGATTTGCAGAGATACTAAGGTCTGCAACAGTCAAAAATTTTAATATGAATGCACTTTGTCTCAAACAATTCTCCCAAGAAAAAAAGATCTAAGAGCTATGCGGTTCACATTAATTTCATGTCTCAATGTCAACAAAGACTTTATTTCAGCTATGGAATTTTACGAGACATTTCTAAGAGGTAAAAAAACAAAACAGCACTAAGAACTTGTGTAAGAGAGCAACCTTTCAGCAATGAAAATTTCCTACTGTCCTGTAGGAATCTCTATAAGATTTGTCCTATTTGTGATTTTTGTTTTTCAAATTGTGGAAGAATTGCTTGATTGTAACACTTCATTTTTGCTCAATCTTTTCAGACGAGTACCAGTGGTCAGTGTGTTGGGGAACCAGGGGTCAAAGGAGAGCCGGTGAGAGAGATATTTTGATCTACAGTAGCTTTTTATCTCATTAAGTTAATTAATAACATATTGCAACTGCTACTTGGCTGTCTAGAATTCTGAACTGAACTGGATTGAATGATTTAAAATGCTCTATGGAAGCAGTAACTGCACATGATGTTAATTGGAGACTTAAATGTTAAGACTTAAAAGACTTAAATACATTAAAACATATGTATAACAAGCATTTATCTAATTTCCATCACCATCTTGCATTCATTTGCATTCAATCCCACAGTGCATTCTGGGATTGCCTTAAAATACATGTGATGCTGCCACAGAATTTGTCCAAACAAGCCATCTTACCTAGGTTTATTTGGACAAACCTTTGTTTCAGGAGCCCATCTATGATGCCTTTAAAAAGCTGTCTAGGTAGACAGCAGCTCACTAGGCAAAGCTCCTTAAATAATACCACAGCAGTAGATATGAGATAGATCTACTGTTTTTATCTGATTTTACCAGCATATTTCTCCTGACAAATCTTGTATTTGGCTGAGCGGTTTTTTGGGTAGTTTGCCAATGTATTAAATGTCTTTTAATACAGTACATAAAAATAAGTCAAACCAAAGTGCTTATGAGGAAACCTATTGAAAATGGTTACATAACATTCCACAAGCCCCTCCACAAGCCCCTCCAGGAGTCCTCAGCAAATACTCTGTTAGATTAAACTGTTTCTTTGTAATTATGATTGCTTGGGCCTTTTGCTTCATACATTTTCAAACAAATGCCACTGCTTGCATCCGTACAGTCCAACAGTCACAATGTAACTGAATCTTAACTGAAACTGAATCTTCATTGTTAGAACAGATTCTAAAATTGTGTCATAAAACTCTTTTTGTACTATAGGGTCCCAGAGGTGAGCGAGGACCTTCTGGTCTTCCTGGAAACCCTGTAAGTTTGTCCTTTGATTATTTTTTGCTCCAGATCTACTCCTAAGAAGCATTTACTGGCAGAATTCCAACGTTTGTCTCTCTTAAAAACCTCAGTAATCTCAGATGGCTTTCAAAGCACAGTTCACATCATAAAGATACAAACCAATGCTGAGCCCTTGTTTCAGAAGTGCAGCATATGGTGGACTGTTCTGCATGACTTGCTTCAGTCATTAGCATTTAGTCCCAGGGTGCGATGTTTGTTCGTGTGATCTGTTTTGCTTTAGGTACACTGTTTTCCATTAGTGACACCTAAGAAGGAAAAACAGTTCATTGCTTTTTGCTGTGAAGTTAAAGAGCCCCCTACAGGTGTGGGTCAGAACTGAAGAATATCTTCTAATAGATCAATCTGGGCTTAAAACTTATTTGACACTTCCTGTGCTAAGCTCCTCTTTAAAAACAGTACTGACCAATCAATTAAACTAATCCTGCACTAGATGCTAAATGAACATGTAACATCAATAAGTAGACCTACATTTGATCTAAAGTAAATTAAAGCTGATACCATAAAGTAAATTCATGTATTGATTCAGTCACTAATGTCATAGTTCATAGTATATATGCGTTTGCGTCATGTGTTTATATGCAAGTATTAGGAAAACCTTTGTACTGTTACACTTCTACAGTTAAACTGTTGTAATTACTATCATCTGAGGTGTTCCTCTTCCTGTTTCTCAGTATTGTTTTGCATATCTCAGCAGTTTTTAATTATATTACTGCCTAATTTAATGTTGTATTGTTTGATAAATTATCTGATGTTTTGCAGTGTCACACGTTATTCCATCTCCTGTACAAAATAATATCCATTAATTCATTTTTTGCTTTTTTGTTGGCACATTTTCCTGAAAACCTTGCTGTTCACCTAAATCACCAATTATTCTTCTGGAACATTCTGTAAAGCTAACAGTAACCAACAGGGTGGAGCTTAGCAAAGAGCCAATGCCAAGATGGAAATTAAAGTCCAGACTTGGTTTAAATGTGTGCTGAATGGGGCTTGTTCTTATAATATAGACTGTGCTGTTTACAGAGTTGCCCCAGATTATGTAACATTATCAGCATGGTGGCTAACATTCTCTAAAAGTTCTCTCAAAGTTTTTCTCAAAGTTATCAAAAACATTTTAATAGCAGTAACATTAATAGAACTTTTTTTCATGTTATATACAGATCAGGAACGTATTCTTAAGTTGTTAGTGGAACATTTTAAAAACATAGAAAATTTTTAAAGAAGTTTTAATATAGTTAGTTATATTATAGCCAAGCATTAACGTATTTATTATTGTTTATCTTCTTTTTGTTCATTATAAAGCCTTGTTTTTAATTGTTGCTGTCTCATCACCTCTCCTTCATATAGGGCAATATTGGGTTCCCGGGACCTCAGGGGCCCCCTGGTCTACCTGTAAGTCACAGCACACTCTAATAATCTCATGATCACCTCAGACACATACAGAAGATGTTTAATTCACAGCCTATTTTCTCTTATGCTCTGTAATGAATGCAGTTTCAGAGAAATAAAACTATAATGTTACTGCGCTTGTTTAATTACCTCTCCATTGTAACATGAGTGAGGCCAGTGTATGCTGGGCTAATAGGTTTTTTTCTCCACGTTGAATGACATGAATCGAGATTGAACCAGAATTTTGTTTTAATGTGGTGCTGGTTTATGCTTTGTGAGCATTACCTGACTCCTTAATTTGCTTCAATCGAATCAGTTTGAAACAACAAAATCAGCAATGTTGATTTTTTTCTCACTTTCCCTTTTTACTTTCCTGTTAGTATAGGAAAACAGAAAATAAAGATTTACACTATGCCAGTGTTTTCCAAATGGACATTGTCTGTGAAATTGATCTGCTAATAGAACAATGTATAAGCTTTCTAGAGGACTGTGCACTCAGCAAGATTCGAGAGAATAACAGGTAGTTATTGCCTAAAGAGCCAAACAATGGAGGACCGTTTTTTCTTTTCTATCTAGAATAGTATTTAAAGGAGAAGTGGGTCATTTTTTTCCCAATGTTAAAATACAGGAATCGACCGAGTCGAAGGAAAAAACTACTTGAAATCAAATCGACAGTAACAAATTTACAAAAAGTTTATTTCAACTGTTCTTTTGAACCATTTATGAGATGAGTAATGCTTGAGTTAAGAACCTTCTTTTCACATTAAAATATGTAGTTGTACATTTTAATTTTACTTGAAGAGTCATTACATCAATAATAATTACTTAAATAGCTCTGCAATATAAGCATCCTAAAGTATGTAAATACTTTAAAATGTGGTAAAATTTGCACGCTTCTATAGACCGGGCTTAAAATGTAACTCCCAGGTTTATACAGCTGCCTCTCCACCAATCACAGGGTCCATGGCCTAAAAAGGTGGAAGACCCCCACATTACTTCATTATTGCAATCTGCTTACCTTTGACCTTGACCAATGTAAAGCGTATTCACTGATAGATTAACCAATCAGAGAGGTACATTTCATTATGCATCCAAAAGCTTATAGGTAGATTTTTTTTCTGCAAAAATAAAAGTAAAAACAATAAAGGCAATAACTCTGCATCATTTGTCTGGTTTTCTTGGAATACAAATGAGGGATTAGTCATACCCCTTATTTTCAATTATCACTTAGGAAGTGAATGCAAAGCTGGTGGCAGCTGTATACACTGTAATATATTACCATTAGACTCAAGATGCAAGACAGTGAGAAGACCTAACCAAACCAAAGACCTTTCAGACTGTTTCCTTACAGTATCAGTATCACTTTTCAAAATGAAGTTTACACCTAAAATGTTATACATACAATATTTTATCTCTCGCTTATGCTGTGTACTTATTTTTTAACCATAGGGACAGCAGGGTCAGAGAGGGACAGATGGGCTTTCAGGAAAAAAAGGCGAACAGGTGAGCCAACCTTTATGTTGTAGTAATTCAAGAATATTCACCTTAACACGGATCACTATACGCTGTACATTATTGCAATGATTTGCCGTTTTTAAGAACATTTTGGTTTTCACTACTGTAAATTTGCTTTATCAAGGGTCCATCAGGAAATCCTGGCTATCCAGGAACTATAGGACCACCTGGGCTGCCTGTAAGTAACATTTGTGTCATTTAAGTACCTAAAGGTCAATATAGTGCAGATGTTGTTATATGCAAACATATTTGGAGTGTATGCATTTCCTTACAATAGTAAGTTGTGTAGCTGCTAAATGTTTGATCAGAGGGTTGAAATCTGTGACTGTTTGTCCAGGGATTGAAAGGAGAGCGTGGCAGTCCAGGCACTGCGGGACAAAAGGGGGAATTGGTAAGAAGCCTCTGTTTGAACAATGGCTGTGATGTGAAATTGATATATACATGAACTTTTCAAATGACATAAATGTTTGAAGCTTTTCACTGTTATGTTTTTGTATAGGGCCCACCAGGATCTGCCGGTTATCAAGGGCCAGTGGGCCCTGCAGTGAGTAAACATTCTGCTTTAATACAGCTATTATTTCTGCTACACATAAATTGACACTTGCCTAAAATTGAGATAAACCCACAGCGACAATGCAGTTCTGTTTATCTTCCTTTATCCTTGGCTGTCTTAAGACAACCTCTTATGTCTATGCTGGATGGCTGATAATCATGCACAGCATATATCTTGGTAGCTAGATTTCTCTTTGTGAGTAATAACTCTCGGATCAGACAAACAAGCTTCAAACATCTTGTAGCATAAACCTGAAAAACAGTTCAAAGAACATTGATTTTTTTTGTTGCCTTTGTACTTTATATCAAAGAATTTCACAACGTAGTTATTAAAAATGGACAATTTATGATGTTAAATAACATACGTTTGCTTGGCTGGCAGGGTTCTAAAGGGGAAGCTGGAACATCAGGACCCATGGGACCAAAGGGAGAACAGGTAAGAAAGCATGTCGCTCATATTGTCTAACAAAACGCTTTTCCTAAAAAGTTGTTTCCTTATCTGCCGTATCTCTTGATACCACATTCTCATGGTACATTATTCTTTGATATTACAATATGTAGAGCAAGCTGTTCTGCTTGTTTTTGTTTCTCAAAAGTTCAAGCATGAGATCTGAGAAATGTTCTAAACATATACCTGTGATTCCTGGAAGATAAATATTTATAACTTTGTGTATACTCAAGAACATTCCCAGGTGGATTTGTGTTTCGCTGTGTTGCTGAGGTTACAGTGTGCATGGTAACAGTTTTCAATTTTCACTTTTACAGGGCTTCCAAGGATCCCAAGGATTCCCAGGACAACAGGTGGGAGTTCAGTGACCTGCAGTCATCATGGATTTCTCAAATGGAGTTTGACAGTAAATGAAAGTCTATAGAAACCGTGTCATAAAGGATTTAAACCACTGCTTCTCCACTCCTGTGAAAATTCTTCTGGCATTCCCTCCCACCTCAGCTCCATTAATAACCTCTATTATTTCCATTTATTCCTATTACATTATTAAGGCCGGAAATCTCATAGGAAGGGGCGTTGATGAAAAGAGTGGACATCTATTCTGTGCATAATATACAATGTTGTTATGAATACTATGATGTGCATCCCTTTCCTTAGCCTATATAATACATATTCTGGTCATTTTATAATGGCTGTGCCATTAACTTTACAATACAACCTGTTTTTTTTAATATTACAGTACAGTACAGTATCAGTGATTCCAAAGTTATATCGTAATGGTCATGTTATCTGTAAAAAAAGAGAGAACTACATCAAAAGCACAACAAAACTGTCCTGCTCAGCTGAACAGCACAGCGCTTAAAACATTGAAAAATAGATTAAAAAGCACAGAAAAATATGTGGATGCAGGGCAGAGCATATCCATTTACTTGCTGTATACTGTGTATAACTCAAAGATTTAAACTTGTGCAGCACAGTATGGCACAATTTCGAAGAATTACATTTCAATATTTGGCTAATTAATGGTATCAAACTTACAAAGGTATCAGAATACATTTCTGAACTGCATATACCACAGAAATTGAATGAAATGCCTGCGTCTGAGCTCTTGAGAATTTAGTGTGTGACAAAAAGCAGTTTCTTTGTTTTCTTTTTCTATAATTATCTTCAAACCATGGCCCGTGTTTTATATATTCACTGATAAGTGGTCCAGGGGTTAAGTCTTGTCCACAAGCCCTCAAATGTAGATACGAGCCAAACCAGTTATCCATCTCATTTAAGAATTATATTAATGTGAACTTGTGAAGCCTGAAACAAAGGCCTATGGATTAACTCATTGTTATTTACTGGAACAAACTAGATCTATTACTGTTGCTGTCATGTCTCCAGGGGCCTCCAGGCTTTTCAGGAAAAGCAGGTCCACCCGGCCCTCCAGGACCCAAGGCAGAAAAGGCAAGTGAAAGTACTGAACATGAAATGATGAATGAAATTATACCATATATGTGACTTTCATCGCTCATGCTGGAAATAAATTCTTATACTGAACAGTGATGTATGATGGATAGCTTTTCATTTACATTAATAAACATTATCTCTCACAGTCACTTTTGCAAATATGTTGTCTGACATACCACGCTTTGGTCACAAATGAAATGTACAGTAGATGCTTCTCTAATCCAATACTAATCCATCCAATACTTCTGCCTCCTTAGGGAAGTGCTGGAATTCAGGGCCCTCAGGGACCTTCAGGTCCCCCAGGATCACCAGGGCCCCTAGGCATGCCTGTGAGTGACATTCAACAACCTATTAAGGACCCTATGGAATCGGTTGACGAGTGCACTGTTTTGTTTGCTAAGTTGCCATATTTTCTATTGAAGCAGGAAATTTGGGCAAAACATGTCAAAGGGCTCCTGCACTTTTTAAATAGCGATTAGTCTTAAGTTACATCACCACCAGTCAAATGTTGTCTTTAAAAGCAGACATTCAGGCCAGCATGATTTTAAATAATCCCATTAATTTTCACCAAATAATCGTTTTGTTTTGGTTTGCATTCTTCGCATAATTTGTATCAAGGGTCCACCTGGAATGGAGGGAATGGATGGCAAAGATGGAAAACCAGGTTTAAGGGTCAGTGAAGATAACTTATCTTGAACACATACAACAATTGTTGTATTTAATCTGATTTTTAGTTATAGTATTGTGCTGTATTTGAAAATTATTTCCTATTATATTAATAAACCTCTCTCTGTCTCTCTCACTGTTTCTCTGTCTCATAAACATGCAGGGGGAGCCAGGGCCAGCTGGTCCATCTGGACTTAGAGGAATACCGGTATTAAATGTTCCATATTTTTTCATTTTATCTAGTTTTTATCAGTGAATTGTGAATACAAAAATCAGCATCTGGAACAAATACTGAAACACAACATAAAGACAGCTTCTCTTTGATTGGATGGAGCATATGACTGTTTCTCTTTCCAGGGTTTTAAGGGCATCAAAGGACACACTGGGCTCCCAGGAATGAAAGTACAAACTTTTTCATACTGTTTCCCTTTAACATAATATTTATTTAAGTCTTTAATGCTGCAAAAACACACACAACACACTTTATTTTCCTTATGTTTTTTGATCGGTATGTTACATGTCTCTGTCTTTTATGCTTTATCACACCTCTCTTTTGTTTTTGCTTTTTGTAGGGAGATAGAGGACCTCAGGGACCTGCTGGAGCAATAGGACGGCCTGGTCTAGAGGTTAGCTGTCTTCTTTTAGATATATTGCCACTGTATACTTAAATGTACTATAGATTTCTCTACAATTGCTCTATAGATTTCAGATAATGAATAAGTTTCTGCACCCTTAGACCAGAAACTTACTCTATGTGAGTACATAAAGCAGATGCAAATGCTTCTGTTTATATTTCAGGGAGATCCTGGCACTCCTGGACCACAAGGACCCCCTGGAGCTCCAGGTCACATGGTAAGTATCAAAAAATATTTGTTTTAGTTTCTACTTTTGCTTTTGTTTATACATATATATATAGTTATATCATTAGAAGATTTGATGGCTTAATGCTTGTAACTGGAAATTTACAGGGTGCTGCAGGTCCTCCAGGGCCACCAGGACCAGTTGGGCCATCTGGAGTGGTGAGAAAATTTGTCTTCTGGAAAATATATAGCATTTCAATGCTGGTTTCCCTTTAATGGTTAATCATTGCATGACCTACTATACCTCATTGCTTATTATAAGGGTGTGAATGGAGAAAAGGGTGAGCCGGGAGAGAGAGGACAGGCTGGACTTCCAGGTCCTCCAGGAATTCCAGGTCATCCAGGGCTGATGGTCAGTATCTCAGAATTTATCAATTACATAAACATGTTATATTATTTGCAATATATAAAACTCCAGCTTATAGTGTTTACCCACAACTCTATTTTCTTTAGGGTGAACCAGGAGGTGATGGGGCAGCGGGTAAGGATGTAAGTATCTCATTTAATTGTTTTCAATATGCTGCTGTATACAATTATGTTAACCAATAACTAAACTTTCAAATTAATTTAATTTATTAGCTAAAACTGTTTTATTGTGGTTGGGTTATGGTGTTTACATGACGCATATTGGAAACTTGACCAAATTAAAAAAAAAAAATTTATTGTCATCATGCACATAAACACATTGATTCCACAAAACTGTTGCCATGTACACTTTTATTATTTTTAACCTCAGGGAACCCCAGGACTGCCAGGAGAACCCGGTCAACAAGGACAGAAGGCAAGTTCTCCTACAGTATCTGTGTTAAAATATCTCTGCTCCAATAAACACTGACATCTTCCTACCTTTGATTCATCTTATTCACTGTTTTGAGAGTGTTTTCTCACTCCCACCTGTTAGCACATCCTGTTTGTTTTGGCGTTTGCATATGTTCAGTGAAGTTGTCAGTTGGCTCCATCTGCACTCACAGCAGTGTTGCGTCTCACCTCAGCTTACCTCCACTCATCTGCCACAACAGCTCGAGTGAATGCTGCTCTCAGCTTACACACTGACACCATTATGCTCAGTAATAAAGCCATACAGAGAGACTATCTATCACTGTGACAGGACAGCATTGTCAGGTTTTTGAAGTTTAGCTTTTGAAGATGAGAGCAGAGCTTTTTCCTGGACGTATTAATAGAGGCCCTTAAATGTCTACACATGTAAAGTAACCACCATCACTGTCAGAAATGTTTTGTGAAACTTTAACTTACAATGCTACTTACTACTTACCTTACCTATATACAGATATATATATATATATATATACTATAAAAAGTATATACCTAGCAGTTTATTTAGTTACTTTCAAAATTGGAAATCAGTGTTGAATACAAGCAGGAACAAAATTATAGGCCACAATTATAACTGACTGTATTCACGCTTGTCACCTTATAATCATAAAGTAGACAACATGAAAATTCCATTTGTGAACTGTTTGCTGCTGAGCTGGAGTTTATATGTAAAGCCAAATAAACAGTTCTATTACGGGAACCATCAAGCAGTCATGGTCATTGTCATGGAGTCACATTCACGTCACTTACAGCAACTCTTTGACTCTTCTCTAGGGTGAGGCTGGGCCAGCGGGGCAGAGAGGGCCTCCAGGAGAACGTGGGCGTCCCGGCCCACCAGGAGGAGCTTTTGGCTTTGGTTCCAAAGGACCGGAAGGAATCATTGGACCAGCCGGACCCCGTGGTGAGAGGGGAAGCCCAGGTTCACCTGGACAAGCTGGGTCACCTGGAGCACCAGGAATACCAGGAAATGATGTGAGGATTGGAGGAAATGATGTGATGGAAATAATGTGATTGGAGTTAAAATGCTAAACCGTTAATTAACTGACAGCAATAATTCACCATCTGAATTATTATTATATATGTTCATATATGTTCATATCTGCTTTGGTAGATTTGAGAAACAATAATTGTTTGCTTTTTTACTTTACTGTATCTACTTTCTAAATTAATTTTAGTTTTTGATTTTATAGGCTGTAGTAAACTATGATGATTTGCGGGCCTTCATCAGACAGCAGGTCCTCAAGGTCTTCGATGGTGAGGGAACCTGAGCTGTTGAACTGACATTGGTCACAGTGTAATCCATGTAACAACTCTGTGATATTAATGAACAAAATAGATATGTTATAGTTGTATATATCTGCTTTAATTACATGTTGTTATTAGTGGTGATTGATTAGGTAAAAGTGTTCCTTTAACTCAACTGGTGGAGCATTGTACAGATATTGCGGGTACAAAACCCACATTCTAATTAAAAATAATAATAATTTTAAAATCCGAATTTGTTCCTGCAGAGCGCATGGGCTACTACATGTCACGAATGCAGATGCCTGTGGAGATGGTTGCGTCCCCTGGACGACCAGGACCCCCAGGGAAAGAAGGAAATCCAGGAATGCCAGGGCCCCCGGGAATGCCAGGCCGCCCTGGACAGATTGGCCGTGAGGGAAGACAGGGACCCATGGGCCCACCCGGTAAGAGAAAATGATGTGCTAATGTTTCCTGCAGGAGACCTATGTTCCATGTGCTCAGTCTTCCACATGGATGGTTTGATGGTTTGTGTGTGTCACTAGGCGCCCCTGGTACAAAGGGAGAGAAAGGAGATAAAGGCATAGGAGAGATGGGAGACAGTGGCCCTCCAGGAGCTCCAGGTCTGACTTCAAGTTCTTTTAAAGGCCCTCTTAAAGATGATGAATTTCATATGCCTTTTCCTAATATTTTTGCCTTGTTTTTTCCATGTCGTTTCCTCTATTCTGTCTTTTATCTCAGGTGTTCCTGGCCCTCCTGGTTATGGTAAGATGGGACCACCAGGTCCCTCTGGTCAGCAGGGCATCCCTGGGGTTCCTGGACCTCCAGGGCCTCCTGGACAAAAGGGAAAGGATGGCCGTTGTCACCAGTCAGACTGTATGAGCATGCCTGTGGAGTACAACCCCAAGGGCCCTCCTTCTAAAGGTCCAATGTACTAGACGAGCATGTGAGAGGGTTTAAGAGAAGTAAAATACGGAGGGTGAAACCCAAAGATTGACATTCTCACAATTACCTACCTGTACCTTCTAAGGCTTCTGGAGATATCCATGGAGAATCAAAGGATTTATGTGCATTTCTTACACCCCGAAAAAGCCACTGCCACCGGGCCAACTCACTGGTTCATGATAAAATGGGACATTTATAAATTATCATCTGCTGTTGAACCAGTACAGAAAGGCATGCATTCTCTACCACTATAATCCTAAACAGAGTGCATGAACTCCTGAACCCAATCCCATAATGCCACACATGTATCAAATTGCTTATTTTTAAAGCAAATTGAAGACTCTTAGATTCCGAACATATTTTTACTTTTTACATGCACAACATCCATGCACACATATATGTATTGGCTTTGATAATCAATATTGGTGGCCAGATTTATTCAGGAATCAGCATTTTTTAATTGATCTATTGGCCCCACAAAAAGATGTAACTTTGACACCTCATGTGTTTAATGGAATTTGTAATCTGTTAAAGGAATATTCAAGGTTAAATACAATTTAAGGTCTATCAGCAGCAGCTGCTGTGGCATGCAGTGGAAGTCTGTGGAGCAACTGTACAACGCAGGCGTTGGGGCAAGTTTTTAGTCAGTTGTTTGGTTGCATTTGCAAATGTATGTTCAAACACAAACTTAAAGAGTTTTCTGTGGAAATCGAGAGCATGCCACAGATGCTGTTGATAGAGATTAATTTGTATTGCACCTGGAACGTTTTTTTGGAATATCTTTGTGACATTTTGGCAGCTGCAGCTTCTGTTTTTTTTAACTGACAATGTGGCATAAATATTCACAACCTGTTCTATTGAAATCTTTCCACAGTCCTTATTTTGGATGGCCTAATTAATAATGTTAATTATTCAAAATGAACTTCCCCAAGGGCTTGTGTTGTACATATTCATATTTATACGTAATGGCTTTTTGTGTTTTTTAAATTCATGTCAGCATGGCAGCCCTTGTTATTCTCACATCGTCGTTGATATTTTGGAATATTGTGAAATTTTATAAGCTCTACACAAATGGGTGTTTTGTAAAGGTAGGTTTAATATGCCTTTTTGGGTTGAAAAGCAAATTTGTGAACTATCACGAGATATTTTATATTTATATAAGAATATTTCAGTGACACCAATCCCTCTGAGCTCTGTGATAACATCTCCTCCTCTTTGGACTCTTAAACTTGAATATACTTGTTTGATATACTGTACCATTTGCAGGTAAGCCATCATGTGCTTTTAGAACACTCTAATCTTAAGTATGCTTTGCTAGTCTCACAAAGAAAACATTAGAATCTAAGCCTTCACAATTCATTTTCCATCTCCACAACAAAATGGCATCTATAAGAAAGCTGAAGAAGACCCTGCTGCGTCAGCCAATCTGATGCTTTCACACTCTTCACTTTATCCTCTCTTTTTTCCGTTCTATACTAGGTATGTGTGTGTTTGTGTGAAGACTGAAAGAATCTGCATCCATATTGGGAGGAAGACTGTCTGAAAGAGCTGAAAAGTTACTGTCAGGGAGAGCAGTAGAATTCAAGTTTCTTGAATTTATGCCGTTTTCAAGGTCATGAAGTGAACATTATGAGCATTCAAATTTCATATTGGCCTTTTAACCTTTTATCCCAAGCACTCCATCCCTCACTATCATCAATCATTTCATCACGTGTCTGTAAAGTCATTTGTGTGCAAATCCTTTTTTGAAGAAACTTAGAAGCAATAAAAGTTTTCACAGCAGAATTTTATGGGTCCATTCACAGGTCTGTCAATCCAGATGTGATAAAGGATATATAGTCTGTAACCGTAATGACATGATTTATTACAGTTTTAAAACCTTATAAATAAGAGCAAATATCAATGGTGAAGATGTGCATTTTGAGACAGAACTAAAAATTTCTTCATACAAAAAGAAAATTGTAACCATAGTGTTTAGATGACATCATTCATTCTGTTACATGAGTCCTGATGAAGAAACATCTGAACAATGTCAGACGAGCTAAAATCTTGAGTAATATGAGTAATACTACTTTTAGAATCGTTGCTAAATTTTGAACATGGTTGTCTTCTGTTGAAGTCCTAGTCCAAAAGACACGATAAAGTTTAATATCAGTTTACAGTATATTTTTTAAAATAAGTCTGAGACAGTGACTTCTGCAAGAAAGAAAAAATCTATTTTAGAAGTCCTTTAAGGTAATATGGCATTCAGGTGTGTTTTATGCATGTTGCTCTTTATATCATAAACGTTAACTATGTATTATTCATGTTTCTCTAAGTTAACCATACTGAAGAACATAGTTTTACAAAAGTTCCTCTTTATTGATTTGGGTAAATCTGAACAACCAGGCAAAAAATGAACTTGAGTGTTTACAGATGAACCAACTAAAGAACAATAAATAGTATTTTGTTAATGAAGATAATCAGTTCTCTATTGTTATGGCAAAATACATAACACACATGAAGTGGCATACAGGTTTGTAATTCATCAAAAAAGTTGGCGCATTGCACCTGTTTGGAGTTGGATCCTGTGTGCTGATTAAATTCATTAACTCTGGATCTGTTTTATATTCTAAACCCATCCTGTTCATACAAAATTAATACACATTTACAAAGATTTACAGCATGGAATCAGGAATTGAGTCAATATGAACATAGCGCCGTCTCACCTAGAATAAAAGATCAAAGGCATTTGTTAATGGTAGGGACAGATACAGTACAAACAGGAACATAACGTACGCGAGGTAACGAGTCGTGGAAGCTGAGTTTGAAGTTCACAATGCAATATTATTAATGAAAGGTGTAGACTTTTAATAGTTTTTTATTGTTTTATTGTATGGGAATTTCTCACTTAGAAATCCTGGTGTCATTCTTGTTTTTTAAAAGTTTTGGATCAGATGACAAAAAATGAAAACCATAAAAACAGCACCTTTGTTTAAATATCATTCTCACAGTTCATCTAGTCCGGGGCACATGGTGGTGATGTAATCTGTGATGTCATTGACAGTGTTCTCACATCTCTATAGCGTGTAGTGGAGACAGAGCAGCAGCAGCAGCTAACATTGCCAGCGTAAATCTTGCCTCCTGTAGATGTCGTCAAATCATACACATACAATCCTAATACATACAAAAGTTCCCAATGCCAGGCAACAACTCTTCCCTCCCCCCTCACAATGGTGTCCAGTGAAGAGAAGGCTCATGTTTCCCTCTTTTCATGCCTTCCATTATATCTCCCCCCTTTCATTCTTCATGAATTTCTTTTCCAGATGTTCTTATGCCCCAGTAGAAGGCTTGATTTAAGTGGAAAGGGCCCTTCACTGTTCCTGCCTCTTGTAGTCTAGGAGAAGTATAGACGGAGGCCGCCAAACATGCAGCTGCTTCACAGAATCCAGGGAGACCAGGAGCACCAGGTTTTCCAGGATGGCCTGCTTCACCTGCTACACCCTGCGGACCTCTCTCACCTGGCTTACCGTCTCGTGCCACACCATCAAGACCTGGAGGACCTGTAAGAGACCAAGACAAATTGTTTAGTTTAGTAATCAACTGTCTGAAGAACGAAAGGTGGGCATCCTGTCTACCATAGAAGAAAGTGACATGGAAACCAAAGAGGGTTTAGGAGCCGAATTGTATTTATGGCTGTCTGATTCAAGCTAAGAGATAACAGACTGCCTTAAAGGAGCCAAAGCTATTCAAAGATGCATTTTGAACTTACCTTGCAGTCCAGGTGGTCCGGGTTGGCCAGGGTGTGGTCGACCAGGATCTCCTCTCTCTCCCTTAGCACCTCTCTTCCCTGTAAGACACATCACAACCAGATGGATGAAGATGATGTTTAGTTGTTCTCTTATTAGCATTTTCTCTAGAGTGACATTTTAAAGACATGCATAATTGCCCCACCTTTAAGGCCAGTGTTGCCGATCTGGCCTGGGCCCCCGATCATGCCAGGGATGCCACGGGCACCAGGTAGTCCATGAGGACCCTGAGGTCCAGCGGGTCCTGCTGGTCCTGGAGGGCCTGGAGGTCCCATCACACCTGTTCCACCCAACACTGCTCTCTTAGCACTTACTGCTACGGCTGCTAACTTCTCTGCCAGAAGATCAGAACAACATGAAAATGGTAAATTTATCCCTGCTAGAAGGGTCAGTTTATATATGTTTGCACTGGGGAATAGTATCCACAACACAACATATGCTGTTCTTTTCAACAGGGAGGTAAAATAAGATGGAAAACAGCAGCAATGTCTAAATATCAGTCAGTTCCACAGTAGGTAAAGAAATCAACCCCAAAGAGAATCCCAGCAAACTGTTCCAAACATAAGCTCTCAATACAGGCATCTCAGAGGGTGTCCTGCAACTCCATTAAGATAACAACCCAGAGCTGGACAACGGTGTCAGCCAATCATCTGCTCACCGCTTCTCAAGATGTCACAGTGGCCAAATCACCACATCTAATCTGCCTTCCTATGGAGAATGAGATAAGTCTCTGTGTGTGGGGATGTACGAACGTAGTGTTTGCAATAGCAGGCTGAGGGATTATATTGTGAAACCGTGGAAGCCAGCTGAGGTTATCACAGGTCGGGTCAGGTCATCTATAGCAAAATATAAGTCCAGAGAGCAGAGACTAAAAGCCTTGAGAAAACAAAACTGTGTGAATCAAGTCAATTTTCAGCAGCAGATATATAAAAGCTGACTACACAGTCCGCAGTGTTTGTCAGGTATGTTGTCCCAGAGGAGCGACGAGTTTCACATGAATATATTTCTATGGATGAAATGTGCTATTTGGTTTTAGCTCTCTAGATTCCAAAGGCCCTCTTTTTGACACCCTGATTATGGCGAATTTTGATTGCGTCTGTGGGTAATATCCTGTTTTTATGGAAAGAACAATGATTGTTACTCACCTTGAAGCATCTTCAGGACCACGTCGATGATGTGCTGATCGGAAGCATCACGACCCTGGAAAAGAAAATAGAGGCATAGCAATGAGGAATGTGAAACGCATAATTAAAGGAGTTAAAGAGAACGCATCAGAGTCTGTCTCCCTCATTCCAGAAAGTTCTCATTATATTCTGCGAGTGTTTTGTGCTGAGCACCACATGGCATTGCAACCTGTCTTCCTGCTGCAACACTTTGGCTTTGTTGTTTTCAGTGTGCTCTCTTGTTTCCAGTATTATTCTTCTTTGATGCCAGGATGAAATGCACAGCCGTGATGCTGTTTGTTCAACAATATACTTTGGTTCCTAGAAAAGTGTTTGGACACACAAGCCTCGCTTATATGAATTTTATTGCATTAGATTGCAAAATGTCAAACTAAGTACTATTTATTTTAAAGAAAGAATACTGAAGCATTCTCTCCCTTCCTATCTCTATTTCTATTTCTCTTTCTCTACTCTCTACTATCTATAACTAGTTGTTTGTCAATTGTTATTTAATGTAGTGAAATTAATGCAGTTTAGGTATAGCTTCAGTGATCTGATAGTTTCTGGGGCTACTGAAGTTAGGGAAGATCTACAGTGATGGTGTCAGACACTCACAGATGGTCCTTGTATTCCTGGCATGCCTGGAACTCCTCTCTCTCCTATGAGGCCACGTGGGCCAGGTAAGCCTGCGGGACCCTGGTCTCCTGGTTTCCCAGGATCTCCAGTGGGGCCGTTGTACCCTGGATCACCAGTCACACCTTGCTGTAATGGAGGATGCAAAAATTCAGAAAAGAATAAAAAAAAACAGTTTTCACAAGTAAATGTAGTAGAAGTTAAATGTAATAGTAAATGTAATAAAGATAAAATGTGTCATTTCTGTGTTACTAGCACCACTAAATAGAACAAAATAACACTGTAATTTCTGCCAATGCCAAACTTGCCACCACAGTGTTAAAGCTGTATAACTGTCCTTGTATTTGTCATTTCAAATGCTTATAGGAAGTTGACATGGTCTTCTTGGTGGTTTCTAGGGTGTTGCTAGCTGGTTGCTCAGATGTTATCAGTGGTTTCTCAAATGCCAGACAGGAACTTATTCAGAGGTTATATGTTCTGGTCCATAGATATGGCTGTCAATGTAATAGTAATCTGTCACCTGTCTTATAACTCTGCAGTAAACTTGGATAAAGTGAGCAAACTAGGACAGAAAGTAGCAAAGGAAGAAATTGCACACTTCACCTTTACAGTACCATTTATCTCATCCTACACTGTTACAGAAAAGATCACCAAATTCACTAAGTTGTGTTTCACTTTGCATTGTTTGTATTCCTCAGGCTGTCCTTACCTGACCTTTAGGGCCAGGCTCACCAGATTGTCCCTGTTAGATGAGAGAGACAATTTTAAAATGAACTGCAGTTATCTGGAACCTGTGGAATCTATTAAATAAATGTCTCCAGACGGCAGCCTGCGTTTACCTTCTCTCCCTTTTCCCCAGCCAGCCCCTCTACACCAGGATCACCCTGTGAAAGAAACAGGTAAGATCCATCAGTGTCACAGGAAGCAATTATATTTTATGATGTGCACTATGATATACGGTTTCCATTTCACTCTATAAATGTATGTATGTCATTTCTCTGAGGGTATACTCACAATATCTCCCTTCTCTCCCACTTTGCCTTGAAACCCCTATAAGGAAATGCAGTTGTACATCAGATAGTCTTACTGTCAGCCTTAATGTGTGAGCCGCAAAGAATTTATCGTTGGTAATATCTTATTTGACCATTTACTCTCAAATCACACTAAATCAACTGGCTTTTACCACCAGTATTCAATGTATTAAACGGCAAGGATATCGCAGATTAAAGGACAACAAACATTAAAGTGTCCATAAGTGGACATTTCAAATTAGACTGAGGTATATTATTTTGGAACATAGACATGAATTAGAATTAAAGACACGTCCTCTGCTGCCAAGCTGTTGAAGTGAGTCAAATAAAGAGTGAAGAGTGCCACCATGTGGTCATGACTGAGAACTGCACCATCTTAAAGATAAGGATGGAAGCTCAGTGGCTGTCTTTGTCTAAGCTTGCACATTTTTTTTTTTTTGGCCACAACACAAACCTTGTCACCCTTAGTTCCAGTTAAACCCTGAGCCCCTGGGAAGCCCATGGGCCCTCTCTCTCCCTTACTTCCCTGTAAAATAGAGAAATATTTAGGGTGAGGGGGGACAGCATGAGAAGTCAAAAGCAAGAATTGTTCTAAATACACAGTTGTAGCTGGTGTGGTATCCACAGATTTGTGCAAAAACTGATCCATGTTATTTCAGCATGATTTGTGAATGTCAAAGACACTTCTCAATGTTAGCAAACAAATCTGACATGGCATAAATTACTTATTTGATTAGTGGCCTAGAAATAAATAATCTTAAAAGTTTCTTCTTCATCTTTGTATATTTTCATTGTATATTATAAAAGAAACATTATTTTTATGTGGTCTCAGATTGCTGGACTCCATTGTGTCTACAATACCTGAAAGAAACCGCTTCCAAATGTAATAATGTATCTGAAAAACAATAAAGAAACTTACAGATGAGCCAATAATCCCAGGGGGCCCAACTGGTCCTCTTTCACCCCTGTCACCCTATGGGAGGAGGTGAAGGAGAAGGTGAGGAAACACATGTTCTTCCATGTTAATGAAAATTTTGTCAACAAAGCTGGGAATCTCACCTTTGGCCCTGGAACTCCCTCCATGCCAGCCTCACCTGGAAGGCCAGGTTCTCCCTGAGAAGAAATAAAGAAGAAAAAGAGATATAGAAGCAAAAGGTAATGAGATGCTGAGAGGCCAAAAAACAAGGACTGTGTTGAATTATGGGACATACTTGAGGTCCAGGAGGTCCTTGCATTCCCATTAAACCCCTGGGTCCTTGCTCACCCTAAGCACAAAAAGTAACTCCTTGAAACAGCAGAATGAAGCACCATTGACCAGATCTATAAGTATCCACAAAAACGTACCTCAAACACATAAAAAATGTTTATGATCTCACCTTATCCCCAATTTCACCCTTGGCTCCAGGCATACCAGGCAGTCCCTACAAAATGTGAAAAAGTGGCAAAAAGAATAAATGGAGTGGCCCCAGCAGACCTCCGTGAGGAGTGCCATGTCTTTCCCCTAGTCTACTCTGATATCAGAACAAGGCTGCAATAACTCATGCCGTGAGGGTGAGCTTCTGTATTATGCCTAGTGCAGGTACATTGTGATGTTTTGTATCATAACCAGCATGCCACATTACCTGCCAGTCAGGTTTTATGATGATAAATTGTTAGCAGAAGCAATTTCAAGGTGGTTTAAGCTCCAAAGTAGCAAGGGAAGAAATGTCACACTGAGATCATAGTAAGAAATACCCAAAACTTTTCTTTAAAAAAAACATCCTTATTTAAAGGGAACACAATGGTTCTAGGTGTACAGTACATAAGGAACATTGTGTGTTCCTTAAGAGACTGTGTGTTCTTTATACATCTAATGCTGACAATTAATCCATATTGGATATAGAAAAGAAAATGAAATATGAAATTACACTTACTGGATCTCCCTGATGACCAGGAGCTCCAGGATGGCCATTCTTTCCTGCTGCACCCTATAGACAAACATATGAGATTGTGGTATATATGTATATATAACATATATAATAGATATGTATATATATATATATGTATAAGAGAATCTATTTTATTATAATAGAGCTATAATACTTGATTGTGATTGGTCAATCGCATCACTCTGCAGCAAATACATTTGTATAATGAATGCTAAACTGTATAATGGACTGTTTTCAACAGGGACTATTTCTCCCATGTATTTTTCTCTGTGGTCCTCTTTTTTATTAAATTTAAGAATGAATATTGAATATTTTATAACCATTTATAGGTTTATTTGGTAATTAACTGTATAATAGGCAAGATAATGCTCAGTCAGCCAGTCATTAGCACCAAATAAACCCTCTCTGGATGATACAAAATGTTGACCAGCTGATTGTACATTATCCCTTACGCATACAATACGTCTCTTTGAATAATGATAGCTGCTGTGCAAATTGATTTAAGTGCTTTCAGTTTGATGGGCTGAGAAATATCCATACCTTTATTCCTGGGATGCCAGGGGTACCATCTTTTCCATCAATTCCAGGAAGTCCCTGACAATGACATCAATCAAAACATTACAAACATATGTTCCAGAGACTAATCATCAATAATCATTTTAATGGATGTATTTAAGGGATGTAATGTATTGTTGGAGTTTCGCTAACATTTTCTCCCTTCTTTCCAACAGCTCCCTGAGGCCCACGAATGCCACGTTCTCCCTATAAAGAAAACAGCAGTTATTTCTTAATGGATGGATGGATAGATTAATTGGTAAATTGGTAGAGATATGAATGGCTGGATGGAAACGATAACACAGATTTATGACACTTACAATGTCACCTTTTTGTCCAGCATCTCCAGGTGGTCCTTGGGGTCCCTCCTCACCCTACATTGCAAGGTAAGCTTTATCCATTTTGTTTTTTGTCAGTTATGAGAATGAAATGGATACAAACACCCAGACTTACAGGGCGTCCAGGGATGCCAATTGGTCCAGCAATGCCTTTATAACCAGAAGGTCCCTGTGACAGAGCAAATAAATCACTTTAATTATGACAATTGATTCTGTTGAGATTTGGTGTGCTTTGTTTTTTAGAATAGTCATATTTTGGTATTGAGTGACTCACCATCTCGCCTTTGGGCCCCACCATCCCTGGATACCCTCTTAATCCCTGAGGACCCTAGAGTGATTGTGGTAGAGACAAGACAGACATTTTATTCAATGTGATTCAATTAAATTTTATAACATTTTTTCATAAAATTACTTGCCATGATATAACAGCATTAGTGGGAAAAAACTAAAATGGCTATTGGCTAGGAACAAAAAGCAACCCAGAACAAAAATAAATACATTACTGGAGGGCCTGGTATTCCTTGTTCACCGGAGATTCCCACAATACCCCTTGGACCCTAAGAATGAGAATACAAGAAAAGACAAATCTTTCAATTATATAAAAAAAGAAAACTATTCATGACCTGTAGCTCAATGTGGCGTGAGCAAGGCCATGACAGTGGGTTCAAACCCCAGTCAACATATATACTGATAAAAGTCACTTTGGAAAAAAATGCATAAAATGTTTATAAACAAAACATTTTAAATAATTTGCTTTATATCGTAATGTGTTGATTGTCTCCTTTCAGATGTCATGTGATTTTCACATTTTTCATACTTTTCCTAACAAATTTGTTTATGCACTTCTTTAAACATAGACATGCTGAATTTGATCTTAAAGTCGTGCACAAACTTAAAACTTGAACTTGGGTAGTCATACTTAGCATTAGGTTCCAATCCACTCCTTTCCTGTAGTCCGTTCTAATGTCCTGGTGGGACTAATTATGGCTGATTAATTCACAGTGCAGTAGCTGCTCTGTACCTGCCGGCTGCCATTTCCTTTCATCTGGGTCAATGTTTTCAGTCTCACACCCAGATTAGCAGCAGTTATAGGCCTTAAGGGGCTTCATTACCACATAATCCTGCTCTGCTCGTGGACTGTGTGTGGGGGTGTGTTTTAAGGAAGATACTGGGGACCTCATAATAAACCAGGTCCCCAGTTGGTTTATTTCACTACAAAATTAATACATTTTTGTTGTTTTCTAAGTCATGCATTGTGTGTTACAGATCTCTTTTCAAATAGCTTTTGAAAGAACCAAATAATCAGCTTTTATTATATTTGCTTTATTTTGATATACTCAGAAAGAAACGTTATGGGCTGTTTTATGTTTTCATTTTTTATAGGCAAGAATATGAATGCTGTGCACAACCAAGCCTCTCTTTTCAAGACTGTTATTGCCTAATAATTAAGATGCAATTAACTTCATAAAAGCATAATACAGAATAATACTGTTTTAATGTGTTTTAGAAGGGAGTCTTGACACCAATCAAGCATAAATGTAGTTCATTAAATACATTTAGTAAAATAGTTTTAATTAAACATATTCATTTAATAATCAGAAGATAAAGCATACCGTTTTTCCAATGCTTCCGGGATCTCCCAACACCCCAGCACGACCCTTATGTCCCTGTGAGAATAAATCACTTCATGACCTGTCATTATAGTCTAGCAATATTTAAAGCTGGAGTGTATAATGTTCACTAGTAAACACAGGTGTATCAACCTACAAGTGGCTTAATTATAATTATTTATTAAGCTGTCAAAAGAAAAAGTATTCCTTAAAGAATATCCTCAAAGAAACCTACACACCTTGGTTTAAAATGTAAGCTACAAAAATAATTGATTACTAACCTTCACTCCCTGTAGTCCCTGAGGGCCCTTTGGCCCAGGTGGACAGTTGGTTGGACACTAGAACATAGAGTGATTACACCAGCTTACAATAAAGAACAAAACTCAAAGCTTTAAAATCCCTTTACTTTTAACAGGACACAGACTTGACAATCACTGTCAGATCTATTTTGTTCAAGCCATCATAGCTTATGGAGGGCAGCAAGGGTTATTTCTTTCTCTCAATTTCAGACCAGAAGCCTCTAATTACAGTAAATGCATGATAAGGATTGATCCAGGCAGTAAAGGGCTCCAGCTGGGCGCAGTGCTGGAGGAAACCCAGTCAACCAGACGACCACGTGATCTCCTTAATGCTGAGCAGACTCCTGGCAGTCTGGCCACAGATCACAGACCTGGGACCCACACTGGCTCTTGATCCAGAGAGGTGTTAATGAGCAAAAGCCTTTGATGGCACCCGTTTAATGAAGCTCATTAAGAAAATCTATGAACACCCAGATCAATAAGGGGTGAGCAAAATCTAACTGGGCGAATAGAGAGAGACACTAAATACTGATAAGGTCAGACAGTGAAAGGACAAAACGTACGTTGAAAGTCAAAGAGGAAAATGCATTAATGTTAATGGTAGTCATTTTAGAGTATAAATTAAAGCAGTTTGGAAGAAGGATAATGGTAATGTGATGCAGTATGAACTGTGTAGGATTATTATTCATTGATCGTGTAACAAAGTGTGTCAGATTGGAGAGACTATTTTACCTGGAAGTCAGCACTGCCTTCCTCCAAACCCAGAAACTTTCCTGGAGGACCCTGAAAACAAGATGACATGAAGGATCTCAATGCAGGTGGATGATAAGAAAACAAATATGTTTGAATAATAATTTATTTATTATGAAGTAAAAGGTTTTGAAGTAGATCCCAAATGGGTGTCTTTGGGAAATGAAATAAAGCAGGAAATAAAATAAAACACATAACAGGACATGCAGCCATTATGAGATGTCATGTTCTACACAGTTTGACACTGATTTATTAGCCCTCCAACTTTATTCACAGAATTTAATTGTGAGGTTCTTAATCAAGAAAACTGCAATTTCAAAGTGGGGTCAGTGAAGAATTAGTGTAACCTACAGGCTTGCCTGGAGGTCCGGGTAATCCTGGGGCTCCGGCACTACCAATATCACCCTATATGAGAAATTAAAGAGAATACAAACATCAGGTCAGTGGTGCATTTTATTACATAGGATTACTAAGTGAAATTTTGTGATGATTTCTTCTGTTTTACCATTAGAATCATTAAAGGTAGCTAGTAAGGTTTGGTTATGTATGAATCATAAATGAACAAATGCAAGTTTTTTGCCCCACAGTGTGTAACACTGCTATGTATGTTTTATCAGATCTGTTAGAGTGAGACTCACTTTTGATCCAGTAGGCCCAATTTCTCCAGGAAGTCCAATGGGGCCTGGTGCTCCCTGTAATAAGATAATAAGGAGTGAAATTAGATTAATTCAAAATATTTATATTTATAAAATATATATTTTTTTTTTTTTTTTTTTTTTTTTTTATTTTTTTTTATATTTATATATGTGATCATTAATCACTTTTCTAAAGCAAGTTTCCTAGTCTGCTAACATTTCTCATCCCTCTCACTTTCCTCAGTTCAAATAATTTCTAATGGATAAAATCAAGTCCCGCCCCTTTTTCTCACTGAATATCCGGTTACAGTTGGAAATGCATCATATTGACCTTGGTTACTTACAGGAAGTCCAGGAAGTCCGGGACCCTGAAGGTAGAATGAAAACCAGATTAACAAGAAGAGCTTGAATGTAGCATTAGCACAACTCTCATACAGCACATACTGGAATACCACAGAGATGCTCAAACAGAAAGTGACAAGTGAAGCCTTCATAACTGAAAAGCACATCTTGGTAAAGATGTGATTTTTATTTCTTGTTCTACAGCTCCACCTGGTGAGTAGTTGAAACAACTCTTGAGTGAGCATATTTCTTTATTTATACTTCATTGACTAATAGTTGTAAAGCAGTCGTACTTACAGGTCGTCCTGGTGGTCCAGATCGCCCTGGCAGACCCTGCAAAAGTTATTTAAAAATATGCCAAAATAGTTGTGTGCATTTTGCTTTAATCAACATCAAGAATAATAGTGACTGAGATTGTGTTATACCTCAATAACAAAAAAAAATGTATTATTTTTCCTTCACCTTTGGTCCAGGATTACCACGTGGGCCCCTGTCACCTTTAGCCCCAATCAAACCCTGGAGAGATAACAGAACAGAACCAAATCTTCAGAATAATCAAGAGGTAAATATTTATGGAATTGTTTCCTTATGTTAGCATAATATTTCTAGGGACAAGCAGGAGATTTATAAGCAGCACATTGTTTATTTAAAGCTTAATGTAAATTCTTTTCTTTGGTGTCAGATAATACTGCAAACCACATCAGATATAAAAGCATGAAGCGTCAAGCGTGATTTCCTCATATTCATGAGACTAACAATCCAATGGCACATGTTCACATTTCCGGTTCAAAAGGAAAACCAGTGAGAGTGGATTCCAGAGTGGATTAACTGTGAAATCCAATAAAGAATGTTTGCTTCTTAGCATGTGACTGACAAAGTCTTGCCTAGTGAGCCCAGCATCCCATTTCTCTCTCTTCCAGAGTGCAGGTGTAAATAACTGTAAATAATCAGAGCATGATGTGGATTGCCTAATGATTTGAGTTCAGATTTGTGCATATACTGGAACATCTATATGTTCACAGCCAAACTGCAATTTTCATTCTCAAATAATTAAATCTACAACATTACAACTGGATGATTTACAAATTTTAGATGCCACTCACATCAATGCCATCCTCTCCTGGAGGTCCATCTGGGCCAGGCTCACCCGCTTCTCCTTTCTGACCCTGTAAAGTGGTTCACATATTTATTTTGAAAGATTACTTCGCCAGAATAATTAAACACTCTTAGTTCTTTGGGTATATCTCTAAAATTGGCGCAAAACACAAGCACTTGTTTTTTTAATAGATGTATTGCATGTAATTATATTGTGTGTACAATTACATAAAATGCATATTAATGATAATCTGTGATAGTACTTACTGGTGGGCCAGGAGGTCCAGGTGGACCCTTCTCACCCTGTAGATGATGCAACAGAACATAAGGGAACAAGTCTATTTTAATTGCAAAAACAACA
The DNA here is from genome assembly GCA_036877525.1 of Chromobotia macracanthus. Lineage (NCBI taxonomy): Eukaryota > Metazoa > Chordata > Actinopteri > Cypriniformes > Botiidae > Chromobotia > Chromobotia macracanthus. The sequence continues at coordinate 6,134,782 of JAZGTH010000069.1, forward strand.
ACAACTTTGCTTTCACTTTTACAGCAAGATGATGATCACTAAAACTGAATCTGTAACAATCAATTATAAAAAACAAATGTTACATGTTGCAACTACGCTGATGGCTATGTATGTACAGCTCCACCCACAGACATGCACCTCCTCAATCATGATCCCTCTTCTCATACGATACGGTTCCATACAGAAATATAATTTATGGAAACACATACATACATATATATAGTATATATATACATCATATATGTGCTTATCTGATTAGCACATATATTTGTCTGAACAAGTTAAATTATGTCCTGCATTTTAAAATGTTTGCAGAAGCTCAGTGTGGGATGCTACAACCTGCTGCCTGTTTCTGTCGTTTTCTATGCTATGAATCAGTCTGTTTTGTTATTTATTGAGTGTCTTTATATTATAACCTCATGGGATTAAATGCCTACTTTAGCTGTCTCAAATACCCAACAATCTGAACTAGCAGCAGCTCTTAACCCGGGAAAGAGGTTTCTTTAAACAGAACACTTTTGTGTGGTTATTTATATTTCATGCACCCTCTGTTGGCAAGATTCTGATATTGCAGATGAGAGTGAGGCCCATGAAACTAGGTATACAATGACCGTCTTTTATACCACCTCGACCTGTGGTACAGTCAGGCGGCTCAAATACTCACATCAATGCCGTCGGCACCAGGAGTTCCTGCGGGGCCAGGGGAACCAACGGGGCCCTGGGGTCCAGGTGGACCTGTCTAAAATTTAATCCACACAAACATTTTTACTTTCTTTACTGTTAAAATATTGTACAGTAATGCTTACAGATGCTTCACATATATACATCTTAGTGAATCAATGAAATAATACTTAGTGAAGTATTTTTACACTTAATTATTTATTATAAATGTTGTAAAGTACCACGGTACAGGATCTGTGATGAAAAATAAGCCTGAATGTTGATAACCAGAGTAATCCAGGATGGGAAAATACAGTCTGGGAATATTTACTCAGACCCTCCCCCATTCAACATTAGATATAAGTGAAAGTGAACATTTTTCATTTTATCAGTTTACTTTGAGTAGGCCTAATATAAAAACCAGAAATGTATTATTCCTTTCTACTGTACGCCTATAAAATGAGCTGCATGCTTACGTGGGGTCTAATGCTGTCTTTTCAAATGTAACAAGTATGTGTTATTCTTCTAAGAGGGGTTTTAGGATCTGTGTTGTGTTTAAGTAGTAATCTCAGCAGAGCGTTTTCAATGGGCTCTTTGTTGTGCCCGTTTCTCTCTTGTTCTCCTTTTCTGTATCTGTTTATTTGTCTGTTCCCCACTTACTACTTTGTATGCTTGTACACCAGTCTCCATTTAATTATTTCACTAGATTAAATTGTTTGGGCTTTCAAAATGAAATGATAACACTGGCTAAATTCCAGGCCTCTTTGGATCTTAAGATGGATGCTTCATAAAACACTCAAGCACTTTGGTTTAGAAGAAAACAAAACTACTGAACAAATGTTCTACAACTTTAAGGATCAAACATCTTGTATAAACAGGTCATCGACCAGGCTAGTCAGGCTAACTTTATCTGCTTAAAGTTAAAGTAATGTTAGTTCTGTTACTGTTTTGACTGGCAATCCAGTTCAGTTCAAGAGAAATCAAATTGCGAAGGAAGTTTTTAAAGACAATAAAATACATAATCAAGAGCAGGAGGAGCAAAGAGCAGCCAAACTCACCACCTGAGCCAGGGCCAAGCACAGTGCCTGCAACAGGACCAAGCTTTTGAGGATGATGAAGTATCTAGCCATCGCGAGTAATCTCTCCGAGCTTGTTTGTCCTCAAAAATCAAGTCCTAGCAGCTTCTTTGTACTCACCACCTCTTTCCTGGCTTCTCAGCCCAGGATGGTGGATCTAGGAAAATGAAAGTGTGTGTGTGCTGTCCAGGACTGGGAAGAAAAACAGTGGAAGGAACCTGAGGGGTGGAATGAGAGAGGTGTAACCCAGCCGTACAGCCAGCCCCTGAGAACTCACAGAGCCCAGCACCTTGAAGATTGGACGGATGCCATCACCAGCACAAGGGGCGGTGCCTTCTGCTCATTGTCCATTCATGTTTTGTCAACCAGCAGAACTCTAGAAAGTTAACACTTAAAACTGCCTCTGCATGTTTTTAACAAAACTCCCCCCTAAATTCCTGAACAGAATATGCAAACAAAACACACAGACGTTGTTTTACAAACAAACAGTAGAGGGTCTTGCCTATGCATCAGGAATCGTGGCCATGTGACATTAGATAAAATATCTCAGATCTGCACACAAATGATGAATTTGATGAATCTGAATTTCTTTACTTTAAGGAACAATAATGTGATATCATGTATGATTATATATGCAACCAACAAAAAAACATCAAATGACATGGAGGAGAAAAAAAATCATGCACAGAAGAAATGAAATAAATAAATAATGTGTGTGTGTGTGTGTGTGTGTGTGTTTTCTGAGGTTACAAACGTCCTCTAAAATGCTATGAGACATTGAAGATTGAACTCATCTGATGTTATGTCCATATCTACATTCTTCATCTACATTGAAACGTTGAATCTCATGAAATTCTTCTAGGCTGATACTATAAGGATTAAACCCAACAAAACAACAGTGAGCTTCTCTGGGTAACCATTCCTCCTCAGCGGCTTCTGAAACTCAGTCGTGCTGGTTTCCATCAATGATGGACGCACTGCCGCATCTTCCCCGCAGGAGGGCGCCATTTCCCTAGTTCTCCATGCAACACAAAGGGATTGTACTTTAAATCGCTTATCGGGCAAATCGTGGGAGCAGTCGTTCATTTGATCATGTTGGGTTTAATGGTGCGATCTTTGAGATGTCACACGAGTTAAACAGCGACTGACTTCCGGCCACAAGAGGACACGCAGATGCAGCGGAAACAGGAAAGCGCAGCTGAGATGTCATACTGAAGTGCTTGTGCTTAAACGTGCTGGATGTTTCTTTAACACCGCGAAGGGAAAAGTTGGAAACCGACGAATGTCCAACAGGGAATACCGTCTTGTGTTGAACATGATACGTGATTTCCAAACAGCCATTGTTTTCTTTTCCTGCTGAGATCAGCTGAGGGTTGTTGCGCTTCATCTGCAGCCCCAGCCGGCTGTGACGCTCCGCGATCCCGGTGTGTCCATCACACGTCTGAACGTCTTTTCAGCAAACCTATTTCTTGCAGTTCGCGGGAATTGGAGTAAAAGCTGATCTGGGAACATGACAGGCAGATCTGTGAAGGATATCGACCGCTATCAGACTGTTCTCACGTCCCTCCTCGCTCTGGAGGAAAACAAGTTTTGCGCCGATTGTCACGCCAAAGGTAAGATCGACGTTAATCGTCCACGTTTTATCGGTGGTGTGACACGATCTTGGGGCGACTTCATACGTACGCCATCCAGAGTTGAGTTTATTTTATCAGTCGTGTGTAAAGGTTTAGGGCAGTGGTCGACATGAACGGAAACTTAACTCAATGAAAGGCAGACAGGCCCCGAGTGCGTTTATTTATTGATTCCCAGTCGCATAATAATCAATTAACGTGATTTGCGTGATTTGTGTGGGTTTTTTTCTTCTGTTTTGTGAACCAATATAAAAATAAGCAAATAAAAAGACGACGAGAACGCCAGAGAAACAACTTCACTTGAAGGCCCTGAGTGTTTCGCGGCAGTTTGGGGGCTGTAGTGACGTCAGCAGCGCTTAAAATAGAATGGGTACGTGGGTGACGTCGAATGACGTCATCGTCATCCTTGTGCAGGTGTCCTGCAGGTGCATGAACAACAGTGTGACGTCACTGGATAAAAAGAAGTTGACTACATGCTTTATAAAGCCCCGCACAACTTTAACACGCTGATGTACAAACACGAAGGTGCAGAATGATGAAGTCAAGAGCTTGGAATAATAATAATAATAATAATAAGTGTATAGTGTACAGTTGAGTCACACATTAGCAGACTTTGCAATTTCCTGTTTCTGGAAACTTCCGTTTTTTTGTATATCGTCATCTGTTAACTTTGATGGGTAACTTTCTTTGATACTCTTGGAACGGAATAAAGTGTTAATAATAATAATGTTGACCCCCATAATTAAAATAATGACCCCCTAAGTCTCTGAATTGGTACTGTAGATACTTGATCAGTTGTGGTACGTTTCATATGTGTTACAAAACATTGCACAAATCACAGTAGACACGCTGATTCTGCTTATCAAACAATTGTTGGAAGAGTTCTTCATTTGACCTCCAGCCAATAAAGGAAGCAGTTCTGCCCTTCTCAGTAGTCGGTTTGTCATTGTTCAGAAGTAATCTGCTCCCTGCCGTCCTTTTCTGAACTGCTGCTCTGGCTGTATAAAGTTGCTTTCTGATCTTGAGGACAGGGCAGGCTCTGCACTACTCCATGTTTGAAACACTCACTTGGATGTCACCCAAAACTTCAGTCGGCCAAATTTTTGTCTTTGTTGCGAATGAGGTCGTATTTGAATGTTCTGCTATTTGATTTGAATGTGTCATTTGGCTGCTTCATATTTGTTTTCTTTCTCCGTAATGCACAAACACATGCAAATGTTGTTGCCCTGTGGGTAGAAGCTGGTGCTAAACAGCCATAGGATTTCCAAGCCTGTGAAGCCTCTTTGGAAATGGGAACAATACCACAGGCGTTGGAAACAGAGCTGCCATATGTTTGCAAAATCCTCATTTTGTTATGACTCCATGTCAACCAAATGCAGCTTACATCTACAACACAGAGGTATTATTAGTAAATGTTGGATAAAGAAAACGGTCACAATGGTCAAACAGGGTAACGTTGGTTATGTCAGGCGTGTTTACACACGCATGTGTAACTTAGACTTTGGCATGAGCGGTTAATGTTGAAACTATTCAGATGGGTTACTGGCATTTGACTGTACATTAGCACAATACAGGTTTACTTAAGAGGCCTGTTGTTGCGTTTGTTGCAGATAAGGCATTAAGACTCAGTGTGGGTATTGGTAAAAGTATTTTCAGATGCCGTAACTGAATTATCTTCGCATGATTTGATTTTAATATTTCAAAGTCAGCTATTTTATTTTGCCAGTCGGTTTTTCTATCCATCCAATCTCTTAATTTGCTTGTCCTCTGCAGGGTCACACACATATACATTGCCGTATGTGGTTTATGAGGACTCCATAGACGTAATGCTAGTTCAACTGATGCCGACTTTCTATTGATCCATTCAGAGTCTTAACATTGATGAGCTGTTAAAATAGCAGGAACTGTGTGTTTTCTCTGATTAACAGGCTGTTTCTTATCTTTATGCATGTTATCGCTCATAGTTATCTGTATCATTGTGTGAGAAATCACTTTCTTTTTTTTCTGTCTTTGCAGTTTGATTGTGTGGTGGGACACAAACAGTTGAGCAAATTGGATATTAGAGAAAGAAAGTGGTTTGTTTTACCTTTTTCACCCAAAACACCTTGGTATGCATCTCATTTGCATTCTCTTGTTGTCTGGTTGTCTTGGAGATGTCGCCATGGAGGCAAGAGAATGGATAGAGGATGTGATGTGAGTGGACACAATAATGACTGTCCCTTAGAAGCCCTCTCAGAGAGAAACCTAAGTACTTTCGAATATATTCGAATATATTACTGTTAAATAGCTCACAAAGTAAAAACATTTAAATATTAATAGCCATTCAAATGCAATAATGCAAGGATGTCATCGTAATGAAACCAGTGTAATGTATTCACAAAGACTCTTGTAATGGTTCTGTTCATCTTAAATAGTCTGTATCAGATGTTTACTCTGGGTTATACAGGGTCATGTGCTGGAAGTATCACTATCCCTTTGTTAAAGCTGTATGTGTCACCCAGCAGATATTGCTAGGACATTTTGCAAACACAGAACTAAGGACTGAATAAAAGGCTTTTATTCAAATGGCTGCCACATGATGTGCTGTACAGCATGCAGATTTATAGTATGTTTCCAATGATGAAGTGTCTAAATGAACTCTCTTGACTTCTGCCCACACATTAACAGCATTAGGGGCGAGAGTTTGAGAACCCTGTTTGAAAACAGCCATTGATTTTGCGATTCCATTTTGTGCCACTAGTGTTGCAGAAATGACATGATTCACCTGCAGCCCTGATTTTATATTTCTTTTAACACTATTGAAAATATGAGTGCATTTTATTAATTACGCAAATTCCCACCTGTGTGGGTAATTCAGTTATGTAAGGGCGTCAAATGAAAATATATGAGGCTAATAAAGATCGGGACTGGTTAGTTATGCCAGCCAGGTTATATCTATAAGGCAAGGTTGTAGAAAGAGGGTGTAGGCCTGTGCAATTGAGATACATCATAACAGAGCTGCAGCTGGCCCCGTTCTCCAGGTGTCCTGTCAGCTTTGGAGATTAGCATCAAATAGCATGCAGTCTGACTGCAGTGCTGAAGCTTACTGCCACACTGTACTCAGAGACGTGTGAATAGCATGACAACAGAGAGTTCATGTTTACACAATTTAGAACAAGGCATGTCTTTATGCATTTCATCCTGAGTAACAAAGAAGTCCATCTGCTCTGAGGTTGCCAGATCGATTTTGGAGGAATTTTATCCCCTTTGGATATTTTTGGGATGGGAGAAACCCCAAAGTTTCCAGCAAGTATAATTGACAGTCTGTTAATCCAAGAACCTTCATTCCAGTTTGAGAAACTGGGTCTTGAGCTTAGTCTGTGATCCCCCCCACAATGCTGTTCTCGTGTGTGTGTGTGTGTGTGTGTGTCTGTCTGTCTGTGTGTCTGTCTGTGTGTCTGTCTGTGTGTCTGTCTGTGTGTCTGTCTGTGTGTGTGTCTGTGTGTGTAATATAAATATATATATATATATATATATGTGTTTGTGTGTGTATGTGTGTGTGTGTGTGTAGTCAGTGTGGAGAAAGAAAGGTATTTTTTCCAAATTTATAATTAAAATTTTTTTTTTTTTTGTGTGTGTAAGTGTAAGTGTAAGTATATGCATATCCTTGTTAGGTTTCCAGATTATATTTAGCAAGTTTTCCTGTAGCTTAGTTGGTAGAGCATTGCAAAGGATGTGGGTTTGATTCCCAGGGGAGCGCATGTACTGACAAAATGTATAACTTGAATGCACTGTAAGTCGCTTTGAATAAAAATGTCTGCCAAATATGCATAAATGTAATGTAGAAGTAGGCAGGTCAACATTGTCTGTAATGAATTCTCCCCATCTTACTTTTATTTTATGTATTAGAAGAATTGTAATACATTGGTGAGCCTCTCAATACAACTTCTCAGAAGATCTCATTAAGATCTAACAGTTTTCTCCTCTTTTTTGTTGTTTGATTTAGGTGCACCCCATGCACCTGGATCTGTTTTATTATTTATTTTTTTGAAGAGTTACATCCTTATTTTGGCAGACCACAAGGCTGTCTGTAAGAGGAACACAATGAAGCTTTAACAGCAACATCACAATGGCTTTATGCGGCTGTAAATTTCCCTGCAGTGATTGTAAGGCCTGTCAGGCTGGAGGGGAAGTGGTTCAGTCTTGTAGATCAGCAGTATTGTCTGAAATTTGTCACAAAAGTCATTTCCTGTTTTACTGGAAGGACGAACTTCATGACTGGCATAACAACATTCAAAAAATGGCATCAAAATACAATTAAACACACAAAACAGATTCTACTCAAATGTCAGTCTGAACTAGATTTTAACTGAGTGCCCATGCAAAACTCATGTCATGTTAGGGTAAAAATAAATAAAAAACATCATGTCTGTAGCGTAGACGAATTACCCATAACGATTTTTTTTTTGCTCAACCGTAAGTATGAGCAATATTGAGGCTTGCCTTAGTAAGCACCACTAATAAACAGGTGGCTTGGCATGTTTCCCTTTCTCTGGCTTCTCTGATAAGATCCCTATGTGTCTTAAATAAGTCTTGTCTGTGTGTATGTGTGAATGTCTCAGTTCTGCTCTGTTATGTATCTCTTTGTGATTCATCCTGATTCAACCTGCCTGACTCCAGGCTAACGTGTTATTGAGTCCACCCTCTGTCTGACGTTGTCACTCCATCCCACATGCACATACACTTTCGCTGCATGGCTGAGCTGACGTCCTCCAATAATACCACACAAGCTGATTACCTCTTAGACATACAGACAGGGTCAGAGAGACAGAGAGACAGAGAGAGAGAGAGAGAGAGAGAGAGAGAGAGAGAGGATGGAAAGTGGAATGTTTGTAGGTGGGGAATAAATAGCTAATCTAAAGAGGCCCAGAGCATGGAGGAGTTCAATGTGAATTGAGTTTGGTATGGCTGCAGTAAACCAATGTACATCCCATTGGGAATATCCCTTACTTTTGGCTCACATCCATTTTACATTAGCGCCAATGCCAAATCTCAGATGAGACTGTGACCGTGAGCACAGTGCAGACATAAACTGAAGCCCTGGTGCTCCTTTAATGGCCAAATCATCACATTTACAGCAGAATAAATGTTTGATCTCACATATCATTATTGAATTTTGGCTTTCTGAGCCTTTTGCTTCAGAGAAGTGTTTAAAATAAGCAAGGTTAGAAGTAGTCTTGTGTATCCAGACATTTGATTTTCGGCTAAAGTCTGGTCCACTTTTTGGCCAATAAAAAACAAGAAAGACAAGAAGAGTCATGTGAAGCAATAAATAAATAAATATATTCAAGCTTATTTTATGTTAAACAGATAATACAATTAGTAATGGTGTACATCTACTTTATTTGCTCATACAAGTTACTGAATAAATAAAAAAAATCTGTTTTCTAGTTTTTTTTGCACTGCGCATCAGGCGGTGAGCGAACATACTGTGGGCGTGCCGTCTGAAGCTGACACTGGGTTAGAGTCAAGCTGTTCTTTTTCAAGATGTCAAATTAGATTCAATCAGATGGATATAGCCCCAGCAGGTGAGGCTTGTGAACAGCAGGTATGGCCTTCCTGGAGAGCTGTGTGCTGCCTCCAGAGAACCCCAAGCAATTAAGCAGAAATGGTATCACAACAATCCTTTGTGACGTCACATCCTGAGACCAGATCACAACAGTGACCTGATGTTGTGCTGTCACCTGCTGATCAAAACCGGTATTGCAACAGAAAAGTAAGCTTGTAAGCAATTCATGTCTTGGCAAAGGAAGGTTACATAATGTGTTTAAGGTCGTTTTTACCATCTCTGGTAATCTATGCTTTTCTGATTCATAGGCTGCTTTGTAAAGGTAGTGTAGGCTTTATCATGATTGTGTGTGCTCATACATGTGTGATTTAAGAGCAGGGGAAAAACTATAGGTGCTGCAGGGGCTGGTGGGTGCGCGCGTGTTATCAGCATTGTGCAGCATGTCCACATGCAGGCTCAAACCATTTTTTATTCTGTCATTGTGATGTGTGAAGCTGCTTATTTTTTCTTCTAATTCCAAGCAAGAGAATGTAAATATCACTTCTCAAGTGTACAGCTTCCTCTATCTCTCCTTGCTTTTAGTCTAGATGTTTCTGTCCATTCTCTCCTTCACTGAATCATTAAATTGCTTTAGCCAGAGAAGAGCAGAATTCAGAATTTAAGAACTGGCTTTATGTCCATTCATGGGTTTGAATTTGAATTTATTTGGCCATGCCACACAGCAAACCGAATCAGAATTTGATTTGCCATGACAAGAAAGAGAAATTGAACAAATTGCAAATGCAATTACAGTCACACAATAGACTGATTTTATTAGTTTCACAGTTTTAATGTTATCATACATTTACATTTATGCATTTGGCAGACGCTTTTATACAAAGCGACTTCATTTTTTTCATTTTTTACAGTGTTTCAAACCCAGAACCTTTCTGCTGATAACACAGTGCTGTACCAATTGAGCTACAGGAACTTACAACAACCAACACCAAATGTTCACCACTTTCTTTTTAGGTTGATCACTGATTTTGACAACTGAATTTGAATGATTGATTTTTCATTACAATTCCACTTCCTGAATTTAATTACAGTTCTGCATTCTTTTTGATACCCTAATTCAGATTTAATTCTTGCTGACAAGTCTTGTCTGAAATTTACTTGGAATCCAATGTTTTTTTTATAGATATAACCAACTAAAAGTAATTTTCAAAATAAAACTCATTCTTTCTCTCATGCCTTCCTGTTTTTCTCTGACCATCAGGTCCCAGATGGGCATCCTGGAATCTTGGAATCTTCATTTGTATCCGCTGTGCAGGAATCCACCGGAATCTTGGCGTACACATATCACGAGTTAAATCTGTAAACCTGGACCAGTGGACGCATGAGCAGATACAGGTACAGTGTGACTCACTGAGCTGTTCTGTCTTTATACCTGCACATGTAAAGCCTCAGGATCAAGATTTGTTGTAGAAAGCCTCTAGTTTTTCATTTTGTTGTGTGGCTGATTGACAGTCTGGTTTGTGTGTGTTCAGTCTGTACAGGAGATGGGAAATGCCAAAGCTCAGCGGCTTTATGAAGCTTTTTTACCAGAGTGCTTCCAGCGTCCAGAGACAGACCAGTATCCTTTAACATCTGTCTTATGTTGTGTGCATGTCTTAAATTAATCTTCTGCTCTATGAATAAAGTTTCCTTAAGCCTGCCATTTAGAGCTGCTGAAGTCTTCATACGTGACAAATATGAGAAGAAGAAATATATGGATAAATGTATTGACATTCAGGCCTACAGGGTGAGCCCTGAGAATTTAAAATTTAAAAATGCTAATCTGTTTTTATTTTGTAACTGTATGCAAAATAATTTGTGATTATTTCCATTTTCAGAAAGAAAAAAGCAAGACGGTGACAAAAGAGGCTCCTGTTGTCTTTGAAAAGATGAAGCTGGTGGGTTTGGCATGTGTGCAAGATAAATTGTCATTTTCATCATCATGGCTTGATTATAATTATATTTTCTGTATGTCTTACAGAAAAAAGATGAATCGCAACAATTCAAAAATAGTCCAAAGAAACAGTCACAATCTGTCAATGACCTGTTAGGACTCGGTAACATTCTTTAAATAGATAAATGCACAAAATGTACATTGATTAAAGTACACTTCAATATAGATGTGTAAAACATGATAAAACTCTCATTCCTAGATGCCCCAGCTCCTCAAGCTCCTGTGTCCAATGGGAAGCCAAGCTCTGAACTTAGCCCCGCCCTTGACCTCTTCAGCTCTCTGCCTGCTGCTGTCAACAGTTCAAACTCTGCCAGGAGCACAGTAAGGATTTTGATGTGAGCAGAAATGATATGAGCAGACCGCATATCAAGTTGCTTGAGTGTTGAACAGTATGTTTCCTGCTGTAGCCCAGCTCAGGGTCCATGCCCACTGGACGGGTAGCAGCATCTATGCCCGAGAACCTCAGTCTGTTCCTTGACCCACCCGCCAAAAGCGAGGATGGCGGAAAGAAGATGTCCAAGGACTCCATCCTGTCCCTGTACAGCAATGCAGCTCCACCAACAAACATGGCCACTCATGGTAAGATGAGTCCAGAGAGATGCTATTTCAGAAATGACTTGGCACTAGAAATGGCAAGGTCAATGTAGCACAAACTGAAAAATGCATAAATTATATTGAAAGCACTTTACCCCAGCTAACAATTTTACTCCGTGAGAACATCTTCCTAACGTTTCCATTAAGTAACAAAAACATTATAAAGTTGAATTTCTGAAAGTTGTAGGAACGTCCAGTTTTTTAGACTTTGTATTAGTGTTACAGTTTAGTTATAAGGACTTTCAAACATTTTTAATTCTGTAATGTTTTTAAAACATTCCACTAACTACTTAAGAATAATGTTTTTGATATGTAATTTATGTCAGAAAAAGTTCCACTAACGGTACTGCAGGAACCATTTTTGATATTGAGAGAACTTTCAGGATTAGCCATTGTTCTAAGAACATTCCCTGATAGCTGAGAAGTCCCTTTGGATAAAGTGGAATTCATGCTAGTTTGTTTTTGTTTTAGCTGCCATGTACATGGGTGCAACTCAGATGGGTTATGTTCCTGCTGCGGGATATGGTCAATATCAGGCCCTAGGAGCCCAGCAAGCCATGATGGGACCTATGATGGCTCCCCAGATGAATGTAATGGGACAGGCAGGTGTCATGCCCCAGACAGGGGTGGCAGCTGCTCCTCCGTACATGGCAGGGGTGCAGGGGGGCATGATGGGAATGCAGAGCGGCATGATGGGAGGCATGGCAACCGTTCCTCAGCAGGCATACGGAACACAGCAGGCCCAACAGCTGCAGTGGAACATCAGCCAGGTATGTAACATGTTGACGGAGATTTAGACATTGTTCAGACTTACATCCGACTCCAGTCCATATAATTTGTAGTCTGAACAGGAAAAAATTACACACATTCAGACTAAAATTACATTAATTTAAAATGTAACTATTTAATTACTTTTAATTCCCAGAATGGAATTGTCAAGGATGCAATGTGTATATACTGTCTCTGTATATATATACTATAGACTCTGTTATGACCATATGACTGTGGGTCCTAAACTGGTGACCTTTAGATTATTAGCACTGATTTATCAAATATAATTTATCAGTTTAAATGTTATCAAATATAATTAAATGTCAGTGTTATCATTATGTTGTAATATTGTCAATGATTTAATTGTTTTCCCTGTCACAGATGACACAGCACATGGCAGGAATGAATTTCTATGGTGCCAATAACATGATGGGTTACGGGCAGCCCATGGGTGGGGCATCTGCTCCGCCTTCAAATCATATGCTCGGGTCACATGTATGGAAATGATGATATCATACAGAGAGAGGGGGACAGCACGTCTGATTGGGTGAGCCTGGTGTGACAGCAGAAGGAAAACAGATTGTAGGAGGGAATCGCTCGTCATCAGACACATCGAGAAGTCGATGATCGCTAGAGAAGAAAAGTTTCTACCTCCCTCATTCTCAGAGCCATTTTCCAGATTCTCATGCTTGACATACACTCAGAGAGAGAATACAGCACAGTTTGTCTTTGTGACTCACATTACTGTTTGACTCACATTACTGATGCTCTTCTCAGCTGAATGTTCCACACTTCACAGCTTTAGCATTCCTGAACAATGTGTTTTCGCTATATCCAGACAGATTGTTCTATTATACGGACATGCTTGATAAATATGTATGTATGTATGTATGTTGACTATTGCTCTGTTCTAAAACCTAGTGAGCTGCCTACTGGGGCAGAATTTTAAGGCACTCTGTATAAAGGCTCTGTCAAAATGTGGCCAGCTTAATTATGCTGCCTACGAATTATACACAATGAACGAGTGTGCCATTCACAGGAAAGGCAATCCCAGAATGCATCGCAACAAACACATTTAAGAAATGCATCCAACATGGAAGGCACTGAGAGAGAAATTTTGACCTAATAGAAAAATGAGGCAGAATGTATTGAGTCAAGTTACTCCACACTTAAAGTACTCCAAATCAGTCCCTTATGAGGTTCCACAATGGTTAAGATGCTGCCTTAGGAGGCAGCGGCCTATGTAGGCAATGAGGCATCTCATTAGGTTCTGGAACGAGCTTAAATTCCACTGTATGCTTGCAATCATATACAGAACAGCTATACTCAGAAGATGAAATGCTATTGTTGTTTGTAAGGATTAGAACGTGTTGTAACAAAATTTGAGGAACAATGTCCATTTTGTTGATAAGTCTGCAATCAAGGGGTTTCTGCAAACCTATGAATGATACTCTCGTATTGTTTCTCTTTGTAATCACAGGGTACAGCTAAGTCTCTTTGACTTTGCTTTCTGACACTCACTCTCAACTCAGGAGAATTAAAGCTTGAGAGCATGAGGGTGCACACATCCACCTCATAGCAAATCATTTACATTCAGCCAAAGATGTAATGCTGTTTTGAGAGTCAGCACATATTTTGGAATTACACATTGCAAAATGTGTAATAGGTGGATCTTTGTGTTCTGTGGTGTAGGTCTATGTTTGTTGTTGGAGAGAATTGAAGTCTGACCTCTAGCATTTAAAGGCACCATTGATTGTATTGTGTGCTGGTGCTCTCATTACCGAGTCCAGGGTCACCACTGTGGATAGAATGAACCTGTGGGGCCAGTAAGGCTGCAGTTTGGATAGAGACCAAATGAATGTTTCACTTTGACTCAAAGGGCATAGTTTGCCATGGCCACTGTGTGAAGTTTATTTAAAGCAGTCAGGTTGGGTTTTAGTGACTACACACTGTTTGTTTGAGCTTAAGAGCTTTTAAAGTAACCAAATGTTATGAGGTTCTCTTTAATCTTTATAAATATGGTGTGTTAAAAGGAGAAACTGGGATCCCTTTATAAAGGTGACTTAAAGGAATTCACCCAAAATGGAAAATGTTGTCTTAGTTAAACACCCTCTTGTTTACTTTTTTCTGTGGAACACAAATGGAGCAATTTTTAAGAATGTACTGGTTGCTTTTTCATATGTAATTACAATTACAAATGTAAAATTGCCATTTCTCCCATTAACATTCCATAGAGAACTAGCATGGATATCAAGTCATATGGACCACTTTTAGGTTTTTGTGTCCATTGGGGCTCTGGAGAAGAAAAAGGTCATATAGATTTGGAATGACGGGTGAATATATTTAGATTTTTGTGAAACATTCCTTTAAGCAGTTGTAGACAGGCCTATATTAAAAGATGTCTGCACTTCTATGTCTGTTTTCAAGAGATATTGTCATCTTTCATAGCTGTAGAGACACAAAATTGCCCAGGAAACTGATGGTCAAATCTATAACGTGTATATGACAGTGAGTTTGTTATGCTTGGCTTCTCTACATTTTTCAATAGTCGGTATTTTGTCACTCTGACCCTGACTGTGAAGAATTGTTTGCTAAAATTGTGTTTATATGTTGTCTGAAAAGACATGGACACAGGTATCGTTTTTGTCTGTAGTTCCATGACTGCTCTCTGCTGGCCAATAAATGATCATCAGTGATGTCATAAGAGAAGGATGTGAGATGAAATGGATGTATTTGTTTTCACATTTGCTGTGTGAAAAGTTTAATTTGAATCTGCACTGCATCTTTAGGTTTTGTATGCCTGTTTGTTTAATTCTGTTTTTAATGGGACCACGTACATAAATGGACACATATAAGCGACTGTATAAGGTCAAATTTTCTTCAATTTTTTTTTTGTCTTCAATTTACAACTGTTGTTATAATGGCACTTTACTACTAGAGGTTTGTATGCATGAATTTTTGTTCATTGAGAAAATTTGATCAAAAGTGATTAGCCAATATGTTGCAGATGTCTCAACATTGAATTCCATATGTGACGGCCTCGCATGCATGCATGCATGCTAGCCATTCCAAAAACTTAATCTAACTTCATATCAGTGGCCTGATTCACTACACAGGGTGGATCTGCTTTAAACCCTACACTTGAATGTATCCAATCTGGGTGTGAAGCAGTAAACTTGTGTTAAGTTGTATCAGCGTTTTGAGGGTTGCCTTTGTTGTAGTGCTCTATGTAAAGCAATACTGAGTAAACGTTGGGGTTGTTCTTAAATGACAATTTGTTTCAGATTCGATTTACAATGCATGTTAACACATGGTGAATCTGTAGCGAAGCAATGATTCTATAATGCCATATACAGAATCTGTACAGAGATGCTCTTATCCAATAAAAGGTAAATGCTATATAATACACATACCAAACATACAATAAACGCTTTTGTTTCACGCTAGGTAAACGTTAAACCTTTTATTGCTGTTTTCTTAGTACAAAGTTCATCTTTTTTTCAGAAAAAGGACAGGGCTTTAGTTTTCCATTAATGGTTTGTAATGTGCAAGAACTCAAGGGAGAGGACATATGAATATGACCCAGACAGCTGTGTAATGGTTATCTTCACATCTTTTGGTGAAATGGTGCTACATCATCTGCCCACATTACATTGTGGTGGTTCTCTTGAACATCTCTCAGTGAATACAATTGTGAGAATGTAACTTCATTTAAACGTCCCTTACTTCAAATGGATGACATCATTGTCTCACAGTGAACGTGTACGTATGTGGGTTGCTTGCAAAGTTTGTATTTGATTTTCTCAGTCTTGTTTGGTTCCTTTAAATATAGTCTAAAACGCGTTACAAAAGCTTGAATGTGAAGAGAAATAAACATCTTACTGCTGTATATTTTGTGTGCTTTTTACTTTCATATGCCAGTCACAGTTAAGTGCCGCATTCATATAGGAGTGAGGCAAATTCAAGGTTTTTGAAGAGACTTTCCATAATAAAAAATCCCAGCAATTCCACCAGATGGCAGTCCAAGACAACTGAATGAACAAACTGAAAAACACGGGAACTATCAAAGTTACACTTCATTTGGCAAAATAAACTTGTCAAATACATTTTTCGCTGACGTATTGTCACATAATTCAACTGAGGCCAAACCATTTGCGGTAAATCTTTGCTTTTTGTAAATGCAAATGACCATCTACCATCTGTTGATCTTTGAACGGTTACTGTACAATAGATTAAAGGTTATGAATGAACTGAAGACTTCACAAAGGTTTACGACTTTTTTTTCTGCTTGAATATGAAAACAGACATAATGTTAGGTAACACAGAAGCCTTGCTTCGATAATTTTACATTTTGCTGCTCAGACTTTGTGAATGAGAACAGAAGAGACTCAGTTTGGCTTTGTTTCAAATCAGGCTAATCGGCTTTTGAGGAAAAAAAAAACTCAGTCTAATCTCAAACTCAACACTGTCTTCACTTAACAGTGCTTAGAAAGGTAAAACTTATTAAGGAAATCACATTAAGGGACAGAAATTGGCATGTAATCCCACGTCTTCTGTCCCATGTTGTTTCTATCGTACAAGTCATGACAGATTTTCATTTACAGAAACACCTTGGATCTGTATTGGTACTTTTAGAATAACTTATTTCATATATCCCTAATCCACCTTTGTAAGAAGACTTAAACCATCCTGTTGAAAAGATGAAGTTAGACCAACATGAATTTCTATATTGGTATTGACTAGCTTGTGCTGGTTAGTTCTGGTCTGGTGCTTGTCTAGCTAGCTAGCTTATCAAGGACGCTAGCAACACTAGCTAAAGAATAACAATGGCTGCCTACAGCAGGAGTGTAAGCATCTGTTGAAGTAGTTTTCTGTTTGTAGTTAGTTCCTCTGGATGTTTAATGACAGCAATACCCCTGTTTCTTGTATATTTCAGTGTATTACAATCAGCAGTGTACCATAAAATATCACATATGACACAAAGCAAATTATTGTCCAGAGACCAAATATGTTGCCATTGTTTGACAGTGACAGACAACCCATATTCAAAATCCTTGGCCGACACAGGCATTTAAACACAGGACAGCACTGACAGTTCATGCGTGTCTCATGGGTGTACTGTCAGGCCTGGCTGCGCTGATCTCAAGTCAGTGTCATCACTTCCGCCACTGTATGCGTGTCAGCCGCGGAGATCCTCTGGGAAAGCTCATTGTCTCTCTTCCGCTTGCAGTCGGAGGCTTTGAATGGTACAGCGATCAAGCAAAATAATCAACTGGCCTTTGTTTTAGACAGCCCACTTCAATGGGAGAAAATAAACGTATGCTAATGAAGGCTTATCGTGGGCAGTTCAGATGTGGGCGCGATGGGCTTTATGTGCCAGTCAAGCAGAATCTTCCACCACAGAGCTCCAATATTGCAATGAGGAGATGACAGTCAATTGTCAGAGCTCCAGCAGATTCTAATGCTTTGGGTTTCAATGCTTCGAACCCTTCTGATCACTCAGCTGGGGTACTCTCTGCTGTAGTCATTCAGCAACATTGCTTTAGTGCTGTAGGGCCATTTGCACGTCGATGGGGGCGTAGTATAGTAACCAGCTGAAAGAGGGCACCATTGTCAAGCATATTTGTGACCCAAACTATCTAAAACTGTGGCTTTAAAGAGCTGAAAAAAGAACAGTCTATGCGCAACTTTGTTAAATGCAGCCGACTCTGACTACACAAAGGTAGAGTGATGAACTTAAAATGATTTACCCACATCCAACTGAACAAGAGAGGCACCTTAAATATTGCGTTTCAAATATTTTCATTTTCATTCAAGCTTTTCAGAGCAGCCCTGTTTCTCAGGCACATGGTCAGTCATAACTAAACTACTTTGATAAAGATACATTTGAGGCACACGTTCAACAGAAAGCATCAGTTTGGATTTTAAGATGGAAATGCGTCTGGGACAAGATTTTTATATTTAATAATGAAAAGTTAGTGGTGCTTGCTAGTGTACCGTAATACCAGGGAGGTGCTACGCAGTTGCTAAGTTGTTCAGAGTGGCCTATTTGGCATTACTAAAAGTTAAAAGAGCACACCTCCAAGTCTCTCCCCAAGTGACATTCAGGTTCCTAGATGTTCCTTAAGACGGCCACAGTCTTAAGTTCCTTCTGATACGAACACCTTACATGCAAAACTGTGTCTGGACTCCTCTCACTGGCTGTACCTGTGTCATTTAAGAGCACCTCAGTTAGGACGTCACACTGCCGGTACTTCCTTGATGGATCGGAGCAATTGTGGATTTTACGGCCGCTGGAATGAGCTCTGTGCACGGGCGGGACAGGAGGGGGTCACCCAAGGGCTCATAAACAAGCCTCTCGTGGACAGATCGGCGAATTCACTCAAACTCTTGTAAAACCACCGGTGACCTTTAAATATATGGCCATGCTGAAGATATGGCCACCATCTATACATACGACTATTATAGATGCTACAGGATTATTTTAAAGAGGTGTCGCTTTCCGCTTCTAAACGATTCTAACTATTTCTAGGTTAACTGACTAAATAAGGAAGTTATTTTGAACCTAACTTCATTACAAAAGGTCAAATTTTCTTGCTTTCACTGAAGCGCATGAACATAAGGACAAACTTGGAACAAACTTATAAGTCAGCTCAAGCGCATTACAGTGCATAACACTATAATTATGAAATGCATGTCAATTTTTTACTTTTTTCCACCCAAATTATGCTCAGATTATCATTTGAAAAGAGGTTTCAATTAAAAACGGCAAAACACATCAATGGTGGTCCCAGAATTTTGGACCCCCAGTGTATGCTGAGCTATATAAAATAAAGTTCCTCTATTGAAATAGTCAATATGACAAGTGTAAATGGGTGTTGTAGAGCAGTCCGTCTTTTGGGAAATGAGAGAAAGGCCCTGCAGTGTTCTCTTGTCCCCCATAAATGCCACTGTGCTTTAAGCCATTACTGCATAGCGGGATAGAAGCACAGTATTCAAATCACCCTCAGCATTCCTGCTCTCTGTTACACTTTAGCAGAACCCATAAAGTCAAACACGGAGAGACACGGAAGCAGCACTTCTGTCTCCCCGTATCACAAAACTGGCAAATCAAAGTGACAGAGTTGGATAGAAGGCAGGATGAACCAATTACAGGTGGCTGGCTGGCAAACCCACCCAGGAGACTACTGTGGATAAAACAGTTACCTTTCTATTTGAAAGACTCTCTTTTTATCTCTTTTTTTCCTTATTTTGCCTTTCCTTTTCATTCACAAGCATTTACTCACAAGTATCCAATTCATTCACAATAACAAAGTTAGCTAAATGATTCAGATGGAGGAAAAGGGTTTGATGACATCAGTCCTGCCCAGGCCAATGTTTTTTAGTTATCCATCAAATCTAGAAGCATTTTGGGTGTTGTGTCCCTTTTTCCCATCGGCAGCCAATCAGAAGGACTATTTTTAGCATGAGCTAACACAGCAGCCTTCTAAGTGGCAGATGGTATTTGGGGGGAGTGGGGTGCAATTTACAGTAAACAGATTCATTTCCTTGGCAGGTCATGGGGAGCGTTAGAACACTATGGCTATTTAATAATAGAAAATTCCAGCAAATATAAGCTTGAGGAGTCTTGGGAAAAGTTTAAACATCTCACAGCTCATATTATCTACAATTGTTAGCATAATGCTTTTCATCTAGGAGGAACATTTTCACCCAAGAGCCAATTAGTGATGCACACTGCCAGAAGCATCATGCCCAATCAAGTGGATTGTTGAGCCAACTGGATTTAAATACAATGTCCAATAAATAAATAAAAAATAAAAACAAAGATGCTGTGGTTGAAATTTTTCACGTCTTAATTTGGTTATTTCAAGCGAGTTTGACTTCTTCAAAATGTCAAAGTTGCTCTTTTCTGTACAATAAAAACGGATGACGATCACTGACTGTCAGGTTTAATCAGAATTTTTATCACAATTTATTTTAGATAAAGATGAAATGAAAAGAAACGTAAAGCCAGCATTTGAATCTGTATTAAATCAGTCTTTTATGGTAAACAAAAACTATCACTGGATTATCCCATTTTACACTTATATAGTTAAAAATGAAGCCTTATAATCTGGAAAAACCAAAAACAATTCCAACATGTCTAGACGTGTCAGTTTATAATTCATGGCCATGTGATCTGATGACATCTTTACAACATACTATTCCAAGAAGTGACTGTCTCCTCACACACAAACAGCTTAATGGATGATGAGGAGGAAGGGCATGAGAAAAAAAATTAATATTATGTTGTATGCAGCACGAATGCGGAATACATTAGGTCTGGCATTTGCAACACATTGTGAGCTCAGCAGGATAGCATCGCTGCATAAAGTGAGAGCCTCTCATCTTAAAGATAAGAAGCCTCACACAGCCTCCAATTTGTAACTCAATGATTTGCTTGTTTCAATTGACTAAGATTGTATTTTTGCATAAAATACATTTGCAATTGAAATCAAGTTGAAAAACTGGAAAAAAATGACATTTTAAAAATGTGAAACTTTTTAAACTACAGTACATAAAGTCTGTTTCGAACTGTACACATAAGCAGCATGTAACTGCATAGCCAGAGATTTCTGCTGTGTACAGAACGGCAGTTCTACACAAGCAAAATAAAAGGATTATTATGAGTTAATACATTGAGTATTTTGGCTACAGTGTGTATTATGTAGCACTGTGACCCAGTGGGAGAGGACAGGGTCTCTGCTCTTTGGAGATGGAAAATGGACTTGTATTATTGAGTCTGGAGTGTGAGACTTTTATGAGCTACTAGGAGATAATGCCTCCTGCCTGAGTCTGTGCCTTACAGCCAACGACTGACCATCATTAATGACTAATCACGCAGTTAAAACACTTTTCAATTAGCCCTCCACAGAGCATGTTAATGTCTAGGTATAAAGCTATCAGGAGCCTGATGCAGTCATTAGAAAGTCAAGCTGCAACTGCACCAATATAATGCAGAATGTTGAAGTTATATGATGGGTATAGTCTTACTAAAGGAATAGTTTATTTTAATAAAACTATTTAAATAAAAGTTTATTTTCATTTCCATGAAATACGAAACCTCATCAAGCCCCAAAACCTGCTTAAAACTACAACAAAAGTAGTTCATATTCTATGTCACTATATTCAAGTCTTCGGAAGCAGAAACACTTTGTGTAAAAAAAGATTGAAATTTAAATCAGTCTTCACTTTAATCTTTTCAGTTTAATCTTCCTTGAGCTGCTAATTTGAAAACCACTGTGACCAGATCGAGTCAGTGAGTTGAACTGGAGAATAAATCCTAAACTGAATCATATTTTAAATTTAAATTTAAAATTTGAAAAAAAAATGTTTCAAAAATTTTCAAAAATTTGAAAAATGTTTCAAAAATGTTTCAAAAATTTGCAAAAATTTGAAAAATGTTAAATTTTAAAATTTTAAAACTTTCCAAATTTTCTTTTAGAAATTCCTCTCTTTGTGCACCACAGAAAAAACAGCATTCTGGTTTAATATGACATAAGGGTGACAGAATTAAAGTTTTTTGTGAAATATTCCTTTAAACATTTGAATCTGCACCCCTAGAAGTAACGACTTGGGACATATTATCTTGTAAATGGTGTGTACTGTCATAAGAGCTAATGCATCTGAGACCAGCAGTCTATAAAGCCAGCCTGGAGGACTAGGAGGGGCAAAGGGAGTTAAAGGAAGCCACGCTGGGTCCATCTAAATTACACAGTCCATAAAACTGCAATAGGGAGACGATCAGCAGCTTATATCAGTAAGACTTTGCAGGGTATTTACCTTTTTATATGGGTGTAAATTTTACCAGCGACCAAGGGCAGCAGAAACCTTGTTGCTTTGACTGAGAACCCTGTGAGTGGATCAGAAGTAGAGCCAGGGTCATGTGCACAGGACTGGATAATGTGAGAAAGCAAGATTCAAAGAGGACAGGAGAGATTTAAGGAGATATTTAGTGGGTCATGTTTGTAAGTTATATAGATAACCTATCATGGTTAGATTTAGAGAAACCTTGTGAATAAATGATTATTTAAGGTAATTGTGAGCAATAATTGTGAGGGAAAATAGGATCTTTTTGGCCCAATGTACACCTGACATTACTGTGTGTTTTGCAACCATATAGTATTTATAAACACTATAAAAAAATATAGTATTTATCATCTGTCACTGAAAAAATTAATAAGCTTGATTGTGATTTCATGATGTTAACAATAATATTTTTGGATAATAGTGGCAGTGCAATGTCGGTATTAGTATCCTATTTGCATTAGCAATCAAATGAAATGTTTGATAGATTACTTTGTCAATGGCCACAATATCTGTTATGACCTTGTCAGGACCTCAGAAATGACCTCATTAATTAACTCATTTTAAGCTCTTTTGTGCTTCTTTCAACAGCATCAATATATTTCACATGCATTCACTTGGCAGATGCAAATATGCACATACCTGATTGGTCTGAACAGACTGCTGGGGCATCAGGCACAGACACACTGCATTTAAGCATTGACATTTCAGTGGTTTCAGGTTCAGGCCAGGTATCTTGATGCAACAAATACCAAAGGGATATTTTCTGGTCAAAGGCGAAACAGCACGAGTCTGAAAGCGCATGATGTTCCCTTGATGACGCCACCTACAAATAACCAAAGACAAGAAGAACTCAGATGACTCATGCCCACACGCTGATGATGCTTTTATGAGAATTGTTATGACCCAATTACAATAAAAAAGTTGATTTTCTTAAAACTAAACAGCCGAGTGGCAGAAAACACAAAAACAGTTAAACTATTGTGAACAGCTACACTAAAAACACAAAAGAAATTATTTGTGTGTAGACGTTCACAGACAACTCAACTGGACTGCTTTGGCAAATCAAATTATTTCTGACTTAACCTTTTTTTGTCCCTCTTTTTTTTTTTTTTTTTTCCACATTATTGAAACATATTCTATAAACCCTATAAAGAACATTAAAGCAGGTAAAGCAGCAACAAGCACCATTTATATTCTTATTATACACACTTTTCTTAGACATTTATTAGATACAGTATAATGAGGACGGAAAAAAAATCACTATGAATGGATCTATTTATTCAATTAGGTTTCATCCCCTAGCAACTAATTTCATCAAAATCCTGAACATGAAGAAAACAGGAAATTCACATGCATTTATTTACTCTGACCCTAGCAACTATCAATAGGGGTGCTTTTGACTTATTGTATAAGGGATTAAAATGGAAAAACCCATTTTTGTTGCTTCATTGTTTAGTTTTTTTTATGAATGAAATCTAATTTTTTATGAATAACAGCGTTATTAAATGATGTAATAACTACAAATACAAAATAGGAAAGTATTGAAGAATATCAAATATTAACACCACTGAACAAAAAATAACTATGCTAAAAAGAACTATAGTTGGGTTCAAAAGACTGACTCCTTGTTTAATATCTGTGATTCTAAACTTAGAAATAAGTTTTAGCATTAATAATCACGTTACAGCAAGTCTCTTGTATAAAAGGTCAGATTTCTTTGTTTCCAGTGAAGCACACAAGAGGCTCTCTGGAACATTCTCAAATCATTCTGGTATGACATGGATCATTCGGTTTTGCACAAACTTGCCCAGTCTATGCCAGCTCGACAGCATGATGTCATCAATGCAAATGGAGGACTTACAAAACACTTATAATAATATATTCAGATTTTGTTTATGTATATGCCGGTAATTTAATTTATATGGAAACTATAACTTAAGCATTTTCATAAGTGTTCTAAGACTTCACTGTGTAAGTTAAAAAACATAATAAATGTAAATCAAATTGAATGAAAATGATAAAATTTGTTAATCAGATAACTATCCCGATTAATCTGAATAGCTTTGAATCTAACAGATATTTAACAGATTTTTTTTTAAAACTATTTTGACAAGGCAGCAATTACATAATAGCTCAAGAAAAAAACTTCCAGTGCTGTCATATCTACTTTATACCCGACAGATCATTGATAAATGCTGTAAGATGGAATAGAACCTCTAAAAACCTTACAGGATGGAAAATTACATTACATTTTACACTGTCATCTCCGATACAGTATTTCCCACAGTCAGTTTGAAATGAAAGTTATTAACATGTCTAACTCGTGTGTCAGGAACCCTTTTAAGACCCCCTTCTGTTAATGACTACGTGTGGAACGAGGTGTTGAGAGGTGGAGATTAGCACCCTGCAAGCGTTCTCTTCAAACAGAGTACTCTGAGCACATTAAAGGCTGTAAAATGACTATGTCACAGCACTACACAGTCTAGAAAAGGTCATCCACACAACTCTCAGATACCAAGGTAGTGTTATTTTAGGCATTATCCAGAGCAATTAAAACCCAGGGACAAGAGGTAGGAGAGACTGTGGATATTCAGCTCTCTGA
Organism: Chromobotia macracanthus; assembly: GCA_036877525.1. Lineage (NCBI taxonomy): Eukaryota > Metazoa > Chordata > Actinopteri > Cypriniformes > Botiidae > Chromobotia > Chromobotia macracanthus. The sequence continues at coordinate 6,159,503 of JAZGTH010000069.1, forward strand.
TCGACATGTCCTGTTGCCTTAAAACAATTTCTACTGTCTTAATTCCCTCAGTAAACATGAGATATATTACAAACCGGGGGATTGGAAATGAGCTGGCACAGGAGTGAAGTGACAGCTGTCAAAGCAAAAATCAGCTTGATTAGGAAATGACAGCTGGAACTTTTGCATGAATAATTCTACTTCCTTTACAGGAAAATTTTCTTTAACCTTTAAACCATTTTCCTCTTCAGTACAGCACATATTTTTGAACAAAAACCTTTTAAAAATGTTATTAGTGAAGACTGAGATATTAAGCCCTTTTGTCTTTGTCTGTCAAAGTTTGTTTTTAATATCCTTTAGGTTAAAAGTCAAAATCAAATTAAGAAATAATCTTAAGACATTGTTCAATGTCAGGCTATTATAATCACCCTGACCACACCTGTACATCCTCAGCTGGCATTCTTATTACTCTTACATAGTTACTCCAGAATACTCTGAAGACTTCATCACATACTCTCACAGACTGGGATGACATGGATGTCTCTGAAACAGACATGTTTCTCACAGACTGGGATGACATGGATGTCTCTGAGCAAAGCTCCCTTGTACTGAGGATGAGGTCACCATCACAGGCTTTTTTGACATGCAGAGGTTGTAATCAGGTTGTGAAAGGAGCTTTGGGGGGTCTTGAACGAGTAGGCCGCTCTGACATAAGCACACCCGCCGCCTTTATTACAATCCTAATGACACACTTTACATGCTGCATGCTGGGAGCTTGACTTCAGGGGGTCCATCTGAAATGGCTGCAGGAAACAGCGATGCGTCATCAATGCGCATCAATCGCTGGCGTGACACGAAATCCTTCCCTTTAAAAAAAAAATAAAAAGAGGCGAAAGAAAGAAACAGAGCCCTTCACATTAAGTCTTTCATGGTTCAGTGGTCTTACAGGGGTTCCTCCTGCCTGGCCCTGAAATGGACAAATTAATAGTTGCTTTGGAACAAATTAGAATCACACCCCTCGATGCATTAATGTCAGAATACAGGCCAGATTCCCTGACAGGGTGAGGAGAAGAGAAGCTTTGTGAGGCAATGAGATACTAAGATAAAACAGCATTTACAGTCCTTACAGTTTGAGAGCAGTTAAATGACATACACTGTGAGTAAAGGACACAACAGAGCTGAATAAAGACTGTTCTGTTGGTGTGCCCACCGGCAAACTTCACTAAAGCCATGAGAAACACATCTAAAATGCATCTATCATTTGAGCGAGGAATGTAATGTATTCATTATCAAATCATTATGCTCAGTAACATTGTAAAACAATGGCTCATTGAGGGCTTTAAAGGGATAGCTCCCCCAATAATGACTTCTGTTCTGTTATCACTTACACTCACCATGGGTCCTGCTCCATTTTCGAAAAGAGAAAAGAGCAGAGCAACTTGGAAAATACCTCAATAGAAAAGACACTCTATCTTGATTGACATGCTTAAAAAGTTGCGTTTAGCATCAATGACAAAAACAATTTAAAAAAAATCACAAGTAATGTTTATTACGAATGTCATGTTTTCAAAGTACCTAAATACAGACTCTTCTTAAACTTGAACTGAGGCAGATGAATTGTTCCAATATTTTAAACTGAAAAATTTAAAACACAAAATAGCCTCAACCAAGTGTTGATGCAAAAGAGTGAGCGATAAGGATGGGTTGAACTATACCATAGTTGAGATTTTTAAAAATAATTAAATAGACTTTGTTTTTGCCATCATTAAGTGATGAATTAAGTGAAACAAGTTTGTAATATGTATAATGCATTGGTGTTTTAAAAGAAAAGTTAAATCAAAAGCAAATGTAAAAACGACTGACATCAATAGTGTACAATCTCTGTATAGAAAAAATATGTTTTGAAATGCTGCTTGAAGAATTTTGAATACACAATAGCAGTATGATTTCATACCAGGTTGAGCAATGAAAAATGTCAGTGTGTGAAAAATAACCTTTAAAAATAAGGATCTTTGGGCTGGACACGAATCATGAGCCGAAGAGAGCATATAATGAAGGTAGAAACAGGCTCATATGCAGATGAAGGAACAGATGTGTCTTGAGTTAATACTGCCGTATCAGCATCACCAGTGAGATCTTTCTCAATGATCATTTCTTTGGCTAAATCCATTCATGAGATCTTGAATTGATTCACAGATGGTTCACTTGAACATACACTCTATAGACACTATAGAATTTCCAGTATGTTTGTAAATACATAGAGGTCACAAGGCTGATGAACTGAGTGATGCCACTGAGTGTAGACAAGACTATTAATTTATATGAGGTAACACTGAGAATTGTTCAGTTCGGGATCTCTTGCTTTGTTATTTCCTCTTTCACTGGCTCTGTCTCTGCCTGTCGTGGTTCTTCCTCCTCCTGAAAAATAAAACAGAGTCTTACAACATGAAACACATATTTAAAAGCATTGTTCTAGCAAATAAATACCCTCCTTATAGGCTTATAAAAGAGTCAGAGGCCAGAACTTTTTTTTTGCTTGGCCACATTGTAGCAAACCACGACTGCATTGGTAGCCAATTGAACAAATTCACACTCAGTAATCTTACTATAGCTTATCACCAAATCCGTTACGATCATCTTGAAGCATAACGCCACCTAATTCACATTCAGAAACCAAACTGATAAGTTTATAATGTGGGTCCCCCCAATTCACATTGTTTTTACACACTTAGCTTGAGTAATGCATTTCAGATTAAAAGCAGACACACAACAAAGCAAAAGTGCTTCATACAAACTCATATCTTCAATTTAAAAAATAAAGAAAGTTCTGCAGAAGTCCGGAACATGTAAATTTGAGCATGTCTGCTGCAGAGAACAGAGAGCAAATGTCATGCCAGAGTCACTTACAGAACCGGCAGATTTAGAAGAGACAACAAACAGAAAATGACGGCCGTCTCAGCTTTTAAGTGAGTCTGACAGATGCAATTATCCCCTCCTCCAAAGGTTAATAAACACATCTACACACAGCAATGTGTTTTGGCAGAGTCCCGACCACACACTACACTCAGAAGAGCTGAGAAACACATCATGATTCATTCCTTTACTTACAGACCATGTCAAGAGTGTGCGCACACACACACGTGCACACACAAACACAAACACCAAGAAATCACGTCAAAGCATCTCTACTCAATACTATTCATGCTTTTACAGACGCTAATCCCATGAGAAAGGTAATAACATAGTAGTTACACAGTAAATACATGGTTGTAAGCGTGACCATGCTGTGAAGACACCTAATTTAGACCTCCTAAATTTTTCTAAGAAATTTTAACATTGGAATTGTGATACAGGAGCAGTAAACGTCAGCTTCAGCAGCTGTCTCAGCAGTTAATCTGAAGAGACAGCTTCACCTTATTCAGCAATCTCTCCTCCATATGGGTCTTGTCTCTGTCTGACTTTTAATATGCAGCCAGGCCTTTATGAAAAATTAGTTGCTCTTTCCCAAACTCCTGGTACTTTGTCATCGCCAGCCTGTAGGGAGATAAAAATCTTGTAGTGGGGTGACGCCTCATGAACCTTGCTGCTGGATCGGCCCACGACATCCACCAAATCTTTATGACAATTATTTTTGGTGCCATCCATTATCATCAGGCTAGCTAGCACTTAAAGGGAACGCTAACAATCTCATGAAGTGCCTTGATTAAGCTTTGTCACACTTCTGTGGACACACATGGACACAATGTCACGTGCATGGACACACAAGTCACTGGTGGTCTGTGATTAATGCTGTTTATCCCTGAGGACAGGGTGAAATCAGGGCTCTTGGACACTTTTTGGCATGCTGGACATGGCATGTTACAACCGGTGGATAAACTCTGATATTACTGCCTCTAACACAATCCGATGAACCGCAGAGCTTAGCAGTATGCAGAAAGAAAAGATGTAGGAATTGACATTTGGGGTATGTTGTCCCAACAGAAAATTAATAAGAGCAAAAATCTGATCATAATATACAAAAACACTAAACTGTCTTGGCCAGCATTTAATAAATAGCATAAAATTACAACATTTAAAACTCACAGAACAACCTGCCCTAATATGACATTTAAAAAATGTTCTAAGAACAGATCTTGTTAACACCCTTTTTCCCCCAAATTCTACCTTTATAATATTGTTCACGTTTTCCTTAATACATGCCAGTGTTGTTTACCTGTGTGTAAAGAACTAGGCATTTGAAATCAACATACAAATCAACTGCTACAGAAGGCAAGTTTTTTGGACTTGAGAAAAATATAGCGTACTGTGAAACAGTATAGCCCTTTTGACAACTTCCTGAGTGACAACCCCGGTCTCCTCTCTCTATTCTCCTTCTCTTCTATTCAGCCTGAGGACAAGACACTACAGAGAATGTAGTGAAAGAACAAGACTCGCACAATCTGTTCTTCCCCAGTCAGAGGAAATGCTTGCTTGAAAAATGTTGATATATATTTGTCAAAATAAGAATAATTCCAAAATGTGAAGCTTCTCTCCACTCTATTTCCAATCTCTCTCTTTTTTTAAACAAGGTGCTCATTTTGCTGACAGTGTGACATTTGCTTTGTGAAGCAGAGACATTGTGGAGACGCTGGCCCTCCGAGCACCCGATCACGCTGACAGGCAGCAGCTTTGTGGGATATCTCCATCACTCTTCTCTGGGGAAAGCGGAAGCCTTCATTTCTGCCATTCACTCTCCATGCAGCAGCCAGCCCTCCGGCTATGACTTATACATGTATGATAATGAAATGCCACATTCTTCATTCTAATTGCATTTTAGACTAAAACCGTTGCTCAAGCGAAATAGAGAAGGCAAACGTGTGGTCTGGACCCTAGGTGGCGACAAAGGCCTGTGGCGTATTAATGGAGTCAAAGACCCCTGCAGCCTTACAGCGTCACAATCAAACCCCATCCTTTTCTTCCCTTCCCACCCACACAACATGCAGCAAACTTCATAAAGTGGGATTAAATAAAGCTGTTAAAAAAACACATAAAGAGAATAAATAACTGACGACGCTGCCTTTACTTTAATAAGCTTTAGCATTCTTTATCAAGCTGGCACAGTCCTCAGAGAATTAGCAGGCTAATTAGTATGACTTAATACTTTATCGGGTTTTCTGCTTTCATTGTATTTATTTATGAACATGTAAAACATGCAGAGAGAGTCTTTATGTGATGAAGAGAACGGAACGGTTTTTCGGTCTCCCCGTCTGATTGGTGCTGGTGTGAGCCCACAATCCCGCTTTCTCCGCGGAAGATGGATTGATGTCCCACATTGATGATGAAAACACGCAGCATGAAAAGAAGCAACATCTAGAGAAAATGAAGCAACGTGGCTTAAACCAATGGGTGTCTGTAGACTGCGGAGGGTTGGAAGAGAGAAAGAGAGCACTATCAGACTCTGGATTATTCATGACCCCTCCTAACCATCTCTCTTCATAGAGATGGAGGGAAAATATTTATTAAAAAAATGAAGACATACTTTCTCTTGATATATTCATAGGGGCCCAAAAGCATGAGACTACATTAAAAGTCTAGGATTTAAGTTGTATTTCTAAATCCTAAAATAATGTTATCAAGAAAAATGACTGAAAGAAACTTTTTACTCAGAATAGGTCACTAGTTAAAGAAGCAAGTTAATGACTCTGGCCATGTTAATTCATATTTTTAATGAAAGCAAATAAATTTGACCACGCGTACAAAGGCGGTCTTTAAAACATTCTTAAGTTACGATGGGATAATATGGATCATCGGATGTTGCACACTTGACAGGTCCAGCTGAATGTTGTCACTAAAAAGCAAAGGGGTAACATTAAACTGTACATTTTTCACTGAAATTTGTATTGTAATAAATATAATTTTTAATTTATACAGTGTAATGAAATAGCATTTTTGCCAGTAGTTTCTGATCTTAGGACCCCATTGTATATCAAAATCCTAAATCAAACGTACACATCTGGGTTTGTACAGCCAGCTGACAGCTATCTACACGAGTAAACAACTTCAGTGTAGTGATGTCTATGAGCACATGCTAAAGGTGTTTATACATTACACTGTAGCGGATGCAATGCCATAGCATTCCATCATAAACACTCGGTTCATCAGGCAGTCGAGGCCGCTTGTTACGCGCTACATTGAACCACCCCTGGCCCCATCGTCTCGTTCCCTCACACACCCTCTCACAGCAAAACCCAGTCCTCAAAAAGCACAATTAAATTTCATGACTATGCATATTTGCGCTTCCCATTTTCATTTATCACAAAGGGCATTCATTAATCTACCTTTTTCCCAGAGAATGGATTTTCATTTTAGTGAGGTGTGACAGATATTGAGGTGAACTTACCAAGAGTTGGCTAATTAAATGAGCAGTAAAATGCACAAGCTTGAGATTTTTTCCTTTTTTTAATTTTATTCACATCTGATAAGGGCTGATTGTGTTGGGAGGGGTTGTGGTATACAGCCAGGAAGGTACTTTCTCTCCATTTCCAATTTCGGTTGTTTCAGGTAAAATATTAAACCACAAATAAATCGAAGTGCTCAAACTTAGTGAGCAAATTGGCTGCTGTGAATAGAGGCTCTCAGCAAATGGACAGATAGCAGGCGGAAAACTAAACAACATCTACTATAAAAGCAGAGGCAATGAAAAATGCACTAATAAAGTAGTACTAAAACAGGGACTCACAGGTGAAAACAAATGTGGTGCATCTGCGACTACAGGCAGTGCGGTGAATAATGTTAAGCATGCGCAGTGAACCCCTCTGCACCCAGAGTTTAAAGTGGGTTTCTGGAAGTTGGGGAACCCTAATTTGGTGATAATTAAGAAGAGCTATGACAATACACAAATAACACAAAAAATGTACCTGTTATGTGTTAGTTAGTCGTAAGCCTGCGTAAAAAAAGCAAGCAAAATTGCTAATGCAAGTCAGGGGATGTTCGAGGGCACATTTGTGTGCATTTTATGTTGCACGTTTTCTGGCACAGACAGCAAGCTGTGGTGCGAGGGGAAGCTTCCACAGTGTTTGAGGGATCAGAGACCATTGTACTACACTACTGTACTGAATCAATCAAAGACTAGAGCATACAAATAATGGAATAGATTGACAAAGACCAGCATTTTCAGTGTTAAATCAAGGACAGGTGAATGCTGTTACAAATCATCAGCCTTAATTTAAGTCCTGCCATATCAGTATGTGTATGAAGGACCCCAGAGCGACCGCACTGATGTGCACCGACTGAAGCGCCCTACTGGCCCACGGAAAGGCTTTTTAAACCAGTCACAGGAAAGAATGGAGAGCTCAAGAGAAGACTGACTATGTGTGTGTGGCCTTACTGTTATGAACAGTGTGCGGTTTGCTGATCCCCATTACTATGATTTATGGCATCACAGAGCAACACTCCTGTAAGGCTGCATTTGTTAAACAGTGTGCAGGTCTGCGCGTCTGCATATGGCAGTGTGAGGGAATCAATTTTTAAACAGATTTGTTACTATGTGTGCAGGTGTGAAGACGATCCCATAGCTGCTACAAACATGTCCCTCTGTCAGCAGATCATGGTGGGGGGTTTGGGGAGGTATCCTATTAAAAACAGTCAAATAAAATAAAGCACTGCACTGTCCAATAGTCTCTTGACACTTCTGAGTAGCACTGAGGTCAAAGGTTTATACACGTAATTCCTGGTCCTTTATTAATAATGCATGGAAAAAGGAGAGAGTTCCACCCTCTTCACTGCGCTCTAGTTGTCGACTGGTGGGTTTACGAACTCTGCTTCATGTTAGAGGAAAAAGTTGCCATGCCTTCTAATCTTATTTTATGCCTTGGAGCTCTTTTTGATTAACTAACATCAAAGATTACAAAACTGCAGTTTGACAAGACAACAAAGCATTGTTTTTTCCCCACAAATCTGCCATTCAGCCACAATTTTTTTATTCTGAGGAATCCACAAATGGTTTACTTTGAGTTTATCCTAAATTGATTAAGCTGAGAAGAATGTAATTAAACAAAAAATGTTATCAAGTTTCTTATGCTTCAAGAGTGCCCTGCAAGACCCCAACATTTCTTCAGATATGTTGTGATACCTGATGTTTTCTGAACCCCAGTTTGTGTAAAGCTCAGAGCATAACAGAGGAAATGACCAATGAACTAAGCTGAAGCTACTTCAGAAGATGGGCCCTGTGGATGAATCTGAAAGGTTTATAGCTTTTGTTGTAATTGGATAATTTTTACCAAACCATAACACCACTACATGACTGATTATTTTGACTGGTCCACCCTGTTACCAGGCTGTCATAGAGGGACTGCAAGTGAGTTATTAAAAGCCAATAAGTGCTGAGAAAGTGACCAACAAGGCAGCTGGAATTTGCCATGTCATCTCCAGGGCCCTGTTTACACAGTAAATTGGCCCCTGAGAGGGCAGGAGGCGTCCAGCTAGCCTAGTTAAAGTGACAGACGTGACTCTGGTGCATTGATTTTCCCTGTGTCTGTACACTATCTCCATTCAACCCACCAGCTTGCAAGAAACACCAAGGTAACTTCTCGTGGATAAAGCTACCTGCTCTCGAACCCCTAACCTTTGGTATAAAGTGTCTAAATTGGTACAAGAGCTCACCTTTACCTTATATACAAGTGACCTTAACTTTCAGAAGTCGGTTTAACACTTATTCACTTTGCCTTCTGAAAAGTTTGGGGTTGATGTATGTGAGGGTAATCTAAAGGAAACCTACTACAAACTTTTCTGTTGGGCTGGTAAAAGCGTGTTAACAAACTACCAAACTCCTCACATTTTTGCCCTTGGTCCTGTCAGGTGGCGCTCAAATACCTTTCAGTCTGATGAGTAATGATCTCTATTATTTCTTACAGATTTCATTCTGTGGTAACGCCGGAAGAGTGGGGGACTTAATTAAGTTAATTAGCCAAACTTAATTAGGGTTTAGAGGGTCAGTCTGTCAAGGCGCTGACTGATGCACTTGTAAAGGTAATAAACCCCAGAACCCAATCTTAACAAATCAAATAATTACAATCACCTCACAAATAATTATGTAATACTTTACAGAGTATCTGTATGACTTACAATGTTGCAGGGAAAAAACAGAAAAGTGTCAGTAAATGAAAACAGTCCAGAAATAAACCTCAAGGCCAAGAACTAGCCTGTTAAAAATGATCAGTTCACGTTTCTGCAAGATATAAATGCATTTGTCTAAGTGTTATAATTGCTGCAAAAACAAGACTTTGACCCAAAGTCTAAATAGTTACTGAAATAACATCTCAGAAAAGCTGTTCTTAAAGCATTTTTCATTGCTGCCTGAGCAGGGTGCGCCTTGTGGCATTTTCAAACACACCACAGATCTGCTGGGACTTTTTATCATGAGGGTGAGTGGCGGTGACACACGGGTGTAAATAAACCTCAAACAAGCCCCTCTCCAGCACCTAACGGGCTCTCAAACCAAAGGCCATCCGTATATTATGGCAGGACTGTCATTTTATTACCCGAATCAATTCGGCAGGGCTCTGAGGTGACAGCAGAGGGATGTGGCCTTCGTTAGCCGGCGGTTATCTAACGCACACAGGCAGGGAAATACACAGCCTGTGTAATGAACTGAACTCTAGCTAATAAAGCCTTTATTTCTGGGCTGCGTATGAACTGATAGTAGCATTGGCCATGTATGTCTGCATGCTCATAAATGAATGAAAATTAGCATTTCCTCTCCACCCTGTTTGGGGGCGGAGAGAGTAAGGCAAACGCAATTAAGTAATTTAATAACATTTCGATGCAACGACTAATCCACCAAGAAACAAGTTAAACAACATTTTTTATTAATCAAGACCTCAGAGGCAAAAATCCATTTATGGTGACCTTTATAAAGGCAACGAGTGCGAGAAATTCACAGAGAGACAGATAACCACATAGCAAGCTCCGGAGTTTCTCAAACCCTCCAATCAACAACCTCAGCACATGCGGAACAGCCCCATGTATAACAGTTTGAGGTTGAACATTGAGTTGAAAGCCAATCTGTTTTGATGGAGAGGCTGAAAGATGGTTCCAAAAGGTGAGGACCTCTCACTTCTGTCCTTCTCTCACTAATGCTCCTCCCTCCCATCTAGAAGTCAAGGCTGGAAGGGATAACAAATCGCCTCTTCAGTTGCAGCTTCTGAACCTCTACCTCTTCATTCTGCAGTGGCAAATCAAACCATCGCTCCCCTTTAATGTCGACCCCCCACCATCTGTGCGAGGAGGAGAATTACACATGAAGCTGGCCACATTTTAAGATGGCATTTTAAAAAACATTCAGACCTACTACAGGTAAAGAGGTCTCAGCAGATTACGGAACTTAAAGTACTTAAACACAGTGCTCATCTTTGAGTGCTCTTTGGTTCCTATAATGGAATCAATTATGTTCCAAATGGCAGCCACAGCCAAATCCACTGGCACAGTCATTACAACTTTTGTTGCAATGGGTCAGGTGTGTCTGTATTTACAGCGTGATAATCGTTCAGGCAAACATGTGAATGAGGTTTAATGTTTAAACCAAGTGCTGAGCAAGCTGCAGATCCTTGCTTGAAAAATAAACAGAACACACATAATACATTACATGCAACACAGATGTGCTTTTCATGCCTGGTGCTAGCAGTGCCAAGGTCAAGGGTTTTACATTTACATTTATTCATTTAGCAGTCGCCTTTATCCAAAGCGACTTACAAGTGCGGAATACAACAAGCGAGTCAACCTGAAAAGGCAACTAGACACAATAAGTGCTCACAATACAAGTTTCAGACAGTGCTCAGAGTATCATATTCTACAACAAGGGAGAGATTTAAAGGGAAGAGGGATAGGAAATGAAGGGAAAGGAAATGAAGGGAAAGGATTTTTTTTTTTAATGATGAGGTTAAGTGCTCACGAAAGAGATGTGTTTTCAGCTGTCTTTTGAATATTGCCAGGGATTCTGCATTACGGATGAAGGCAGGAAAATCATTCCACCAGCATGGAGTGGTGAACGAAAATGATCTGGAGAGTGATTTTGTGCCTATCTGTGATGGTGCCACAAGCCTTCGTTCCTTCTGTGATCGCAGGCTTCTGGTGGGAGCATAGACTCGTAAGAATGAGTGAAAGTAGGAGGGTGCTGACCCAGTGATGGATTAGTAAGCAAGCGTCAAGGCCTTGAACTTGATGCGAGCAGTGAGCGGTAGCCAATGCAGAGAGAGGGTTTATGGTGATGGTTTTATCACCATACTGACGAAAATGTGTATTTTAAAAGGATTGTAAGATGCTTTGGATAAAAGCCTAATAAATAAATTTGTTTCTGAAGAAAATAAATAAAATATTAGCAAGCATTGCAGTCTGATGTTTACAACTCCAGTCTGGTACACTTTTATACATGAAAATAAGATGTGTAGCTACTTTTTGCAACTTTAGCATAAACAGTTCAAAGTTTGTCTTCTAGTTGGTCCACACACATTGGAATAGTGAGCTGTGGACACACACGGCAAACCAGTTGGAAAAAAAAGTTATTTCCTGTCAGCATTAGGAATCAAACCGGCAACCTTCTGGTTACAAGTCTAACTCTCTAAGCAGTAGGCCACAACTACCCTCTTAAAAAAGTCCCCACCAAATGCCCAACAGGGATTCGAACTCAGGCCCCTGTGTTCAGAAATGACAGGCTGGCCATCACACCATGGGAGACTCCATGCTAGTTAAAAAAATTGTTGAAATCGTTCTGTCGCGTATCCTGTCATCGCTCGTGTAATGTTTAGCTAGAGAAAGAACATAAAACGATGGCTTTAGAAAAAGCAAAAAAAAAAATCCAGAGAGGACAACATAAACCAAGCAGCGAGGATGAGATAAAACAACAGGTCGTACTAAAATCACATGCAGCATGTGTGTGCCAGAGAGAGAGAGAGAGAGAGAGAGAGAGAGAGAGAGAGAGTGAGAGAGAGAGAGAGAGAGAGAGAGAGAGAGAGAGATGTGTGTGGCCTGGATTTCATGAAGAGTGTGTGTGTCTGTGATTAAACAGAATTGCGTCTGGTCTCAGAAAGTCCCTGGAGAGAGGCTGGTCTCATGGCTGGCTGTCACTAAACATGTTTTGAAGGCAAAGACTTGTTTAATCCCTGTGGCCCTGGTGCACCTCCCACTGTCTGAGGCGCTTTTCTCTGTCCCCACTCGCTTTTCCTTCCATTGCTTTTGTTCTGAACTGCAAAGCTCTCCTTTTGTAGCAGCAGGTTACCGATCTGCAGCTTTTTTTATATCCTATATCCTATTTACAAAAGATACACAGCACACACAAAGGGGGTCTTTCTGTCAGAACATAGTTCTTCACCAGTTGATTTTATGAGCCAGATGACACTGTTTAAGTGTATTTAAAACATGACTGAGAGCACTTTTTATCTGTCAAACTTTTAAACACACAAAAAATGTCTGTTTAATGAATTCAAGTTCCAGCTCCATTTATGCTTTCCTTAAACTTTGAATGTGCATAGCAAAGCTCAGATAATTTGGTTTTGGAAGAATAGGATAATTTCATATTAAAATCATGACTAATATTGAACAAGAGAACCAGGCGAAAGCGAAAGTCTCAATTCGCTCTCAATTCAAGCTCATTGTTGTCTAGGAGAAATTAAAGAGACATTATTGACATTAATGATTTTTCCTTCTTATTAAAAACCTCTGATCATTACAAACCAACAAATGACTTACCAAGTCATGACCAAGATACTGTAGTTACCGTTTATCTTAACATCTCTGCAATACGCTTAGCATGTAGATACTAAGATACAATAAAAGGCAACCATCTGGCAGAGTCTGCATTTTGCATTCGATCATGCTCTCTGCTTTAACCTTTTAATCTGAATCCTGAGCAATATTTCCACTTTCCGCCATGGAGTCAGACCACCATATTTTTTCCATCTTGTATTTTCTCTTCAGTAAACATCAATTAACCTCCATTTTCCATGCCGCTAAATTCTGGCTAGCTGGACTGCCCATTTAAAGATAAATTGAAAAGCACATGCATTTATTAACTTAATTAGGTTTCCAGGAAGACACGTACGGCCTTTGATTGCGCCGTAATAAGAAATAGAAATGAAATGTTTGGGAGAATGTGAAAGCACTTGTTTTACAAAAATAATATTAAAATATCTATGTGGGAAAAGGTCTGAACCAACAGTGTTTTTTAGGGAAGGGTACGATGACAGCTGCTGTCAGGTTTGAAGCATGTTTTAGATGTGTAAGGGTTCTAAATGGCAAATTGGCAAAAGTTTGAGCAGGAAAATAGGGCTATCTGAACAATTTAGCTTCTTCAAACAATACCTGCTTAGCTTTAATCAATAATTAAGAGAACTAGGGAGGTGATAAGCCCGGTTAGAAAATGATGTGCAGTAGAGATTGTTATTTTTTTTAATTTTTTGTCTAGATCAAGTGTTACAGAGTGTTGTTACAGAGAGAACTTGGACGGTACTTAAGCCCAAATTGTTTTGAACACTAAACAGTGAAGGTGGACGAGTTCAGTACAGTCAAGGCAGCATTTTTATTGAAATGTAACCACATGGAAATTTCAGAATGCTCTGGGCAGCAAGACCAGGTAGCGCGCACACCACACAAAATAACACCACTACCGTAAAGCCCATGAGATGCAACTCACAATTATAGCATGTTTCTAAGCTAACATTGTGACCCTCAACCACCTTGAAGGGCACTGAGCTTGTCGCAGTGCATTCTGGGATAGCCTTTTCCACAAAGGACACGTGATGCTGCCCTAGTTTCACCTAAACACGATATGTTTAAAGGCAGGGTAGTTTTGCTATCTATTTGAAATAGCGTTCACATCAGCTACATGTCTATGATGCCCTAAAACCATGTAGTTAGGCATCTCAGTAGGTTTCAGAGCAGCTATTATATGAAATCTCAAAAATAAATGTGCTCTGATATATTCTAACTAGCTATTACTACACTAACACAATTTAAAGCTCCATCCATCTTCCTTACATAATGGAATGCTGGGAGAACATGAGAATGTCTAATGTAAGCGGAGGGGGAATTCTCATGGCACTCCTGTCTGCTCCTGTTGACTCTCACCTTCGATGAAGAGGTGTCACATTCCTGACAGATCCATCCATAGCCTGTTTGTTTGGGTGACTTTTTCAGGGGAGGGTCCAGACAGCCAAAGTGGTAACATAGCCGACACTCATCACACCTACAAGGAAAACAGGCAGCAGTATTAGCAGTGAGAATACATTAAAATGCAGCTGCAGTTCGATCTCACACACACACACATACAAACCTCCTATATACTGCCAGGAGGCCAGTATGGCCCTAACCAGTGAGGTATGATAGATGGTGACAGAGCCATTTGCTGTCAGGTAACAGATGCTTAATAGATTCAAAACACACGGGCACACAACCTTTTACACAGCCTTGTACAGCCACCATAAAACACGCTGCTGGATTGGTCCTGCTGAAATGAGTTTCAGCTCATCCTGTCGATAAATCTCTATAAGATTTTATCCCAGAGTCACAGTGTCAAAAAAGAGACTGAATAGTGACTTTGGTTACAGGTCTGCTCGACCACTAACTCCAGATATACAATTTTAGGTAAACCATAAAAGGTCGGCATCTCACTTTGATTACTGTTTTGTGCTAGTGCCACTCAAAGCGCAAATCACAACAAAATTGCTTCTTGTGAGAACTGTTATGTTACATATACAATCCACAATAATTAGTGAAATTCATACGTTTACAATAACCACAAACTCACATTTGGTCCCAAACTAGCTAGCATCATTTTTTGTCAAATGTGCAAATAGTTTATTTTTATTTTATTTTACCTTTTAATTTGAAATACTATTTAATGTTTAACACTGCAAATAAATATATTTTTTAAAGTATGTAATCTTGGTAAGAAAATAAAAAAGCTCATATAATATCTAGCTTCACCTCTCGAGGCTGAGGAACAAGTCTAAGTTTAAAAGTTTTGTTTTTATAATATATTTTCTTTGTTAGATTTTTGTGAGGAACGCAAAGTGCATGAAGTTACTCTTATTTAACATTCATAAAGAGCCATTGCAGCATATCAATGTGCCCTTCACCCTGCACTCCATCTCCCCTTTTCTTCCTGTCCATAATTAACTAATTATGTTGTAATCAATAGAGTAGATTCTGATTTGGCAATGTAAATCAGATTAAGCTGATAAAAGCCGGTGAGGTCAATAGGCTCCGCCCCCATCCTCATCTCCATTACGAGATGAAGAGACACAGCAGTCTTATCAGCAAGTCCTCAGGATAAGGGAATAGAGAGAGAGAGAAAGAGAGGAAAACAGGTGCCAGGAAGACAAGAAAGAACGTCAAAAGAGAGACTTTAGTGGAGGCGGGCTGTTCTTGGTGTCACTGAACCCAGTGGCGTGTGATGTGGAAGCCCTTTTCAAACTCAGCATTTGAAAACTGTGATGTGCCTAATTAAAGGACTTGTGGGATATGCCTCAGTGCTAATGAGCATAGAGTCTTACACTTAAGACACCTGTACACCTTCTGTCAGCACCGAACCGCCACAATGCAGGAAAGGCTGACCCGATCGCATTAATATGGTTTTCCTGGCCATTAATAGTGCATATAATTGGCACAATGCAATAAGGTCAAATGCAGACCTGTTTTCTGCTTTATTACCGGCATTTATTAAGAACAAAATACATCTTAATGTAAAACCATGTGATAGACTGGCGTCTGACAGACAATCACAAGTTTATTTGAAGATCAAAACGCTAATATTGACGCTCCTCATGTTAAGCACAATAATATACCGTTAGGTTGAAAATAATTCACATTGTTTCTGACCAAGCAACCAGATAAACTTCTGAAGACCTACGGGAAACACTTCAAGGTGCCTTTGCAAAAGGGAATGAGCCGACTCTCACCTGTGGTTACCATGCCAACCTATTATTTTCCCCGAGCTTAACAGAGCTGCAACAGGGCAAAGACAAACGCTTTCAAGAATTCCCACCAGAAACTACTTTGGAACTACTCTAGGATGTAAAGACACACTCACTTCATATAATAAAGCGGTGACCATGACTACTCCAAATTTAAGCTGCCATTATCTGTCACACTAAGGAATACAGGGAAGTCCTTTCAAAAGTGCATATAGTGTGCATATATAGTCTCAACCTTCCAGAAAAATGATTCCTATGGTATCTTCAAATAATACAAATCATGGAAAACAAGATTTTCTTGCTGTTTTGAAGGCATAGTTACAATTCAACGCTGCAATTTAAGTCCACCTAAACCATTTATAACATCATGGTTATGGTTATGATGTCACATTTACAGCAGTGCTTTGACTAACTACGTCACAAACAATTCTGGGACATTTCTATTAATTCTATTAATTTCTATTAATCTGTAATATTAATTAATTACAGACAGCTGGAATAGGCTTTATTTAAATTCTGAAGCTCGCACATATTCTAATTTGCATATTTTCTCATATGCATCCACAAACCAGTTAAGCAAGGATTTCACAACCATGAGCAAATGAACATATAACCTCCCACCTTACATATCAATGTCTGTTTAATATTTCAACTTATTCTGCGATTTTGAATAACAATGTAAACTACAGTACTGTGATAGAGCCAGCCATGGACAACCATAACACTGCTCAAAACTAAGATGTCATATAAAAATATACAATAAAAAAAATACATTACATAACATAAAAAAATATACAAAGGTCATTCTGGAGGAGCAAAACAAAATCCTTGCTGTATTACATAATGAACATGTTAAATGTGTTAATTTTCATTGCCAACAAACACCTCATCTCCTTTTCCAAAATGATATTGTAGCAGCAGTCATTTCACAAGCTCATTTAAATGATTCATACTGCTTGTGCCTCAGCACGCAGGGCTCCGGTTTATAATCCATATATTTATTGTGACAGAGCAATGTGAAAATGGCTTGCCCTCAGCAACAGACTGTCAACTCGAAGCTGCTTCCATTACATGATGCTTCTTGAAAGAAAGAGAGAGAAAGAGTGTGTAAAGGAAAAAAAAATCTACAAAAGATTCCCAATCATTTCTTCACATCCTATTATACCTTGCAATAAAAGCTGTCTTTCACTCGTTAGTGTGTTAGTTAAGAAGAACTAATGCTTTTTCGTTTTATTATTTTGTACATAAAAGAACTGTTAAACAAGCCAGTCCACAAACTTGAGGCAGTATTGCATGAGACAATAATACACCAAAAGATGTGATTTTTGTTTCATGAGTTAAAGGAAATCATTAAAACAACATAAGAATTTATCATGATCTCACAAGTCTCTTTTACTGCAATACGGTCAAGGTGACACAGCAACACACAAAAAAAACAACACAAAGACAATCACAAATTTAACCACAAATTCAATATATAAATACATATGCACATATACACAGACACACAGGGCTGAGCAGGCATATCTGGCTAAGAAAGGGGAATTTAAATCACCCCCAAGTTTCCTTGTGAACAGAAGACAAATGACCAGGAGTGTTTGTGTGTGTTGCGCTAATGAGAACGCTGCTATTGTTGTGCACAGTTGCCGATTGATTTTGTATGAATCCCTCACTCTAGCAAATAAAAAAAGGGTACCACACACCCCGGCTTCCTGCAGGGGGAAGGTTTAGGAACTGCGGCAGCCACATGAGGCTTGCGTTTTATTAGCAGAGCGCACCCTGATTCGCTATTTGCTTCTTTAATTACTTTGCCTTAATGAACCTTTTGTAACATTTGTTGTGTATCACGCTTTAACATCTTTGAATTAAAACACTGCTCAATGGTGCAGACCCAGGCAGAGAGACAGGCAGATGATTATGCTTAATTGGAATTTAAACTGACAATACCCAATCATCATAGGAGGTTCAACAGGAAGTAACCTTTCAAAATGACTTAACTCTGCATGTGCAGAAGAATAAAGATATTTAAAAAATAACCATATGAAAACTGTTTGTCATTTATTGGCTATTGAGAACAAATCTACCTATTTCTTTACATGTATGACATTCCAATACCGTCATAGTGCATTTTTAACAAACAATACATAGTGTATCACTCCTCCTATGTTTTATTTCGAAGTAATGGAAAATTTCTGCAATAAATTATGCCTTTTCAATGGAGATCATGTTCCAGGAACCACTGATCTAAGCAGACACGCTATTATAACAGAAAGTACAGTGAACAGTCCTCAAGAAAAGTTAAGATTTGAGATCACTGCTTGAGGAATATTATGAGGAACATATTCACTATATTTCCAAAACCAAGAATCTGAGCCTTTCTTGCTAAACTAGCACTAAAGCAACAACCCAACCCACCAGCACCATATGCAAGGAGCTTTAGAAGGTCTTCTACATCATAAGCTGGCACATCATGCTTGTTCCTCGACGGTTCCTGTAGCACGCAGACACTGACTTCTGAACACTGCCCTTACAGACCCTGTCACAAAGTCCTTGATATTATCAAAGCAATTTGGGTCTGCTTTAATCATTGGGAAAATTGAGCTGCTTGTTTCTCTCCTCCCCACCAACTCTCTTCTCGGATCTCGGACAGAATCCAATCACTCATAAGTGTCTATTGATTGATGTAATCTTATTGGGATGTGAGGTGAGGGGAAAAACATGATTGATTGCTTTTGTCTGTGACACATGTTGCTCTTGGCTAGTGATGCGTATCTCCTTTCATCTACTGTTTAATCTCTAAGAGGAGTTCTTAGAGACCCCCTGGAATGCTTAGGCTCCCTCCCCCTGTCATCTCTCTGGTTTCTCTGAGCAGGGTAAAAGCCCGGTGGCTCTGTTGCTTGATCCTCCTGATCCCTCCACTTAGAACTCTATTTCGGCCCAATGCTTCTTTTAAAGCTTGAGTCAGTCAGCTGGGTTCAGGGCAGAGGCCCTTCATCTACACAGCCAGTGATTAAAGGCCATCGGGCATGGTAACTCTGTTAATTAAAGGATGCTTTAATACCATAATGTACAATTCTAAATCTAACAATCTAACAAGGGGATACATTTAAGTCAACTGGGCTCCTGGCTGGCGTGTGTTGATTT
This sequence comes from Chromobotia macracanthus, assembly GCA_036877525.1. Classification (NCBI taxonomy): domain Eukaryota; kingdom Metazoa; phylum Chordata; class Actinopteri; order Cypriniformes; family Botiidae; genus Chromobotia; species Chromobotia macracanthus. The sequence continues at coordinate 6,178,570 of JAZGTH010000069.1, forward strand.
TAATGGATCGTTATGGCTGCAATCAACTTGTGTTTTAATGAGACATGGGCAATCGCCAACATCAGACTGAACATGTAAGCCTGAATGGAAACTTCTTGGGGAGATAGCACAGTGAGCAACAGGGAAATCAATATAGATTAAAATCATTAAAACATTATCATTAATAAAGTTCTCATTAAAACTATATTGTTTTTTTTTTTTAAGACAGGCCCACATTGATCAGTCATCAACTGCATTGCATTATTAATGTAGACTGTGGTGAATGGTAAATCCATCAATAGACTGTATAACAGAAATGACCAAACCTACAGTATACATGCGTACTGTGTGTTAAACACAGTTCAATTTAAGAAATGTGTCTAAAGTTAACAGACTAACAAATACTGTTATTTACATTGTACATCTTTCAAGAGAAGTCTCTGTTCTTTCTTACTGGCCCAAGAAACTTAAAAGAGCCCATCCACAAATCTCTGACATTCTGACCCCTAGATATGGGATCCTAGATCTGTGGGATGTTTCTTTCCCATTTAATCATCTGTCTCGTGGGAAATCTTAAAATTAAAGGCTTAGCAAAGAAACAGAAAATCTCTCCATGACAAGCTGCACACTTTGAGGTATTGTTCATGTCTGCAGCACAAATAGTGCCAGACAAATACAATCAAACTTTAATATTTAGGGTCAAATATATGAGGTGTAGCCTTAACAAACACCACTAAGTACAAACACCACTAGAATCTAACAAAATGTCTTGCATGTCATTAGGGGAGATTATAAGTAATTAGAAAACAAAGTACAAAACAAGGAAACAATCAAAAACACTGCTATATTTCTGATAATATATAACTAAAAAAACAAAATAAAGACAGGATTACTTTGTAAATGTTTGCTCATGTAATTAAAGGTTTTATGTTAAGGGATTACTCTGCATGGCAACTGTAACTGGCTCAGTTGTGGATTAACTTCCTGTGAAGAGCAATTCCCACACTGACCTTAAAAACATTTCTGGTGGTAGAACCCAAATCTCTTCAACTATATTATCTCTTAAACTGTTCACTATGTTTAATAGTTAGCTACAGTGTTGTGCAAAGACGCAATGCAGTAAACTACATGTAATGAACTGTCTCAAACTATGACCTCTCTTGTGACAGACTGGCTCAGGACGGGCAGACTGAGAGAAAACAGAGTGTAAAATAGCAGTAACTTTCACACTAATAACTAAGAACTTTAAGCACTCGTTTCAGTTTTAGACTACTGACTGTGTTTTACCTTTGAAAGGCAAAATGACTACGCAAAATCATCAACATCCAACCTCCAGACATTTAAACAATTCAACCTGATGTAACGCCACCTCTAAACAGACCAAAGCATTGTAAACAGAGCAATAAACTGCCTCATGCTTAGGCTGTTGTATCAATACCTCTTATACTACATTTACAAGGTGTTTGCCAGGACAGTGTGTTACCAAAATGAGACTCTTACTGCTCTTATTCACCCATAAGGATGGTACAAACAAATTTATTATATGGGTCCAGGGCAATTACTTGGGGAGCCACAACGTGACAGGGATCAATAAGGCACAAGGTGCTCAGCCATTGACTGCCAGCCATGACAAAGTGCCCCCATGGCTTTTTGTGAATCCCCTCTATTGAGAAAGTGGATTATCAGCCTTTGTGAGCCTCCCTATTTTTGATTTACTGTTGAGGTGGGAATAGCATTATTAAGAGGCCTTTGTTTTACAAAGAGGAGCAGCAATGAGTGTGGGCCTACAGCTAAAGTTAGAGCAGCAGATTGATGCCCTGACAGAGTAACTCCTCTTTATTATCTCATTACCAACCAGCTCATTCATTCATTTACTATCTTACTTAGCCAGGACAGGCTAGTAGGGATGCTAACTCTGAGCAGAATGGGCCACCTGCTGGACTTCTCCAAGTGGTCAGTAGGGGGCCATAGTGTGTCGACTTTTTGATAGTCCCTGCACACTTCCTGCACCTCTAACAGCTGATTGGGGGTCACTTGTGTTGTTTGCCCAAAGCTGGTTGGGGTTAAACCATTGGAGAAAAGCTGATTCCAGATCACCTGTTAAATGCAAATTTGCCCATTTTATTTAAACCCCCTCATGGCATCCAACAGTTCCGTGACTCATCTCTGGACCCGGTCCAGACAGTCTGCTTTGGAACAAACACACGCAGACTACAGACTTCTACCAAGCTTTAGCTAATTAGTTAGGCACCTCTGGGCTGTTCAAGTCCTCTACCAAATGAACAAAGAGAGGGAGGTGCGGAATACAGAAGACAAGAGAGGCAGATGCGTGCGCACACATTTTTTTTTGGACATGCTGCAGTAATTCGGACAGGATAAGACACTGTTGAAGCCATAGTGTAATAGATTTTAGCTGCTTCACTAGTCTTCCCACATGCTGCAGCCCTGGCTCTTGGAATTTCTTTTTTTAATGGTGGTGGGGAGTTTGAACATAGGACAAAAAGGGGTGAAGTCAGCAAAAACAAAATGCCACCATTAAATCATCTCTGTGGATCCCGTGTCGGGACTGTAATAGGAAAGCCACTCATCATTGGAAAGGTTACCACTCATCCAGAATATCCTCCTCCTCTGTCCACTCTCCAGACTCTGGAAAATCATCCCACAGGACCTCTCGTACCAGACCACTGGACTAAGTATGAAGGATTGCAGTGCTCAGGTTTTGGTCATGGCAAACTGATTCGATCTTTGTCGTCCGTGCTGGGCACAATATGAGGCTCAGAATTTTGATGGGCCAGAGGGATATAGCTTCTCTCCACTGTTGTCGTCATACAAGCACAAATGCTATTCCACTTGCTAGCAAACACACTTGGCTTTTTGTTATGCCATTAGCTAGATTTCCCCATGAAAGCCTTCCCTCTCTCGCTTTGGAGAGTCTGGCTTGGCACAGGGAAAGGGAGAAGACTGGTGGAAGAGGCACATTAAGAGTGTGCAAGAATAAGCAAATGAGATGAGTTAAAGGGTGGAAGAGAATAACCGAGAGAGAAACAAAACACTAGAAAATCTGAGGAGAGAGATGGTATTACACTAATTTAGAAATGTTAAAACACACATTCTAAAACTAGTAAACAAATACTCTGATGGGGAATGTATATTTGAGGGCAGGTTACAGTATGTAGTAAAGCATCATCATTCCCTGAAGTCAGTGGAAACATGAGCTAATTCAGAAAAAGTTTACCGAAATGTCAAAAGTTATTTCTATAATTTACTTTTACAAGGTCTGAAAGTGAATGCAATAAAAAAGGAACAGCTACTCACTGGATTTGCCAAAGACTTTTTCCTAAATGGTCAGTTCTGATCAGCATAAGCTGCAAAGTGGACCAGACTTTATGCCAATGGTCAAAAGTCTGGCTCTGCAAGACTAGACCCTGGCTAACACTGGCTGACAGAACAGGACACTGATGCATGCATAATGAAAAACAAGCAACAGCATAGATGCTGGACTCAAACACCAACCTGCACAACCCATTAATTGGCCCCACTGAGAAGCATTCATCATAATGGCGATGAGTGATGTTTATTAAGGCTTGCAAACGGCTATGTCCTAGGACCACATTCACCCAAATGATGCACGACAATCAACATACTGAATATTCACAGGGCTTAAAACTCAAATGCTACGCCTATTTATCTCAAGTCACATTTACACAAACTATGGAGCATATCTAAGAAATAAATCAACATGTCACACATATTAATATATACATGAAATAAATAGGGTCAATAGAGGTTGTAAAATTGTACCATAAATGTAGTTAAAAAATTCAAAACATTCAAGTACATATTAACTTTTGGAACAAAATTGCAGCATGGCATATGCCAGAAACACATAAGAAAATAGCAAAACAGCTCAATACTTCGGTAAAATGACATCACAAGGCTTAACAGACAACCTGTAATCTAACAGGCTCCATCTAAGAGCATTATCTCCACAAAGCAGATGCAGTATGTTTCCCAGCAAACACACACACAGTGCTGTGAGCTAGCTAAGACAGCAGCAGAGGAGACAGATAAAGCTCTGGCTGAAGATATAGAGGGGTGAGGGGTTAAAGGGCAGCTAAAGTCATCCCAAGACAAGGGAGACGTGTAAATCCCAGGAAGTATCGTGTCTGCTTCAGCGTGAGTAAGCAGTTTGAGAGGGCATGTGGGGCGAGGCTGTTCCCCATGGCACAAAGACAGAAACCACAGGATACCATCAGAATAGGAACTTTGGGGCATTGTATATGATCTGTCAGCCATCCTGTCCCAGATTTAGGCAGCTATGCTGTCAATAGTGCAATCTACGGTCCTATAAAGAAGTGTGAAGGAGGGTCGGTGGTTTGGACAGTAAGCAGTTTCCAGTGTGTGTTTGGATATGTTTTTGCTAATGAACAACATACAACAGGATGACTGTCAAGCCAAAATACCAAGACGGCCTATTTCCAACTAATAAACTTTATAGATTAAGCATTCTGTGACACTTGGGTGTTTACTGGGTAAATCTCAGGTCAAAAACAAACCTGGGTTATATTTCACCCCAAAATAATTATACAAATTTTAATGTTAATTTTAATTAAGCACAATGAAGCACATTAGCAGCCTCAATTCTTTTTATTGTAATGCAAAAACTTTAATTATTATTACTGAAATTAGAAAAATAAAATGTTGACTTTGGGGTACTATACAACCGGGATATGTTGTTGTTATATTCATCCTATTGCAGATATGATGCTATGGTAAGAACTACAGTGCAAGTACGCATATTACCATCATGAACTATATTATGCTACCACAACTAGTAAAAAATTCCAATAGTTGGAAAAAATTATGCTACTGATTTTAATTCTTCTATCTAATCACTTTTAACCATATAATTCACACAGCACAAGCTAAAGACAGCAGACTCACGAAACAGAAGCATTTAGAGCATTCATAGTAAGAAAGCAAGGCAGGCAACACAATTAGTTTTAACTCAGATCTGGTGATCAGTGGTTAGTAGAGTGTATGCTGTTGTAGAGCCAAACAGAAAGTCCAGGCAGCCCAGATAGGAAATGGGCCAGAGACCAGTGAAATGCTTCCAAAAGATGGTCAAAAAGGCCCAGAATCTGAGATCCGGCTTAATCCGCAGAACAAGACGACAGTGCGTGAGCCCAAAACCAGTGTCACTGTTCCTGTATTCCAGAAAAAACAGTATAGTGGCCCTATAGGCAAGTACGTGCATTCAAACTGGCTAACTGAGTATCCTTACAGACTCAAAATCCATTAGGTCCATTTTAAAGTGTCCAATGAGGGTTGATCTTCCCTCAGTGCAATTGGTCATTTTTCATACAAGTCCACATATGATAGTCTTTTCATTTACGAAATTCGCAAACCATCATTTAACCATGATAAAGTCCATGGCATGGCCCGCTTTGGGTAGAGGACGGTCGAAGGTGGCGATCAGAGGTGGCCATCTGCGACTCCTCCCCGACCCCAGCGTCGCTCTTCAAACGAGTTACTTCCCTTTCCCTCTCTCTCTCCCTGTCTCTCTCTCATCTGTCCTTTTCTAGGGAGGGGGGGAGGAGGTGCTGCCCGGCTCTCAAAACCTGTGCAAAGATAGAAAGAGTCAGGCCAACACACCTCACACCACAGCTGAGGCCAAATACTAGCTAACTTTAGCTAACGTGCTTAGCATGATGGCATATCATTTACACATTGCATATCTACATCTCCTAGTCTCCTACATCAATGCATTGTAAAGTCTTGTCTTACTTATACTTATCCTCAGCAAGCCACTCCCATTATCAAATACAGCTTTGTGTCAAGAGTTGGTGACTGTTTGCCACATCTTTTATGTAAGTGTCAATTAAAAGTCTCTGTATATATATATTTCAGCACTAGCATAGCAATGTTATGGCATTGAAAAGCAAGACGAGATTTGTTACAGACAGACAAAAGACTGGATAGTTGATCTGAATCTGGTGTTTACATTGACAATAATTCTGCTGGAAGAAACCAGAACCTCGTACCGGGGGCCAAGTGATGACAGTAAATCAGACAGCTTATTACTGCCAAACCAAGTGAGCAAATACATGTGGCAGCCAAACAGAAAGGGCCCTGTGGAGCCAATGCCACCCGTTCACACATGCATGGCAGAATCTTTATAATGAAGCTTGAATTTTAATCATGAGGAGAATATAACCCCACCCTCCCAGATCAAACACCCTCTCACGCGTGTAGATGCTCAGAGGTGCGCAGTGCGCAATGCGCAAGCTTACCCACCTCACTAAGTTTTCATTGTCGCCCGGGCTCTTGCAGGTGGTGCACTCGGTCCGCGTGTCATCAGCTTTGGGCTTCCTCTGCAGAGTAGACTGCCTCTGTCTGCGCTCCCTCGGCGACGGTTCCTATGGAAACGCAAGCTATTAGAGACGACCGCCGAGTGTGTTTGAATGAGGCTGGTGAGTGGAGAGTCCTGAGATTGCTGTGTAAACATCCACAAGCTGTCTTCCTTCATCACGCTCTCTAAATATTAGAGGTAGATGAGGGAGATAGACAGTCTTAAAGGAGTGTGAGGGTAAAAGCTCACCTCAATCTTCTCTTCCTCGCAAATGGACGTCCTCTTCCTCTTCTGGCCTCTGGTTCTCTGGTTTGGGCAGAATGATAATTAATGGTACCGCTATACTGCACTTTTAGCTTTTTAAAAGAACAACAGGATTCCTATTTTAAAGTTCTAGTGGTTTTTGCATTCATTTCAATAAATGATTTAAATGACTTAGTAAACCGTACAATTCAATCAGACATGCAATTAGAAATTATCTTAAAACAAGCTAGATAAAATAATCAATTCAATAAGATTATCAACAGATAAAATCACGCACAGAAAAATACAAATCCTACACACAGAAAGAGAACTAATGAAAAATTACAGAAGCCTGAAGCACAAGCAGAAAACAACAATCATGGCAAGTCATATGAATTGTCTTTTCATTTTTTCATTATAATGAGGCACAACATACTACTATAACACTGTAAGTGTCAAAAAGGTGAAAAAAGCCTTGAAGCCTCATTTCTTGGAATGTTCACTAACAATAAACCAATCAGCTGTTAGCACAAGGTAAGTTTCCCAGGTAACACTTTATATTACAGTATCATATTTAATCAATTATGCCTAATTACATGCACCTAACCCTAAACCAAACCATAACCCTACAGTAAGTACATTAATTAATACTAACTCATGTGAATTAATACTTCTCAGTGCTTACATGTGCTTAAATTACACAGTAACAAGGACACCTTATAATAAAGTCCAACTGTTTCTTTATTCATATGCTATATTCAATGGAAATACAAGGGTTAAAAAACAAAACAGGGTGTCCATCAACTCAAGCTTGCTGGCTGTGTAGACATCTGTATTGATTACAGGAGCGGCCACAAAAACAAGAACAGACCTAGATCATAATAGTGATTTATAAGCTTTTAAAAATGTTTCACTTCAGGCCTTCCATAAAAAGCAAAATTAGCTTCAAAAAGCCACTCAGTTAGATGGACTGTATGTGATATGGCTCAACACGTGGCAGTAATTTGAACAGAACAAAGTTTAACACTCTTCAGAAGTAAACAGAGCAGCTGGAGACTTCTGGCTCACTGTAGCAGCTGCAGATGTCAAACAGTGGCGCTTTTCTCTAATCCAAATCTCACATTCAGTCCGGCTACCCCTTGTGTGACATAGAGGGTTTCAATCCCTTTGTTTAGAGCCAAGACCACAGCCTGAACCAGTGCGTATTTCCATCCGGATATAAGGCCATTCTGCAACTGGGTCACCCCTGACTGTTAAATTGGATTTTTGTGTGTGCCATGAACCGAGATGGAGTATCCAAACTCATTCGCCACTGTGTGCTTTCCTCATCAGTTTTTTTGCTCCCGTTTGTCTTGTCTACCATCGGAAGATCAACTCTTCATCTCCTTTAGCGGCCAATAAACAAAAAAACCAACAGCAGCAACGCGCAAATCAAATCAAACGTCTCCACCTTAATGCAAACAGGCGTACGACTGTGCCAAGCTGGGGCTTTTTAAAAAGAGAAGAAAAAACGACAACATATTTAAACAGATTGTGAAAACAATTCCATCTGTCGCCTTTGGCTTGCCACCACACAGCAGATGGAACACTTATCATTATAAATGCTAACTGCTTCTACACTGCCAATTGGCACTTAAATGCCTGTGCCACGTCTCCCTTGATGGTAGCACCAAACAAAGGCGCTCATTTATTTCATTATTCCTTCATTATGGCAGACTCGATTAAGGTAATCTATTAAAGGCTAGAATAGATCAGTGGAGCTTGCACCGAGAACCTTAACTTCTTTCTCAACATAACGGTAAAGTACTGTAAACAGAGCAAGGGGCTGATGCAAACAGAAATCTTCGCTTCAAAAGGCGCGTACAAGACGATTTGGCTAAATCCAACTTTTTTAATTAACTACTTCGCATTGCAGCCTCTTTAAAAAGCATTGAATCACTTTTCACAGAATTGGAAAAACTACCGGTGCATACAGAGGCACCGTGTACCTCACCGCGGTAATTCAAAGACTAATGGCTTACAATTTAGGACAAACACAAAAAAATAATCAACAAGGTGTCTTTTTGTTGTTGCTTTATGAGGAGATCAAAAAGTTTGCTTCATCAAGTGCATGAATAACTTATGTACACAATGCTAGCATGTTACTATATGGTTGTTAAAGTGTTTTTAATGGTTTCAAGTGCAGTTATTCATTTTGTTCCAAAACATGATTCTGGTTCCTCGTTCAGTCTTATGAAGTCTTATAGAATAAAAATCAAGTCTTCCTGAAAATCTCTTCAACAAACCAAAAAGTTGAGCTATCATTACTGACCGTGATGCACGGAAGTTTAATACTTGGGGTTATGAGAAATAATCTATAGTCACAGTAATGTTTGCCTCAGAAAAGCCCACTAATAACAGTGTAAACTCCAGTGCCCTCAGGCACTCAAAAGACACAAAGCATCAACAAAAGCTCAGTGTGTTTCAGTAATGAGAGCCATTTCAGTTTAGCAGGTGGGCCGGTATTCAGTAGCAGTAGCACAGTACAACACTTTGACAAGCCGTGCAGTACCACTGACTTCTGAACGGAGGGGCGCGGGGGGTCGATCAGCCAGCCGTGATAAATCAGAACACAGCTTTGCAAGGGCTTGCCACAACCACACTGACTGGGTCAAGGGCATTAAAAATGCAAAGCGGGGCACTGCCACATTTGGGAGTGCAAGTGATGAAGCATCTTTCTCTGGCTAAGTTTAGCTGGAGCTACAGAGGAGAGAGAAAAATAAAAGCCTTTTAATCCAGCTGCTCTCTGCTGAAGCCTTCAACTCACTTCTGGGCATGCGTCTCCAAGACTAAAGGGAAAACACATTAACCATGCCTGGCACACGCAAGCACACACTCAAACCCACACACAGAAATACAGCAAATACAACAAAAATTACGTCCGTCTGTTATTCCATCTTTTTTGTAATCTTGGAGCCATTTTGACAGCCACCAGAAAGGCAAGTGACTGCATTGCTGCAGAGGCATATAAATGGTGCTTTACATTCTAATTTGGCTTAAAATAGGCATGGAGAGGTTTATTGACAAGACTTTAAAACAAAAGGTTAAAAAAGACAAAAATAAGAAAGGCTGAAGAGCTTGTCGTTTCTCAGATGGATATCTTTTGTCTCCTTAAGGAGATCCGGGCTGTCGGAGCGCTATCGCAGGATCAGAGAATGCTGGACAGTGATAAGTGGAAGCCACAGAAAGCCAAGCCCTATCTCAAGTCTGAGAAAACACACAAATACACACGCACCCTCAAAGCTCAATGTGGTGCTTGCACAGCCGGAGGTAATGTATGCACAGACCTGATCACACAATAGCCAGTAAAACAACAGCTCTTTTACAAAGACCTAGCGGGCATTTTAACGCATTGCATGGATTTAAAGGCAAATTAGGTAATCCCATAATGCATTGCAGCAAGCTCAGAGAAAGAATAATATGATGATGAAAAAGGCAAAAGAAATTTTTTAATTTTATACAATAATAAACAGTAATTTAGTAAGTAGTTCCATGACTGTTAGGATACTTCCTACGTAATGCATCATCCTAACAGTCAAGGTTTGGAACAGAGCTAAACGTAAACCCTATTAAGAGGAATTTGCAGAAAGAGGAGTTTGGTTTTCCACTGGGGTTTTAACTAATGGCTTAATTATGGCTGTATCACAGTTTCAGGGTGATTTTATAAAACAACTGAAGATAATAAAGTGTTTAGGTTGTCCATGTTTTAAAGCAATCAACAAAGCTAGCTGTTGTGACCTTGCATCTCTTACTGATAACCTTAGCTAAAGCTCAAGAGACGAAAGAACAGATCAATTATCTATTTTAAGAGAAGCAAGAATCAATTTCAAGTCAATGAATGACTGTTTCACCTAAGGCAATGGCTAATCGTGAACTAGAGAGTTAGACAGAGGTTCAGATGAAAAATAGTTAGACGAGTCCATAAAGCCAAGTTATACCCATACAGAACCCACTTTTTTGGTGGAAACAGAGCCAAATTAGGAACAGACTTGGTACAAAGAGCTATTAGAAGCCCATTTCCAAGTATTTGCGTACACGTACACGTTTTCTCAAGTGAAAAGGTTGTATATTGTGTTAATACTCACAGTCCCTCTCACTTGAGGCTTTTTGGGTTCTGGACTCATTTCTTGCGGGATAAATTTGATTGGTCCCTTGCTCTGCCTTCTGGACCTTTTGGTTCCATCCGGCAGCGTCTCCATGGCGATGTCCGCTTCGTCACTACTGGCCTGGTCACACTCAGAGCATTGCCTGGAAAAGGACGAGTTAAAGAGAGAGTGATAAAGGAGCCTGGTATTCAGATGCTTTCATTTGACCTTATTCATTTCTCAATCAGGAGAAATCTTTAAGATGAGAAAGTTGCTTTCAAGGTCCATGTCAATGTTTTCCATTGGAAGCTGATGTGTTGTATTTATTCCAACAAAAGGGCTGTTAAATATCTCGCACAAACACTATATAAAATTGAAACTAAAGGAATAGCTGAATTTTTTAGTGAGAGCAAAAGCTTTTTGATTATACAGTATTACTGTCTCAGGGGCAGGCAGTTGCCAGTAATTAGGTATGACTCGGCCCCCCGTGCAATTTTATCTTTCAAGTGTTTTCTAATTTCCATCCAGCAGTGCAGAACGACATCACGCGTTCTTATTCATGTATTAAATGAATTACTCGAATCAGCAGCGAAAGCATTGGGCTCAGCTTGACACATAAACAAAACACAGAAACGCTCGCGCATGCAAACTGCTTCACATAAATTTTCAAAGTGACAGTTAGCGTAACCTTATAAAAGTAAACAGAAAGACTTTTTGAAGCACTGCAAATTGAATATTACTCTTAGAATTTAAACTGTGACTGCATATTTATTTTGTTTAGACATCAAAGTCAACATTTTAAGTAAAAAAGAGAATTGTCGCAGTTTAACAGCTTATTTGTTTTCTTAACAAATACGTGGGGTGAGATATGTTAGCTCTATGTTGTGTATGCTGATGTTCACCTGAAATGACAATATTACTGTTAAGCAGATATATACAATTTTGCATACCTTTTTCTTCTAGGACAACAGACCAAATATATGGATGACTCATCTCGCACTCATTTTGACCAATAAAACCAGAATGCTCTTCCTCCATTACCACCTACTTCTGACTAGCGATATCAAGTCCATGTTCATGACCATCTTAAATAAACGAACGAATGAATGAAACAAAATAAACAAACAAACAAATTACATTAGATATGTTCTGCCTCAACATCCTGTTTCAACGGGTAAGATGTCAACACAGGAAAGAAACCGCACTCATTAAGTGATGTCATTTCCTAATTGCTCTTGCAGTGCTGCTCTCACCAGTAGCTGTTTTTAGTCTTCTTCGGCATGCGTGTAAGAGGAGGGTCCAGGCAGCCCAGGTGGTAGTGCAGCTTACATGTATCACACAGCAGTAAAAGATGCTGGTCCTGATTTTTCTTACAGATTCCACAGCTGCACAGAACATAAACCATTTCTTATTTACAGCAGGATACCACATTGCACTTTCTATACTGACATAAGACATTTTTAAGCTAATACATCTTTTCAAGCATTTCCTTGTTTCAGTGCATTATAATTCAAGTACTGCAGGTCAGTGACTCCACCTGCCATGGTAACATGAACATTTGAACACTAGAATAACACTATCCAGGCGTTGTGAGTGTCGCCTGGCACCCGCACAGGCTGCAAGCTAACCTGTAGAGCATAGCAGGAAGGTTAGACGACTTCCCTGGTGATCCTCCCTCTTTTTTGCTTGGCTTTCTCTCTTTGGGGGCTTTTAGAACTGCAGGAGTGTTCAATTTCTACAAATAAAGCAGAGATTCAGCAGATACATTCAGCCACATTTCAGGTACATCATCTTTAAAGAACAAACATAACATTAAACTAAATCTTAACTTTTCTTAAGAAAACAAGTGATTGCCTATGCAAAAAAAGGATGAGTGGTTGCCAGGGCATTTATATGCAGTTGCTAGGGTGCTCTGAGTGTTTTTGTACATTGTTTTGCAGTTGTTAGGGTGCTCTGCATGCTGATTGGTCCTAAAGAGCCCAAGGCTGGGAAAACTAATTTAAAAATTATCTTTTAATTTTTCTCAATTTCACATAGCACTGCAATTGACAAAAAAACAAGAGTTGTAATACTTTTTAAACCTAAAAGTTTATATAGTGTGACAGGAGTTTATGGTAATCTTAACCTTTTTATTTTTTTTATTAACCTTCTGTTTTTATTATATTTAATTGTTCAATATCACAATATGACCCCCTGCCATGTGGCAATTACAAAGAAACATTCTCTATTCTCATATTCTCATCATCTCTACTCAAACAATATCCAGTTTTTATTTTATATATTTTTAACTGACTTATATAAATACATTTAATGTTAGTGCTACAGAGGCAGTGAAGAGCACTGGATGGAGTTCGGGAAGAGGACAGTGGCTGGAGAAGGATGAAAGTTTCCCTGTACACCTGAGCTGCATCTTTTCTGTTTGGGTTAATTAGAAAAATTATCTTGTAGGAACCGGTCATGCAGCAACACAGGGAAGCTTCTCCCCAGAGCCTCTGTATCAGGGTGTTACCAGGTCAGGGTGCCTGTCATGACGGTCCCTCTCCACTGCACCGCATGGATTAGAGCAGGCCAGAGTGTTGAATGAGAGGATGCCAGCCTCCAGACCCTGCAAACTCAGGAGGACTGACCAATCTACAACATATCAGTGGATTTGTTTTTTTTGGAGAAGAAAGGTGTTTGCCTAAGAACAAAAAAAAAAAAAAAAAAAGAAAAAAACAGTCGAACAGGCGGCTGCCCATCTGTGCAGGGAGCCAGACAGACTTTGCTGTCTTGCATAGATTGCTGAGATCCCAGTGGTACTCTGGGAGGGGTCAAATAACTGAGGAAATTTCCAGAGGGGTGGTATCACTGCCTGAAGAATTCACAAAGACGTTCTGGTTTTGGCAAACAAAGGTGGCCACATTACAACCTGAGCTGAAATAATACTACTAATAAAAATAAGCTATTTCATAACAATATGAGGAGAGGTTAATAGATATTAGAGAAGAACTCCCAATGGCAAGGAATTCACAGAGATACATAATTTACTTTAGAAATGTTTGTGTGCAGACAGTTTTGGAAATGCGTGAATGGGCCTTCAGTTTGCAATAATGAATTTTTAATCGGCTTACCAAAGCACATCCAAAGCTGTGAAAGAAATCGTTCACACAAAAACGGCTTGTTCACACCATGTATGATGTAACTAAAGGACACATAGATTGGCACCAAGCTAAACAAGTTTAGAAATCATAATAAATGGTTATTTATTTATAAACTTATACAAAGTGATAAAAAAAATATAAAACAGAGATGCCATTTAGTTTTGTACACTGACAAATTCTCACTTAGTGTCAAAAGGCCTTAAGTTTGCAAAGGCAACAAAATCTTTGTTTTATATTTTCCACTCCCACCCTTGATTTTAAAGTGATCTGGTAAAAAAATTCTCCCTCGCCCAGGGTGGCACGACAAATGAGAGCCTCTCTTGAGAACATCAATAATTTGAGGGTTATGAGCAGACGCCATTGACTGATAGAGAATGAAAATGTAATAGATAGATGAAACAAAAGAGCGGGCCACCTTGACTGATGTTACTACTTAAGCAACGCACGTTTTCTAATTGTGATTTATGACCATCATTGCGAATTCACTGGCTCTGTCTTTTGAAGACCACAATGCTATTCTCGCCTCCTTCTACCTCCTGGCTCCATTATTGCGGCATTTATCTCCCGAGAAGACGTTTTAAGAGATCTTTTTAATTAGCCATCTTACACACTCTCTAAGCTGGCTAACTGGTTATTCAACACAAATTAAGTTTTAAGCAAAAGCACCTGTGCATACAAATGGCAGCCTGTTCCGTCATATCCCACATTGATAAGACTATGTGTGATAATTATGTATTTCTGATTGTTGTGAACAGGTTAACTTTGAAGGACTCTTCACAATCTTTACAGTGCTGTTCACGGTTGCCGTTACCAATGGCATTTTTATTTCGGAAGCATATCCTGCTAAATGGCATTCTAAGTACAGACTGTTATTTAGACAAAAAGAGAGATCTACAGAACATTTCAGACCTTCACATTTTCACACTCATTAAGTGACCGTCACCCATGGTGACGCACCTTGGTGATGTGGTTGCCATAGTGAGCAGGGGAAAGGTTGGCGGCTTTTAGCTACAGAGTCAGGGCTGAGTGCATGGCCAATGACAGGTCAATCAGTTAGCGCAAATGAAAGAATTTCGCAAACAGGAGGCCCATTACAGCGAAGAGAATTACCTCGACGCCGTCTACCCTGTGGGGTGCTGCCTACAATACAGATTTCTTTCAATCACAGCTCATTACCCAGGTGTGAAAAATCCAGGGAGAAGATTTCTTTTCTCTTTAAACTCTCTCCACTATGAAGTCAAAAAGGATCTATGAAAAATAGACTGAACGCTATATCCACATGATGTTATCTGATTACCAATCCCTAAACAGAAAATGTGTGAGATGTTTATTACTCCATAGAGTTGTTAACTCAAATCCCTTCACTGTTTATTAACTTTAATGTTAATAACATGTGATGCATAATGAACTGTAATGCACAACATGTTTAAATTAACATAATCAACATCTCATCATGCTTTGTGCTAATGATGTCACTATAAGAATAAGATAAGACCATAAGAATATTAACATATGTCCAGTCATGTGTGAATCTCAATACTTATTCAGTGCTGACCAACTTCACCTGCCCTGATAAACAGCACTGTGAGCTATGTGATGGTTTTCATACACAGAGGTTTGCAAATGATAAAATTGCATAAAGGGTTAAAATTTGCATAAAATTGCAATTTGTATAAAGAAGTCTTAAAGGTACAGCATCAAAAACAGCCTGGTAAATTCTAAAGGTCAAAAATGGTGAAATTAATTTTTTTGTCATTTTAATTGGACGGACGAACGCAATGCTACAAGAGTGATGAATACCCCTTAAAAACGATAGCCCCTTTAAAGCATTGTGACATGACCAGAACACTCAAAGCTAGTGGTTTATATCAGAGGTTGTTTCTGGGAGGGCTGTAGGCTCACTGAAGCTGTAATAGATGGATGAGGCGTACAGCTGGAACAAGGATAGGATGGGGTGAGAGAGAGACAGAATGAAGATGGACAGTGGATAGCAAAATGAGGCAAGTGAAGGTAAGCCATACCTGTCCAAGGATCCCCCCCATCATGCTCCATATGGCCTGGCCCTCAGTCCTCAGCTGCCCATTGACATTCTGTAGGTCCTCCAGAGACTCGCACAGCTGTGGCAGATAAAACCGCGGCAAGGCGGGAGATAAGATAAGACAAGGACAAGCTAGGCAGTTCTGTCTATTACCACACACACACAAGCATACAAGTGTGAACTTACAAATAGGCATACACAGGTCTGCCATCATTTTAATGGTCAAACGAGTTACACACTTGAAGTGCTGTACGAAAAATGTTGAGCTCAAGCTGATTTTAGGAGAACAGAACATTACACATTAAAATAAATAAATAAATAAATAAAAACACTCAGAAACAAAAGATGTTCATTAATAATAGATTCAGTACATGAGCACAGTGTGAAATACACTGATGATATTACACTTCCTGTGTGTGTGTGTGTCTCTTTCTTTCTCAGATACACACATATCGAGGTGGCATTTCTCCATGCCGGGGTCACTCTCAGCTCCAGACAGTAGATAAGCGTCAGACAGTTGTTTGATAAAGACGATGATGAGAGGAAACAGTGCAGAGGTGAAGTTATTATGTGTGTGTGGAACGAAACTACAGAGAGCCGCCTCATATCTCTACTGTCTGTAAAGATGAGGCTCCGTGTGGGGTGCTTAAGCTTATGTTTAAAACTGAATCCTCTCCACACACACTCCAGATTAAGATTATAACCATTTACATAGTTACACATTTGTAATATAATTGCAAATTGATCACAATCATTTCTGATTTCTGATGATCTACTAATACATACTGGAGTTTACATTTAGGCATTTGTCAGACACTTTTATCGGAAGTGACTTACAGTGCATTCAAATTATACATTTGATCAGTGTGTGTTCCCTGGGAATCGAACCCACAACCTTTGTGCTGCTAACGTAATGCTTTACAAGAACACTTATGTGAGCATTTAAGCCACAACCTATAAAAGGTACCAATTTTATTGCATTACATTTATAATGCCAAATTACTTTTGTAATTATTTTTAAACAACTGGTATCAAGGTAAATTTGAGTAGATATAAAATATAAATATCGAAGAGTCCATCTACTGTTGTATCATTTAAGAAGTGAACAAATTAATTTTTGTAAAATAAAATGTCTCCTGGTTTGGTCATTTGTTCTCTAATGCACTGAAAATTAAAAATGTTTTGTGGCTTAAGTGCCCAGATATGTTTTGGGTCCACAGCATTTTTAAAAAGAAAATGATACATTTTTGGTACAGCCCCAAGTTTGGTACAATTTTTGGTCACAAGTTCTTGTGACCTTTGTTAAATTTTTGTCTGCACACCAAAAAACCTTAATGGGGTCCACCTGAAAAGAGTCGTCTGATACAGAACTCACATGGACTCCAATACAGTCTACTTAGCATTTCTGAAGCATTCACAACAGTACTTAGCACTAATGACGCAAATGTACTACAATATACGGTAATAATACAAATTAAAAAGACATGCAGAAAAGGGGGTGGAAGAAAACTCTGGTCTAGAACAAACCTCTGAAAATAGAGCCTGAATCTATGTAACTAACTACATCATTCAGTATTATTAGACTTAACATCCAGATGACTCAAACAACTGCATGTCACAGCTTTTTTGGATAAGCAGACATCTTTCCACTGATGCAGATTCTCTCTGCGAAGGCCATCGCCATCATTGTGCTAATGCATGTTGAGTGCCGTGGTTAACAACACACACTCCATTAATAACGCTTAATACGTGTGGCACATAAAGACTGGATGCCACATTAACTCCTCCAACTTCCTCTCTTCGCTTTAATTTTATTCCTCTTTGGGCCAGACGAGAAAACACTATCCAAGTCTACTATTAAAATACCATGTTTAGAAAAGAAGGAAGCAAACACAGAACACAGAAGAGAAGGTTTGTCTTCTGTTGTTGGTGTAGTGGTGTTATTGTTTCAAAAATACAATCTGTTTCTGTCTTAAGTTTTCGTTGTTTGCAACAGCAATATAAATCCTTTAATATGTCTATGATAGCACACACAGCGACATGAAATGCAACAAGAGAACTAAGGTTGTAAATTAGTTCAAACAGACAGTCTAAAGTCAGGCTTGGATTAAAATTTGAATTGTAATTTAAACTGTTAATCACTGAAAAACATCAGTCTAAATTGAAAAATGGCAGCATTTCAATAACTTTAAATCCCATTGGTTCTTGTGTGTCATATGACTAAACGTCATGATCGTCAAACTTCATCTTTGATTTTGGCCACGTATACTTAAACTGATCATTAATTTGTCTTAAATTCCGGCCATCATATAAACTGTTCGTAACAATTTAGACGACTTAGATTAAATCACTGGAGTTGTTTGAAACCAGTTTATTTTAGATTGTATAGATTAGACAGCTAAAACATTCTCGAAATATCTTTATATATTCAAATATCTGACTAATATACATTCTCGACTGTATAATTCAATCAGCAAATTCAAAATTAGCATGAGAGAATTCTTACTTGAGGGTGAACAATTCCATTAACGGAATTATGTTTTTCTTCGCTGCTACTTTTCGTCTTTGTTCGTTTTTGTTAACAATAACAGCCTTGTGCTATACAGGATCCTTTTTTTTATCCCTCTCTGCAGTAGGTCTGGCTCAATATAGCTTATAAGGAGATTTCACAATTGTATAGTAAATGGAAAGACTGAAGCATAATTGGTGTTATTTAGTAGTTGTTCAGTAGCTTTTCTGCATGCTCTTGAGAGAAATTCCTGCCGTGTGATTTTTTTCATGTCGGTGCGCCTCTGCTTAAGCACCAGAAAAAAAACAAATCTGCATTAGACAAACGCTAATGTACAAAACAGATGCTTTGAGAGCGTTAAGGGTAGACAGACCTTATTGTAGCCCATGTGCAGTTTCTCCTGCTCATTCTCCAGCTTGTCTTTGAGATTCTTCTGCTCCACAATGTTGTCCTGGATCTGAATCATCCTCATGTTTCGCTCTGAATACCAATAGACGTGAACAAATCGATACAGAGATTGCTATCTTGTACAGAAAAAGTATATCAAAGGAAGATTGAAGGAGAAAGTTAAAAAAACAGGAGTCGGGAGAAAAAAGAGGTTAGAAAGTGCGCTTACAGAGGGCAGGCCTCCCGCTGGAACTTAATGGAGTGTGTGCCCAAGGTTACTTCACACATCTGCTCCTAGCATCACTCATTTGGAGGGCAAGTGCCTAGCTACAAGGCTATAGAGCGGGAAGCATGTCTTGCGCTCACTGTCTGATACTGTGGTTACATTCAAGCGTGTCTGGACAGTAACTCACAAATGCTACACATGTATCAATGCTTGCTTTTTATCCATTAAAAATGAACCAGCGAAATATTTTCATAAGCACATGGTTCAAATGTACTTAGCGAGGTGTGTAATTTCTACAATGGATACTAAAAATATTTGCCTGATGCTGTACTAACGTTGCTAGGTTTCAGTATCCAAAAATTCAGTATCCAGAAATTATTACCATATTGTCAACGCAACATAAACAATAAAATGACTGTACCTTTAATTTGATCAGCTCATATGAAAAGCCTGATGAATTTAATTCAACTTGACGATTTGAACCTTTGTTAGAATAACAAATACTGCCTATCATTTCAAAACAGGCAATAAGAAAAGTCCAGAAACTCATACCCAGGTAGTAGTTAACAAAATCTGCAGTAAGTGCAGGCTGCTTGTGTTTACGCCGTCCGTCCACGCTTGTGCTGGTATCAGACGTGTCCACGGGGAAGATGTCCGTGCTGATACCCATGAGCTCAGCTTTACGCATCAGCTTACGGATGGCTGAAGCACTGGAGGTGAGTGGTCGGGGAAGCTTCTCTCTGGGCACCCATGCCTGAGGCCGTGTGTTTCGAGACAGCTCTGCCTTTGCTCTGTACTGCTGGAGCCGCGTTGTGATTCGTGCCTACAGGAGAGTAAACCATAGACATTCCAGAATAAATGTGGACATCAATCGCAAAATGTTTTCATTTTGCTGCAACAATTAACGCCGCATGGCGTCAAATCATTAAAAGATGTTCAAGGATCCTAAGTTTGTAAAGTAGCAAGCAGACTAGGTATCAAACATAACTGTATATTTCTGTGAAACAGTCAGTAATACTATTACTTTAATGGACAAAAGTTCTGACCTGCATTTACATTTACTAATTACATTTTAGATACATTTTCTACTAATTTTTGCTATATATGTATATATGTATATGTATAATGGCCTGATATTTGTGTACTAGCTACCACTTGTCTTTATTTTATGGCATTAAAATAATGTAATAAAATTGAACTTTAGCTACAATGTGGGCCAGACTTCATTCCAACTGTCTAAAGCCACCACTCTACAGCCAAAAACAGAGGACAGCATCTTGAGACCTGCTTTCATAACAGACTACCAAAAACAGTGAAGAAAGCTGCTTCTGACCTGAGCTTCAGGCGTGAGCTGCTTCTCTCTCTCCTGCAAGGATACTTTGCAGTAGGACTGCAGGGCCAGATAATTCTTCCTCTTCCACTTCCTGTCAAAACGGTCTGCATGCTGCTTGCAGTAGGCAAAGAAAGGATCTGCAATGTCCTGTGGATAAAAAATGAATAATGCTTTAAGATAAATTAATTAAATTAAATATACCCAAATTATATCTTACATTTAAATTTATGCATTTGGCAGACATTTTTATCCAAAGTGCGAACCCATGACCCTTTGAACTACTAACACAATGCACAGACATTTTAAACCATTGCATGATAAAACACAAAAATCATCAATAACTCTAAATACAAAAACACATAGTTGGTAGAGGTGGTGTGGTGTAGTGGTGAAAGTTCAGGGCTGGTTTCTGAAAGATTGCTGGTTCAATCCCAATAAGAAGTGAGCCATGATGGGCCATCAGCATTGTGCCCTTTCACTGAAAGCAATTCTTTGCCACAGGTGTTCAGTTAACAAACAAGAATTTGATTAGAGAGATTTTTTCAGTGAGTGGGTTGAAATGTTTTTTCTTTGTCTAGCAATGAAAACACATAAGATTTGAACTTTGCATCCAGTTCGCATTGCATTTTAATATACCCCTTACCAGCAGTACAATCACTGCAATGCACTGCCTCTCTTGGCTTATTGTTTTTTAATATTCTAATTTAAAAAGTCTACATTTATTGAATTACTTGTTGACCTGCGCTTTAAAATCAGATTCTTAATGCGACTAATCCTTTAAAAACAGATAATAAAAAAAATCTAATTAACCAAGAACAACTTTTTTTCAGTGAATAGTGAATAGTTCCCTTTCTCTTGATTAACACAGATGTCTGTCTTGTAAATACTGAGTATTATAAAATAATCTGGTACAGAATGAGGTTTACAAGCTGTAAAAAAAGCAAACAAATAAACCAAGCTTTGGTGTAGGAATGTATTTTAATATAAGGTTTAAGCCTTTAAGAACACAATCTCTGGGTGATTTGATTTAGGTATTCAAGTATTTTCTATCTTCTCAAATACGTCAGTATTGTTCCCGCATCACAATTGCTCCAGATTCAATTCTGTGTTCACTCTTACACCTGATAATTCTAATGTATGATTTGATTATGGGTCAGACGGGAGTATCTCTTGAAATACAGGCTCACATCTTCTGGCCGGTGTGATAGTGATGCCCTGCGCTCTATAGTTTTATAGCCCATCAGTGTCTGTGTATTCTCCGATAGCTGTGACAAATAGCTGTCCACAAAAAGCCTCTAAAAATTCCCCTCCCTTTTAAAAGACAAGTTACATTTCGCAAAGACACAGAGGAGAAAATGATAAAATGCTGGTGGGATTTTTTTCCAGGAATGGCAGGGAACTGCAGGCTTGTTTTCTCTTTTCGCCTTCACCGGAGGGCGACAGAATTCTATAAAAACAATCTATATAATAATGTCAGTCCAAATCTGTAGTTTCAGATCTCTGCCACTAAGACATCAGCAGCAAGTTTCTCTTCCGAGTTTATATTTCCCTGTCATGCGAGTACCGGTTTCACCCCTCTCTCGGGGGGCAGATGGAAGCACAGCCATTTTCTGTCATCCACAGAATCATTTAGGCTTAAGGTGTCTCGCTGGATGCTATCAGCCCACTCACCTGTTGATATGAGGCCTTTACCACAGCTGACTGGATTAAGTGGATTGCAGCGAGTAGGCACTTTTCGGCAGCGTTTATCTGTGCTGGACAACACCATCATATGCTTTTCCAATATGGACCGCATATTTGAGCCATGAGGCTGATGGTCTGTGACCAGGCCAGGGCTGGGAATTTGCTCGACTGGCTGACCTCGCATTTGGAGCCCTGTTCATGTGCCTCTGTGTATCTGTTTGAACTCAGGGCAGCTTAACAGCTGTTTTAATACAACCAGAACCTGCTGGGATAGCAGGTGAAGACACAGATCCATGACAGAACAAACACAGACCTCACAAATAACACTTTACAATAAGGTTTTACACATTAACATTAGTTAATGCTTTAGCTAACATAAACTAAAAATAAGCAACATTTTTTTGCTTGTTAGTTCGTTATGCATTAATATTAACAGATACAACATCTGATCTTAAATATGTATTAGTAAATGTTTGAAATTAACATGAACTTAGATTATTAAATGCTGTATAATTATTGTTAATTGTTAGTTAATTAAGGTAGTTAACCAATGTTAACTAACGAAACACTGTTATAGGATATTTATCATTACATAATACAACAGATTTTTTCACAATAACTTGTGGGCTGTACATCAAAGAACACTTGTTTGTATACGTACGCATATCAACATTGGTGAAGATGGTGTGAATAAAGCATCATTGTTTAGAAGTACTAGAGAACTGTTTTTCAACAGTAGATAGTTAGGGCTAGATTGTTAAGGTGGTATTATTTTGAGCAAATTTATGTCTTTGTGAGAATCACCGGGAAAACATTGACAATGTAGTTTAATGATGCGCAAGAGTTATATTGTACACGAACTTGTGTAATGACAATCCATTCTAAATCATATATAGATAAAGCACTAACTATTAGAATACTGGAAACACTGCAAGACTGTGGAAGTATAACCACAGTTAACGAGAGAAGCAAGATCAATCAGTTGGAGCATAAAATAAGGACAGTTGAAAAAGGATGAACATTCATCGTGAGCATGCCACTGACCTCTTCTGCAGCAGCCTCGGACAGCAGCCCTTCCCGCTGCGCACACGTCACGTGGAAGAACGAGCGGCACATTCCTGCATCACAGCTGATGCATACGCCTGTGCGAGCGAACCGCGCATCCTCACACAAACTGCATTCCTGCAAACCATAAACCAAAACATAAACCATGTCATAAGGCTTTTATGACATGCGAGCGGCAGGAAACAATTAGCACACTTTTATAACAAGATAAAATTACACTACAATCAGATTGTTTGATTTTTATATCTTGCAAGATTATGGTTTTGTCTGTTTCATGAAAAAACAGGAACAATTTTGACATGCTGGCAAAGGCTCAGTTTTCATTCCTATAAATACTTTCTTATAAATGATGCAAACTGAAACCGACTGTTTAAAAAAAACATGGCTGAAAAAAATCCTTAACACCATAATAACAATCCAACATTCATTTACTGCATAGTTCTATATTTAAGCTAAGGTGGACAGCAGGCTTTAAAAGCCCATTTGACTTTCTCCAATTACTGAAGTTCAAAATTAAAATAATAATAGCCTTTCTCTAGGAGTAATTTCTTTTCACATGTACAGCACAAACCATTAAAGAAACTTTTCAAGCGCTTCTAAAGTAATTTTCTTCCCAGTTAAAGGAACCTTCTGACTTACTGACACATAAAATAATGTCAGATAGAGTAAATGTCAGAATGTCGACAGAAAGTGAGAGACATCAAGCACTTAATGTCCTTTATCAGAAGGCCAATTAGTTTGTTTTTAAAATAACAAGAATCATCAGAAATTCAAATTACAGTGATCAATATAAACAGATTTGAATACTAACCAAAATGACGTTGTGTCCTGAGGTGAGTGATGATTTATTCCAATGAGCCATGTTCCAATGTCACCTTGTTCCAATATTGTTTGGGTTAACTATAAGTTAGCTTATTAACCGTAAGTTTAACTATGTAGTATTAACTATAGATTAACTATAAATTAGTTATAGTTATAGTTATACAGTCATAATTGTTACCACTTGCCTTGGCCCCATACTTTGAGTAGTTCATTTCTGTGAGTGTCACTGGCCGCAGTTTGTCGATATCCCCAAACGCGACCCCTGGAACGTACAGAGCACAGACCACGTGCACCCACCTTAGACAGAACAGAAGTAAACTTAAACATTCATGCCACAGACTGGCCAGTTAACTTCACAACAGAACTTATGATTGGACTGAAGTGAATTCATAGGTTCCAATATTTGAGGGACAAAGCAGCATCTAGTCACCAGTATCCCTAAAACCTAACTGCTATTCAGCAAAAATTCCTTTAAAAAAAACAATGGTAGCATTTTCAGAGTAAGAACTCCTCAAATGAGGGTTGAAATGTGCTCTAACTTGACCATTTGGTGTAACAAAATTTCAAATGCAGACTTCTGGAAGGAGAATTTAAAGTCCAATATAAAGATATCCATCTTTGGTGAGCGTACGCGCCACACTTTAATTTGCTGTGTTTTTCATGCTCTAGTGAAGTAGTAAATTTGGGTGCAGGCGGGCTGAGGAGCACTATCACTGATAACGTGGCTTGAGTCTTCACGCTTCAGGTGACTCTCTTTTCCTCTCTCTTTTTCTCGCTCTTTCAGACCTCTCTCTATCCCTCCCTCCTAGACCTATCTAGTACTTTTTCTCTTCTTCACTTTTTCTGGTCCATCCTGCACATACATATCCCTCTCTCTTCAAATGTCTGCACGTCTTTCACAGTGTTTTTCCAGCATATTTACAGTATCTTTCCAGCATCTTTCCAGTCTTGTGGACTGAAGAAGGTCTGACTGACAGCAGAAGGTCTGACTGACAGCAGAAGGTCTGACTGACAGCAGAAGGTCTGACTGACAGCAGAAGGTCTGACTGACAGCAGAAGGTCTGGACTCCACAGCAGCTTTCATTGGTCAAGGACTGATGTCTGACTGTAAACAATCACAGTTCATTTTGTTTAGCGCCGTGTTTCCATGCAAACCTTTAAAGAACGCAACACACACATATGTAGAAATCCTGGAAATCCTGTAGAATTTAACCAATCAGATGATGACTTCAAAACACCTGAAGTGTATCCAATTTTGTGTGCTCAATGCACCAGCGGTCTGTAGGCGTGACATCGGAGGCTGAAACCAGCATATTTCTAACATCTTAGCTCTAAAAGTCTGCCTTTCATAAACCTTTCAATGAACACCCAATTAAAGAAACTCAGACATTTAAAGGTTTAATACGGATGGCTGATGCTTTAATGAATCTACTAATTATGATAAAATGCAGCATTAGATCAAGGATTGGCTAAGACGCACCTCCCCGCGTCGGTCTCCTTGAAGATTCCGTCCTGACCCGGGCAGAGCTCACAGCTGGGAGTGATGCCGTTCTTACAAGCATCACAGAACCAAGGTTCTGTTGAGTTCTCTGAGGCCGAGCTCATGATAGAGTCGCTCTCACCATCGACTCCATAGCAACCTGAGGAGACATGAAATGAATAACAAATACTGAGTGTTTTGTTATTTCTTTAGTAAGGCAGATCCAGTGTTAGTGTGAAGGTATCGTTGCCGTGTACTACGTGTTGAATTATGCACTAAACACCTATCTTAGCAGAAGCCGAAAGTGAAATGTCTTTGTAATTGAATTGTTCTGACATCACACCTTTGTTGCTAAACATTAGAAGGGTAATAATAAGGCCATTTGATCAAATGGTAGCATCACAAGAAAAGAAAGTGCTAGGCCAATAAAAGCATTTTAATGCTGTCCACTTAATTTCCCCAGTTTGCCAAGAGAATTACCGTGTTGATCAGGTTACCATGACGGCAAAAAGTGCTGTGTGCAAGGAATGCTTAAGTATCACTTTTGCTCTAACCAGCTTAAACTTCTTGGTTTATGATAATATACACATGTTAGTGTTGAATCCGGAAAGGGCAAACATTAAAATCTGATAAACAAGCTGAAAGAAATTATAAATTTTTTTTTCCAAAAACGGACGTTTAAAGTCTCTTTACAGTATATCTTCTGTGGATTGTGCAGGACCATAAAATGTTCACCCACTCACTGCATTGAGTCTGAAAAGAATGTCCCACTTGCCCGTCATTCATTTAACATTTATTATATTTAATAGTTACATTTTTTACTTTAAGTGAATAGCTTATTGCGAACTTTTAGTGCAAAAATAAAGTCCTGGTTGATTGTAAGCAGGGCAACATCTGCCTCTATGTTACAAAAACGCTTTATAACTGCTCACCATTTTACCATTTTCCATGTAAAACCACCTTTAAATGTAGGCTAGCCAATTTCGGAGAGGCTAGCAATGGTACGCTAGCTTTGAACGCATGATATCCTGCCGTTTGAGAACGCTTTCCAAAGCACTCTTCACCCAAAACTTATGAATGGACAGGCTAGCCTACATTTAAAGGTGGTTTTACATGGAAAATGGTAAAATGGTGAGCAGTTATAAAGCGTTTTTGTAACAGAGGCAGATGTTGCCCTGCTTACAATCAACCAGGACTTTATTTTTGCACTAAAAGTTCGCAATAAGCTATTCACTTAAAGTAAAAAATGTAACTATTAAATATAATAAATGTTAAATATATTGATACAGTATAACGGTTGACCGGGTCACTCAACTAAAGAGAAAACACTGGTTGCATGACTCTAACTGCAACATTAGTGCATCTGAAGAGCAAACAGTATTTCTAACCAATAAGGAGCTTTTTAACCATCATCTTACAGTTATTTTGAACCAGGAGATAATAAGTGCCATTACACGACCCAGTCTGACTGTTCTTTTCTTAAAGGAAGGTATTACAGAAGTAACAGTTGGGTGTGTAATACTAACTGGGTTCTGAACCGACGGAGCTCCCGATGATCAGTTTGATGGTTTAACTGACTTACTGCTGAACCATCAAGCAAATCTCTGATGTTGCTTTTGAACTCAGATACAAAGCTGGACCTGCTAAGCCACAGGGTGCTGGCTAATATGAGCTAAGCTGGAAAAAAGTGATGACTATAGGAGCGCTTCATAATCCCCAAAGGGAAGATTATCCTTGACGAGCTTGGGAGTTAAACAGCGACCTGGTGAAGGGTGTTGACAAAATCGAGAGGAAACCTTTTAGGGTGCATCAAGATTTAACAGACGGAAAGAGGTAGCATACAAAGTTTGTGCATGTACGTGTAAAACACAACGTGACAGGATTAAAGACTTAGCATGTGTATTGTCTGAGCTCTTCAACAAACTAATCGTATGGTGTTCAATATAACTCTGAAGATCTGAAGATGTTCTGACTACAGCTACATGACAGTCTGAAAAACTGGGACAATTTTAAATTGTAAAGTAGTAATTGCTATTAATAATGAGAAACACCAAGCATGGAAAACTTAAAATGATCAATATGACTATTTTAACGAAAGTGAAATTATTTTATATGAACTCAAGAGTCATCCTTTGTCAAATGATTAATTAGTTGACATTCATAGCAGTGATGTATTTCAACTACAATCCTTTTTTGAAACCCAAATGCTATTATTTTTAATCCAGGATAAAGTCAAGGTATTCAATAGCTCAAATATTAGCCCAGTCAGCATGCATAGCAGGACCACAGAGAGAAACAACAGAACCGAGTCGGGTGCAAAAGACTGAATGAATAGTGCCAATTAGCGCCCACAGACCTGGCAGATGAGAAAGAGAGGAAGAAAGGAAGGAAAAGATGAGGTAAGAGGTATGAACGACAGCTGTGTTGATGTGAAGTAGCAGAACTGATTAACAGCTAACTGAAAAAGTCTTTTGAAAACCAGAACTCTCTCTTTCAAATAAAAAAAAACAATACAATCATTTTCATAACCAGCATTGCGTGAAATAAGTCATTTCCTCATTAATGAGTGAGAGAAAAGAAATATGATGAAACAGAAAAATAAAATTAAACCAGATAACATTTTAATTTTCTTCCCGTTTAATTCTGTGAAGCTGGTTTTGTTTCGAAACCAATGTGATTCAGTAACAGTTGTTTTTAGCATGATCCCTTTATAAGAACAAAGGCTCGAATGTGCCTAATAAATCATTTTTTTCAGGAGTGTTTGAATTGTATTGTTGCAATAGTCAATGAAGATCAAAAGTGCTTTCACTACGCTGGCATGTAGCTATCAAACACATTATATGCTTCCCTTGTGCTTCTAAATTATTCAATTTCTCTCTGAAATAACAACACAATTCTGCTAATTCGATTCATTTGCAACATTTGTGCACCATCAATCTTGCATAGGTGGTATCATGTTTGGTAGCACAACACACAGTGCAATGTCACTTGTCCAAAACAACACTCCTCATAACTCTGATTGGCTGTGAATGTCACAAGAAAGTTCTGCAGTCAGTGTGGACTGACACATAGTTTGTCGCATTGCATCTTGTTAAGATACAATATATTAAGCAGATCTTGGTTTTCCAAGTTGAACTCCAAGTTTAGTAAATGAAAGAACAATCCCCCCTGGAGCAAACAACTGGGTATTTGTTTTGTTCAAAAGAACAATGGTGATTTAAAAGGAACTGGACAGTTCCAATGGCCACTATGAATGGGATCAGACCTGCAAGCTTTACATTAGAGGTTACTTCTAAATGAAGGGGTTAACTCAGTGAGTACACCCTCAGAAGTGATCATTTCAGCATCTTAGCACTTTGAACATGCTCTCTGAGGCTGAGACTGACCCACCACAAACCTAATGCATCACACTTGATTCTGAGATAGCACAAACCTCCTTGAAGGCAAAAAAAACCCTCAGCAAGTCATCAGTGCTTAAGGGCTGACGTTTGGAAGATCAGATAAGAGCAAAGTGAGAAACGTGTTTGTAACCTTGAGCTAAATACTTAGCCTGAAATAATTTAGCAATTACCCATCTGTATGAAGGGATAATGTGAGCTCTTCTGCCAGGTGCACCAGTGTGAAAATAGACGTGCAAAGTGGCTTTAATACATTATTTTACACTCTGCATAGCAACTACCTTCTAGCAATAAAGTTGAACTTCTGATGGGAAACCTATTCATAAAAATTAACCCTTCAGAGCTTCAAATATATAAAATAGATTTTAAAACATAAAATCCATCAAAACAAAGTCATAAAATACAGAAAATGTAGTAAACAATATAAATGAAAAAAACAAAGCCAAAATAGTCCCGTTTTATTTTTAACAAAACACTTCTGAAAAACAGCGAAACTAAGTGAAGAAACATTTACTTATTTTTGCACTAGACCAAACATTAAGCAGCTGAGTCCTTCTACACAAACAATGATGAGTCAGAAGACATGTTGAGAGTATTTTTCCATTAGTCTATGAAAGATCTAGATTCTGTGCTGTAAACAATCTTTTTCTCCGGCCAAATAATTTCACTGAAATTGTAAAATTCAAATTTTTATAGTGATTATTAACAATTACTAAATTCTGAATTCACCAATGCATTTTTATACCTTTAGCTGGTATAAGCCTATTTAATAAATAAGCAAAACCTGAATTTTGAAGTTGCAGTAGGTTTTAACTGAAAAGGTACTCTAGACAACTAAGACAAACTGCAAGGCAACATTTAAGAAACAAAACAATATTCTAAGTGGACCAAATCTGACAAAAAGCCATTTAAGCAAGAAACCAACTTAAATGAATTGCTGATGTTTGGGGAAATAATTAACTTTACGGTCCAGAACTCATTAGGGTCTTACTGAAATCAATACCAGCAGCATGGTAATGAGTGCAAAGCCATTACTGAGTGATGTGATTCCTTTTATTGGGGTACGATTTTAATAAACTCACTTCATTGAATGACAGTGGCGACCATTCCAGCACAGCCAGTAAAATTCCTCTTTTTGTTTTAATGGACTACTAAAAGACATAAAAACAACAAACAAGTTGAAGGGAGACAAAAAGATTCTTAATTAGTCTGAATAGCTTTGCAGACCAGTATATTTGGTTGTGTTTATTTTAACACTTCTTGGTTAATCTTGGTTAATGAGGATCATGCAAATTGAGTGTGAGAATGAGATGCTAATTTAAAAGCGATGTGTGTGTGAATGCTGGTTTAGACACAGACGAAAATTGTGCGTCGGCTCCTAGAACCCTGAGATTCTGGTCTTTCTCTGTTCTCTGATCAGCACTGAGTCTCCTGCGCTCCTCTCTGATAGAGTCTTTCCCTTTACAGTTTGAGTGAGGCCATATGCAAGGTCAGAGCCTCCACAGACTGCCGAGCTTTAGAGTCAAGCTGTGAGACGCTTGTGTGCATCTAAGGATGACAGCTTGTCTCTTATCTTCAGTGTTACTCTTGTGGCCCTTTTGCTCCATTACTTTATTATTCCATTTTTCCTGGCTTCTTCCCAAGAACATTTCCAAATCTTGCTGCCTAGTGGTGTTATCCAAATATTACAATGCTAAGCAAATCTGCCACTTGAACTTTCTTTCTGTTTGTAGCCAGATTAGAATCTAAACCCTTTGTTTCCATGGCCACCCCTGACCTCTGCAGTTTGAATCGTGACACCTCATTTTTAACTACTGGGGCCTGTGTAAACCAGACTTGTTCAAATGCTTTTAAAGCCCTGGAAGTTCAGCCAAAGCAGTCTGGCCCAAAATAGCTGACGATAAGAAATAGAGCCTCACTGGTCTGGGAAAGCAGACTACCAGATCATCATAGGCCTTACTTTTGCCTTTGTGATAAGTGCACTGAAGAATCTGTACACCGTATTCAGCTGAACTTTTCTAAAGGTCACCTTCCCATACTAGCGCACAAATTTCAAGTGAGCGTTTGTGACATAGTCGGCCGTGAGGGCCACCCCATGTCCTGGACCAATCAAGCTCATCCCACCGGGACTAGTGGTAGCACGAAACAGCTGGTACTAGCAGGTGGCAAGTGACTGGCCCTGGTCAAGAATTTTGCTTTGAAACAGCTGTCTTAGCTATTGGATGGATATCCTCAAACTCTTCAAGGTATTAGTAAATAAAAAGATACATCCTGATGTCTCCAGTCTCAGCTTATAAAAGACTATTCTGATTTTGTGTGGCAACATAGAAACATACGTCGTCTTTAAAGCTGCTTTGAAACAGTATGTATTATGAAAAGTGCTATACAAATAAGTGTGAAGTTTTCCCTCACCTCTTTAACAGTATGCCCATGTGAAGAAGAGGAAGAGATAAACTATTGATAACAGATTATAGCCTCTTTATTGCATCATTCTATTCTTTCTAAGTGACTCCTAAAGAGGAGAGCTGTATGTGTCTATGAATGAAAGAGTGAGAACCGACACGGTCACACGGCTCCTGGCATGTTAAAGGGCCCTCAGATGTCTTAAAGCTGTGCTCTGATTCAGCGCTGCTGGGTTATGAAGCTTGTTTCAGTGAGCTGGAACTAAAAGGGGAGGAGTGAGGGTGGGTGGGTGTGTGTGTGTCTGGTGGCAGAGCTCCATGGACTGGATCAGTCACTGCTGTCGTATGTGTGTCTATCCAGGATGGCAGAGCTAGTGATTTATTTTGCTATCTTCAAACTCAGACACACTCTCAGTTTGAGAATGCATACGATCGGACGTAGATAACACCAATGACACTGGGATTCGGACTAAACAAATTACTAGGGAGCTATTGGCTCATAGAGGAAATCAAAAAACATTTATATCATATGACATACTGTAGATAGATATGGCAGCTGGTATATTTCCCCCTGTAGCCAGATTGGACCATATACTCAAAATCCTTTGTTCTACCCTCAAACCTTACCAGTTACACTAAAGAACACATTCTCGTTGGCCTTTTGGCCCTTCATTGGCCATACAGCCGAATGAGTGGTCATCAGAAACTTTCTCAGGAACTTTCTGGTAAGAAGGCTACACTGACAGGAAAAACATTGTGAACAAAGATGACTCAGATTCATTTTTCTCAGTGAATCATCTTAATGAAATGTTAAAAATGCCAAATTACAGAACAGCTTGATGAATGCAGATATATATATATATATTATATATATATATATATATAAAATTTGCAGAATGAAGCCTTATTACTGAGAAACAATAAACAAAAATCTACAATAGATATATCATAGTAGCAGCTCATTGTCAATTTGTCAAATAATATCTAAAAATATTCTAAAAATAAAATCTAAAAATAGGCTTAATTTTGTCTCTGTAAAATATAATTTTTGTTTTGATTTTGGGATGAAATATCACTTGGACATTTTATTGTGGGCTTATCCCTTATAAAATACACTGCAGTGGCCAAAGATCCTGCAGTGGCCCAAAGTCGGACATGCATCAAGCTCTGTAATTCAGTTATCAGATCAGCTCTCATATAGAACATCCACGGAAGACTGTAGTACATAACACCATGTATACTACAGTGCTCTAAGTGCATATATTCTTAGCTTGCCCCCTATTAACCAACAGTCACTGCTGGGTGCTGTGATT
The DNA here is from genome assembly GCA_036877525.1 of Chromobotia macracanthus. Taxonomy (NCBI): domain Eukaryota; kingdom Metazoa; phylum Chordata; class Actinopteri; order Cypriniformes; family Botiidae; genus Chromobotia; species Chromobotia macracanthus. The sequence goes on from JAZGTH010000069.1 coordinate 6,211,064, forward strand.
AAGGGACGTAACGACATGTACTGCGAAGATGTAATTAACTGGATGAAATTAACAGATGAAATCTGTTGAGCAAGCAGGTAACTAAGTAGTCATTTAGCAGACACTTTTATTCAAAGTGACTTGCTCATGTTACACAGACAATCCCCCAGAGAAACCTAGAGTGATGTGCCTTGTTCAAGGGCTCAATGGTGATTACCTAAGCTTTTGCTACTACATTGTACGACATAAAACTGGATAAAACATCATTTTATGATCTGTTCCTAACTCTGGATATTAACTTAACTAGATATTAAAACAAACTGTAATTATTTGTTTTGCCTAGAATCAATTAAGTTGTCTGGGACTCTGAGACGGCAAATTGAACTAATGTATAGTTACATACAGACAGTACAAACACACACACGTACAAGAATTTGATGTTTATGCATTAATTCATTATACTTAAGCAAATTAATTACTTTGTTCTTTTGTAATAAATTGTGAATCCACAATTTCTTTGGTCAAAATTACGGTTCCCCTAACTGGAAAAAATACTCCAGACATTTCAGGGCAAAAACAAATATCGAGATTCATTTTAAATTCTGTCAAAAAGGTGAAAAATACTAAATAAAATGTTTCAGTAACATATTATCCAGTCCTAACATACACAAAACTAAAAAAAAATTTCTAATGCAAGTACAAGAGCTTCCGAATTTTTGTGGATGCAGAACTACCTATGAGGCAATCTGAAAATCAGCAGAACATCAGCACAAAAACAAGCAGTAAATAAATAACTAAAGAAAGAAATCAGGGAGTAATTGAAAATTAGCCGTGACACATCGATCCAGCCTGCCTGGTTGCCGTTAAGCAGCCTGTCTGAATGAGCCGGCCACCGCTAAAAGATGGTTTAAAAGTAATTGATTTTTGTTTCCACCAATTCGCAGTCACAAAGAGCTAATAATGTGGGATGATGATGATCACTCTCCTTTCAGTTTTATTCTCACTCTGCCTTGACAGCGCAATCTTGTCTGAAAGGGCAGCGGGTGTATGGCGTACAATCAGACGAGTGGTGTTTTAAAACAAACTGAAGAACAGAACTATTGTCAGAGCTTTAACTCTTATCTCAGTGAAAAACACCTCTCTTAATCTGTGAAATCTTATAACAGTCTGAGCAGGCTTGCGTAAGGTTGAAGGAAGTGAATATTGAAATATATTCTAAAACTCATTTTTCAAAACTTTGTGCAAACATTTGAGATCAATATTTGAGCTGAATCTGTGATGGCAGACTGTGAGTGTGGGATTTTACCTTCATGCACGGTCACGCCACAGTTGTCACACTGGATGATCTCATCCGCATCTTCGCTGTTGTCTCCGAGACACACGCAGCAGATAAGGATGTGCTCCATCCTCTGAGAGCTCCATGTCTGTGGCCGCTCCAGCAAAGAGTCCTGAGAAAGGAATAACTTAGCAAGCCTTTCTACATTTGGAGCTGTTACACTGATGTAAAACTAATGTCCTCTTCCAAAGTCCAAACTAGATCTCAGATCAGTTTGAAAAACAATTGGGAAAGAAACGTAAAGCTACTTTTACGTTTCTTAGAGCTGGAAGACCTCCAGCTCTAATTCCACCTCTGAGATTGGAAGATTAGCCAATCCCATAAACTGAATTTCTCAGATAAAACAATTCTCTTTTGTATGAGCAATCTGATGGTGTTTAAGCCAATGACTAGATTTTCTGATTGCTCATTTATTCATATGTGCACAATACAATGACATGAGAATTCAGCTTTTCATACAACTGAACTTTTTGGGCAAATTTTGAAAAACGGTAAGAATAGCCATGTACTGTTGTGGCACAAATACACAGTTTAAGCAGACCTTGCAACTAAGAGTATTTACGTAGTAAGAGATATGAGCTTCTGCATGCCGAGATAGAGATCCAGAACAGGGGAAAAATGCCAAATAAATTGAAAAAATGCCTCATGTTTAAAATGTAAGAGAATAAAGGACAGCCATCGTCCCTCTTCTAGTTTATCTGTTGTCAAACATTTGATGTACTTCATTATATTTAATTCTGTCACGACTGGTCCAGCATGGACATAGTTGACAGATGACTATACTGGGTGTCTTATGAATAAAACGCTCCCAAATTTTTCAAAACCTGAGACTACAACCTAATGGGATAACAGACAGTACAGAACAGCACAATGTGTAATAAGGACCTATTAGTGCACAGTGAATTCAGGGCCTCCATGTGGGATCGAATTTGCAACTTTGTGATACCTGCTCAAATACTAAGTAGGCTTAACTAATGAACTAGACAGTTACAAAGGTCCACTGTCCTTTACTTTAACCACTGGGCTGTTAACACTGTTTGCAGGAAGATTACCTCAGCTATCAGTGTTCTGCAAATTCCTCTGATTAAAAAAATGTCTTTATTATAGCAATGATTTAACTTAATTTGCTAAATTAAGCTGCTAAAAAAATCATGCAGGCTTAAAATGTAACTGATAAAGATTTATTCATTCATTGCAGGATAGCTTGTAGTCTTTTGTTAACCAAGAGATGTTTGTGATATAATATCGGAGGAGATCTTACCTCGTTGCCCTTCCCGTGGGATGTGCTGTGACTGTCATTGGTCTCCTCTTCATCGAATGCCCCCGTGCTTTTGCTTGCCTTCCTCTTCGGCTTCTTTCCTTCTTCCTCACTTTCACTGCTACTGGTCTCATTCTCATCATCATCCTCATCATTGTCTTCATCATCCTTGTTGTCTTCTTCATCACTACCCCCATCCTCCTCTTCCTCACTTCCTCCTTTCTCCTTGCCAGAGGTCTTGCCTTTCTTTTTTCCGACAGTAGGCCTCCAGTCATTGTCATCCTCGCTGTCATAATCGTCCATTCCGTTCAGCTCCTCCATCGTAGTGAAGTCCAGCATGGGTCGGTTCCGCCGTAGGTTCCATTTTTTGGGCTCTGCTGGGCCTTCCTCAGCCGTACTGCTGCCGTTTGGCTCTGTATCAGAGGCTTTCTCTCTATTCTTGCGGTTCTTTGTGGTTCCTCCTGTCTCTTTGCTGCTGGTCTCCTCTGAGAAACACTGCTCCTTGACTTTCTCCTCTTCCTCTATGTCTTTGTTCAAATCTTTGGCCTCTTCTTCATCCATGCCCTCCTCGTTAGCTGAGCCGACAGCATCCGAGTCACTCTCAGAGCCTGCAGTGCTGTCTTTTGAACTATCCTCATCACTTCCATTCCCAGTGCCTTCTGAACCTGGCACAAACAGATGAGAGATAAGCATAGCATTTCCAGTATAGAGGGCTTATTTCTCATAGACATCTTTACTTTTGTTTTGTATACAATAGAAATTTTATGGCTTTTTGGCCCATGAAACAGCCTAAATCAACATCAATTTCATTATATAGAGAAGGCAGTACATTCTTCAAGATGTCTTCTTTTGCGAAAGTAAGGCATACAGGTTTGGAAGAACATGAGGGTGAGTAAAGGATTACAGAACTTTTCTTTCCCTTTAATGAAAAAAACTGTATTTAGTCATTCAAAGAAAGCAGAATATAGTACAAATTCCTTGGTGATACAGGACTTGCGCTTATGTTTTTGTTGTCAATCTTTTAGTAAGCCTATATATAATGCATGTTCGTCCCTTATCTGCTATTTCCTTATTTGCTATCTCCTACTTCCTGAAATCTTGAAAACTTTTCTTAAATCAGAGTGATCTTTTAACATTTATAAAAACTCATGTATGTATCATTAACAGCTGTCTTTATCATAAGTATATTAGTACCACTGGATATTAAAAATCAATGCATGCAGGACAAAACTGAGCCCAGCATGTATAATGAATGTAGATGATAATTAATATATTGGTAAGATGACTGGGCAATTGATTAAACATCTTAAAATCTGCAGTAATCATTTACCGTCCAATCAGAATTATGTGACGCTGTACATTTTAGTTCTGATCAGAAAGTTGTATATACAGAACAAACTAAAGACCCAAAGGGGGCCTAAGTGTTAGAATTTCATTACCAGGTGGCAGATATTTCTGCACTTTTGTTGACAGGGGCTTAATGGGATAGCTTTGCGTTAACCTCCAGTCTGTCATGGTCATATGGACTCACTGCCTGTGTGACTCCAGTGTTAGTAATGCATTGCAGGAGGCCTAATCTACAGGCAGGGCAATAACAGTGACACACATGGTGATGAAGGTCTCATCTCCACCTGAGCAGCTGTTCACTGACAGGTGAGACAACCCATGCAAGGGGCAAGTCTAAACCTTCTGCAGTACAAAAACAAATATTCTAACAGTCGCTTATATTATTCAACTCGTACAAGACCTTCCATCATTTCTTCGTGTGATTTTATCATAAGTCCATATGAGCCATCAAAGGAGATTTTTGAGATATTTAACATACCAATAATTTGCTTTATTATCACAGTATATAAGTTGTAAGTTATATAAGTTATGGCAGACATTTAAAAATCACCTGATGCATTTCCTACGTCAAAATCACTGTCATCCGAGCTGTCATAATCCAGAGCATCCAACAGAGAGTCAGCCAAAGGCTTCACCTGTCGCCGTTTCGACCCACGATCCACTAGGGAGAAAACATAAGGGGTATTTACAAGTTCAAATGCATTATTATAAATGAGCTGAGAAGCCAGGTCATGACTCCGTCCAAATCAATTCGCACAACCACACAAACGTCTGCTATCTGATTGTATAGGTTCCCTAAAAATGTTGCAAACGTTTATGGTGTTTATGGTGCCCAAAGACAAGGAAGGCAGGCAGCTCACTGTAACACATATAACACAACACAGCCTCTTTGATTTTAGCAGGCTGAAGAAGATAGTGTCCATAAAAAAGACCCTTAACGTGCCAAATGTTTAATCTTAGTGATATGTTTTTGAAATAAGTATGTAAAGGTTAAAGATGGCGAGAATTACACATTAGTTAGCCAGCAAGCTAATGCAGCAATAGCCTCCTGCACTCTATTCACGTTCACGCTGTTATTTTACACCACGGGATGTCAATACTAAAGATGAATCAGTTGTGCTCTTTTTTTCTTTTTCGATATGTATTGCATAACAACAAGAGTTACTCACTTTATTGAGTTTTTGCGTTTGAATAGCTTGGACAAAGGTACAACGATCTCCTCCTCAGCTCATATTCTGCGTACTACGTCATCGATAATGTGTAGGACGTAGGCATATTTTAATGACGTTCGGCTCACGGGAACCATAGCAACCCCTGCATCGCCGTAAGCTCCGTTTTGGACCGTCATTAGTACTCGCAATTAGTTAAAGTTAAAAATGAAATTACATTTAATTAAAGTAATGCAATGTATGACCATTTGATTCTAGGTGGCGTGCTCTTGTTATTCATTTGTCATGTTTTCATGCTGAGACGCACATATGGGTCAGATTTATACAGTCAGGATCCTGTCTCTCTCCTCTTTTATTGATAACTTTTATTTTACTGTTTGTACAGATCCGTAGATTCTATATGCTGTATACTTCTATATATATATATATATATATATATTTGTGTGCAAAATGTGTATTTAATGTTTCTGTGTTTTGACAATGTAAAGACATATAACTATGCCAATAAACCTATTTGGTTCTTGAAACTTTTTTTTACTAGAGGCACTGTGAGACAGATGGGAGCATGCCCATGTTTAGTTTGGTTTTACTTTGATTTTGTCTTACTCTTTACAAATATATAACACATTTAACTTTAACAAAATGTAATTAGAAGTCAGTGGAATCAATACCAATAAAGGCAGATTTTGAAGGTCTTTTGAAGATACAGCAGCATTACGAGAACAATGTTATTAGTGGAAAATCACTGTTTTGGCTGTTTTGAGAGCCAGCCTTGTCTCTGTCGTCCTCCATTGACTTTGCCAGTTTAGAAAACAGGAGACGATTAAAATAAATGAGCACAGATTGATCCCGATACACAGCGAGGGGAAGACTGATGGGTAAAGGCACACGCAAGGGATGATTACGACTGTCCTTGGCTGATGACAAATGGCACTGTATCGTGCTGGAAAGCCACCATTTTTTATCTCCTGGCATCAAAACACTTTTTGAATATCATAAGTATCATTGTCACCATCACTGTCACCAGTCTATTGCCAGCATTTTCTGTTGTGGATGACATTTGATATTGCCAATAAATGAAATAAAAGAGGAATACTTTATATTAGCCAAGAGGAATGTAATTATACAGCAGCATATTTCTGTCAGCGTATTTATTACCTGTACATTTCAAACACCTTTTTTGGTTGTTTAGTATTTTATCATAATCCAAGAGTACAGCAATTTATATTACACAGAGCTTTGGTTTCATTGGTTGTACTATGTGAATATAACTTATATAACTTGTCAAGGACAATTCACCCTGTGTCCATGGGTACTCTGTGTACTTCCTTTTGCAACAAGTGGTTTGGGCAGCAAATATCAAGGGGCACATCCTTTTACTTTTAAACATAAACCATTTTGAACTCATGGGGTATTTAACATAATGATTTTATTATTCTATCCAGCTCATATAGAGCATATGGGTCCATACAAACCAAATGTTATTAATATATGGGGCTGTTGTCATTATATGTCTTTATTATATATGGGGCAGTTGTGGCCTACTGGTTAGAGTCAGACTCACAACTCTAACTGGATGAGTTAAATGCAGAGGACCAATTCCGGGTGTGGGTCACCATACCTGGTCTGCATGTTACTTCACATTTCGTTTCACATCCTAGCCATTGCAATGTTAGGCATGTATTTAGTCCTATTCAGGAACTAATATAAACGTCTTGTGTACTGTATATATTCATGTAAATAGTGATGGAGCTAGAGGCTGTGAATTGAGAGATCCTGCTCAAGCACAGATGAGCCACATGGAGATCTTGAGAAACTGTCCTCCTGCAGATATCTGTCAGCTTGATGAGCCAAAAGACAGAAGCCATTACATTAAGAACAAGAATAACACAAGGTTTAGGAAATAAAAACATTACTATAAAGACATACTGTCCCACGCCAGCTTTAAAACCTCATTTGAAGAGGAGTAATTGCATCGGTTTTTATTTATGAACCCGGGAGAAGTACGTTACGGAATGCTAGCATTGATCTACTGCCTCCACCAGTTTAATGTTTTGCATTTAAATTGAAATATTTATCCATTCATACATTGTAAATCATACTACATTGGCCACCGTTTATTTTTGCTGAGGGTTCCATTGCTTTTCCTTGCGATCTCTTTTCCCGAAGCGCGTGGCTAAAATGAATGTGATGACAAACACATTGCTCCTGTGTGAAGAAGTTATCTCAGTGTTATCATAACGTCAACCCTCCATGCGCACGGCTGCGCTAATTTAATCTTTAGAAATGTAACAAATGATTATTTACTCTTTAGAAATAAGACAATTTATGCTAATTTGTTGGAAATTGTACTTAATTGGTTGAAATCAATTAGCAAACCAAAGTCTCAAAACATTCATCTGTAAGCAGTTGATGCTACTAGCATGGAGTTCATCCACCAAAACACAGGAAGGAATTGAAATCAGTAGTTAGAAATCACAAATGATTATATAGCACAGAATCCTAAATTCAGCTAACAGGAAATGTTCTCAGAACATTGGCTAACATTCTAAAAGTTTTCTAAAAGTTCTTGCAGTAACGTTAGTTAAACTTTTTTAACTATATATATCCTATATATCAAAAATGTTATTCTTACATTTTTATGAGAACATTTAAAAAAGTTACAGAATTAAATTACACAGTTGTGCTCTAGAACTTACCAGAAAGTTTTAAAGATGTCTTGGTCTGGTGGCTGTGGATGCTAAGGAACTGGACTTTAATTTTACTGAAAATTAAAACCATCATGTTTGTTGCTTAGCCTGCATTCAAATTAGTAAAATGGCATCATATTTCTTGGTCATTATAGAACCATGCTGGGCAGTCGTTGCACCTAATGACTCCCATGCGACGGTACTAATTTTCAGACTTCTTTTATCTGGCGCCTTCTGCTAATTGGCAGTCAGCCTAATGTGACTCTTCTTTGCAACTGCTTTTGCAACTGCTAACAGTTGCTTCAACATTAAACTTCTTCTTCATGTGGATTTTGTTGTTGTCCAATAAGAACAGTGAGATGCATTCCTCAGGATGTTTGACTGAGAGGCCGTGCTAGTTTCATTGAGGTTAATAGAACAGATCCTTCTCCATCTTCTGCTGCTATGCACAGATGAAAGGATGGCCACACATCCATGTAACACTCTGTCCAGAGCCTCTGGCTGCTTTCCTTCAATACTCATTCTCAACCGTCTGCGAACATTTCCATTCAAGCTGATATTTTGCTTTAATCAACTGTCTCCCCTGCCTGTTTCACTCTGCTATTCTTTGAATTAGATACACTGTGTTTCCTCTTTGAAGTTAAATTTGTATTTTATTTTTTGTATCCTCAGTGATCATTTTCCATTCCAATGTAAAAATGCAAACCCCTCAGCTTCTCTGTTGAGGTTTGGATTGAATTTAAAGATTGTTCACCATTGATGGTTTCACCAGCTGGACATTGGTTCAGTTTATACCTGATATCCAATCAGTGGTGGACAGCCATAAATATAGTGTAAATGGAGTACAAAATGGTTCGTAATTTGGTCACTTAAACCTCATTCAAAGGTAATGCAAACCACCCTGATTTTACTTCTAATTGTATATTCAGAACTTGTGATTGGACAACAGGGCCCAAGTCTCCTATAACTAGTATGCACCTTCTTAAACTACATGAATTATACAAGAGCCAACATTGCAAACTACAAAAGGTTCCAAAAGGCTACTTCACTGTTCTATTAGTATGGTTCCATATGATCCACTCAAAGTCCATCACAAATATATAAGGCTACAAAAAAATCACCTCATAGTGCCTTTGCTTGGACTAGCATACCTTGCACAAAGCTCTTTAACCTTGATACTTTGTATGCTTTGATGTTTCAATCATATTCAACCAATGTGGCCTTTTGGATGATCAACAGAAAGACTGGAAAGAATATGTCTGACAACTTTCAATTTCTTTTAAAAATGCAGGACTATTTATAAAAGATCTGGCCACTCTCTCCTTGGTGCAGTAGACAGAGCTTCCATTTCCCTGATGGATTGGCTGTCATATTCAGACAGTGCAGTGCTTCTTTTAGTTTATAGACGTCTCTGTGCTCCTGACGCCACAGCGTGCGCTGTCGTTTTTCTCTCTTATCGTCCTGCTGCTTCACTCGGCTCCTACACATAAACACAAACAAGCAGCTAGGGAGGAATATCATTAAATTTTTTTCAGCTCTGAAACTTTCTCCTTATTGCTAGTCACTAACTAGGCAGCGAAAATGGAATTACTTTTTCCTGATTAAATCTCATTTCTTTCGGCTTTGTTTTATGGGATATCTCATAGGGAAGTTAATGTGCGTTTCGTAGGCGGGGCGACAGGTGCGCTCATTGTTACGTGTCACATGTTGTTATTAGGGCTGTCAAAGTTAACACTTTAACGTATGCAGTTAACGTATTGCAATTAAGTACATTTAATGCTGTTCGGTTTTTTTTAATGGCTGTTAATGGATTTTTGTCATTGTTTTGACATTAAAACTTTTTTCCAATTTTGTGGGATTTCTAACAACTGATCAGAATATTTTGAGCTGACAGAAATGACAGTAGCGTCCAATCATTTCAGCGTCCGATCACATACACACACACACACACACAGATAAACATACACACACACAAAAGTCGTAGCAGCTTTTATGTAGTTCTGTATGCTGAAATGTAATTATCATTAAACTAAAATATAAAAATCTTCTGTGAAACACATTAATTCATAGAAATACAAACACCAGTGGAAGACAGCAGACCCAAAGTATTTTTACACATTTAAGATTATATCTGAAGTGTGAGTTTGCATTGCATTCACATGCATTTTGTGTAGTTCATATAGGATCTTGTTTTTTTGTGATTGGGATAAAGAGCATTGATTTATGCATATGATGCAAAACATATGCAAGGTTTTGAGTGTCATTTGCACAACTTGGTGAACCAAATTGTTTTGTTTTCTTTCCTTAAAAAATCTTGAGTAATTATCTTGTTATATGCACACGTGTACTGTATGCTCACAATCTTTAGTGTGTGCAAAGAGGTACAGCACTGAATATTGATTGCTTGGCTCCTTTAAAAATATGTTTATTTAAGTTTATCTATGTGTATGTTGGTTCACCAAATTACTCCACTCGTGTGTCCACATGCAAGCACACATATGTGACCTAGTGGACATTGTCTTCTTGGTAAATCTAGTCCCTCCTGCAGGCCTCTATGTGAGACTGAGCTTATCAGTGTCGACCAGAGACTCCCACATTCCCAGCTACCTCCATAGCCTGAGAGGAAAATAAATTGCACCTATGCAGTTAATAAGAATAAGAAATATTGAGTGAGACCCACACAACCATTACAAAGAGCGAGAGAGGGCAAGAGAGAGAGGCAAAGAGGGAGAGAGAGAGATGTTTTGAAATGTCTGAGATAAACTTAAGTGTTCACAAACAATGTTTTTGGTCCATGAAACGAAACATCTTCCCATGCCATCATTTTCTTCTGAGGTCATAATGAACAATAAGAGGCAGTTTCTCCCGCACCAACATGTTGCTAAACTACATGCACACATACTAACCAACCTCACCCTCCACCCACCAAAACAAACACCTTTTTTTCATCACATTACGCCGGAAGTGTCATGGGTGCATATTGAATTCCCTTCACTGTTGTGACTGTGTCTATGACAGGTAATTACATACTGAATGCTCTTTGTGTTCATTCCTTTTCTGGAAATGGAAATCCATCTTTTGCATGGTGAGACTGTGTCAAAAAAATTTCATTTTGTATTTGCACGGGTGCAAGTGTAACATGCTATCACAGCCAGAGGAAACCAGAACAACCTTTCACTGATTTATAGTAAAATTGTGTGAAATTACCATAGGCATTTTATTTAGGGCTATAAGGCACTACATTATGCGTAGTGCTCTTAAACCATAAACAGCCAAATGGTGATATTTAGATTAGTCCTCTTTGTTTGTTTTATGCATGTTTCTGCATATTTAAAGATGGATGTTTGGTTATAAATATGTATACCTCTGTTCTCTCACAAGGGCAATGATGCTCTTTGGTTTTCATAATGTTTGTTGCCTGTCTTTTTTTCAGTTGGCACACAAGAATCATAGTCACTGAGTAATGGAAAGATGAATTTAAATATACAGTATACAAGAAAGACAAGACCAATCAGATTTTAGTATGCAAAATAGATGTAAGAAAGGAAACCGATCACAATTAGTTACATTTTAGAAGATTACCAAATGGTAATCTTACAGTTCTTAAAAATATATTGTTTACAAAACACAAAAGCAGATACACATAAGGCTAAAACTGACTATAAAATAAGGTTTTAATGCAGTCTATACATTACGCTGTGTGGGCAAAGTTAATTGCAAAAGTTTAATACTTATGGTTAAGGGTTTAGAGCAAATCCTCAGCAGAATGTTTCAGGAAAATCAATGCAGTGCTGCCTTGCAAGCACTGTAATTAAACCAGTTGCTTAAAAATCATTGCGTATACTGTATCATAGTAGACTTCCTTAACAAAAGAACAAATCATCAAACAATCATAAACAATCACTTCACATCAAAATTAAAATAAATTATGAATATTTATATACATGTTCTTTTTGGGTGCCTGTTTGTATGTGTCTATATGTTTGAGAGTGTATTGTATTTCTGTCAGAGGATTCAGCAGTATTATACATTGACTTATTGTGTTAGATTAGGTTGGTTATAATGTGTGACAAACCAGCAGGTGCATACTGCATTCCTCTTCTAGTAGAGACTGCGGATTGCCTGAGCTGCAGTGTTGTCAGCCAGAGAGACAGAGTGCGTGTTTTTTATTTAATACATGCCCCAAGCATCTGTGGAACAAACTGCCAGTGATGTTTGTTAGCATGCATTAGTTAAAGCTTTAGTTAAAAACATTTTGTCACGTGAAAATGTAGTTACCTCGATTCAAAATCTAGTTTAAGCTTACAGAAAAAGAATAATTTAAAAAAAAGCTAAAAATGTTAAATTTCACTCTTACCACCCAGTGCTTTTATGTGAGAAGTAGTTTTGGGCAAATATGTTAAACCCTGTATAATTTTTTTCTTAGCTCTGATGTCTTTAAAGCTGTTAATAATAATTGTATTACACTGCTAACTCATTTACACACTGAAAGGCTGAAGCTTCCATTGCACTGTTTAAATCCATTTAATTTTACAGCAAATAGGTATATACCGTACCTCACAACTATACATGAACCATAACTCACATCATGCAACTTCCTTCCAACGTTCTGCATTCATCAAAGTCCCCCAGTTCGCCGTGTGGCTGTAGTCAAAGTGTGCTGTGAAATATTCATGTTCATTTCCTCCTGATTATGTTAAGTTGATGGTTGTGATTACACATATACACAAATACACAAGTACACACACTCGTACTCACACACGCACTAGGACTGCTCATTGCAGAGAATATCATAAACAATTTACACGTCATTAGCTTTGTTTTGATCATATTTGTTTGACAAAGTGTCTAGCTGTGTGGCAGGCAGGCCTGTTATTTGCCATATCAAGAGGAGCACAGGGAAAACAGCATGTTGGGGTATAAGGCATTAACTTGTGTGATTAATTAGCATTCATCTTTCTGCTAAAACAATTCATATGTGCTACATTTATTTTGAGTGAGTGGTGTTTACGTATTTATCAGAAGTAAATGTCCAAGTCTTGTTGGTGTTATTCATCCCATATGTCTAGTGTAGACAAGTGTATGTGCATTATGTTTTAATGTGCATTATAAACTTTTATTTATGTGTGTTGCTATGTTTTGTGTGAGGGACTGTGTGTTGATGGACAGTTTAATAATGTGTACAGTGAAATTCTGGAGGTTTCACCAGAGATGAGGGTTGGAGATTACCTGCAGAGGGCGCTCTACATTAGAGCGAAGAAATGGTCACTGCTATAAACTATATGCCACATGCCTTAAAATGCTATCTCACCAAAGCTTACCATAAATATTACATTACATTTACATTCATTCATTTAGCAGATGCATTAATCCAAAGCAACATACAAATGAGAGAATATAAGAGCTAACAAGCCTACTCTACAAAGCTACATTTACAAGTAGGAATTGTTCTGATGCTGAAATATATTAAACAATACTTTAGGTGATGTGTGAATCATTTTGAATGGTAATTATTTTTTCATATCCCAGCTTAATATGCAAAAGCATATTTAATATGCATATAATATGCATTAATATGCATATAAGCATATATATCATCAGTAAGTTGATTTCATCACTGTAATTTCTTCACTTCTTCACTCAATTTTCTAACAATGTGGTGCTATGAAAACATTTGTCTGAGCATCCCAACCAGCCCGGTATTGCAAAACGGGCTTATCCAATGGCATGAGGTTGGGGCAGAGCTAGCTGTTTGCTGGCCTGTTTAAAAACAATAGTTAATTTTGCATTATTTATTTGGTGATGCTATTGACACAAAAATTACACACCTCACCCCCAAGACCACATAAAGACATTTTGGCATGTAAGCCACTTATTCAATGCAAGTTTACATTTTTTTAAAATAAAAGCATCTGGTTTCAGCCGTCTGAACATGTGAGTTATACCTAGAATAAAGAAAAACAGAAGTTGTGGGAAAGCTCAGTAAATACAGATCTTGGTGGCAAACCACTCTAAGGGCTGTACTTAAGCGTTTCTGCTGGCACCCACCACCCAATCAGGTAGCTGGCAGAGAGTTTAAAGCTGCACACTGTCAGAGTGAAGGTGCTTTGGGACTCTTTGTGTTGTCTTTGTGTTGACAGTGGGGCTCCAAGTGACTGTTCCCAGAGTGTGAATCCCCAGGCTGGCGGCAACACAAAGCCAGTCCTGGATGAAAGGCTGGGGTTGCATTCTGGACTCTGCTTTTCAGCCAAACCAACCCCGATACAAACTTCCTGTTACTAAACACTGAGCGAACAATGGCTATCTGTGTATAATAATGTGCCTTGATATCACACATCACTAAGAGCCCTGTTCAAACAATGTGTGTTTCATTAGGAATAACAGTCCCTGTCTAGTTATAATGGATGTGAACTCCCTCTTTTTTAGGTTTTATTGGTTTCTTTTGCATTGTCTTGGGGATGTGTGTGTGTGTGCTTTTTAGGTCTAGCTTTTGTTATTACTTTAGTATGAATACATTTAAGGGCATTAAAATACAACAGATCCAAAAAAGCACTTGGACAATTAAGACAAGCTTAAATTATTGTAACGGAATGTCATTGCATTAAATGTCAAAATATTAAACCTGATGGCTTTTGTTTGAAAGAAAGACAGAACGCACACATCTGAAGCAAAACATTGAATCAAAATTTAAAACAAAAGATATACTTTTTGAAAAGATGACAAAGTATTTGAAAACGTTTTTTTCCACTATATGTTGGTGGAACATGTCTATAGTTAATGCATTCATCTATGGTTACCATGCAAAGACTTCATACAGCCACTAAAAATAACCTTGGAATGAGTTAAAATAAAGTAAATATAATAATAATACAGTAATAATAATTGCAAAATGGCTCACCATATATTTTTTGTGGATGCGATTTTTATATGATGATATCTAATATAATCAAAACAAATGTATAAGTCTTTCTTAATACTTTTTGGTGACCACTGTAGTTTGACCGAAAAGCCAACAATAGCCCCTCACTGCAGAAACTTGACAGAATGAAGCAATAGCCTATAAATGGTTGACATGCTAGGCAGCTTTAGCTCGTGTACTGTTTCTCTGCTCAGTAAGGTGTGATCCTGGAATAAACTCATGGCAGCTATCAGTGATATTCCAGATCAGGGGTGAGTATGACCTTAACTGTTTGAGATGTCCATCCGATGCTGAAAGAAACATAAGGAAAGAGAAACCTCAGAGGCCACAGGAACACTTTGCTCTGATTTATCTCTCTCTCTCTCCACCCTTCCAAACTTGCCTTCAAATGCCTGAAGGTGGAGAAGCGATTTCCACCTTGTATTTGAATAATTCCCCCTGCTAAAAAAGTCCCAGGAATATTAAACTAAAATCAGCAGAGATCAGAGAAAAAGGATTATGACTGAGCAGTAATCAGAGCGTCTCTCTGCTGCGAGTTTTTTTCTCTCTGCGCGTGAACTGAATGTGAATTGACACTGTATGGAAGATTTACATGGGGCTCATGCAGTGATTGTGTGACACAGATGAGGACAGAAAACACTGATGCTTTAACAAGCAAGTTCCTGTGTAGCTCAACTGGTAGAACATTGCATTAGCAGTGCAAAAGGTTGTGGGTTCAATTCCCACAGAACAAACATACGGATTAAATCTATAGCTTAAATGTAAGTCACTTCGGATAAAAGTGTCTGTCAAATGCATAAATGTAAACATACTTGTAAACTTGAAGTTGTACATGTACTCTAACTTAACAATTAAAATGATTAAATTCATTTAACCTTGTTAATTTTAGTACAATTGAATTATATAAAACACAATGTGTTCAACATTTGCATACATTTAATCATGGCCCCCCACCTGTATGTAACTTCCATGACAAGGGATTTTTCTACTGTTCCCAATCCAAGCCTGAACGACCACTTGCACAAAGCACAGAATGAGTGTTTTAACGTTATATATTATGTCAAAAACATTATGCTTAAGTTGTTAGTGTAATGTTTTAAAAATGTTACAGAATTAAAAAAATGTTTGAGTAACTTTCTTAAAACCAAGCAATAGTGTTAATACAACATCTAATAAAATAGATGTTTTTGACATTCCTAAAACATTCAAAATAACATTTTTGTTACCTAATGGAAACATTCTAGGGAATCATTCTCACAACCTAAAATTGTTAGCTGGAATATATTATTATATATATTATTTTTACTTTTTTGGCAGCCCTAACTTGATTAAATAATTAAACTATATTCTGTGAAGCAGTTTAATATCAAATATGCCCAATGTGCTAAATAACATACCCGAGTGAAGTATTACAGCGGGTAAGAAAAACCTGACTACACAAGAATACTAACACACTAGCATAGACCACTTGTCATACTTTGACACTCTACCCCAGTGTACTCCCCTTCTGAACATCCCAATGAGTCTGCTCAAAATGACTCAGTACTAGATTCATCCTGAAGAGTCAGACTGATCTATCAGAGCCTCACTGTTGACATGGTCTACCACATGGCTTGTGCTTAAAATGCTAAATACCTGCTCTCAGGGTGAACCGTTGTGCTGAAATAAGCAGCTCTCTCTTCCCCCATCGCTCTGAAGGAGTGTTTCTCCATGGTGCACTCAACTCATTCATAACAGGACAACAGCAGAAGCCATAAACAAGCACCGACCCAGGCAAGCAACCCTGGGAAAAGTTGAGCAAAACAGTGCGTGTTTATTTGAGCGATGGCTAATGCATTCACTCCTTCACGGGCTTGTCAGAGAAGCATCCCTCCCAAGATAAGCGTATGCTTGATTTCGTAAAGCCAGAGTGCTGATTGGATAGGGGAATTGTTGTCTGTTTGGGGGCGATGCAAATGAGCATTTTACAATCTTCTTCATTGCTTCCTATTAATTTGTTTTGATTTTTCTTGTATTCCTCGGGGCCTCTAGCTCATTAGCAGTGATTAATCGGTGAGTTACACTGCTGCGTTTGCTGAGCCTCCATTTTGAGCCGGACCTTGTTCCAGAGAGTAGCTCCACTTGAAAAGCGTTCAAAGTTAATTCAGGTTACTTACGGGATAAACTTAATTCAGCCTACGATCTTATATAGAGAATCCATTATACTGACCCACATATGATTTTCTAGATAAAGATATCAGCCCCTATTTATTTCTTTCCCATAATGCTTTTATCACAATCTTTACAATCTTTGTTGGTACTTGCTAGCCAGACCAGAAAAGGTTGTAGCAAAGTTCTTAAGGTCGGAGGTATCACAACACTACTAAGTGCTCTCTGCTTACAACAAATTCAGCCTTTTTAATCTGACACATGCAGTTCTGTCCTCTTAAAAACTCACCTCAGTCCCGTGTAGCACAGTCTAGCTGTGTGTATGCTTCACCACACATAACACATAAAAGAGAAAAAGAGAAAAGAAAACAGGGAAACAAAACAACGTGAGACGAGGACGAGGAATCTTGTTTCTCTGGAGCAAACATGAATTTTATGGGTTAAATTGAGGAGGTTAATTGAAAAATGAGATAAACAAAGCTCCTAAAACAGCACAACAGAGATTGTGCCTGGCAGCTCCGAAGGACCAGCACCGTTTTAGCGCTCATGTTGTTTCAGACTGCACTACTCTGATAAAAAACACCTAGTTTAATTGTCTTGCTGTTTCTTCAACTTAATTTTAATTCAATTATGAAGAAGCAAAAAGCTGTCTGGCAGTCATTAATATGCATGCACTCGTATAGAAAATAAGCAATAGAGCACTTTGTAGATTTGGTAATGAATTTCAGGTCTGTCTAATGGATAATTGCATTTTTTTCCGTTCCCCAAATGCAATAAACAATTTTGGCTGTCAAAATGTAGATTTTACAATTTGTACAATGTATAACCATTTTTTTAATATCCTTAATAAAACAGAACATGAGTAGAGGAATAGTCTCTTCCCCATATTAAATATGGAAGATTAATGCAGAAAAATAAATGAGTATCACGTTCAAACGGCTCAAGACACGTTGTGCTTGGTTTGACATTAATGACATTATACCCTGTTGGTTCTCATGCATTTTTCTCAAGAAACAACATCAATTTTGTCTGTTATATATCAAACAGAGTAAGAAAGTGGTTAATTTTATGTGCCTCAAAGCCTTATGATTAGCTAAACAAAGAATCTGACCGTAGCCCCACTTTAGTTCGCAGTTTACAGAGTCAAGTGGTATTTCAAGACACTTATTTCAGTGATATTAGTCAGGAAATAGCAACATTTTCTGTGCGCCATTCCATAAAAATATCTTGAATGGCAGCATGCCATGACTGAGCAGAGAAGTATGCTTAGCTCATTTTCTGGACAATAAAGTACCATTTAAAGAAATTGTGTCCACTATGGCCTCATTTAATACTGGAAAGTTTTGTTTTCAGAACAAAGCATTACTTTTAATATACCCGTCTTCATTTTTGAGGTAAGGTGGATGAGGGTGGGGTGAGAGGCACAGACGGTGAGCTTGGTATTCTTGGTATTTTTGTGTTAACTAATTAACATCCATCCTTCATACTGTCTGGATGAATGCGCTATGGGGGAGGAGAGAAAGACGGAGCTAAATGCCATGACTCGTGCATGAATTTCAATTAGTCCAATCAGCCATGATTTTCATACTGCTGTCAATAATATGTATAATTGTGGGCTTATCTGTGTTTGCCATGCTGTTTGTGATTTTCTTTTCGATACCCTAAGGAGTGAACTGCGCTCTATGCTGCAGCACAAGCTGAACAGTCAGCAGGACTTTGCTGTGTATCCTGGGCAAGTTCTTACACACCATTTTAAAATGGCTTATGTAGTACTAGAATTATAACTTGAAATTTAGTATTGCCACTTTACTCTCTGGGAATTTTGATTGTAACAAAGAAAGTTATTGTACAGAAAATGTGCATTATTATAACAGGAAATTATAGAGTATACCAGGGGTCAGTTCTCACATGGGGGTGTTTTAAGTCCAGTTACAAAATGTGTTGTTTTATATGTTGGTTTTAAGCACTAAAAAGTCTAAATTGGTTTTAAAGTCTTACATTTCAGATGTGTTGGATTTGTTTACGTTTTGTTATAAGAGGCTGTTTAATGGCAGGTTCTGTTGTGATCATTTATTCTATTTAATGTGACAACATGGACATAAGGTCAACCTGTGTTCAATAATCCTTTTTCCTGATTTGTAACAGTATAAAGTTTCCATTTTATCCAAGACTACCAAGGTATGTATATATAAATGTACTTCTTAAAACAAACTTACCCTGGGAAATATTTACTGGAGTAAAAAGTGCGTTAACTATCCCTGATCAGCCAAAATGATCACCATTTGACCTCAGAAACTTGCATACTTGCAGTATGAAAACGACAAAGACTATTTTCAGCATAATTAGATAACACAGGATGCGCAAAGTTTTGCACAACACCCCTCTTCACACATAGCCTGATCTTAAAACTTTATCGTAAGTACAGTAAAACTCCTGAGAGTGAATATGAAAACCAAAGACTACGTCTCTCAACGTTCCTTCCCAGATTTGAAAGGACACGTCAACTTCCTGTCCCGATACTACAAAAAGCATTTCAAACGTCAAAGCAATTTACAGTGTGCAATAAGGAGAGGCTTTAGCGTTCCAAAGCTCTACCACTTAAAAGAAAAAAATAACATCTTAATTTGTGATTTTAAAGCAGCACTTTGAAGTCTTCTGCTTCACAGACACTAAAGAGTGATTAGCATATGTTAGAATATGGGCTTTAAGCAACTTAGCAAGATATACATGCATAAAGAAACAGCTATTAGCAACCAGAATCATGAGCTGGTCGATGCCCTGCACGTCACCTCATTTACAGGGGCTTAGAGATACTGATGGACACAGGTGATGTCAGTGTTAATCGCTCTGAGGCCATGTTAATAGCTGCTTTTGGGCCCTGAACCTCAAGGCTTATTAACAACCGATCATGTATGCAAATTGAGAAGAGAATGTGAATGCAAATCTAATCGCACAATATAATGAACACAACTTTATGTGTGTGTGTATAGATGGATGGATGGATGGATATCTATCTATCTATCTATCTATCTATCTATCTATCTATCTATCTATCTATCTATCTATCTATCTATCTATCTATCTATCTATCTATCTTTAGAAAGATAGATAGAAAGATAGATAGATAGATAGATAGATAGATAGATAGATAGATAGATAGATAGATAGATAGATAGATAGATAGATAGATAGATAGATAGATTATTCTGTCGAACATAGCTCCAAGAACTCTGTGCTTCTTGGTGTTACCCTTTATGGGCTCCTCTCAGAGGAGGGGAGAGCGACTTAGAATGGGAGTGGTAAAGGGATTGTAAAAAGGATGAGAGAATTACAGGGGTAAGTGAGTGAAAAAAGAGGGGGAGAGAGAGAGAGAGCGAAAGAGAGAGAGAATCAAACACTCTCTGAATTGGGCCCAAATATCCAAGGTTAATTTTGTGAGAAAGCTGCAGTGCCCAGATAAGACCATCCCTGCAAATGAGTTCTGCCTGCCTGGATTACAGCTAAATTTATGCAGCTTTCCTTATCCTTTCACAAGCTCCTCTGAAGTGGCATAATTAACTTGCACACATAAAATCTTCACATTTACTGCTTGGTGGCAACCATTCCTCATTTCAACACTTTGATTTTTTTGACCCTGTTCAAAAAGGTACTTTTTCCACGTTCCTTTCACGTAAGTTTAAAGATTTACCAGACAGCTGAAACAACACTGATCTTTAAACTCATTTTATCACATTGTGTTCCGTCAAAACATGAAATTATTTTCAAAAACATGCTTACCACACTGATTAACATTCTAACCCTTGAGGTAATAGTGACACAAAAAACAGCAAATTTACATTTTACAATGAAAAACAGGCATTAAAAAGCTGCCAAAGACACATTTCCCATCATTTATGGCCAGGTTAACTTTAACAGACGGGATGTTGGATGCACACTGTGTCCAAGCTCAGTGTAACATTGCAACAATCTTCAAAGTAAATGTGACTAAGATGCAAATACAGTAAGCTGCTCCTGAGGTTCTGCATTGCCATTATGCTTGATTCCCCTCTCATGCAACCCAGGGCTCAGCTGTGTTTATCTGGGCTCCGTTTAAAAGTCTTTCAGAAGGTACTGCAGGCCTCTGTCATTCCCTCTCCACTCCAGTTCCTCCTCCTCCTCTCTGATCTCCCAGCAGCCCACTCTTATATTCTCAGAGCACTACCTTTATGTCTTAAACCTCCACTGAATACATTTTGTTCCCTGTCTTCTGTTCCCTCTTTTATTCCTTTACAATGTCTCAGTAGTAGTTTTATTTACAACAAAATACCTGGGCCTTGCCCTGTATTAATAATTTACGCATACTTATCAATATTAATAGGCATCTGTTCTTCTGAGTAAAACAGATTAACCCAGCTTGACCTGTGCTGTGTTGTTTAACAAGTGTATGTGAAATAGAAAGCTTGTGCTTAAGATTATGTAAAGGAATGGATTACAGTTCATGTGGAAGTATGTAGGCAATCAATAACAAACTTACACTGAATTTCACCATAAATATGCTGGTTGACATTTAAAAAACTGGAAATTCAAATGTTGACAAATGATGTATTGTGACGTGTTTAGAAAATAAATGATTTAACTGACAGAGTAATACCCTTAGAGGATATTTAACCCAAACATGGAAAATTGTTTCCATGTCATTCCAAACCTGCAATACTTTACAATACATTATTTCTTCTGTGGAACATAAAAGAAAATACTTTGTGTCCCGGAAGTCAATGGGTGCTACTGTTGTTTGATAACCAACATACTTCAAATTACCTTTCTTTGTACTTGGGTTGTTTTTTTTACTGATCTATCCCTTTAAAAGACAGCTTTGTCATAATTTAATGCCATTGACAGAAGTAACTCAGTCATATAGGTTTGGAATGACATGTGGTGAATAAATGATGACAGATTTTCCACTGTTGGGTGAAGTATGCTTTTAATTACATTTCTTGTTTTTTAATTTATTTACAAAAGTTTACTGTCTAAATGTGCTAGCTCTGATTGTCAGGAATACAGCTGAGAGATGCTAAATGTGAGGCTGTATAATTTCTTCAATTTCCTTTAGCGGGAGTGAGCAGCACAGCAGACTCACAAATCTGGCACTGTGATCCACAGCTTTCTGCAACCAGATAAAAAGCACAGAGCTGTTTATCTTGATGAAAAACCGGCATGAATCTTAATTTAATGAACAAAAACTAATTAGGTGATTTAGAGAGAACGCTAATTCTATTCAAAGTGAGAAGTAAGATAAATTGGTTCCACCTTATGAAGCTTCAGTTGATATTTTAGATGCATTTAAGGGGAAAAAAGTGCTTTGAAACAATCAAATCTACAGCTTTGAAAAGCCGCTGGGAAGTACTGCATTGTTTCTGAGGCAGATACTATAATCCTGGAATGTTTATTTTTCATTTACTTTTTTAACTTATTATTATTAATAGTGGAAAGTTGTAATAGTAGTTTTTTAGGTGTTGTATTAACGATACTGTCTGGTCAAAATCAAACATTTGTTAAGTCTGTAACGTTTTTAAAACATTCCACTAACTACTTAAGAATAGCATTTTTGATATAGATGTATTTATTATGTCCATGAAAGTTTGCATTTACGGTAGTTGTGAGTTTCATTATAATGTCTGTAGACAAAGACCTCTGTGCTTCATCACAGCTGTTCACAGTTCTTCTTGTAAAATTGCTCCTGTAATATTACACTGTAAATATTGTTCTGATCCTCTCTGAATGCAGATAGAACATTGTGAGTCCATTCTCGTCCCCTGCTGTCTTCTGTTGATTGTCCATTGAAGTTAAATAAATAAAGTGTCTTAATCGCAATCGCTTCAATCAAACACGTCAGTTGTGCTTCAATCAGCACAGTGATTTTAGACTACACCACTAGAGACTGGGCGAGAGAGAGAGAAAGAGAGAGACATCAGTGTAGAAAATCCAATGAATTGTTCTCTTTAAAACTGATGTTTCGCACAAATGCTACAATCCATACAGTGTAAACCCAGATACTCGTTAAAAGGAGCTTAGGATTGTCCCGACTCTCATATTGTGAGCAGAACTCAGACAGAAGCTTACAGTACTTTTCTTTCACAATTTTATTAGTATTGAAATAGTTGAGAATGCAGTGGTACTGTAATTTTGGGAGAGGTCAAAGGTGGCATTGCGTGAGTTTCTGGGTCAGTCTGAGAAGAATGAAAGTCAGTGTTATTCAATTAGCAATTGTTTGACTAAGCTGAGACCAGAGGAATATAATCCAAGTCACTGTGGTCAAAATCAAAACAATGTCAGATTACAAAAGTAATCATATCTTTGGGTATGATTGACAGGTAAGTCATAACAGCAACTTTTGTGAATCACATTTGATTGATTTGGGGTTTGCTTTAGACTTTTATTATTCTCAGTAATCAAAATCTGTACATATCTTTTTTCCCTTGTTTTTGTACAAACATTTGTAAGACCATGTGGAATTCTCTAAAATGCTGGCTTGAATGCATGCATGTAAGGATTATACTACTAAACTAATGTCAGACACACAAACATGCCTTGTTGGAAGTGAAATGCAGGGTATTTTGCTTGTTTTTATACCATATCACAGAACTAAGGTACTGAGGATTCGATCCATGATCCATAATATATTATGTTATCAATATATTATGAAATGTAATAGATAGTTAATAGTAGCCTAAATGACCACCATTCTCTTCAAAGGGGGTCGATTAATTTCAAATATTCAGTACAGATGGTGAAAAGTGACAGAGATCCCTGATTGATTTTGCTAGGGGAATAGATTTTGAAAAGATGAATGTCTTTCTGTGGAATGTGCATGCCTACATTGTGTCCTGACGTCAGCCAGATGAGGTTTAGCCAAATTCATCTGCATTTTCTATCTCATCAAATCTAGATTGTAAACCAAAGACAGGTTAGATGACAGAAATTAATTCCTCCTACTCTACAACAATCCCATCCATGAAACCAGAGCATCCGTATCCCCGGTCTTTCCACTCTGAGAGCACAGCATGGAATTCCTGAGAATAACTCACATCACCTCTCCACATGAGAGATTTTTTTCCCTGTAACATCTTTTGTGCTGGTTGAAAGTTTGAGGTGTACCAGGATTTCACACAACTGTGACTTCCCCCTGTGCTTTGTGGCAAAAATGTTAAATGGGGATGAGAGAGCTGTGTGATATCAAGAATAATTTATGACATTAAATGTTCTACTTAACACAGAGCACTCCTGCGGATCTACCTAAGGCACAGCTCACAGACACAAATAATTGTGAGGAACATCTTAGAACTACCCTGCCTCAGAGCATTATTTTCCTTGCACAGAAGCCATATCTGAGGCAGCTTATATTAGGTCCACTTTCTCCCATGTTTACCATAGGTAAAAAATACAGAATTATTACATTCTGAATGCATTCAGCTATTTTTCCCCTGCATGTTTTCAGCAAACAGCCAGACCATTGTGTCATTCACAGCAACATATATTAGCCTATGTTCTTTATACGTCATACCTCTCCTCTGACTGCAGAAACACCGCTCAGCACTTTCCTCTTATTTTTAAACATTTATGAACAAATATATTAAATGTCACATCCAAACACCATGAAAGCAAAAGTCAAAATATGTATTTATATTTAAAAAATACAGCTATTATTATTGCTATTGTTGTTATTATTTAAAGAAAGCCACATATACATACCATATATGGTAATATATAGAGCACTGTATCCATGGCACACTGTATTTACATAAACATTTTGAACAAATATATTAAATGTCACATCCAAACACCATGAAAGCAAAAGTCTAACAAAATATATATTTATATTTAAAAAATACAGCTATTATTATTATTATTTAAAGTAAGCCACATATACATACCATATATGGTAACATATAGAGCATTGTATCCATGGCACACGTGTACTGTGCCATTAGAACTTTTATAGGGTTATACAGGCATTCCACATTACAAATACCACTAATAACCTGTTTATTTTTTAATAAAGACTGTGTAATTTTTGAGGCCCTAAAATGACCAGAAGAGCATTGGTCAGCTAAATAGATAGTCCCGCCCCAAACATTTGCCATTGGCTAAGCTGATGCTGCTGTGTTGGGTTGGTCGGGCTGTTTAAACAAACAGACTGATGTGTTTACACCTTTCAACCTTTGAATGGTTCCCTTATTGTCGTCTCTGCATATTAAGCCGGATTGCAGAAAGTATTTCAACTGTCAGAATATAACCGTGTATCAATATTGTTTCCCAGGCATGATACTGTATGTAAAACCCACACCACAGGGAAACAGGACTGTGTTTATCCAACATTCAAATTGGCCTTGAATCAAGGAGCACTTAGCAAGGCCTAATCAGCTCAGTGTTTACAACCTCAAGAAATTAACAGGGCTAATTAGCATCTGAAAGCGTTAATTTGTTTTGCAACAATTCCAGTGCTCTTTAAATACCAAAAGGGTGAGGGAAAAAGCACGCTTCATTGTAGATTATCTCATCGATGGCTGGCCTTTTTGTTGTCTTCATTCAGAGTCCCATTGGTCTTATCTATCATCATCCACCCCCCCACCAGCACTTCCCTCCCATGTGCCACAAAATACAGCAACAGCTTGTAGGTAATTGATCAGACAAGCCAACTGTAAAATATTCATTTTCTACTTCAACAGCCAAATAAATCTCTGGGGAGGTTTTCAGAGGACTGTACGCAGATATTGCTTATGCGTAGCCAGGTTAGCACTGCTCTCATTATGGAGTCAGTTTAGAGGGAATTTTGCTTTAGGATGGGTGCTGGTCGATGGCCGACCAAGCAGGACATTGGCCCCAGTTCTGCTTCAGTAGCATGTACTCAGGCCTAAGAAGGGATTCAGATGCAGCTAGCGTGCTACAGTTGATCTCCAGGGACTGCGTGACATCACGGTGAAAGCCTGGGTCACACATGGAGGGTAATGCATTGAGAAGAATCAGCCAAGCTATACAGTATTCATAAATCAATAAATTAACTGCAAAAATGCAGAGAAATACAAATAAACTGCTTTAACAGCAGACAGATGTTTAATCCGATTAATTAGTCATATAATTACAAGAATATTGTGTTCATGGGATTTGTTAGCTACAAAGTGCATTAACTAAATAGATTATCCATCAATGTGTAGGTAAATCACAAAAAAACAACGGAAGACTTATTATTCATTTATGAATATTTGTTATGTTCCAAATATAAAGAGAAAACAAATACAATAAAGTATATTTAATCTATAAAGCATTTAATTCAGTGGATTAACCCAAAATACACAGGGTTATTTAATAAACAAACACATTTCATTAAATCCCCAGCAAAAACAGCTATTCAGAGATATGAATTGCTCTGACAAAACAAAGCTCTGATGAGTTTGGACCTTCAGAATCTCCTTCATCTTTCCTCATGAAGATTCTTTAAGGATGACCCCACTGTTAAAAGTGTCAAACTCATTTCATATCACTCACTTACAGCAGCAATGAATTATATTTTTTACACAGGGCATTGTTTCTGTACATCGGCCTCACAGTGACTCCTGCAAGCATTAAATTAAGCCATTGATGAAAACCCCACAAGTTTTAGACCAGTACAGTATGTACTTAGGAGGGTGTATTGATAAGTTTCCTCAGCTGTCTTTTATAAAGTGCTTATATACTCATAAAAATCTGAAACAAACGCTCTCAAGACACTGTGAATTGGTGTATTTGTGTAAATAAAGCAGTTATAAATCAAACTGCTAAGCAAAATGTGAAACGATTAATATTTAAATGAGGAACGCTTTTGCAGCTTGGTTAATTAAATGCCTTATCTATATTATGCAGATGCTTCATAAATATAAAATATTATGTCATCACTACCTGTGCTTGAGACCTCACTGAAGCAGTGAGAGGTATAATTAAGAATAAGCCAAAAATACACCAGGCATTTATCTTCAAAGCTTTGTTCTTTTTCTTTCATAAACAATCATAATGCTAAAACTCTTTTAAAACTTCCGTTTTTCATGTCAAATATTTTATCTGTTTCCTCTCAATGACTTGATCAGTTGTGCTTTATAAATATCTATGTAAGCTCAAGAAACGGGTTGATTAAACTTGGGATAATCTCTGAGCTCATCCTTTCAATATCATAATACTTAGAACGTAATCCCCATGTCCACTAGTGTGCTTTTTCTAGACTACTGGATTAGATCCTCTACTTTGTTATTTAAATATTTATTTCCAAATGTTTATCCAACATATTTGTGTGAAAACGATTTTTATCAGTTATTACACACATTAGTATTACCCAAGTAATTCTCTCTTTCAGTTAAATCGTTTCTAGTATGACTAAGAATTTCTAATTCAAGTTTGTGTACTTGGAATCTTTTTGATCCCAAATGTCCCACAGGCCTTGTGGCCTAATGGCTAAGGTGTCTGACTTTGGATCAGAAGTTTGCAGGTTTGAGTTCTGCGAGGGTCATTTCTTATACTAAATATAACTTTGTTGTATTGTGCAAAGGCATCTTTGATGATATTTTCTGGTCCTGATGTCGCAGTATAACTATAGCTTTGAGAATCAGTGTGTTGTTTGGGCAATGTGTTCATTTAAAGTGACCTTTGTTGTGTGGGAGGATGCGCACATAAGATGAATCAACATGATTGACTGGTTCCATTACAAAGTGTGTCTTTTACATCTGTAAACACCATAACTGTGCTTGTAAAGTTCACACACTGCAAGCATATAAACATAAATCATACAAAAACGATATTACAATGTTGGGTGGGGGTGGGTTTATCTTACAAAAGAGCTACCAGTCAAAAAAGGAAGAACATTTAAATATTCATAAAAGGCTAAACATTATTCAGAACAGGTTTAGCTATATAGGGGGTTGGCTTTGTTGCTACATAGTTCCTTTTGTTCATAATTACGCATTATGTTCAACCAATGTAAATCTCTATATTCCCCCCAAAAGAAAGTGGATTTTATTTAACCTGTCTGTTGGTTTGTACCAATTTTTTATTGGAATTTTACTGGATGCATTGTCTTTGAATTCACCAAAGAAAAAAACACTTATCTTCCTTGTTAGTTTAAAAACCTGTTTATTTTGCTGTTCTAACTATGCACAATTATACAGTAAATTGCCTTTCATTATTTTCTTTTAGCAAAGCCCTGTTTTCCCTGCTACCATATCAGAACCAAAGAATTCCACCACAGAGCCACTGCTGTAATGCATAAACTGTCTCCTTTCACTCACTCTACATTATCTATCATTTAACTCACATCCCGATCCTCATCAGGCAGTAAACTGTGAGGACTAAAGTAAAGGCTGAAAGTTTTACAGGCTTTGCAGAGCTATGAATTGGCAGTCAAGTAGCCAGAAACACATGGAATCCTCTTCTCCATGGCCTCTGGTGAGCTGCTGGGCTTTCTGAGATGACGCCCCCTGTAGGTTTAAGTGGGTAGTACTCCCACTTACTCTAATCTTGAAAGAACCCACTTGCCCTGAGCAGGACCTGACAGTGACACGGTTGGCATCCTTTTCTGCCGTTATGTGATTTCCACTGGTAGAAAGAGGGGGGCGACGGATCACAGGCAGACAGGCTTTATGGCTCCTGTTATGTGTGGCAATGTTATAAAACTAAAGTATCTGAAACTGTGGTGGGCCGCACTGGGTGGAAATGTCAGGTCCTGAAAGTGTTTGTGATGGTGCTGCACTGCCAGGCCACAGACACAACTAGTAAACCTGTGTGTAAATTACTGGAACATGCATTAACATGCATTAACAAACAAGTTTTAACAAACACGTTTTAACAAACACGCATCAATACTTGGAACACACAAAGTACAATACACCAATAGGCTTGCTTTGCCAGCAGGTACCCATACTAACCCATCCTAATCACAACGGAAAAGAAATCAGATTTAAAATTTGAGATCAAATCAAACTTTTATGTAACATTTCGAATGATAACACCAACCACATCACAATCACACCTACCCATAATGTATTTCTTCCTCTTGTACTTTTAACTACATCTTTTTCCACTTTTAAATGAAAGAGAGATAGGTTTAGAAAGAGTGACTAAGAGAGAGAGAGGGAGAGCTGGAGATGAAGAAGAAAATAGAGAAAAAAGAGAAAACGTAATTAACCTCCTGTGCA
Source organism: Chromobotia macracanthus (assembly GCA_036877525.1). Classification (NCBI taxonomy): domain Eukaryota; kingdom Metazoa; phylum Chordata; class Actinopteri; order Cypriniformes; family Botiidae; genus Chromobotia; species Chromobotia macracanthus. Next base: position 6,240,104 of record JAZGTH010000069.1, read on the forward strand.
GGGAGAATTCTATTACTGAAACTCATTCTGCCATGCAAAAAGTGTGGAACTTTGAAATGTGACAGGCTGTGCAGAGAAAGTCAGGGGCTGTCTGCATCTTAAAACAACTTCCAATTTACATCCTCTTTCTATTCAAATCCTCACTGAAGGTGGAAATTGATCACTGATGCACATGCTCACAAAGAAAACCACAGCAAACCATACACATAAACTATTTCATGTTTGTCTCGTGGCCTATTGAAATGACTTGCATTTTGTTAAGATTTTTGAGGAGGTGCAGGGAAAACAGCACTGTTTTTCCCCTTCCTTTTTATAGAAGTGAAAACTGTGATGCACCATAGTGACATTCAACCAGAAAACACATCAAGCGTAGAAAAAAATCTTCGTGATGAAAATGTCACAGAGTCCTTCCCCTGGTAATCAGTTTGCGAGCGTTTCTCACTCATTACATGACAGGATGAAAAATTGCGCTCTATCGTTTTGCTGTTAAAAGGAAGACTGGGTGCCGTGAAAAGGCCAGCAGATGCTTCTTTTGAGACGCTTCTGTGGAGAGGCTGCGCTGCGTGAGAGCCCTGGGAGAGAAGACAACTAAAATGGCAGGGGTTAATACAGTCCATTTTGTAGTTAGAAATAACACAAGTGTTAGAGGGAAAATTACAGAGGGGCGTCAATATCCTCCAAAAATAATTACACTCCAAATACTTCCCACCATCCCACACTGCCCGTTTCCAAACCCCTCCCCTCCATCCCTGTGGGGTTTGAGTGACAGCTCCACTGGGGCGAGTGTGGCATGCTATACAGGGATGAGGGCTGGCAGCTGGTAAAGAGAAGCCAAAGCAAAGACAGAGGGACAATACTGGCCTTTGTGGCTAAGAGCTGGCACTAACCAGTACAGGTGTCCTATTCACCAGCCAAATCCGCAAGCCATTTGGGAAGATCCTCCCATTTTGTTCATCCATGTTATCCCAGCATGATTTGAGAATGTTCTAGACAGCATCTGTAATGTGTGCTTTAATGGCAGCATGGAAATCTGACCTTTCTTACAAAAGAATTGTCAAAGAATGGCTAGAATTTGATTAGTGACCATCAAATTCTGCCAGAGCCATCAAAAAATGCCAGAGTCTTCATATTTCTCCTTCACATTATAACTTTTCTTTGTTTAAAATGTTTAAAACTTAAAAAAACTAACCTTACGTTTAAGGTAAAACTTACCTTAAAACAAACTTCTAGATTCACAAGAATAAAACAAAATACTATTCTTTTATAATATCAAATTATTAAAATTGCTTTTAAATTATTAAATTATTAAAAATTATTAAAAAGGAGCTTTGGCTCCTTGATGAACTTTGCCAGACCAAGTGTGGCATGGATATGGATTCATAATTATTTAAACTATTTAATTGTTAGCATTGGTATTTACACAACAACATAAACATTTAGGCAGATTTAGTGTATTTTTTTCCCCAAACTGTTCAAAACTGCACATTTTCTTTACGGCTCAAGTGAAACAAGAAGAACTGGGCAGTATTTCACTGTGTGCCGTGTTTTATGTTTGGTGCCACAAACAATTATACAGTATGATGAAATAAACTCCTCCACATGGACACAAACACCTTGTATTATGATTAACTGTACCCTGCAGAATAATACAATTTGGTTTACTGACTGTATCTAATTGGTGCACATGTATACGCGTATCCCGGTGTGTAAATTAGGGTCGGGTAGCATCTGTATGCATCACGTTTTTTTCATTTCTGAGCTTATGAGAGTAGATGTGACTGTAAACCACATTAGACTGTTCTCCAGCCAGGAAATATACTAGATGTCAGTCTAAATTCCATCTGAACTCTCAGTGATTGGTTTCTACATTTCATTATGCTAAACGTGGTGTTTTACAGAAGACAGAGCATTTTAGAGAGGAAAAGCCAGGAAAAGCATGATGGGAGTAGTGGAGCGTTTCCGCTCTGAGTGTGGCAGTGGCCACTGCCAGCTGCTTCCCACGAGCAGGTTTTTAAAAGCAGCTGACAGATATTCCAGTCCACTCCAGTCACACCAGTAACAGGTTTTACACTGCTCTGTTGTTTTCTTGCAATGTTATGGCTGTAAACAGCTGTATTTTTCTATATCGCACTGGGGTAACATGGATTATCAGGTTTTGCACAAACATGTGAAGTCCAACTCAGGTGCTAATGTCATTAAAACTAAAGAGATAACAGATATTAACAAAATCTGAAATTTATGTCTACTTTTCACTTAAATTGTTATGCTGACAACATCTGTAAAGGATTTTTTTGGACTTTTTTTTAAATTCCAAGAAGCAACATATTCACAAAATGTCTCAGATATCAGGGCTATATATATATGGCACTACATGTACAGCATTATATTTGTGTGTGACGATGTGGTGGGAGTGTGTCAGAGCTTATGCATGTCTCACAAATGTCTTCTCAATTGAACGGGAAGTTTAAACACACACACACACACACACACACACACACACACACACACACACACACACACACACACACACACTGTCTGTTCAAGGTGTGTACAAAGCTGGTTAAAAATCATTTTCTTCTAGTCTGATGGATGTCATTTTTAGCTGCTGGTTTTGCAAAGACAGAGAGGGAATTGCAAATGTGACCAGTCTTACTGAACCATTGCTGACATTTCCTATCTATGCATTTGGAAGGTCATAATTTAAATAGAACTCCGTCAATATGCTAAATGTGCACATTTATGTCTTGTGCTGAGTGATAAGCCGATCCTTAGTTTATTGTTCAAAACAATCAAACAATATAACACATATACTGTAATATGTGCGACTGATGTACCTTTTATTTGTGGTAACAGAACAACTTGTCAGTAAACATTTGTAAACCATCTAGCTTTATAACACACATCTGATTTACATGTTCACTATTCAGAATAGAATAAGTAGTGTCATATTAGGCCAGACTGATCTCACATTTGCTAGATACTTTTGATCCCGAAAGCCTGAACTCAACTATACAACTACATAGTTCCAAATTCAAGGAAACTGATTACACTTGCAATCATTCATCTTACACTTTAAAGACAGAATAATTAATTGGTGTTAAAGTCCTGACTCATTTATCCTAAAAGCTGAATGCTGATAATTACCAAGTTATTGTCATTTATATTGTGGCTGATTGCACAGGACCCAGGTTGGCATATTTGCACCACTCTTAATGGTAATTAGGTGTGTGGCAAGCCTGGTCACTGCTGGCTACTTTGACCCTGCTGACGAGTCAGACATTTGATTAACCTATGCCATGAGCAGGATTTTTCTCTTTTTTAATGCATTTTAAAGCACTTTAAAGACAAATCCCTCTCCCATCAAAATGAAACAAAACTAATTACACAATTTAAAGACTAGCCAGACTGATGAAAGATGAATAAAAAATTTAAATATTAGTTCATGCTTAGCAGTCTGTATTAACCACTTAATACCACCAACAAGCATCAAAACTGTTTTACATAATTTGGGGTTGATGTTTGTGTCTTTAATTATTCCATTGAATTTACTTGCTAAAGACAGATTAAACTTGTATATGGTAACTGATGAGTATTAACTGTGGATCCTTGTGATCTAAACCACGGAAGGTGCATTTACAGATTTTTTAATATTTATTAATATACAGCAATAACAATCATAAATATTACACTCAATGTCACACGTAAAGCTGACAGTTAATTTGCATCCACAGCTGGTTAAAGGAACATTTTATTCTCCCTCTTCTATACTCACGGAACAAAAGTAATATTTACAATAAATCATCGATTCACATGGGATTACCGCAGCTCTACAAATAAGTTAGACAAAACAATTATCAATTCATGATAAAAAATTCTGCCCTGGCCACTATGGGGAGCAGTGCCATGCATCCCTCATCGGTACAGTACATGATACATGTTGTAGTACTCTGTATATGCCAAAAAGGGGTAAAAGGAGTGTGTGTTTGTGTGTGTGTGAGTGAGTGAGAGAGAGCGAGAGAGAGAGCGAGAAAGAGAGTGAGAGAGAGAGAGAGAGAGAGAGAGAGAGAGAGAGAGAGAGAGGGCTCTACCATATATTTGCTTAGGCCTCGGTGCACACAGCTGATAAGAAATGTGCAGACTCATGCCTTTAATAAACAAAAGCAGCAGCTCTTCCCTGCGAGACTCCCCATCTTTCCAAGTGCATAATCCAGCCTGCACGAGCTGCAGTAATCTGAAGCAATGCCAAACGTCCTGATAAACCACATTCTTCAAAATACAACCATTGATTTATAATAAAGAACTGGATTGCTGATGATGTCATAGCATTGAAGGCACTGCATCGCCATACTGGAATGCATTCATGTAGGTCCATGCACACTACATCTTAACAGGAAATCATCTAATGCAAACTGCGCCTGTCCATTCACTATCTGTACATGTCAGGTCTGCCTGCAACCGTGCTACGCAATTAATTATTTATTTAGCGTGTGAGCAAGTTTTGTATCTTTATCACAATAACGAACATCGGATCAGTTGGCACCTCAGCATTCAAGTATTCATTCAAGTAAGTGTTCATTCAGAATACAGATTTATACATTTATAAATCTAAAGCATGCAATGCAGTATTAGAGGTATTTCAGTCTCTGAATGTGTGATGTGCACCTGTACCTGTATAACTTGAATGTACTGTAAGTCACTTTGGATAAAAAAGTGTCTGCCAAATGTGTAAATATAATATTATTATGGTAGGCACATCCAATTTCTACCTCACTTCACTGTACAAACCAACATTATTTTACAGACAAATGTTGATACACAGCACATCGGGTCATTTTAGGCCAGGATTTTCCAACACCAGTCCCAAACACCACCACCCTACATATAATAACAAGAGACAAAAATCTGGGTAAGGTAAAATTTGTTTCATCACAATGAGATTGATGAGATCAACATGAGATTATCCTTCAAAACAAACACAAACAAAACACCCATGTGAAGGACATTGTGTCCTGTTTTAGAACCGATTACTCAAACAGTGATTTAATTCTTGCCACCTTTGTTCAAAATACATCCTTAAAATGACCACATTTATGGTTATTGACCAACAGCAGGAATTATGCAGGCCTCCGGATCAATTGTAAATTATACTCAGTGAAGCCACTGCTTTTATGTTGAATTTATTGGATATGTAATTGCTGTGCATGAGCTAAATGTCACATCTGGTTTCTGTACAATAAAATAATTTTTATCGATGCCTTTTAATGCAATACAAAGCAAACATCTGTAGAATTGAAATCTCAATCGATGCACAAATAACCACAGTGAATGTGAGCAAAGTTCAGTTTATTAGAATGTGAACCCGAACTCTAGCTAATGTTTTACACGTCAGACTTTTAAGAGCTTCTATTAACAGAAAATTAGACAATTATGAGGGAATAGGAACAGGTTATATTACATTGCTTTCTATTTATATATTTATAAAGTCTCATGTCATTGTCATTTATATTTTTGTATAAGATAACTTTATATATGTTTATGTATGTATATAATGTATATAACGTGTGTGTGTTTATCATTCCTATGGTTTATTTACAGTACAAGAGAAAGAGGAGACTTTCTCCTCCACAGCATCCATATCTGGTTCCCTTTTGATTAGAAATGTATTCAAATATTGCCTTCTAATACTTTTTCCCCATTCCTCTATGCACCAGCGCACACAAGATTAAGCACTAGGTGAATTTTCCCACAAATCCCAGGGTGGAGAGGCAAGATAAACACACTCCATTGAGTTTGCCATTGCAATTACATTAGAGTTTTATTTGAAAGAGAACGAAAGAGTAAAAGAAAAAGAATTTATAGGTTATATAGAAGGTGTTTATTTTGTCCTGAGCATTACATGAAATGTTGAAATATGCCATAACAACAATCTAAACATTTTTGAAGGTGTAACATGTAATCTTTATATGTACAAATTTAATTTTAACATGAAGGAAACTTGTTTAAAAGTTTACTTAAAATTTGTATACGTGTACTAGTAACACAATTTGTAGTAAAATAATATAAATCAGTCAATATTCAATACTCTATTTGCCCTACATACCAAATCTAATTTTGACAAAGCCATGACACTGTGTCCTACAATATGTGTGAAATGCAAAAAGTAGATTTAAAAATTCTGACAGTTCACTATAAAAGCTTTTCGTTTTAGTATTAATATATGTATGGAAGAATGTATCAGTGTTTCTTCGCTCTAAGTCGGCCTCATAAAATGATCCAGCCCACAGATTGACTTATCTGTCTGAATCCAATTTTCATGTTCACTGGCTGCACTGAGTGCCCTTACCCCATGATGAGTTACACCTCCTGTATCAGCTCCTGATAAACACACGGAGCATTGCAGCTGGCCTGTGAACAGAGAAGGAACCGTAAATATTGCCATGAATAAAACTCCATGGAAGGACATCCACATCTCCTCAATGCAATGGATTTTGCTCATGCTGCAGAAATATTGAGTAAAGTCCTGCTGGCTTTAAGCATTTTATTGTTGTTTTGAATATTGAATAAACCAAGAATCTGAATGACATCCATCCCCATACACACAGTCTTGGGTTGAGACACACCCAATGCTCATTGGCCGGCCTTCTGATGGGTACTGCTTACAAACCTGAAAAATACTTTTGTGATCTGGCAAGCTCTAATCTGATTGGCTGATTTTACAGAACACTTGGTTTTGCCAAGTTAGTGGCATCAAATCTATAACAGATAATAGGTTGTTTGTTTGAGGTACTTGGAAGCAGGTAAACTAGGTGTCCATAAGCAGAATTGCATATTGGTCATCTGTCTTCAAATGTGAAATAGCCTATTTCAGATAAACCTGCTTCTTAATGCCACATAAAAACCAGAACAAAAACTGTGGGTGGTCCCTTTATGGTTTTTTCCTCTTTTAAGTAGGCTGCAATATGGACCAGACCTTTTGCTGCTACTCAAAATGACTACAAAGATAACCACGGCAATTCTCTGCTTGCTAAGCTCTTGACCAAAGGACGTAAACAAATTAATCATACGTATGCTTGAAGTATACGTATGAGGTCTGACAAAAGGTATAACCCTGAAAGTTCTTTTACAGATAAAAGATTAGAAATAGTTCTAGCAGTCATTTGGCTAAAGTCTCAGTCCTTTAATTGCACTGATAGCAGCCGCTTCTTCCCTCAGAACGTTCTAATGTCATTAGCGGGAAGAGACATTAGAGGTGGGAGATGAGAAGAGCTGGCAGAGAGGAGGCAGCAGTGGCAGGTGACAAGCCCTAGGATGCCTGGAAAATGCGGTTTATGGACTTCTGATTGATGAGATGATCCTAAAGCAGGTGATGAGTAATTCACTGTTTAATTGAAAGAGATCAGTGGTGGTCGAGGTCGTTTTCCACAGCCCTCCAAAATTGACTTTTTAATGTCCTCTTAGTTTAATTGGTGAGAATATTCAGGGTTGTTTATTATTATTATCTTGTTTTCAGGCTTTCAGACAACAGTGTTCAAACTTTACCATGAATGTTTTTCTAAGCAATCAGAGTAACAAAAATGCTTTGTGATTAGTCTGTTTTATTTGGAGGAAAGAAAGATGAGCTTTCGTATTACCAGCATAAGGCCAAAAAACATCCACAGAGAGAGAAAAGAAACTGACTGGAGATCCAACAGAGCATAGTGACCACTGCTGGCCGTCCACGCTATGATGACAGCCAATAACAATTTGACCCTGGGTTTGAGTCAGTTGACTCAGTTATGCTGAGAGATAAGAATTTCAAGAAAATGCTAAACATGAAAAACAAACAACAAAATGAAACCAAGAAGAGAAAAACTTGTTAAAAACGTTTTAAAAGATGACTGCATTTACTTACATACAAAAGGTATTGAGTTTTTTTGCATGTTAGAGCCCTGCAAATATCTGGAATCAAATGGAGAGAGAGTGAGAGAGAAAGATCTGTTGTAATGATGAGTCTCAAAGCATTAAGAAGTTCACAGTGTAGCCCTACAGCAAAATGAGCCAGTAAGAACTTCATATAATCACATCTAAACAACTCTTAAGTAGTAATACTGAGTACTACAAATCCTTACTGCTTTATATGCTTTAAACTGAATATACTATGCAGAGTACAGATGCTTTACACAAGCAAATTTAACAATAACATAATTACCTCATAACTCTGTGATGGGTCTGACACATCTCAGGCCCCTCTGCACTGCATGGGAATCAATACAACCAGTGACTGGGCTGCATTCAAAGCTACAGGGATTTCCAAGCCTCCGCATGAAATATATGTAAATCATCTTTATCACAAAGAGTCTCTTAATGAACAACACTGAACAGGACAGCTCTTGGTAACTGTAAAATGTTTCCCTGGGGAGTCAACAGAGAAATTGGATCAAATGAGATTGATGTGTTGTGTGAGAAATGGTCCACTCCAACCAATTTTGTTTCGATTAGATACAAGATCAATTTCAATTGCTTCATCATACGGAACCTAGCGGGGTGTATGCAGAGATGAACAATGGGGGTGTCAAAAAACAACATCTCTCTCTGTTTGCTATGCTGTCTGCTCACCGGGGTGTCAGTAAACCGATATTGAATGGGAAACTGCCGCATTGAAATTAAATGTGTATTGGTGAGACTTGAGAGTCTCGCAGCCTGTTCAAGCACACTGGCACTTAAAGAAACCACCTCTACATCCATCATGCCAAGTAAAAATACTGCATTATTTTAAGGTCAAAGCATTCATATGGTTTCAGGGGCAGCTCGTTGCAAATACCTGACGGAGTTCTCTGTTGCCCAGCAAAGCATTTTGTTGATGAAATCCGGCCCTCCGGCAAACGTCAGTTAAATAAAAAGCTTTATTTTAAAAGGCTATTTCTCAAACATGAATATTAAAACAAGTAAAACGCAGCACGATGGCACCATTTTTCAAACGACTCCCTTTTGGCACCATCTGATATTAACTCCTTGCATGATTTGCCAGGAAATAATTAATCTGATTTTACCTTGATAGACCAATGACATCTGACACGCTTTCTCTTCCCTTTCTGCCAATGCCCAGCTAGTGAACATTCTGATCTGTTGAGATTTGCACCCAAGGACAAAGCAAAGAAGCCCAGCAGAATGTCACAGCAATCTGAACTGTAAAAGGGCTCAATCTTAAGACTCACTAAGCTGGAACAAGCTGTAATACAATGCCATTACACTGGAAAAACCAGGTCAAGTCATAGTTGAAAATACCATTCTACCTTTGTCTGTCTAAACCCTCTTCACTTTGCTGGAACACACTCACTCACATATACACACATACACAAACCCCTAAATGTCTTATATTTGACCTTTCTGTTCTAGTTGTTGGAAATTTCTAAAACCTGCAGTACACTACTGAATCAAGTCTGGTGTGACCTTTTAAATCAAAGGTCGTGATTCAGCTGGTTAGCACCTGCTGTTATATGCTGTAACTACCATCTGAATCTCTAAAAAACATTGTTCATTGTAGCATATAATCATAAATTGCAAGTATTGATTTTATTACAGTGCCTGTTTTGTTTATATAAAAAGGAATATATCTTAAATTATATCCCTTTTTCTCCCTGTCTGTGATGTCACAGCTCAAAATAGTTGTTTGTGGAATGACTTGGGACAGTGCATGTTGTTGTGCTTCCATCAGCACTGTCATGACATCATTTTCCTGCGGCTAAAGGGTAACATGCCATTTATGGTTCAGGTGATGGGTTAAAAAAAGAAAGTCTGATCCCATGAGCAAAAAAAGGCAAATTTCAAAACACAGAGCAGCTGAGAAACTACTGCTGAGGTGAAACTAACAGATAGCTTTCTCTAAACATAATAGACCTTCCTGCGTTAAATTGAGAGGATCCCCTCAGTAATTAATAATCAGGAAATGAGGGAACCTGAACTCCAAAATCACCTGAATTCCCAAAACAACTGTTTCACAATTCTAAACTACCTCATCCCTTCTCCTGTCTTCTCTACCTCAGCTTCATCAGGAACTCTGTGTTTAGCTCCAGTACAATAGACTCTGACAGTAGAAGACAGCGGGTGATATTCTCCAACCGATGAGTCGAACACGCAAGCAAGAATGTTAAGAGTCTCTAATGATTTTTCAGCTCAAGTGGGCAGGTGACTGGCATCTTTTGGTGAGGGCTGCACTAGCTGAAACCCCACCCAAGATTAATTAATGAGTTTCTGTCAACCACAACGCTCCAAAGAAGTGCAGAAGGTCTCACACTGACAAAGCCCATCACGCTCCCGGTTCTGAGGAACCTGATTCTACATCACACAGCATTAAGGAGGGTGCAATAAAACTGTAGCTGAAGAGACTGATGGATTTACAGGGATTTGGTTATGCCCCCACAGTGTAATGCCGCGTTTATATGTTGCGGCTACTGCATTCACTGTACAGTCATTCCAGAATATCTGTTGCCCCAGCAGGATTTGCACTTTGAAGTCTTTTTTGCTGTCAGTTGGTACAATGAAATATGATATGTGCACTAGTCATGATTATTCCAGATCAGTGAGTAAGCTGTCACCACACAGGGGAAGCCACCGTGAAAGCCAGCAGGGGCAAAGACTGCCTTCTGAAAGGCAAATTAACCTGTCATCAGGTCTTCCAATGAACTATTAAAATAACTCCTGCGCTCCCCGTGGAGAGAATGGGCAACTTGGAACCCACCAGCATATGATGATGTTAAACCCCATGTCTATTATCTAGTCACTTTGGACCTTGATGCTGAGCACTGAACGTAAGCCAACAAACTTAAACACTTGTCATGAGCTAGCAGGTGCTTGATGCTGATTGGTCACTGAAAGCAACTCGCAGATATTTTGATTTAAATTGATAAAAGTGGCGATTAGTCTGTCCACTTCCTGTCACATGACCTTGTTGCACATGACCTCTGGCTGCATTTATCTGTCACCCCTACTCACAGTCCCATCATGCTTTAGGATGACTTACAGTGCATTCAGGATATACATTATTGGTTTGTGGGTTGCCTGGGAGTCAAACTTATGATCTACTTATGATCTTAGCATTGCTAGCATCTGCTCTACCAATTGAGCTACAGGAACTGGTGTCACTGCTGGATGGTTTTATTTATAACAATTTATAACAAGTGCTTGACACAATATTTCATTATATTTGTTAGATTTATTTTTGTATGATCAATTACTTTCTCACCCTAATTTTGCTCACCCTAACTGCCTCCTCACATAAAATGCCACTGACATCTACAAAAGGAAACAGGCAGCAGCAGCCAAAATGCAAATGCAGAATTTGTACCTCATCTGCTTCTTGTGGCCTCATCTGCAGACAGGGTCAAGGGTAAGGGTGGGCCAGAGGGGGGTAATTCACAAGAAAACATGAGTGGCAAGTGAGACCCAAGAGCCTGTTCCCGAAGCCACAAGTTCATCACAGCTTCATGCAGACTGTATAATTGTCTTCCCCCCTCTATAGAACCAGCATGTCAGTCTTTATAAAGAGGGCAGAAAGCAAATTGCTGTGAAAGAACGCTGCTTACTCAAGCAATACAGCTTTCACTCAGCAGGGGGCCATGAGCCATGTCATTTCAATCACACAGTTACAGGGCTCCTGATCTCTGCACAGCTACTTAACGTACGTCTATACATCATTCAAGGGTCTGTGTTCTCCTTCAGAAACATACAGAATAGATCTGTTCTGAGACAAAAAATTGTAGTCGGTTAGAAAAAAAATGTTACTTATGAGCACAGAGGGTCAACAGAGGGTTTGCAACATGCAGGGGGGGCTAGAACAGTACTGCAGAGGGTCTGTCAACTAGTATTTGAATGAGTTTGATAAAAAAATGAACGTATGGCATAAACAAAAAATGCAATACTAAGCTAAAGTTACGATGCTACAGTACATGTACCTCCCACATTTAAATGTAATTAAAGTTATTAAAAATGTAATGTACCAGTAAATTACTCTGTGCATTAGTAGTGGTTACTTTAATGGCTTTAAAATGTATAGTATGCACAAGAAAGTAAATGCATTAGTATGATACTATATGTATGTTATTATGGGCCAGGATTAAAATGCAACACTTATTTTTACATAATATGTAATGGGGGTCATTATATATTAAGCATTATATCAGTGGGTCGCAACATGTGAGGTGTATAGTAATGGGCCGCAGAGGTATAATAATCTGACGATAAACTTTATAGGCATGTTTTAATATTTACACTTATGTTTTCTTTTTGATAATAGATGTTTCTGGTTAAAATCATGGATCTTTGATAAATACAATGATACTAAAGGATTTCATATACCATGGTATTTACATGGCACTACACAGTGCTTCAGAGAACACCATAGTATTACCAGGGATCCCTGTCCAAAATAATCATGCAAATAACCTGGCCCTTTTTCTTGCAAGATGCACCAAGCTATGCAAAAATGCTCACAAGAGACAAGAGCCACAAGATGATATGAAAGTGAGCGGATGAACATACTGAATTCAGTCCCGTGGGCTACCTAAACACGTTTAGATCAGGAGCGTCCGTGCTGCCTGCTGCTCCAGTGATTAGTTCCTCCATCTGGTCCTCCTGCATCTGGCCTGGGCAGGCAGGCAGGACGGCCAGGCAGCCAGCCCAGAGCAGCCTGCAAGATGGATCTAAGAGCTGGAGGTCTTTTTCTGCAAGTTGGCAAAGTGACAACTTTTTTTTTGAAGTTTACAGGCTCAAACCAAGCAGACCAAAAGTTATTAAAAATCAAAGTTGTCAAGCAAATCTACCAAAATTGTACTTTCCACAGACAATAGTAAGTAGTGCTAGGTGCCAAACAAAAATATGAGATCTGGAATCAATCGTGTGTGAACCTATGTTCACTATGCAGAGGAATGATCCAGCCAGCTCCAATCAGTGTGTGTTGTTGGTTGGCTTAATTAAATTTGAATAAAAATTATTATACTGACACTAAAATGATGCAAAAAATTTAATCAAGCCTCAAGCCAACCATAGGTAAGATGCTAAGCAATGACCAGGCCCGAATCTATTTTTTTTTGTTGTTTTGGGGGAATTAATAATGAATTTACACAGATAAATTTGTTAAACTGAGCTGATATTACTGGCACTCCTCTTGGCAGTTGAAAGCACAAACAAATTAACCAAAATATATAATTAACAAACAAGGAAGGGTCAGGCGTCATGTGAGACTTTGTACACGGCAACATTTTTCTAAATTCTATGTAGCTCTGTGGGTGCAGATTATTTGTGGGCCTGGAAATGACACATTTATGCAAACAATATATTGATGAAATGCATGAGGTGATAACTTCAGGCATGGAAATAAAAAATCATTTCTGTCCCACCTGCTTCATACAAAAGGGACAGAGAAACAAATGCATTGCAATCACACCACAAACACACTGTGCCTCCTGGAATCAGCACAGCACGCTTTCAAAATGAGACATTTTACCATCAATGCAATAAAATGTGGCTCCAACAGCATGCCTTCACAGAAATTGTGTTTGATTTCATCTATAGATGACTTCGGACTGCAGCTCTGGCCAATGGTCACCTGACACCTAAAGAAATTAATTTATTATCATATTTATTTATTATCATTTATTTTTAATATTTTATCACAGTCAACTGTTTCTCAATATACACAAAAAGCAGATGCTTCAATTTTTGCAGTAAACAATAAACATTTACATTATATTTATGCATTTGGTATTACACTTATTCAAAGGATTCAAGGTAGCCCTATACATTTAATCAGTATGTAACATTTACACCTAGCATCAGCCTCTACCAGCAGAAGCGCAGGAACACTTAAACAAAACACAGTCTGTCTTCTCCCATTTCTTTTTTGGTAACGGTCCTTTTTTAGTTTCCCAGTCGCTCAGATTCTATTTGTTTGTTTCATTCACATTTTGTCATTTATTGTTATTCCGTGTTGCGCATCGCAACATCGATATCTCTCTCGCCTCCACCCAAATCACGCACACATGAGTACACACGCTTTCACAGATAAAACATTCTTTTGGAGAGTGAACATGAGACGAAAGAAGAAATATGACGTGCTGTGATTACTCTGAAGCATTACCAGTCATTACTCTGTGCTGTCATTGGTGGAGGAGAAATCAACGTGCCGGCTCGTCTTTTTCCTTTCCTCTCGTCTCCTCTGAAGCCTGCAGTATCGCTCCGCTAGAGTGCATCTAGCATAGGACACCTACACTCTTTCTCTCGCTCTCTTTCTCTCTTCCACTGTCAAAGATGCATATACAGACAGACACTATTTTCTTTAGTGCGCTCACATTTTTCATCTTGCGCAAACATAAACAGAGATGTAACGATTCCATGGGAAATGAATGTGTAATTGTGGTTGGCAGGTTGTTTTACGTCTGAGAGTGGAGCAGGACTAGCCATACTCACCCACTAGTTTCATGGCCTTGGGATACTAATGCTATTTATTGGCATAAATGAAGAATCGATGGCAAAACGTCTCACAAACTGCGCTCCGCTGTTAGCAGTAAGCGTTTAGCAGATGCTTTTATCCAGTGCAACTTACTGCCTTGTTCTAAGGCACGCTTGTAGTAGTTCATGAGTCACTCCTTATGGGCTTCGAACAAACAACCATCTGGTTACTAACAGAGCTTAAGCCACTTTGGAACAGTTTAATGTTTTCTATGCTTGCAAAATATTGGAGACTAATATGAATGATGTAAAAGAGGTTTTCGTTCCAGCAGAATTTATTTGATCAACACACTGTTGCCAGATTTTAACAGAGGTACTTAAAGGGGGAGTTCATCTAAAATTAAGTTTTTATATCCGGTTTTATTACATATAATGGTAGTTAATGATTTCTAAGGCTAATGAAGTCTGGTCACAAGACATACAAGAATGATCCTTGGCTTTAAAAAGACAGGCCAAATAGGTTGATGCAACAATATTTGTAGACTTTTGTGGTCCATCTCAGAGCTTTGGTATAGGAAAATACTATCAGTATATCTACTTTTTGTGTTTCTTCAAGTAAAACAATCATATTGCCTTTAAAAAAAATAACAGTGAGTTAAAATGGATTAGTAACAAATATACAAAAATAACAATAACAGGAACACAGCAGCAACAGTGAGACAAAGAGAGAAAGACAGATAGAGGGTGAAGTGAGAGAAGCCACAAATTCCCTAGAGATTGACTTCCTTCCCATCACTTGTCCCACAAGAGATCACACAGCCTAATTCATAGAGATGGCTTGATATGTTCCTCCACATTGCCCTAGAACCTGCCGGATAAAGAGTGATCTCCCAGATTAAGGCTCATTGCAGTGGGGCCACAGTCCTTCAGTGAGGGCAGAGAGACACCAGGTGCAGAAGATTCAATAAGACAGTCTGTCTCTTCCTGCAAACAGAGCCCACATTCCCTGCACCATTTAATTCAACTCCACAGACGCCTGAACACCAAGCAACAGAGACTGGAAAAGACACCACGCCTGTTGTGGATATGATTAAAATGGACCTAAAACAACACATTGGCTTTATCCTGTATTGGCTGACCTAGTTCGTATATGCTTTACTGGCTCAGACAATCTCTGTAAGTCTTACTTTATGATCATTGACTTCTGTGTTATTTTAGACCAGCATTTGCTTCCTGTAATAAAGTTATCTTAAAGGCACAGCATTAGTGCTAACTATTTACTATTGTTAACCTTAAACAATGTAACACCACTGGCACATGCCATTTTAACAATGCTAAATTACACTTAATTTTAATGAGGTGAAAAACTTTCTTTTTTTAAATAATACCAATGGCATTAAATAAAAACACATTTTTAATTATTAGATCATTAACGTCTACTTTATTTTTGTTAAACTGATGTTGCATTAGAAGGCACCACCTTGTCTAAGTGGGGGAATCATTAACTAGATTAAGATACGGCCCAGTCTTTATGGTGTGGCTTCGTAGTTAGATAAAGTCACCCTGTCATTTTTCATGTATCAGATACATTTATATAGGTTAACTATATTTAGAGCCATTTCTACTTTTAATACCTAATGTTTATTATTATCTATACTTCATTGTATTCTTTACTCAGGCCTTAGTCTGGTGGTCAGACTAAGAGAATGCCAATCTACAAGAGCATCCCTGCACAGGTGTAGCAGTCCTTCAAAGTGGGTGGTCCAGTATTTAGAAGCAGGGCTGAGCTGGAGTGTGTCTGAACATTACACTACGTCCAGATGGTATGGGAGGCTGCCAAATCAGTATCTCCCATACCCCCCACTGTGGCAAAATACACAGGAGTGAGGAGCCCACACTTCTCCTCAATAAAGTGATCCCTGCGTGATCTTCCACTGAGGTAGAAAACACAGAAAGAATAAAGGCCTGCATTTACAAACCCAGTCCATTTGGAGTGGTGCCCGGCCCAAACCTGGCCACTGTGCCTTCAGGCAAACTACTTTATTGCTTGTTTCAAACATGTCCACCATAACAACAGAGACAGCTGGGCACACTGAGAGATATGAACTTAATGCATGTTCTGGCAATTTAGCTCCATTCAGTTGCTCGTAATGAGGAACTAAACCCACTGTAGACATCTGTAGCAGCAAAGAATTTTCCAGTGACATGAAATGGCCAACTAAAGACAAGCTTTTGATATGAAAAAGCAAAGACCAAAGGAGGAAATTAAGATTAAATTGTGCTCACTGATTGTTTATTTGCAATTGGCTTCCATTGTTTTAGAACTCGGTTATCTAAAGGAATTAGCACAGATTTTTTTGGCCGTGTTTTCACTAACAGCAATTTGCATGCCGCATTTCCCCAGGCTGGTTCGGAGTACAAGGTTGTGGAGGATACAGCGATCTGGCATACTTTACTGGGACTATACGGCATCGCTCCACTATGATCCAAACATCTGAATTGACTCTTTAAAATGTAGGAATTGAACTTAATTACTGTAATACTTTTTACACTAAAGAGACGTATCTGTTTAGTGAATTCACCCCAAAAGCTCAAAGTCAAAGATAACTAGTCATAATGCCATCATGTGGTATACAGTCTTTATTACAGAATATAATGTAACTGTATAATTTGTTGTGTTTCATTTGATGTGTTTGTCAATAATCAAAGACAGGAGTTTATAGAAAAAGATGTTCCTAATTTTTCTCTCTATATGTCAGATGTTTTTCTGACACACTTCAGTACTGATTTGAGATCACGGTCTTCTCATCCACAAGTCTTGATGTTCTGCTCACACCTGAAACATTGGTACAGCACAAGAAACTTTGAACTTGGAAAGCTGCGGCTCTCCTGAGGCCAGATCAAAATCCTACACTGCTTTGTACCTCTCTGCAAGACATTTGATGTTCTATGCTTTATGAAAGACTCCTGGAGATTCACTGAGACATTTTCAGATGTGAGTGAGTCTAGATTGTCATTTTCCTTTCTGAGTTAAAATATGAACATGGTTATCAGAGTGAAACAACCATGAACAGAAATGACCCAATGTTTACACATCAACACTACAAAAAGAATTTGAAACAATTATTCTTTCAACCTTCACATTTTCATTTAAGAGATGGACACTTGACTGTAAACATGTTTCATGATCTTACAGATTTCTTATGACTTATGCTGGAATGCTTTCGTTTTGTAAAAACTGTGCATTTTAATTAATTTTAATTAGATAAAAGAAAATGGGTCAATAACTGTCTAAGAACTGCTTCAAAACCAGTTGGATGCTTCATAACATTGCTTGAGAGAATGCCCAGATTCTGCAGAACTATAGTATAGGCAAGGAGGGGCTATTTAAAAAAAAAAAAGTTAATTAAAGTAATTTGGTGGTCACATAATTCCCATGAATTCCACTTTATTTTTCATAACTACCAATAACTTTCATTTGTGTTATTTTAATATAGTTTTGAACTGTACTATTATTCTGAGAGCAGTCATTCGGAGTGAATAGGTTTGTCCAAACTATTGACGTGTAGTGTATCTATTAAGTAAACACACTCAAACAGAACTGTTTCTAGTTCCTTGTTTACAGCTTTGCTTCACGTAAAACATTCTGGTATTCTGTTCAAGTAATGCATCAGAAATTCAATGAAAATGTCATCACTGACTGTAGGTCTGTTTCACAGCAAACTCACAACCAAAATGTGAGACGGATTCACATTCCAGACTTCACCTCAGGTCCTTGGTGGCAATCAATAGAAAGACAGACAGATAAAAAAATAAAGTGCGACATTTTATCGGTTCTCATTTGTTTGGCGCATCGCTCTGACAAAGAAGTCAGAATTGGATTCCCTTTTCATTTGCAAACGAACGGAAGAGGTGCGATATGAGGAGAAATGGGAAGGAAGAGACATCAGGAGGAGAGATCAGCAAAGCAGGATATGACTCAAGACAAAGTGCTTTAATCACCCACTGCTACTCTGGCTAGGTGACGGTGTTTATCGTCTGAAAGTATCTGAAACACTCATACACACCAGTGGTGGAGGTGCGATTTATCACATTGTGTGGAAGATCTATGTGGCTTTTTTGAATGGCTACACTGACCTTGAGGAACATTCTGCTGATACATCTTCCCCTGAAGTGATGGGAGAATGTCACAGGTATCTCATTTTTATATCCTGCAGGAAACAAGTAATGGATAGATACAATAAAGAAAAAAAACCAAGAGATCTAGCAGGTTTTACCATTAGAAAAACAGTGTGATTGGCAAAAAAAGTTTCTTTGACATTTCATTTAAAGGTGAGGTGTGTAATTTTTCAACAGTAAAACATGTTCCCCTATCCCAACTTAATGCACAAAACAACTTCAGTAAGCTTTTCATAAGTCAATTTCCATATGTATCCAGTCTTACTCGCACCTGCTCCAAGCAGGGCTGAACCAGTGCTCTAATAAGGAGGCTAAAGGCCACAACCTCTATCATCTGATGCTAGATGTGAAATTTACACACTGCAGAGCTTTCACACAATAGCTGGCCTCTGTTACACATTAAAAGTGTAAATGCTGTGGCACTATCAAAATATTGCCTTGTTTGTATGAACCGTCATATGCAGCAACACTGACTCAACCCATGGTGAGTTTGCTGTAGGACTTTTATCAGACGGGTGTATTCCTGTTTCCATGTCTCTACCCTTAATATTCAAATAATGTTGCCCGGCAACACAACCCAAAACCATTTTCAGAACAGGTCAAAAAAGAGTAAAGAAAATCCAGGCAGCCCTAACCATAAACACCAGGAGTAAGCAGCATATTTTCATTGGAAATGCAAGAACAGTGCAAATTCTCCAGGCTAAGGAACAGTTCTGATGGACATCGGTAAATCGGCAAGGGTGAGTGTTCTTAAGTTTCTATAATCTCACTGCTTTTATTTGAACAGCACTCTACATAATTACTGTCGGCAGCTCATCCACCATTGTTGTACTCTTACCTAGCTTCAATTTCCTGCCTGGCCACAGATGCTGTGAGAGATAGCAGAAATGTGAGATGGTGCACCTCGGCTGGACATTAGTGCTTCATAATAAAAAGTGATCCGATTCAAACACATTAGCTCATTTCTCAGCTACATTATGTATCAGAATTGTTGGCATGTGTGGAGATGACTGAGGTAAAAAGGTCCAACAAGTTCGTTTGCTTTAAATGGACAATGAATTTGGCATCTATTTGATTTCCCCCTTCACTTGTACAGCTCTTCATATAAAAGTGTTTTTTTAGTACAATAAAATTTTTAGTGGCAATAAACACTTGTAATAATTATGTAGCCATGATGCTCGTAGCAGAGTGATTATGCTGGCCACCTCTAATGTTTTCTAGATTAAATGCATAAGAACTGAATGTCCCTGTCACATGACAAGCAATTTTGTTTTCATACTGTAGCAATACATATTCAGTGTATGAAGAGAGAAAATTCATTTATGTATGAAAGTCATTTTTCATAACTGTAGCTTTCCTTTGGTCACATGTGCTGTTAGATATGAATAAAATGGATAGTTTTGACTTTGTCATCTGATTGGATAAGCCATATTTGAAGCCACTACAAACAGCCAATATACACACACTTGTGGATAAACAACAGCAAAATTTTAATGATATCTATTTGATATGATATAGACAGATATCTATATATCACATCCTTTGTAAAATAGTCGTGACTATTATTTTGCTGCTGTGGCTGTTCAACATAATAGCAATAACACTCAGTGATTGCAGTGATTTTAGCACTGCTTCTGGTGGCTTACTACACTGCAGCATCATTGCCTCATCACAGTCACTCGCTAAAAACATTTGCTTAAGACAAAAAAAGTGGCTGAAGTCACTGTGCCCTCAGTTTCTTTGCGAACTATGATTATTTTTATGACAATTCATTTGCTACTCATATAGCAATAAGAGAACACAGCCGAGACACATTTTATGTCCAGTTGTAACATGTTACCAGTAATGTAGACACATACATTTGTTAAAATACATTACAGGCATTTTAAAGCCATTTAAGCTGTTTTAAATTGCTGCTCGATCACAGGGTTAAATTGTCTTGGACAGAGCAGCTTAATTTTTTCAATCACAAATGTTGATATTTAGCGCAAGAACTACAGTACCTCATTTATTATGAATGTAAATATTCTAAATGCAATGATTTAGTCTGTGAAATTAATTCTGAACTCCATAAAATACAAACTGACGTGCGGGCGAGACGGCATATTAAACACGGTAATCTCCGAATGAACTTTAATTAAAGCAGTAATGGTCCACAGCTTAAAGAAAAGCAAATAGGCAAATTGGCTAATCTGTTTAAATTACTGAATTTACAGATTAATAATTAATTGAATATTACACAATTCATCCATTCAATAAATTATTCAACAGAAAGAATTAATCAAATATGCAGCCGCTGATGAAAGACCAGACGACACATACTGTATTTCACTGCAAAATTGAAGGCGGAAAAGGGAAAAAAGAAAAGCTAATTTGATTGCTCACAATGTACCTCTAGTGTTGAAAACATCAAATTAGCTTTATGTCTACTGGAATTTAATCTGACCATTTATCTTGTGATTGATTTTTAGCCATTCCATCTATAACACGTCAGTTATAACATATTAGTGTGCATGTCTGGGTGGTGAGAAAATGATTTCTTGATACTTCAATGGGTGTGTGTGAGAGAGAATATGTTCCGTAACATTGTGTGCCATTTTTCTCTGATTGTGAAATAAATACTTAGGGGGCAAGGCCCTAAATGATGTCATTTGGTTAAACATATCTCATAATTTAATGCAATGAATATACTTTCTTTTATACTTACTTATTGGCCCAAAATTCTCTCAGACCTTGTTTAGGCAACATACGGAGGGTTTTCTTCCATGTTAGCAAAACTAAGATAGCTGATTTAAGCTGAACCAGCTTCAAAAATGTTCACATTTTTCAGCTCACACATTGTGGTTGACAACACTTCCTCAAACCAGCAGCGATGAGAAATGTGTCCTATTTGTTTACATAATGTTAATTCAGAGTAATCCATGACGGATTTAATTCACCGCATAAATAGCACATTTGTCTTCAGGAAACACGTTGTTCCATGAAATGTCTTACAGTAAATGGATCAGAGTAATATCCATGACATGAAAATAAGAACCATTTATGATTAAAAAAAATGTGATTACATGTTTGTTAAGCCACAGAGGCAATTCTTTAAACTTTAATCACACAATTAATTTGCTCTCATATATTACATCATACATTATACATCATCATTATTATATATATATATATATATATATATATATATATATATATATATATATATATATATATATATATATATATATATATATATATATATATATATAAGCATCTGCGAAATAAGTAAATGTAAATATATATGTAATGTATAATGTATATACCCATATATATATGGGTATATATATGTGTAAAGCTTTGGAACAGAGCTAATGTGAGAACCTTAAAAACAAAATAAAACGAACCCAAATGCATGCACATATAATGAAGTCGCTTTGGATTAAAGCATCTGTGAAATGAGTAAATGCAAATAACAGCAGTATCATATAGTACAAATATAACAGTACAAATAACATTTTATTTATAACACACTGTATTATAAAAGTATTTTATAATGCAATTAACATTATATGTATTTCAGTCACGCCGAAGGAAAAAGTCAAGAAATCTTTTCAAAAGTGTTTTTGTTGGATGTAGTTCCAAATTTCAATATAAAACATTTGTGCGGGGGTCCAGTGTGTTGAATTTTGTTTGATTGCCTGAAATGACTTTCCTTTTTTCCAGTTATGTCAAGCTTTGAACTTGGCTTGAGTCAGCCCCTTATCACCTTAAAGCCAGAGCTGCCATGTGGCTCAATGTGCAGACAATGCCCTGGAGCACTGTCCTCAGCAGCCAAGAACAAGATTACTATGCCAACCATTACATTACCCTGACTGCAAAATAAATTAGTGTCCAGCCTACAACTGCCACAAAGTCAGGTACAAAGTTTATTGATAAAGGATCCATATGGAACTCTGCTCAGTCAACTTTCCAAGAGCTATGCTGACATCCAGCAGCATCAAAATATTTTACACATCTTACAGGAAAAACAGACAAGAACACTACATTTTCATTTGGCTCTTTTAACTTTAATGTCCAAGAAGTTAAAAAATGTTAAATAGCCTGCAGTCTGTGTTATAAAGGTCAAAGTTTATCTATCATTAACATTATTATTTATTTGCAACTTTTTCAATGTGGTTAATATAAAGATTTTGTTGTTTTAGTCTTTCGCCAGTTCAAGACTTTTTAATCTTAAAATATGCAAATCTACATATTTCCATCTAATGTAAAGTAAATGTAAATTTGTAAATTTCCACCAACAACTTTGGCACTTACGAAATTTTATCCAGTAGATAATAACATAAATTAAAAACTTACATGAAAAGAAGTGAGACTATGAGAAATATATAAAACAACAATATTACAGTATAACATTATTGTGTGCCATTTCCAATCGCCAAATGTGTCCATACTGCAGCTGAAGACACCGATTTACATCAATACATGATGCTGGTACATATGTGTACTGTATGGTTTAATAACACCAAGCAAATCACCTGTGGTACCATTTAGGCTTCAGATCACTAATGAAAATGATTGAAAAATAATTTGTTTAAACGCACCATTTACAGCGAAAGAATATCCTCGGTGAGCGCAAGCAAAGGGCAACCTCTGCAGATATCAGAGACACAAAATGACTCGTATTTCCTGAAATTGCACAGAAAACAAACAATTACATTCATGACTGCCTTTATTTGCTCCATGAATGAGCAGTGCCAGCCGACAGGAGCAGGCAGATTAATTAACTTGCGCCTCAAAACCTTTATTCTCACAGCACTGTCACATTGACGGATGGCTGATTAAAGTCAATGAGATTGCTATCAGTACATAACGGCCAACAAGTCGAGAGAGGTGCCGGAAAACACATTAAAAGCATTCTCAATGCTTAAATGCGTTACCACAGCAGTGGCCCAAACCCTAATGCCAAGCCAGACCGGGTGCTTCTAAAAATGAAGAAATTCTGAATGCATGCCTGGTGAAAAGAGAGAGGGAGAAAGGTAGACGTGGGTTCCCGCTCAAATTGCCTGCTTCTGACGACTTCTGATGAGATTTCTCATTAGAGGCCTATACAGTGCAGGCTTCGGAAATATTACTGGATTAATTAAAATGATAGGAGCGGAAAGCCTCAGCTGCCAGGAAAGAGAGAGAACCGGGCCGGCGTAATCATTGTTCTGATCAGAGAGCCATTGTCTTGGTGTGAAAGCTGGTGTTGAAGATGGCCACGGGCTGGCGAGTGTTTATCTGTAATCCTGGGTCTGTTGTGTGTGTTAGAGGCCGTTGATTAGGCATTCAGTTTGCTCTTTCTGGAGAGGTTCAAAAGCTTCATTTATGTGCCAGCACTTTGAGCGCTCATCAAAACCTGTTTTCAGACACAACTCCTGTTCAAGTTCCTTTCAGGGCTTAGGCGTCAGATTGTTGAGATTCTGTCTGTTTTCTGCAGGAAAGACGTTTGAATGAATGCACAATGAATCTGAATCTGCTATGCCTAGTTTTATTTCGACACATTTTATTGCACAAAGCATGTTACTATTGTGAGAATTTGTATTAACATGTTCTATTATCTCTCTAGTGACAAAAGCAAATTCCGTCTTGTACATCTCTTGTAAAGAGTGACAAAAATGACCAGTTGTTACATTGCTGTTTTGCAAGCACTGGTATTTCCTTGAGAAAATGCAAATTGCATATTTCTGTGGTGAATACTGAAGCATAGCTGCAATTTAGCTGTGCAAAATGTTTGCAATGAATGTATAGGCAAAGTTTTTGAATAATAAGATGGCAAAAGATATGACAGTCTGGTGATTGTGATGTCATCTCTATTGTGATACACCCTCCTCCTGTCCAAAGCCTGAGCAGCTTTTAAAATATCTCTCCATTGGGCCATTGAGAATTTTTGAACTTCTGTGGAGCAGGACAGTAAAGACCTCCCTCCATCTGTTCAATTATAAGAGAGATTTAACAGATTATAATTGCATTAACGGTGCTTATCTATTTTCATCATTCACCACACTCCAAGGGATCGAATCTCCAAATGTGAATCATAAACACATTAAATGTGATGACTTCATACATATCACCTAATGCTGATGACATCACTAAGATGCTTTATGAAGCAATATGACATGAAAATGCTGCTGCATTTAATAAATATAAGCGCAACTGCTTATTCGGATATAGGGAGAGCCATGCATACATCACAGGTGTGTTGATATATAGTACAACAGAATGACTGAATGTGTATTATTGTTTTTTATAAACAAAAAGTTACTATAAAGTAACATACACGTTACACTTTACACTTCATACACTAAAAGCAAAAAAAGAGTATGTTCGACCGAGTGATGTTCACACCGTTAGCCTGTCTGGAACACAGAAAGCAAAGTGATACAAAATGTGCTGTTCTAAGACATAACAGCACTTTTACAATTCCACTTGTCCAATCAAATTAAAGAGGGACAGCGAGAGCCTTGTATGCTATTAGCCCCTCATCCTAAATGCAACACTAACTGATTAACTGACATTTAGGACATCTTAAACCATATGTCAAATCTAAAAGTAAAACACCATAGCGTACATACTGTAACTGATAGCAAAAATAAGACAAAAACAACTATTTAATAAATATTTAAAAAAAAAAACACATCCAAAAGGGATATCCCTTTCTCTTTACATTGACTCACACGTTTTGCCAATAAAAAAACAATTTAAGGCATATTGTACTGTAAAATACATACGTTTATGGTAGATTTTGCATGTGAAAATAATAATTTAGATGGTAATCCCTACTGTTTCTGTAATCCATTTTCACAGTAGTTTCAAGTATTTTTATTTTAAAATGACATGTTTTGTCCTGTTAAATAAAATATTTAACAGGACAATTTAAATATTTTTACAATTTTTTCCAGTTAAGTTAATTTTTTTTATTAAGGAATGCTGTATCACTACTGTACACAGCGCATTTTGAAAAACGTAACTATACATGAAAAGACAAAGCGGGCGTCTGAGCCTTCTGTTAGTCTTTACCGTTGTTTCATAGCACGCCTTCTTTAAACACAAAGTGACAAATTGTTTTTTCCTGATGTTCTGACATGACAAAGAAAATTCCAAATTGAATAACTTGAGTTTTTTCTCTGTGTGAGTCCAAGTGTGTTCGAGTCTTGCCTCTGTGTGTACTTGTCTGTGTGTAAGTGGAAACGCTCACTGTAGAACAGATAGAAAGCCACTGTGAGTAATTGTTTCGCTCAGCCGTGGAGGCACATCCTGGTCCTTTGGAGATAAGCCGGAGTAAATCTCTCTGGATGTCCTGGAAGGGGCAGACGTTGGAGGAGAACAAACACTGGCTGCTGCCAAATGCTATTTGAATGCTTTCTTGGAGACATGCAGGCCTGAAAAGGCCTCGCCTTTATTAATAAGGAGGGAAAGCCCTATTATACTGCTCTCAGCTGAGCTATTGGCCCATCACAGAGGAGTGCCATATATTCATCAGTGGTAAAAACTGACTCACTGAAAAAGATAACCCATACTGTAGATGAGAAACAAAGAATGGTAGAGAGAGAGAGAGAGAGAGAGTAGGGAGAGAGAGAGAGAGAGAGAGAGAGAGAAAAGAGGGAGACAGACCACTTTCTGTATACTAACATGAAGCATAAAGAGTTTCAGTGTTCTCAAAACCCCACTATTAACTCATATTTTGAAGAAGAAATTCCCTTTTTGGAACAACATGAGTAAAAAAAAAAATATTGTTGAGAGAAGAATTCCTTTAATAATTTAAAGGGCTGTGAGAGTTTTCTTATAAATATAAACTGATGTTGATGCATAACGTCTTTCTAATCTTCTTTTTAAAACAAACATAGGAGAAAATCCTTTATGGTTATGTTTTCTGTCAGGCTTGCATGAAACATACATGCTCACTCTGTACAAACCAAACAAGTAAGTTGTTATTGTGAATAACACATTGTTTTTGACAGCTTTATCATGCAGTAGAAATAACCTCTGAGAAACCTCTCGATAACATCAACAAGGATATTACTAGCATCCGCCATCTCAAATGAAAAGCCATTGAGAGCAAGCTGAAGAGAGAGCGTTTTAATGAATTATTCTATCTCTCCAGAGCTGTAAGACAGGTAAAAACTGTTATCACACCCAACCCACGTGCTAACAATTGGAGGAACATGTTGGTATATATGTGAGATGTAGTGTAAACGTATACAATACATAGCGTTTTAAAAAAGTTTTTAATTTTGAGAACTTTCTGTTTTGCAGAAACTACGGCGTGTGAGAGAAAGTAACAGAGTATATGAAATAAGACTCAGGTCCTTGATATGTTGCCATATATCTGGAAGTTATCGGACAGGAGGAGTTTGAGACACAAGTGCTGTTAAACTCCATCTGACCTTAACTTTACAGAAACGGGGGGCTGGAACAAGTCAGATACAAACAGAAAGGATAGACTCTGATAGCTGTAACTATTTCCTGTCACTCTTTCTCATGCTGGTGAGCTTATTTACTGCACTGCGTGAGCTGCCCGCAAGACAAGAGGCATCTGCCAGCAGCCTGACCAAAGAAACACCCTGCACTCTGACAGAGGTCATGCCCACAGACACAGAGCAGTCTAACACAATTGCCTTCTTTGATTTGTACATGATATTGTATGCAGGGGCATGCAAGGAGGCAAGGAAGGTAGTGCCAAGTCAAAACAATTGACAGTATAAAACTAAAACTAAACGCTTTCCACCTGGTCTCATTT
Source organism: Chromobotia macracanthus (assembly GCA_036877525.1). Taxonomy (NCBI): domain Eukaryota; kingdom Metazoa; phylum Chordata; class Actinopteri; order Cypriniformes; family Botiidae; genus Chromobotia; species Chromobotia macracanthus. The sequence continues at coordinate 6,267,468 of JAZGTH010000069.1, forward strand.
TCAGCATACAGGTGCTCCAGATCCAGGTAAGTTCATCAAAATAAAAATCAAAAGTTTGTCACGCTCTTACTACAAAATCTAATTCAATTTCATGCAAGCTTTCAATGCTGCTAGAAACACATTATTTTCCGCCAGATGTCATGGATCAAATGTGTGATGTGTTTTCTGATCCAGCCAAAAAAAATCATTCTGAGTCACTTTACTGCTAGGGTTGTGTGCCAGCTGGAATTGAATTGGGAATGACTTTTAAATTCGCTTGTTGAATTTGAACAGAATTTGAGTTGAAGTAGAAAACAGGATGTGGAACTGTTAATCAAATATTGAAATCAAAGAAATGATATTTAGAAGTAAGATTGAAACAAAACATCTATGAAGTTGTCTGTATATTTTGTTAGGTTTGTTATGTTATGCTGAATTAAAGAAATTATTCTCTATGACTGCGTTACGTAAATAGTATTTCAGTAAATTCCTCATTCTGTCATTCCAGTTCAGATACTTGGGGGGGCTTGATTAATTAAAACTATTCTTAAAATTCTGTATTCCACTTAACCTGTCTACTTAAGGCATCAATTCCAGTCTACATGTGGTTAAAGTCAGCCTGGCATGTTAATCCAAGATCAGTTATTTTAACTGGCCATGTCATAAACCGAACATTAAGTTTTATGTCTTACCATCATCTTTGGAGGGATCTGTGCATTAGATATGTCATGTATGTTGGATTTAAACAAGCCATCACCAATTTCTTAAGCTACATCTACTATCCTAGAGATGGTTAAGGTAATTTTTAGACAAACAAATAAAGAAGCACTTTGTATTTTTGTTAAACAGGAAGACAAACGAGGACAAACTTAGCAACATATGCCGGGAACTTAGCAGCATATGCCATGCCTGACAAAAGAGCTTCATCTCCGAATCGCTAAATGATCAGCCTGTTTCCGCAGCTTGTCTTTCAGCCGCATTATGAAAACCCAATCAGCTGGCCTGATTGCTACGAGTGGCTTTTCGTGACGTCTTTAATCTGACGACTGTTTAAAGAAGTGCATAATTGATATTCTGTCCAGAATGGTCATAATTTACAGCTGTGCGGATAATGAGCAGTCATCTGGCCGCTGCTGGGGGTCCACGTGTCATCATCTTAATACATTTTGTGATAAACCCTTGATTGGCACGGCACGCAGCGTACTATTTTGACAAAACAGTCGTGAGCGAGAGACTTAACAGGTTTTTTTTTATTTAACTCATTTTCTCTGGTCCTTATTAAATAATCAGTCAGACTGAGTGCTCGTTAATAATGTCATTGTTATGCTAATTGGGCATTCCCTTCAGTCTATACAAACTGAATTTTTGAACTGCTGTGAATCTCATGCGTTCGGATTTCATCTTGGCTTGTTTCATGATGACAGTCTGCAGTGTTTTGAATATAGTTAGAAATAATACTTCTGAGAATGATGTTAATGTAGCATTTGTGTATATGTTTGTGAACAAAAATGGAAACTAGCTATAAAAGTAAATTACGAGAGTGACAGATTTTATGTCCTGCAAAAAAGCAATGCAAAAGTAATCACGCCTCAAACAAATAGCTGTGCCCTAACACTCTGGCACAGTGTCTGGTTGTGGCTGTGGATTGCTACACAGGAGCTTCTGTTGCCATCATCAGGCATTCACCCTGGAAGCAGTTATACTCTACAACTGGAAAATGACAAAAAATGACAAGGCACTTTAGAGAATCTGATTAGAATATGACTAAAAGCATTAGAATCTGTGACTGATCTGATTATCCCGTGGTAGTGAGGTATTGGACCTGCTAACAACAAAAAATAAATTCACCAGGTGGAAAAACATCTACTTAAAATCCTTCATGCAGAATTCTGAAGAAAATGTATAAATAATAGAAATAAAATAGAGAAAAACAGGTACACAACAAAATAATGCAGGCTGGGCAAATTAGGCCCCCCACCCCCTAATTATGTCTATAAAATCCTGCAGCAAGAGTATCAAACTAATAAATCAAACCTAATGTTATCAAATTATTAATCAAATACAACAACAGAGTAAAATGCAATGGCATCAGAACTATAACAAGGCAGAAGAATACAATGGCAGACCATCTACACTTTTGTCTAAAAATTACAGGCACAGACTACACCATGACAGCAACATATCATCAACAAAAACTGTATCTGCATGGGGTATGCTGGTATGTAATAGTTTAAGAACTCCAGTTGTGCATATTTATTTTTCAAAACAAAACATGTTATGAAAATTAAACTCATTAATTAATCATTAAAGGGTTCATGGGTAGAACAAAAGTAAAATGTGTTTAATAAGAAAAATTTGGCTAAACAAGAATGAATTACTTGTCTTATAACACTTATAATAAGAGTAACATCTAGGCACATAACTGAGTGGACATGATCTACCTAACTGGGAATTACACCAATTAAATCACAGTGTACATTTATGTCAAATATTGAAGATGCAGTCATGAGAAGGTGGAATGAGAAAGCTCTGTATGGACTGCAAATTGTGATCAAACGCTGATAGCTTACTCACTTCACCCCTCTATTGTCAACAGCACCTACATCAAAGCTATCACACCACATTTAGTTTCCCGTTCGCTCATCATCTGAACGTGTGATACACTGTTTTGCCTCAATTGAGATTCCTGTGTAAAAAACAGTTATGTTGCTTCTGTGCCACATAATGTCTATATAAACCATGCACTAAATTGAGATATAGATGCTGCTTCAGGTGCTGTGTAAGATTTAGTGTAAAGATCCCTTGAGGAGCCAATTTTTAACCAATTTTGAAAAGCCACCCAAACAGCAAATCATATCAACACCCATGGTGACAACCAACTCTAAATGGGTTAATGGCGAGCATTTAAAACAGAATTGCTAAGGTGTTGGGTGTAGAAAATGATTATATGATCTCCCGGCTTTAAATTAGGTGCGTGTTATGGTACAGATGAGAGAGTTTACAGAACCCAGTGAATTCATCAGCAAAAATATGAATTCTGTCTAAATGGACTTTAAAGGTAACACCAAAACAAACTTAAAACCTTTTTCACTCAGGAAAGTTTCAAAGGCTAGCTATTCAAAAATAAATAAATAAATAAAAGAAAATCACTATTCGAAGCAGAAAAGAGAGCTAGGGGTATTAATTTCATGGGGTAAGCCTTAAATTGAGCTCCATAATTTTCTCCCTGAGTAGATTAGAGAAAGGTCTCGCTATCCTCAGGTAAGACAGACTAACCTTCCCCTCCCTGTCTCTGAGAGTGGACCCATCAACCCTGAGGACGATAACAATCACATCAGTGGAATGCTTTGAAAAATTGGCTGTTACAGCTGGGCTTGTTGACTGCTTTCAGCTAAGAGCACACGCTGGAGATGAGCCATCCATTCCCCAGGGACCTGACACCATTTTTTTTGACAAGTTGGGTTTCTCATTTTTTATATTGAACTTTGAGAAGACATCTGTTAGAACGAGACTTAAAACACTAAGGAAGAATGGGAAAAGAAATGAAGTGCTGAATGTAAATATTATGCAGACGTACACCCAAGTATACCCTGCTGGAAAAACAAACTAGCTTAAACCAGCCAAATGTGGATTGTTGGTCTTAGCTGGTCTCTCATCCTGGCTAGCTTTTTTAACTGGTTGGATGGTTGGTTTTCTGGCCCAAACTTCAAACAAGTGCCCAAACCCCCTCTAAAACCAGCAAACCAGACCAATCTGACTCAGCTGGGAGAAAAGCTAAACAAACCAGTTTAAGTATTTCCTTTTCAATAGGGGAGAGGTGCCTTTCAACAGAACACGAAACTCTACATACAGGCGTAGGTCTCATGACTGCCTAACTCAGTAGCTCACCAGGTGCACTCGAAGCAGCGTTACTTTGCATATGAGCATAGCTTACATATACATACGAATCACGCTACACAAGAAAAAGGAGACAATTTTTGTAGTCTGCAAGATCCTCAAGGGTTATAATTTTGAATTAATTTTTTTCCATCTAAACCTCATTTTAAAAGGTAGAGCTGAGGTCCCTGCTTTTTAATTGAATCTGAAATTGCCAACAACACATCTATGCTTTCTTCCTCGAAGAAATAATGGCATCGTTTGTTTCACGTCCGTTAGCACAAATGCACTTTTTCTCCTCTTTATTTCATTTTATTTTATTAATTTCCCATGTTCGTTTTCGGCATCCTAATTAATGTGATTTCGTTTTCTCCTACTACAGAGGACCCAGGAAATTAATGATGCGGAGCCACAATGTTGTTGAGATGCTGATGGGCCACGTCTTCATGTTGTGAAATTTCTGTCATTAGACAAAACGTCTAGTGACTTGAAAGTTTGTGCTGCTGGTGTCGGGGTCTGTGCCCGGGGGTTACGTTCTGTCTGCATAATTGATTAGACCACCAGAGGGTCCTTATAGTGATAATGATAGTAAAAAAAAATTCTATTTGCATTTTAAGATTCATATTCTGTACACGTCATGGATACAGTCACTTAGAATAAATTTGTACGATGGCAATAAAACGTGACAATGTGTGCTTAATGGACATTATTACATCTGGGGTTCTCAACTGTTTACCCCCCTTTAGGGCTTACAGTGGAAATGACGTGGTGACTCAAACAAACAAAAATGTCCTTAAAATCAAACAATTAAATTTCTTGTTACAGTGAATTGCATGCGCCCATGCATAAGAAAAAGTACTAAAATGACTATAATGGAAAATGGGCTTTTAAATGGTCTCTTGAACTTTCATTGTTTATACATTGGGTGGCCAGTAATTCACTGCACAAACAAATATTGGTGGTCACAAACCATGTTTGAAAACCCACATTTAATTTACCTTGGAAGTATTTTTGTTTTTATCTTGTATATCTTTTTCTATAGTTTTTTTTGAGAATAAGGGCATGTTTTTTGTTTTGTGACCCACATGACTTGTTCTTAGGCTGTATTTAGGTGTTTTTTGACAGAACAACAATCCTGTCAAAGGAATTTCTAACTCATGAAAGTTCTAATCTTCACTGCTATCTTTTCAGGCTGTGTACAAATTGGGTCTTAACCTGGTCCTAACCCTAACCCCAACAACAACATTAACCCTCTAATCTGATTGGCTGTCAGTAATGTTGTTCCAGCACCAACAAAAATGTTGACCAATGAACATTTGGAACTCAGCAGAATCATGTTCAGTGTTGCAACCCAACAGTAGAGAACCTCAGATTAGATAGATAGCCTCAGATTAGATAGCTCATTACTTGAGCCATTAGGAGGAGGGTAGATAGGAAACAAACAAAGAGATTAATAATGATGGAAGCAACGAGAGAGAGAGAGAGAGAGAGAGAGAGAGAGAGACAGAGAGAGAGAGAGAGAGAGAGAGAGAGGGAGACTATAGAGCTGTACAATATTCCATCAAGCTCAGAAAATGAGTCTATGACTGTGTGTCATTTATTTGCACTTTAATAAGTTGTGACACTATGGGGCTGTATAGAGAATTTGCAAGTTAATAAGCAGCTCCAGAGTCTTTTCACAGTCCAATATTTTGGCCTTTATTTCAGACACAAGAGCAGGGGGATACAGGGAGATTTCCTGACCTCACTATGTTCTTTACTTGTTTTATTTGACATGACATCAATTTTAACCTAGTCTGTCACAATTTATATTACCAACTTTCGTTTATGCATTTGGCTCTACGACCAGGCACAATATCCATGCTCAGTCAACATCCCTGCTTTACTACATCATAAGACAAATGGTGCATACTTTAACCTGATTGGTTTGTTCTGTTATTTAAATGGGTGACGTTCGGAAATTCAAAGCCTGAACTTGTGCTGTTGTCCACTTTTGCTAGTGAGAGTCGATAAATTGTGTTTTAATAGTTTACTCGAGTTTGGTTTCTGGAGCTCTGTATGTGTGGCACAGGTATAAATAAACAGATTTACAAAGACAGTAACTGAATTCATCTGAAATATTACAAGGCCCTCACAGATTTTTTTCTGCTCTCTGAATTATTCACATTCAATCATCCATCGATACATGAATCATCCCTCTGACAAATAGCATGTGAGGATGGGAGATATCAAATTATCTGGTGCGGTAGAAGCAAATGTTTATCTCTCTCTCTCTCTCTCTCTCTCTCTCTCTCGCTCTCTCAAACACACACACACATGCACAAACACATACATAAACTCATTCCAGGAGGAAAACGGTCCACTTGGGTCCTGGCTCCCAGCTCTAATAGCCAGTGATGACGGATGGCCGTCATTTAACTGGATGTATCAGTGTGCTGTCTGTATGGACCAGCTTTGAGATACTAAACCAATTAGAGAGAGGTAATTAATCTGGGCCAGGAAGTACCCCTGCCACCACACATACACACATAAAGGACCTTCAGGAAAACTCAATGCAAGGCCTCCCCTGGGATCTCTTCACTTAAATCACATCTGAACACAAATTGTAGGGTTAAGCAGACAACAGTTGAAAAGCGAGGAAGAAACAGAGGAAGAGGAAAAAAGAAACTTGATTTTAAATGCATCAGTAGTTCTATTTCAACAAATGGGTGTCGTGATCTGACTGGAAACCAGCAATAAATGATGTTTTGCTTCAGATATCATACAGATGATGGTAGCACTGGGAATTTTGACAGGGAAGGTCAAGGTTCAGCTGGCTAGCCCTTGCATGTAGATGCTGTACACCATTATGCAAGCACAAAATAAGGGACACCCATTCACACCACCCACCCCTAAAGTAAACTTTTTATTTTAAATTTATATGATTTATCCCTTTTAAAAAAAGATCACTGGGCTTAGCATCTACTACACAAGGTTTGGGCAGAACCAAACAACTACTTCTGAATAAAGTAATGAAGTCTATAAAGAAAGATGCTTTTTGCCCCACAGATGGTGTAGTTACAGCATCTACCCAGCAGGCAAAAGCTGGACCATGCTAACCACCTTTCTAACTTGACCCCTTGGCTCTCACATAGAGTGCCAATTAAGCAGTATGATGAATGGAAACAATAACGCACAGCTCTGTAAAGGTTCTTGACATCTGAACACACTCTAAGTTCTTTGAAGTTTTCAAATAAATTCCTTCCTCGAAATATGAAAAACCTTTCTCTCTGAAGTGTGTGACGAGTCGTTTGGCATTTAGTATTAATAGGCAAACGAACGTACATCGTGCATCACGCAAAGATAAATGGCAAAGGATGAGCGCTGCTAAAGGAGCAGGCAGTGTAATGCCATTAGTGTTGGAGAGACATGGGAAGGGACCAGACGCGCGGTGTGAGTTGTGGCACTGCTCGTCTTCTCTGCTGGGTGCATTTGTCACATGTACCACTCCACAGCACAGTGGATTAGATGTTTGCCTTGGATCATTAAGTTTAGCTCAAATCCTGACAAGACAGACAAGCGTTTCATTCTTGTCAAACCACACATGCCAGAGAGAGAGAGGGAAAGAGAGAGAGAGAGAGAGAGAGAGAGAGAGAGAGAAAGGACTAGGAGACTGTCTCTTCAGTGTCTCTCTCAGTTGTACTTCCTGGTTTGGGAGCTGAAGGTCTGTGTGCAAACAAAATATTCCATGTTCAGACTGGAATACTGACCTGTTTGTTACCGTCTCTAACATTAATTTCCTGACGATGCTATTGGAAGAACATACAGTCCCAAGCTCTCCATTAGCAGCTATCTGAGCTGTTGTGTGAAAGGCAGCAAACAACTAAAAATATAATTCTATTTAATGCTTTTAAGAGTCCACTAAAAAACAGTCGCTGGTAAAACATCTACTATCTAATTTTGTTTTGTCAGAATACACAGCTAGTTTAAATGGCTGTCAAAGGAGAAAGGCATTTTTTGCCCCAGAATGGTGAACTTACGGCATCGACCAGTAGGGGCCGACTAAGTTTGTCACATGACCGTAAGTTGCAAGTTTAATTTGGTGGCTTCTGACCAATTTATTTAAATTTGTGTAGGAATTTGTGTTTTGCCATTCCAGTTGAATATAAAATCAAATGCAATGTAAATAAAATGGAATGTCAAGTGCAGTGCATTATGGGATACATTACGGTGCACATTGTACTCTATTTTTATGCTGTACATTTCTGGCAAATGTAGTAGGTAATCTGATTATTGCACGGTTACAGAGCACACACAGTGTATTTTGCAGATATACTAGGGGATGTATGGTAGGATGCTATTCCAAACATAGCCTCAGAGAAGTTTCATATTTCTAACTATGCAGAGAGGAGGATCTTGGGACATGAGAGCTGGGGCAACGTGGCAATTAATGCAAGTGGAATCTTAGACAAGGAAGCTAATGAGTTTTAATATACATGCAGGTGAGGAAAAGGGGAGGAACTGCAGCCCTTAATGAACCCATGACAGCCTAATTAGCCACAATTTACAATTCCCGGATTCTAATCAGAGCAACTGAAATGCTGCCACAAATCTTTGTATGAACGAGTTTAAGCACTTCAATCTGTTGCGTGGTATCTGATTGATAATTGCATTTTTTCCTCCCTTTTTCCATTTACTCTAACTGTGCTTCACAGGCAAAATAATAAAGAGGTAAAATAATAGAAGATGTCTAGATATTTATAAATCAACTGTGAATGTGTACTGTTCTATTTGGTATGGGTGATTCAAGGCAGGTATCATTGTTTTGAGAGTAGGCATTCTGGCAGGTAATCATTAAACCGAGGATAAGACACTGTACATATACTGTATGGTTAAACTGTACCACACAGTACAGTACAGTTTAAACTCGTGAAAAAAATGAGTTTCACAAGTTTAAAAACTGCATGAAATGCCTTGACAAGCACTGTTTTTGTTTTCTAGAAAGTACATATAAGACTTTTAAGTCAAAACAGTCTAATTTACATTACTTGAGCCATTAGAATTTGCTTATAATTGCTTGTAGTGGCCGGTGGTATTGAGGGAGGGACATTCTCATTCCAGAAAGCATTTTACTGGACAAAATCTTGGATATGCCTGTGAGTACAAGATGATCAATATCTTTGTATTATTTGGTCCACAGAAGACATTGTTTTACAATTTACAAATTAAATACAATTTACATATATTTATATGTTTAGTAATATTTTAAAAGCAGCAGTACAGCTGACTCACATGGATTAAAATCCACATAGTTCATTTCATGTGGTCTTTAAATATACAGGAAAATAGCCGATTGTTTAATGTTCCACAAGTCATCAAATAAAAGAATTGACATTATTCATGCATTACGCTGTTCAGAGGTTTTGTGTTGACCAAAGAGCTAAAGAGCCACTTTGGGAACGTATCTGCAAAACTCCCCTGAGATAAACAGCAAACCTCACCAGCTCTGCCATTTGATAAAGCACACAGAAAGCTGCACACTTATGTCTGCTACAGCTGTCTGGAACAATCATTACTATTTTAATCCATATTTTTTAGTCTTTACAAGATAACACTGCCTGTGTGAATGTGTTTGTGTCAAGGATGCAGGAATGATCTGAACAGTGAGGAGAACATAATACAAACCTTGTTAGCTTAGCTCATGAATATTAAATAGGTGACAATGTTCACCCAGTAACCCTTGCTAAAAGCCATGTAGCTGGTGCTAACCACGAAAAAATTACTGCTTCCCAAGCAGCCAATTAACAAAGTGGTCTCAAAAGCTCATTATATGGCTGGATAAATATTACATCCATATATTTTTTTCTTCAGTTTGCCTTCCTTTCCATGTGTGCTGACAAGATCATTCACTGTAAGACATTAAAGTAATTATTTTAATGTTAAATATGTTGTGTGTAATTAATTAACAACAACAAATTCTCCGCATCTCTCTCTCCATTTCTTGTGTGAAATTCCACAGCATGTTTTTCTGACCAGACAGACTGAGTCTTCCTGTTTCTCGTACCTCTAATTCTGCAGCCTTCTGAAGATTAAGCATCATTTGGATTAAATGTGCAAAGGCTCATCTTACTCCTAACTTACAGTGCTGAAGCTTGAGCTATGATGTTTACAAGTCGCATCAGTTCATTTCTGTTGCCTCATTAAACCTGACTATACTCTCTCTCTGTCATTCAGAACACTGCACTTGTTATTACATGTTATTCCACGCCAAACTGACCCAGGATACAATTTGCTGTATGTAATTTGGGACAGACTTTTAAAAGGACAGTAACTCAAACACTAACAAGATATGATCAAAGCCACGGGCAAAGAACACGCAGCAAGTGGTTTCTAAATCACTAGCTAGCATGCATACACGCGGGTTGTGGCCTTAAGACATCGTAATTAATCAAGTAATTTTGACAGTGGGAATGGAAATCACACATTAATCGCAAGGTGATTAATTAGCACAGTGTACAATTAACGGTACATAATTTGAGACTGTGCTCGGATAGGACTTAAAACTTACACACTAACAAGATATGATCAAAGCCAAAAGAGAGTGGGCATGGATGACAGTTCAGATCTGCTGATTTAAGTCTTTGCTTTAGGATGTATATCAAACAATATCAATGTAAAAATGAAAGTCATACATCTAGCACATGGTGTGTCTTCTGACCAAGACATGTGTCTTGCAAACCACTCTTCCATGTTCATATTAAGCTTGAACTATACCTCTATGCTTCTAAAATGTTGAAATGGAGTCTAGACAATGACTCTCTTCTTTGTCTATCAAACTGAACAGATGTTGTGATTTCTCAGTCAGTAAAACACTAAATTCTTTGTTTAGCCTCACTCTAGACAATTTTTGGGCTTTTTTGTGCCTGTAGTCATTTACAAAGCACCGTTCTGGCATCACCACCAAAACGTGCCGTGTTGCGCACAGCACTGTTCTACAATCTGTCCAAACAACAGGTAATCCGATTTTACATTGCAAAGCATTGTTCCAAACAGTAAAGTTTCACTTTATTTTTTCTTCCAACAGTCACCACAGGTAATTGCTGAGGATTCCAATAGTTGGGAAGTTTAATCGAGTTTGATAGGTTTTTTATTGTCCAGGGCAGCCTAAATTCTAATCTCATCAAGGAGATTAAACACAGCTATTAAAATCAAATCCATTCATATATGCTTGAGGATGATCTCCAACTTCAATCAAAGTTTGATGCTTTCTACCATCATCTGGCTCTCAAAGGGATTTCCGATCCTTTAGGAAGAGTTTGACGAGAGCCCCTCACCTGCCTCTTATGAGATCAGATTAATGAGTCTATTTCAATCTTCAATCTTAACCATCTTTACACAGAAAATGAAATATAAAGGTCAAGGATTAGCATAGATACAGTGTAAAAGTTAAAGCTGCAAAATAAGGGATAACCCACCGACAGCCTTACCTGAAAACAAATGAATGTGTCGACAGCAGTTACAAAAACAGCCAAGCGGAAGGTTTGCAAAGATGCTGTTTTTCCAAATGGGTATTTAGGGGAATGTTAATTACCTGCATAAACAAACAGCTATCATTTATTGTTATTATCATTTACCTTTTCACCTTCACCACCAAGGGTCTGCAAAACTCGAAAACATTCTATAAAAAAACTGACTGCTCGCCTTTGTAAAACCCGTAATTCAATGGGGTGACATATAATTTTCTTTTTTAAAATTTGAGGACATAGAAAAATGTCAAAAGTGTTATGGCTCTACATATCAGCAAGTGAATTACTGCTAATCATAACTCTCTAGAAAGCCATAATTAACACTATGCTAAAATATTACTGTTTAAGTTATGCAGCGATCCAGTGCCTGGTAAAGTCTGACAAATAAATGAACAAATAAATGCAATTTGCTTGTAGGCTCGTACTTAAGTCTTTGTACAAAATTACTTGACTTTATTATTTAGTCACCCTATAATTTCAATTCAGAGGCCAAACTGCAGATATGAATTTTGTTGCCATAGCAGCAATAACCATGGGGACAGTTTCACACAGATCAGACACAAATCAGTGCACCACATTATTGTAACTTTAACCAAAAATGAACCACCAAGAATCTGCAATAAATTCTCCGACCTACAGTGAAGGCCTCTTTATACCTGATAAATGCTATACAAAGTTACATTTATAATTTATCTTGGGGTTCCTCTTATTCTCAAATAGTTGTTAAATAAAGTAGAAATTTTTATTTATTTTACCCTGTAGTAACAGAGTTTTCAAAAACTATTTAAAATTCATGACAAAAATAAATTGCTTGGAAAAATAATAAGTTAATACAATTTCCACAAAACTATTTAAATGGATATCATTTTCACTAACCGTAGCATCAAATAGAAATCTGAACGTTTGCTTGCCTTTATGTTCCATTGAAGAAATCGTTTATACAGGTACAGAATGAGTACAATTTGACAGGATTTTTATTTTTGTGTGAACTATTCCTTTGTGATACCTGTTGTGCTTGGATGCAACTGTCAGAAGTGAGAATTACAGGCAGCGTTTCAGTGCTGTCAGTGTGTGATTGAAGAGACGAGGCCTAAATTGCCTTTGAACTTGTGCTGTTACCAGCTTGCTTGCCATGAAGGGCGCACTGAACACTACACGTACACACTGCCATGATGTCAGACTTGTAATGTAATTACAAGCCCATCTGTCTCTCATCGCTTGACAAGCACAAAATGTCCAATTATGGTTTCATTTAAATTCTAATTAGTTCGGCCCAATTTCACAGGCTTCAGAGTGGGTGAGGGTGGGGGTGCAGTTGTGGAGATGCATGTTCGAGTCTGCTGGAGAACCAGGGAACTCTGTGCAATGAAATTCTGCCATCCTTTACCCACTCTAATGTCCAGACCTGTTCTGTCTTCTGTGGAACACAAGACCTGATTGTCGGAACAACATCCTGGCTGTTATTTTCAATATAATGAAAATGAATGGGGACTGGAGCTGATACAAAAGCTCACTTGTAAAATTACCCATAGTTAACAAAAAACATACAAATTTCATAAAAGAGGTAAATATGACTTATGCTGTAAATTTAAAGTCTTTCAATGCCATTTGTTTGTTTATGGTTTTTGAGTGTACTATCCCTTTATATAACACAACATCCTTGTGTTTGGTTTAAAGTGATTCAGGACAAAATCAGCCATGAATGATGGGATTTATCACAGTGCCAAATGTGACTGACTGCACAAAATGTGTTCATGTGACAGGGCTGATTTCTTAAAGTATAAAATCCAAGAAGAGTATTTTTTAAAGAATTCCAGCATATGCAGAAAAACAGTATGAAAAAATTTAAAAAATTAGAAATAGGTGAAACGGTACTTATCTAAATCTTAAACTGCAGGGCATTTTTAATGTATTTTCTTGTGTTCATCTATTTATACTTGATTTCCTGTGTGTGTATTCAGATGCAAATCAGAACTCATCAGAGAGTAAATATTGTCGCTCTTTGAACACCAGGGAAGCTCCTTAATACCCGCTTTTTCTCTCTCCCTCTCCCTCTCTCTCTCTCCATCTGGCAGGGTGGACTGTCATGTGGTAACTGAAGACAGGAATGTAGAATCAGTGCTGCTAACTGTGGGCCCTGTGCTCTGTTTGGTCCATGATTAGCTTCTAATCAGCCAAGAACAAACTGATTATTAGCTTGGCGCCACTTGACGGTCTTCAGGGAATCTGTTCACGCTCTCTCCCGCTCTCTCTCTCTTCCCCTTTCTTTCATTCTTGTTCTCTCTATCCATCGTTTCTGTAGCCTGATTAGACAAATCGGACACTTCTTTATGTGCACAATGATTCTGGCGGAGTACTAATGGCTCTTACGGTGCTCACATTGCTCCTCTCCTTTCACCTCCTCTTAATGATTGCAACAGCATCTCCCCTGATTGCACCCTGGGTTTGATTACTGCTGCCTCGCACCTGGGCTGACTCACAAATGTCATTCTGAACATCCTCCTTTCTCTTTCTTCTTCCAGAATCTTCTGATTCTTCCCTGTAGCCAGGCCTACAGCGTATCTGAAGATTTCAAACCCTGAAGACCTTGGTAGAAAACAAACGTCTGTCCTACTCTAATTCCCTGGCCATATATTAATAATTTCCATAATTTACAGTGTATTCGGCTATCATTATTCCTATGCCCGATTATGGAAATGTAGCAAACAGATGTGCATGTAAAGGGGCCTTTAAATGCTTACAGTACATGTTCTATATCATGCAGATACTTTTTCATATCAGATTTTTCAAAGATGTCCTCTACAGAAACCATCACTACCACTTTACTGTGTTCTTGTATAGAACTGTATAAAACATGATCACATACCACAGAATTTGAATATTTTGCGCCATAATACGCACTGAAAATGCAAATAAGTGTGCCTGAAAGCTACCAAGCTTACCACTAAAATCCTCAGTTGTCAGTGTTGTAGTTAACACTTGAAACTCCAAAGTTCAAAGTTTTTGTAAGATGCACTTTTTACAGTGTGTTCAACACATGAAGACGAAAATGTTAGAAGAAACATGACAGTTTTTGTGAAAGATGCCAGGCGTCTCTTAGATGTCATTTTCATTGGTGAATGTCAGCAAAATTCAGTTTTGGATAGATAAATAAATAAAAGACAAAACCAGACTACACAAACAAACAGGCTGTTTAACTATAGAGTTCCCTATAGTAGGGTGCACAAGAGTAATGATGCTTCAGGTACAGGTTTTAGAGAGGACGGGTCAACATTCTTATTGATCGGCTTCACACTGTGGGTTATATTCTTGGAGGCTCTTGCGGTCTGGTTACATGTCACACACACCTTGAATGATGTATCGGACTCGCACAGGCTGCTTCCAGACCAAAGAAACAGTTACCGTGGTGATTAATTAGATGCTTGGATAGTAATGTAGAGAGTATGAGGAACATGGCGTAACAGCAGGAGTCAATAAACTGGTGTAGTATAAATGGCCAAGCAAACTCTTCCGTCATTTTGGTCATTGTGTTATGGCATTCTTCATTTCGCTTCCAATACACTAAGGAATTGTTTGTCGTGAATGCACGCATTAGCTATTTACCATGTGTATTCATAACTGATTGTCTGCAGAGTAAGACTGAAGCTAAAATAAGGCAGTTTCATTTCATTTTCAAGTTTCGTTCCTAAATAATCACACATATTGTACCGCAACTACTGCTTCACATACAAAAGCTGTTTATTTTTCTGAAGGTTCATTTGAACATTTAATTAAGTTGAGAGGCATAGCTATTCGCATTCAGAGAGAACACACACACACTTTTCCAATCTAGATCATTAAATACAACTCCAAACTGAGGTTTGAGCTCACCTTTTTCTAATTAAAGAGAGGGATCAAGAAAATGAAATCTCAATCTCATAAAGGTTAAACTTTATTCTCTGTTTGGCAGCGGTATGAGAAAGGTGAGCAAATCCTTCTGCGCTCTTTCATTACCAAACAGATTGATCCACTGTTGGGTCGAGTCCCCAAGATTAATCAGTGATTCCCCCAAAGCGAATATTCTCCAACTCATGTATTAATGTCACATTTTAATTGGAACAATCTGACCAGCTACTCTTTTGCATGGAGTTTACAGTTTAAGGGATAATGTACATTCAGGCAGTCACTAGCACAAATTGCGAAACTCGGAATTCTGATTGGATAAGCCGGATTCAAGGCTGCTGTCAAATGATCATGTATTGTGACAGCCTGCAGTAAAGAAAATAAACTATTTTACTTGGCAGAGGAATCATTTATTCAAATTACTGACAGAATTTTTATATCAGAACTAACATAAAATATGGCTGTGCAATGTTCAATTTTATAACTACAAAGCATGTAACCATGTTTTTATGTAATGCATATATGACAACATGCATTAAATAAAAAACTATGCATATTACGCAATGTAATAAATGATAATAGCTCATTAAACACATATAGTACAAATTACCTTTAATTAATTGCTACAGACAATTAAAACACAGGTGAAATATTTAAATGCGGCTCATTCAACATCATTGACTTTTAATAATGTTAATAAAACCCTTCTGAATATTTCAGCACTTACAGAGGGACCAGCCTTTGATAATCATTTAGAAACAGAATGTAATTATAATCTATTCAACAATGAGAGCTTTATTTGCTTTGTTTCCAGGCGTCGCATTACAGTGTGGATTTTTTTCAATACGTGTTAATTATGCAAAGCAACAGACTAAGACCTGCCTGCAGCCAAAAATCAACGACTACTTAAAGCCTAACACATTTTCATCTGTGGCATGTCTTGAATGCACTGGACTGATTCTCTCCAGCCCTGGGTTGAATGCAATCCCAGAGTTCTTTGCATGTTTTTGGCTTGCTCCCTCCAAGCTTCCTGTGTCTCATTTCCTCCTAAAGCGAGAGAGGGTTTGGCAAACGCAAATACAATTAATCAGATGATGAGGAGTTTTCATTTCCTGTCATGCCAGTCTGGCCTCAGTACATGCATCCATATTAATAGACTGGAAGTGATGATTCAATGGCTTAATTTCAGAGTAACAGAGACAGAAATCTTTACATCTCTGTCCAGCACAGAAAAGATGCTTCTGTGATCTGCTCTTAGGTTTGGGTGCTTCAATAATGTCAGTTCATTTCCATAAATAGCAAATATAAGTGCCCGTTATTTTTTAAAGCATTTTTTTAAAAACTGTATGATACTAACATTTATCTAACTTTTATACAATTTGCCTGGCTAAGATGCTAGTTCCTAACCCCAACCGTGCACACTTTTGTTAATATTAACTAATTTAATTATCAAAAAGATACTTTTTAGATGCAACCCTGTTATGGCATGACTTTTCCTTTGGTACAAAGCCTGATTTGCAGAAAGTGCCTCCAGTCTTTAACATTTCAGTGGATATGGTAACACTGACTGCGGATTTGCGTACATTGAACTGTTAAAGAAATAAAAATAAAAATACATGTCTGTTGGATAGATGCAGTGCCAGGTAATCATATAAGCACTTGTGTCCAGATCAGAGATGGTAGCTAAAAACATGCAACTGACTCACAAACACTGTGAACAAGGTAATAAACAGATGCAGAGAAAACACAATGTACTCAGCAGCTGCTGGCAGCATCCAGCTGTCTTTCTTCTGCATATAAATGGCCAAAATTATTAGTATCACTGTCCACTAATAGATTCACAGAACCATTATGAGTGTTAGTTGGCATTCTGGGTAAGCTCTCTCTCTCTCTCTCTCTCTCTCTCTCTCTCTCTCTCTTGCTCGCTCTCTCTCCCTGTTCTTGTACTCATGTCTGATGTCTATCTGATGAACAGTTAGGGGAGTAATAAGAGAAAAAAGGAAACATCATCAGCAGTCAAATGTGACAAATCACAACAGTCTTTTCATGCACAGGAGTAAAACAATATGTTACAACAAAATGGAGTGCAACTGAATAATGGTTCAATGAGTATTAGACACAAAAGAAGAATAATTCCCAAATATTAAATTTAGAAGCATTAAAACAGCCTTAATCCAGCATTTTTCCCAGTAAACCATTACCCTCCAGCCCCCTCCAGTTGCTAGGTACAACTACCACAAAGGAGTTCTCCAGATTGAAAAGAATTGTTCATTAGAATAACTGAAGAATTATTCATTAGCAGTTCCGCTACCATCCAGTTCTCTGACTCTAGAGTGAGTGTAATAATGGAACTAGCCTTTCTGAATTGTTTGTTCAGACTCTAGAATTGCCTGAGCTGGTATTGCTGCACTAGCATGTCAAATATTAATCTGAAAATATTAGAAACCCAACTTCAACATTTAAAATGAGCTTTAAATACACACAGGCTAAACTAAAATAATGATTAAAACTGCATACCAAATTTAAGATTGTGCCCATCTTGAATATTAAGGTTATATTCAAGACAGTTTGTCCTTTCACATGCTGACAATTTAATAAAGAAACAGAGTTAGGCTGGGGCTCTATTTTATAAAACATAAGTCCTGTTTTCTTGATTGCTACCTTTTTTAACAAAAACACCAACAGCGGTGAAAGACAAACCCTACAACAATTACACAGACTGAAACAGAGTTGGACAACCCATGATAACACTGCATAAGGTCTATTGTTTACAGTGCACACAACACTCATATTTCCTGGTCTTCACATGATGGTGTGCACCATCTGTACAGCATCTAGTAAACATCGCTTCGCATACATTAATTTTTTGTTCTCCTATGATGCATGTTAGTTCCCTAATCCAGCCAAAACAGGAAATATTATAATTGCCATATTAGGGGCCACCAGCTCCTGACAAGCACTGCAATGAATTCAGCTGCGACTGTGCTCCATGCAAACACAGCGAGTAAATTTAACCGCAGTCTGTGCCTTAGTCTCTGCTTGTTTGCCTTTGTTCCTGACGCTCTCCCTAATCACCAATCCTTCATCCTTTAACCAACAGAGACAGAGCCAAAGCCTCCTCTAGACCCGTTTCTCCACAATCCACTCATCTCCAGCACAGCACACCGCCACCCTGTACTAAAACCGCTTTGCCACAATCACTTTGGCTTCAAAATATCCAATTAACCGCACCAAGCACTGGAGAAAAAAGGCTAGCGTGTTCAGATTTGCAAGCAAAGCCGAAGTGCATGTGCGTGTGGACTGCAGACGGCTTCTTACGGTGTGTTGCAAAAGACCCTATTAGCATGCTGTGATTTTCTGCTATGGCTCTTCAGAACATGCTGCTGCGACTTGATGTGAAGATGCAAGATAAGACCAGATAACCAACAGCAAAAACATAATTTAATAACTTTAAAGAGGCATCACTTTAAAAGCACAGTTATCACATTATTAATACTCATGCACATGTGCACTCCCATGGCACTGCTTAAGCAGATAAGTGCTTTCCAGATAAATCTTAAAGATTTACTAGTACTGGTTGACAAAAATCTGTAAATTAATTTTCCTTAGTATCAAGCCATAGATAATTTAGAATCATCTACTATAATAATGACTGTGAAAAAGGCCACAAACTCTACCTTACTATGTTCTTAGCAGAACTAGGTGCATGCTGTTAAACCAACAGCTATAGCAAAGCATTGTTCAAGCTATATATATTATATATTCCAGTAGTCAGAAGGGGTTATATAGTTTCAGACATATTGTTTTATTACCTTTATAGGACAAGTTACAAATCCACCACATATAATAGTTGATTACTCTTCCATTGCATCAGACTGCATAGCTCTGGAGCAATGAGGCTCAACTTCTACCACAGCTGAAGTCGGTTTTCATTATTAATCATAAATGATAGCGAATATATTGCTGCCATTCCAATGGTCATAATCGAGGACTGCTGATTAAGGCTTCACTGACACTTAATCTGAAATTGATGTGCTGAAGCTAGACTGAGCTAAACTCCCTGGGTGGATTTTACACTGCAAACACACAAGCGTTCCATGTTTTTCAAGAGCGATCATACGTTTTTTATAGCCCTGTGAAATACACATACATAAGACATTAAGATAAGCTTAAACCCACCTGCCAGTGGTCCTCTCACTTTAATTACACTGGTCTCCAGCCAATTGTATTAATTTTAAGAAAGTATAAATTTTCTTAATGTTAAATATCCCATAACCGTAGAGACTGAGGAAAGTTAATGAACCTTAGGAATTACAAGCACTATGGTCATAGTTACCTGGCCACACTGATTTAACATGCAGACTCCTCTCCCCAGTGAGAAAGCTGAAGGAAAGCAAAGCAAATGGAATGTTTTCATTATGCAAAAGCATCTCCTCTGGGCACAGATAGGTAGAAAGGCATTATATCGTTATCTGCTAAAAAATGATGCACAGAAGCCATCACTGGGCTGGCAATGGAGCAACATTTTAATAAACTAATGTTCTCCCTTCTGCTTCTCATTGGATTTTAATGTCCAAGTTACTGCAATAATGAAATCTAACCCTGAAGTAACGCAAACGCAGTCCCAAATATCAAAACAACAAAAAATGTCACAACACTGATTCCGCACTGGAATACATTTTTTAGGAACCAGTTAATGCCAGTTAACGTTTAAAAATTGTTAAGGGTGAAAATAATGAACACGAAAACATAAAATCTTCCAAGATGACTTAGTATTCACCAAATAGCAGTTGTTAAAATGTTGCACACTGTTATAAAATGTCTTAACTATACCTCAGGGTAACAAATCCATTTTCTTCATTTTGCACAATGCATATATAGTATGATGGCAATAAAACAGTAAATAAAATGCATATAAAATCACAGTAAGATAGAGATTACTGTTAATAAACCAGACTTTTTCTTGGTCACACTATGTTCTGGTGGTCATTTAAAAAAAAATTAAAATATTTCTTATGCTGAAACTACATATTTCATTCAAGTTCAAGTAATTGAAGTAATTCATTCAAGTAATTTTAGTTATCAAATCTTGGTAACTTGTGGTAAAATATCTGGACTAGTGACGCAAATGGTATGTGTGACTCTGGTAAGACTAATTCATTATCTGGAGAGTTATTGAGTTTACATTCACCTTTGTACCCCTGAGAAAGGCACTTAACCCCAGGTGGCACCAGGGGGAGTACTGCTGTACCAGGTGTACACTGATAAGGAAAAGAAAAATTTACTAAATAATGAGCCCAAGATGCCTTGCAGATAATGTCATTCCACTGAAAACTTTGGGGAAATCCTTTGCTTCACTCATAACCTTGTTGTACTGATTCAGTAATTACAGCAGATCAATCTCTGACACAATTAAGTATCAGAATCCAGTGGAGAATGCTTCTAGATTGAGGAAATCAATCTTTGCGTAACTATCCGACACAGCTGACAGGTCATTTCCATCAAACAGATTCTAAATAAAATGGCAAGTGAGAGGTGTGAATGTAATGTAAAAATATCCATTTCTGGCCTCAGAGGTATAAGTCACCAAACATCTCATCTCTGTGTTGACTGTCCCCTCATTGAACGACAGAGGGAGGCAAGTGAGAGATAAGAGAGACGTTTCGCAGGTTTGTCACAAAACAATGTCAACTCCAGGCTGCTCTCTATTGATGCTAATTACAGGTGACAGGGTTAAGTACAAGGCTTTACACATGATAACAATGACTCTAGAGAAAGTTCTGTACTGTCTCCAGTACAGCCATGCTGACAGCCGCCGTGCATGCTGGGATTGTGTCTGGTATTCACTGATGAAGCTGGTCACTCATACAATTCAAGGAAAATAGCACTTGCGCTATCATCTGAGCTGCTTATATTGAGGGACTCTACATAGAGCCTACAAAATCAACAGGGTACCCAAAAGGATCCTTGCAATACCATTCGTTTACAGACCCCTAAAGGAAAAAATGATTTCTAGGAAGGGCTGTGTGTGTACAGTGGCTGTTAAAACCTACAATGTCAACCTTTTCTGTATGAACAATAAGTTTTTATTTGTTAACTACAAATAAATAACATTCAAACATTGCTTCTGTTAACGATAGTTAATGCACATCAAAGAACAATTATTATATTAACTAAGATTAGCAACAACTAATAAACGCTGTGAAAACATGTTGCTCACTGGTATTTCATCTTAGCTAATGCATTAACTAATGTTAACAGATGAGACTTTGTTGTAAAGAATTACCGACAGTTTTACAAATGCTGACAGGATTCTTTAAAGGTTCATCTTATATTCCCATTAGAGTCGTTTCTCTTATACGTATTAATGTTGTTTAGTGTTTTTTCAGACCAAGTTTTTCTCGATCATTCGCTGATAAATAAGACCTCTGTTATAAACTTTATATTATAAAAGTGATAATGTTGCACACGTTTCGTCAGTTTCAATTCCTACCAGTCGTCTGAGGATTTGTAAAGCTGTCAAAGTTTGTAAAGTGGTACATATGATACTGTCAATACAATAACAATTTATGGTGTACGTGTTTATCTAACTTATGTTATGTTATGTGCAAATAGCTACATAATCAATTTAGATCACTCTTATCTGGATTATTAACCATACGTTGTAATCGTTATAAACAAACGGAACAAATCACCCGGTGTCATCATCTACAACAAATAAATGGAAAGCCCCATAACATCTACTCACCGACAGTACAATGCATCGTCAGCTCCGTCGTGGCAAACATATATATATATATATATATATATATATATATATATATATATATATATATATATATATATATATATATATATATATATATCCCTTGTTTTTACTCGTTTTCATATCTTCACAATAATTTGACATTTTGAATAATTCTCCCTTCATCCGCTGACACAAGCTGGTTTAATGACGCACTACAGTGATACTGAAAGCTAATTGGCTTAAGAGTTCACCTCTGCTAATGATGATTGGTTAATAATGCGGAAGAATGCAATTTTGTATTTTTATTAAACAAATTTAAAGTTAAAACCCTCACACTTCAGCAATCAAACATAGCGTCAAACACGGTGATGACCTGCGTATTTTATTTTGCCTCCCTTTTCGATCGCGTTTTGGGATTAAAGCAAATGGCGTCATTTGAAAGCTTATTGTGATTGGCCAGTTTACTTTCGGGATACTTTGGAGAAACTCCAGGTCCTTAAAAAAATGTATGGTCAGTAGTAGGTACATTGCAAAAAAGTTAATAATAATATGATAAATGGTAATAAATATATATTAAATTAAAGATTTAACAAATATTGTTGATTATATTCACAGTAGAGCATGGCCTTGACCAATCAGCATCCAGGACCAGAACCATCAGTTACATAATGTAATGTTGTGCATACAAGGTGCACTAAATTAATGAGATGTTTTGATGCAGCGTTATTTGTTTTTCATGCGCCTTCATCTCAAATTTATATAAGGCTTACCAATGAGAGGGCTTTAAAAGGGAACATTAATTACATTGTGTCTAATTACGTTATCACTATTCAAGCCAAACACAATACATCATCTACTCTTACACAGCAAGAGATTGTTCAGAATTTTAAAGTGCACAAAGCATTATGTGGCTCTCTTTGTAGCACTATAATTAAAATTAGACAGACAACAAATCCATTTATCTTTAATTAAATCTTATTAAGTGCAATGGTCCTTTTGCATCTTGTCCCAGACACAGCACCAGAAATGTAAGAACTTTCACTTCTGTCACTGAAACACTGGGAATATTAGCATTTATAGGGTTTGCTCAACACCTGGATCTAATAAGCAACTTATGCAGCCTCATTCTTTTTGTTTTTATTTGCGTATGATGGAGAAATTAGTTCCTGTCCATCAAACCCAATGGAGCTGTCACAACCAATGAAGTAGTCTATTTGTTAGTGGACATACCTGTACACTGTATTCTACCCCACTACTAAAACACAGGCTGAGGGGTTGTAGGCTGTAAATCAAAATACAGTCTGTATAGTCAATACTGTCTACAGCAGTATTCTGTGAAATCAACTGATGGAGAAAAAGTCAAAACAACCCAGAATAAGTTGCAGGATGTGTTTCAGCATGAGAAAGTCCATCATGTGTTATTATACTGAATGACTGACAGGCCCTCCCCGATCAGCCGTGACTACTTAACGTGCCACTCAGAAAGGCAGTCACACTGAAAATAATCACATTTAACATGGAAGCACATGAAGGTATGTAAAGAAATAGATGTTTTCTCTTTCACGGTTAATAAAATATGAGAGGGAGCTTATTAATAAGTTCATACTGGCTATAAAAGATATGGACCTTCAGCCTGGCAGTGATTCAGCCTTAACTACTAATGATTGGAATATCATTCCAAGACTGCTGAAGATCTCCGATGACAATCAGACCACCTGACAAAGCCATGCCTGTCATTTCCTTTCACTTGTCTAAAGAGTCCATCTGATCAGACGTACAGAATCATGGCCTACCTCTCATCCAATACTCCATCTCTATTTTTGCTGTTTCTCCTTTAGCATTACCCACCTTACCTCTGAACTGCTGATTTAGACTAAGGTGGAAAATATAAAGGCATATTTCACCTCATTGAGTATCTTTTTCCCCCAGTCAAAAGACATCTAATTGCTAATCTATAATCCTTTTAATATGCTCTTGCCTTTTTCGATTGATCCTCTGCCAGGCGGAACAACATGACTGGGGGCTACATTAATCTTATTAAGGGTGGGTATAGGATGGTGCTCCATAAATCCAAACAGTTCTTTTCCCTATATTATACTGCATGTCTCTCTCTCTCACTCTCTCTCTACCTCTTTCTTTCTGTTTGTTTACCCCTCCCCAATTCTCCTCAATGCCAGACTCACCTTGCTTTGTTTATCAGTGACAAACTTGACAAGCCCAGGTACAAAAGGGCTTCACTGAGTGATTTTTGTTATTAATATTTATGTTTACTCATGGTAAGGGAAGCAGATAATAACTGGCCAGTATTTCTCTCTTGTTTTTCTCTCATGTATCATAATACATCATATGCTTTCTAGATAATTCAGAGGGCCCAGTCACTCACCATGATCTCTCTGGGTAAATACAGAGGTCAAGTAACACTTGAGATTATATTAGGTGTATAAACGTGGTGTTTGCAAATGTTATCTTTTCAATACATATTTCCTGTTTTGCTTTGATGATGAATACCTGTGTTGGAGAAGGTTTTAAAACTGTAGCTTTACTAAAATAACACACTTTAAAAGAGTATCTTGGCTAGCATAACTATTTTTAAATTATAATAGTTAAGGTCGCCAAGCTACTCTTTGAAATACATAGATAGCTACGCTACACTCTAGTGACTAAAAAGACTTTCACTGTCATGTGCTATACCTTTAATGCTACATAAAAGCTGATCCCTATCTTCATAAATCTGCTGCTATGTAATCTTGTTTAACACAGATACAGAGCAAACATAAAGACAGTCAATTCTCTTACAATCTCTCTCTGTGATCAGACTGTAGTTTAGAGTGAAAACTTTTCCTGCTGGACCACTTCATTAACTTTAATCCAGAGAATGAGCTGTGGAAAAGACAAGTGCAGTCATCTGGCAAAGAGACAGAGCTAATGTTTGCATAATGGACCAGCAATCCATGAAAACAATGTCCATACACTTTTCAAGTGATTAAAATCTTGCTTTCAGTAAAGTAAGTTTTTATTAAAGATTGTTAAAGTAAAGATTGTTTTACCAAACTTTGTTGGTGTCAGTGGCCATTGACCAAACAAATGTGTGCTAAACAGCAAGTAATCTGTTTAAGCATACTGGGCTACAACATAAAAGAAACATTTTTAAATATTTTTAATAATATAATACATTCTGCCAAATCTGCCAAATATCACAACCCATTTTTGCATTTTATGCTCTGTGACATTGTGTTTGGTAATTATCAATCAATTTCACCAATAGGTGTAGTACAATGTAGTCCAAAGGCACAAGGTGACTGAAACAAAGGTGGAGATATCAGTGGTGTTTGAAAACGTAGGAAAATGTTGCATCGTGTCTCAAATGACACCTTCATGCATAATGCCTAATGTGGCATGCTAACCTTCTGGCTTCTGGAGAGGGAGATGAATCCAGACAGCATGCAGAAATGATAATGGGGGTGCTTTAGCAAAGGTTACCATGTCCCCACAGATCCAGCTCAGGCTGCTCGCTCACCTTCTTGCGTAAAAATCAAAGGAAATGTTACATCTGAATAACCTGTAAATGTGCACAAAGTGCACACAGATGACCCGCAGTGCTGCAATGAAAGCGGGGGATGCATTTTGGCCGAGAACCTTGAGTGTGTTTTCAGCCACAAAATGTATATTTTGATTCGTCATTAGGAGTATGTAAGAGTCATAAATTGTGCTCAAAAATGTTTTATCTTTAAAGGGTAACACAATGAGTATTCTTTTCCTTCAGTGTAAGACACCTATATTACAAAGTATACATTTTATTTTAGTATTCCATTTTGAAAGTCTCCTGATTCCAGCATTATCCCTAAGATGCCCCCTTCAGCCATTTAAATCTCAGAGGGGAGAAACTTCACCACCGCTGTGGCAAACTTTAAAGGAATGACGAATAACAATTTTAAGAAGCTGCAGTAATGGCGAGCTGGCTCTCACAGAAGTGAAGATTCAGGAGTGATTAATGAAAACAAATTTTTCATGGCAATTAAAATGATTAAAGCCGCAGGGCCCTTTTGCTGTAACCCTGAATGGCTCCAGGAACAAGGCGGCAACAAAGCTGCGAACCAAAATTGCATTAGTAGTGGAGGAGAACTGTATTAAAATGCAAATGTACAGCTGTTAATAGTTCTTCAAAAACCAATAATCCCCCACAGTCAGTCATGTGTCAGAATGGTTAATGGAAAAATATCCCAGAGGCACACAGGGTCCTGTTCCATTTTGCTTCTGATTAAAACAGAAAGTCTGTGGAGGAAAAAGCAGAGCGGGGAGTGGGATGGGATTGGCTGGAATGGCTTAATGTTGGGCAGGAGACCAAAACACATTGTTCAGTATTTCCCTCACTATAAGGCATGCTTTGTCCCTCCTGGGACGGCTATGAAGTGCTAAGCAGTGAAAGAAAGCTTTTAAATCTGATCTGGAGGTATTAAAGCTATTTATCATGAAGTGGTTTAGCACATAATCTGTATTGAGCAACATCTAAATTAAGTGCATATGATAGTGAAGAGGAAACAGGCTCAGCTGAAGGAGGCTACAAGCAGCATTATAATTGAATAAATACTCTGCTTTGGTTGTTCTGTCACTTAATTATGATTCTGCCGGGGGTTGTGTTATAAAGATCGAAGTGTTCTGACCCACTAGAGGGAGAAATGTGGTTCTGTCTCTCACTCCTGCACTGGAGGGGGGCTGCAAATGGACCAAACAAATTAAGAACGTTAACACTGAATAGTTTTCCCTTCTGTTCTTATTTTTTTGCAAAATTAGTAACAACAAATATGAGCATTTATTTTCGGTGTTTTTGCATAATATAATAGATTACTTTTAGCATGAGAACAGATAAAATAATTTAGAAAAGATCATTTTAAAAACATAATATTAGGAGGAGGCAGAGTCTAGGACCCTGTGTATACCCTTTGAAAACCGGATTCATATTAAGTGATCCAATCACAAGTGGTCAGCCAAAATGCATCTTTGTGTGACCAATTGGGATTAGATTTTGAGAGGAGAATCTCAGTACAAGTACAAAAAATGCAGGTTTGACTGAATGGATTTACACACATTTTAAACCACTTTAGACCCCTTTTTTTTGTAACCATTTGCAATCAGATCACCTAAGAGGAATCTTTATACCAGTGTAAAACAGAACATTATATTTTATTTTTAAACAGCTACATATGAAAACAATTCAAACCTTTTAGCTAATTCATTTGAATCTAACTTGAATCTTTCAATTTGAGTGTGAATTTTAACAAACTGTGCCAAACAGTGAACAGTGTACTGATTAGAATGAGACAAATTAAGGCAAACTTCAGACAGCTCCAAAATGAGTCTGTCTGCAAAACCCCCATGGACAAGCGATAAACACAAACCTGGCGCCCTCTTTAATTACTGATAAGTTGTGAGCCAGTTAAACTCAGTGGATTGTTTCCGCCGGAGACCTTAATCACGTTAAAGTGCACTGCTGCATTGTAATATTTAGTGTCAGTCCGAGCTCCTGAAACCAACACTATGGGACTGTATTCCCAGTCTCTATATTTTCTGCCATCCAAATATGCAAAATATCCCTCCATAGTAAACTCCCTAAAACCTGATTGGCTGCTCTTGGGACACTATTTATATATGTCTTTAAATATTTGGCTTGAATAAGTCTGGCTAATTGTAACAAAAAAGTGCTATTCTGGAAGGCGTGAAATTAATTTTTGGAAACGTGAGAATGAGCAATATCTCTTCATTTCCATAGGATCATTTCCTATGTTTTTATCATTTTCCGTGAGGTCCACTTATAACATTAGTCAACGTCCATCATAAAATCATAATGTATTTTTCATGACAAAATTTTTCAATTTTCCTTTCTCTTACCCTTAAGAGAGGAGAACTGGCTGTTTTTGCTGCTGTGCCTTTAACACTTCTATGTAAATGCCTTTTTTGCATTTTATAATTTGGACTGTCCCAACATTACAATATGAAAGACTCACAATATGATCCATACAAAAATACACTATTATAAATAAACTGTTAAGGTCAGACTGAAACGATTAGGGACCTTGTTAAAAATAAATGTCAGGGACTTGTTTCTAATGCTGGGATTTCTCGATGATATGTAGAGTGTATAGCAGACCATATTTTACTCTTATTGTTAGTTCATTTGGTGTTTTGTTACAATAATATATTGTATTTCCTCCAGCGGTCACAATGACTGGATGAGACATTTTGGACTAGGGAGGAAGTTTAAAATTCTAAAAGATACTATATGTTTTATAATACACCAAACTCTTTATTTTAAATGATCAACTAAAATGAATTATCTTGTTATACGACTCCTTTAACAGCACATACCCAAAATAACAGTTTGTTAAAAACAAACAAATTACATTAGATTAAGTTTTACTATTACATATGCAGGATGTCATATGTAAAGTTAGCAATACAAGACCTGGTACTAAGTGACAAATTCCAATTAAGAAATTGGAAATAAGAAACTTTACAGTGCATTCTGAATAACTCACAATAACAAAAGCATTCACCTGATAAAACTTTTAGTATTTTATTCATTTGTACATCTCCGTCCCTTTGTTCCCCTGAAAGTAAACATGATCATACAGATGATAAGTACTTCTAATATATATTCCTGACAGTTTTACAGCCCCTGTACAAGAGTGTGGATTTCATGGAGTTTTACATCTACATCAGCAACATCAGTGTCTTTGTCCGAGAACCAAGAACAAGCATAAGTGGGATGGGAGAGAGAAGGGATTGGGTAAACAGACATTAAATGAAGGCATATACAGAAGCAGCTCCATCAGGATCATCTATGTACAATACAAACCATTCATACAAATTAGGCTCTAAGATATAGAATTCATTACATTACAGTGTATTATGTGACAATGAGCAAGCCCGCTAGTCATTCCTGGATCTTATTAAACTACAGGAAACAGTTTGGGCTAAATGATCCAGAATTATTACAGTACAGCTTCTTTTAATTAGGTAGAAAACATGCCTGTAGTTAAGGCCCGCTCATAACCAGCAGACCAAAGCCACTCTCACCATCATAGTATTTCCCCCTATCTTTGGGTCTCACTTGGGCTTTCATCTGGGAGAAACAATTCAGGAACCTATGGCGTCTAGGGCTGTTTCAAAAGTTGGTAGGGGAGGAAACATTAAAATTCTGATCACAAATAATTCTCCCATAACCTTGAGGCAAACTACTGTCTAAACAAAGAAAGTCATATCTACACTTTCATGGCCTCTTGGCAGTTCTAAGAAACACATTACTTATACAAATGAACTAATTCAACATATATTCTGAGAAATCAAGCACTTGCACTAAGACAATTTAAAGTAAAACTGAAAACTACTGGACAAAATGTCAAAATCAGCTACCCCCTCAACCATGGGTTTATACGGCCATATAAGAAATAGCCCAGTCATAAAACAACAACCTAAAACTATTAACACACATAAACAGTAAATTAAATATAATTAAATTAAATTCATAATGATAACATAAATTAAATGATACCAAACAGACATTATGCCCTCAAAGGAATATTGGTGTGATACTGTGCAAAAAAACGAATTATTTTTTGTTCCAAGTTTGTTTGATATGATCCGGGCCATGTCAGCATGGTAAGAACAGTGCAGGGAATGTGTATTTGTTGAGGATGGGGAGAGGCTCCATCCTTTGCTTCTGGTTGTCCTTTTAATAGAGGCATCAGCAGCGACCATCAGCCAGAGGGGAAATAAGGGGTATCGCTGTGGTAGTTATAATCTGGACATACTTTTTGCACTAGCTTGTAGTCGGTGCTGTAGAAGGAGATGTAAATGCAAATAACTTTGAAGGGCTTTGAGCAAAGCCAGGAGACGTGGCTCTGCGTCTGCTCCTGGTAACATGTCTTGGATGGGTCGAAGTTGCAGAGGGTATTCTTGGAGCCTCTCTCCACCTTCTCGTATTCGATACGGCAGTTGAAGGACTTGGAATCCTTGGCGTCGATGACCGACTGCTGCGCCGTCAAATCAAACTCTACAATTTTGGTGGGCGGGACCAGACTGACAGACACGTTGCCCTGGCCCGTTGAGTTATGCCGGAAGTAGACGCTAAAGGTGCCGTTGCCGTGGTCGACGATCTTTCCGGTGATCAGAAGATTGAGCTTGACTGTTTTGATGTTGGAGTGGAAATCTCCCCAGCCAAACATTTTCTTGAACTTGCCGGTCTTGACCATCGGCCTTCGTTTGGCTCTGGGTCTGGAGTCCTGCAAGTCAGTGGTGTTTCTCAGCCAGTCCCACAGGTCCTGCTCAGAGTAAGGTTCTGGAGTGTCATAGTGCAGGTCCAGGGCTGTTGCATTTTCCTTCCCGTGCAGAGTCTGTGATAGAAGCCGACTGATGGACAAGTCCTTACTGCTTTCTGTCCATATGTGCTTTAGTGTCGACTTGGGGCTCCCTGATTTGATCAATTCTGACTTTCCTGGAATTGAACCATGGGCACTTGAAACCTAAAAGCAAATGAAGATGATGTTATTTTATGCTTTAATCTTAAAGCGATACAAAGAGCAAATAATACAAAACAAGGGTGAGTATTTCATTCAGTGCTACATGACAGAGAAGAAGAATTAGGGGATATTCCTCTTTGACTCAAGAGATATTGACCACTCAGCTGCAAGCAATCATGTAGTCTCCCACTCAACAGGCAAATCAAATGGATTAGGATGGGGAGGAGAAAAGACAATCGATCAAGCTGCAAGCTTCAATTTGGAACAGCGCTTGCTGACAGGAGCCTTCTGGGAAATGGAATGGAGCGTGGCGAATGAGAAAAAGGATACAACGATCAAACTCACAATGCCATTGTCCCGCATCTCCTCCCCACACCTCCTTAACGTTGTGCGGTCAGGGAGGAGACCTCCACCCACTCTCGCTGATAATAACAGCGAGTATGCTTTGAGTAAAAAGCAGACTATTAACCAGCCAGTGCTCCCTGAATTGATGATTGATGAGCCACTGGCTTTTCTCCATTTAGCATTGATGAGTAGAATTAGGTTCATACAGGGCCTGGCGGAGCTACCTGACATTGATTGCGTGATTTCTACTGTAAGACCTGACAGCAGATCCGTCTTGTGGTGGTTTTGCATCTGGAGGGTTACCCCCTGGGATCGATAGTTAGAAAATAAGGGCTCGCTACCAATCATGCTGACCCTTTGGACAGAATTGCCTCACAGCACGGAGAGCTGAACGCAGGGCCGATGCGGGTCTGCTTTAAACACAGCGCAGGGTGAGGGAGTGGGGCCGCACGACTCACTTAAAGATTTCACATTGCGAAACTGAAAGGTAATCGATGGCTGACTTTAAGAGTGTTTCAAAATGCAAATTAATTTCACTTACAAACCCAGGGAATGCTAGAAAGCATTCAGACTCAGAACTCACATGAAATGCATTTTAAAAATTTAAGCATAAACAAAAAATATGGAATTTAATATAATCTTTACAGTGAAGCACAGAGGCGTCCTTTAATGGGCAAAATGCACCCATACCTGGCAACAAGCACACATACTTCATAATGATTAAGAGCCTTGAGGAAGGAGTTTAAATGTGTTTCTGAGGCAAGTAATGCAGATCAATTACACTTCCTTATGTATAGAGCAGTCAGGTCTTGCCCCATGCTAAAGGAAAAGTAATATGTTTTGTTCTCTGGAAACATGACTCTGGAAAAACAGAGTTATTATTTATTAATGGCAAATTACTGAGAGGGCAATCCAAACATTTCAAGGCTGAGCAAGTTTCAAGAAGTTATTTGGTGTGAACTTCACTGCAGCTGACCGAATAGGGGGACACTCACATTGATAAATGAATCTTTATAGTGTGGTTATCAGAGCTTGTTTTAACCAAATGGTGAGGGAAAAACCTGCATTGCTGTTTACATATTCATCAGCAAATAGTAGTAAGTTCTGTAGAATACAGCACAACTGCATAGACAAACCAAATTTGTAAATTGTTGTTCTCTGACAGTGACATTTTCTCACACAAAGTTATTGTATGGCAGCAGAGGGCTTTGGACTATTTTTACAGTGCATTTTAGAGCTTGACAGATGTGGTCACTCTTTAAATTGTCATCAGATTTTTAAAAAAATTGTGTGAATATTATCCAAAATTCTTTACAGAACATTTAAGGTTTTGCTTAAAAAGGCCAGGAACAAGTATGAGCAAATAATGACAGACTTTAATATTTTAGATGAACTATCCCTTTAACATTAGAATTATAATTGCTACACTGTCATCTTACTGCATCCATATGGCTAGCCTGTGTCTATCGACCTTTGGCAAACTTGGGCAAAACGCTGACTCACAGACAGCTACACACTGGCCTGGAGTCAGTACTCCTGGGCATTAAACCTGTATACGCAGCCAGTGTCTGTATGTAAGCCTCGGTTTGTCCAGTATGTTTTGCCACAATAGGCTTGGGTCCAACTTGACTGCTGGAGCTTTATGAAACCAGCTGCATTGCTCACCTGAGGCAACAGTGCATCTGGTCAACACATCCAGCGGGAAGTGAGGCCAAGCCCTTCCCACCTTACCCACTGACAGCCAGCCTGCCAGGCACAAACAGCTGGGCTCCCCCAGGCACTACACTGCATCAGGTCAGCAGGAGCAGCGTGTGGACATGATTTTGCGTGCATGGTGTGGATCTTAATGAGTCTGTCTACTTTAAGAACTTCAGGCCTGGCAGACTTCAGATCAGCTCCTAATGGTCCTCTTAATCCAACATCAGGGGCTTAAAACTTCTGGATGTTGTTATATTATAAGGCTTTAATGAAGGCAAATATTGTTAATATAAATAATTTAGGACAGACTGTTTACCAATACAAAAACCATATCATGTTAACAACAATTTATGAAAAGATTAAAATAGATTTTATAAAATGATGCATATAAAATAAGTTACCTTTAACAAAAGTAACATCATGTCCATAAGTGTTCGCAGTGAAAACTCTTACAGTGAATGAGACACATGCAAGCGATGCTTAAATTAACTTTGAACAACTTGCTAAATAACATATTCTTCAGAATTTTAAAGAGTCATCGTGTATAGATGTGTGACAAATTATAATTGAAAATTACACGCTGCAAAATAGGGAATTATAAATGTGGCGTGCAGTTTAACATCTGACTGTAACATCTGACTGTTAAATACTGACTTTAACCTTGAAGAGCGTGCTACATGACTGCTCACCAGAACTGCAAGATGCTTGTCTAGCATAAAGAGCAAGATTTTGGTTGTAATTAATGATACCAGATTAAATGGAATAATTACACAGACTAATTCCGAAAAGTGCAATTACGTTATTGCCACACATTTGTGTTTCCATTTGAATGTTAATTTGCGTTAATTAAGGTATTAATATGCATCAATATGTCAACTACAGTGTTAGCTAGCGTTTCATTGACACATTGATTACATTGCCAGGGCTGTTTACTTAACGAGTTACACATTACAATGTAGTCTTCTACAGTAGTCTTCTGCCACTTCTTTTGTTCCAGCCTGTTGAGATAAACATTTAAGATTATATGTAAAATTACAGTCTGCCAAGGGGTTGCTTAAAAAAACTGAGAAAACAAAATGTCAGGGAGCATTATGACAATGAAAAAGAAAAAGAAAGAAAGAGGGGGAACAAAGACACAGAAAGAAAGACAAACAGAAAAAAAAAGGAATGGAAAAGAACGAAAGAACGAAAGAAAGAACAGAGTATCCAGTCATAACTTGTTTTACATTAGGTTTAATAACTGCTCCAAAGAATTATGTCAGTCATGTATAAACCCAGAACAATTTTGTTTATCAGACTCAGAAGAATGAAGAAGAATGAATAGTTATGCTGTTGTTGGGTCTCCTTGACAGGTTGTGTATATGAGAAAACAGGTGGACTAAAGGGCAGCTGATAATACTCACTGTGATAATAGCTTCTGTAAAATGACAATGATAATAGAATGAGCAGATATAACCCTGTGTAGAGAAGAAACACTGTCAACTGTTACCTTGAGCTCACATTCCACCACTGGCCTTTATATTGCAGAAATATAGTCAAAGCAGAATTACAAAAAAAAAACAATAAAGGATCATAACGTCTGTGTGACATAGCCATTCTAGGGAAAACAGCCCTTATCAATAAAACCTCCAAGTCGAGGCCAAAGCCTCCACCGTGCAAAACAATACGCCATAAAACGCTCAGCGTGCCGTTACGATTAAACCTCCCAAACAACATTTACAGCCTTGAAGATGAGATAAAATGGTGCGTATCTTCTTGCGTTAAGCAATTCTTTTCCACCCATAACCTAGACGCTTAAACAAGGATCCCCGTGCTGTGCCCCGCCCCGAGAGAAATGAATGGGAAAGAGGCAAAAATGAAGACAGATTTAGACTGAATCTGCTTCTGCTAACAAAGCATTCGCAGGCTCCACTAACCCCCTTCCTTGCTTCCTGCTGTGTACGTTTGGTTTGCAGAAGTGGAGGTGTTGCACGGGCCCATTAGCGACATAACTAAGCACCATGCTTTAGGACAGGCCGCTGGGGCAGAGACACGAGAGGATTTCTGTACGAGCTGGACAGCTGCCTAGCAGCTCTGGTATATCAGGCTGTGACCGTGCACTAGAACTGCCTAATGGTGTCGTAAGAAGGCTGTTAGATGCCCTATTAAAACAGACTGTCATGCTTGTTGTGTTTAACAGCGACTGTGTGTTATAACAATGATCATGGGCTCCCCTGACACTCTGTCAAGCAGGTATTGCAACAGTAATGTAACAACATACCAGACAGAGTCTGTTGTATACTTGACATCATTAATATGACCAAGATGGCCAGTATAGGATGCATTTTCATGGATCTAATTGTGAAACACCTAACTGAGATTATTTATATTAACACACAAGGTTTTTAGCATGCCATGTCTTTTAAACACATTTAACAGCTAATGGCTACAACCGTACCAAACATACAAGCTTTAGCAAAGCTTAATGGATTAAAAAGGGCACATATCATGGAAAAGTAGATCAGAGTGTACTATGTAGACATACTGTACTCAATCTGTAACAATGCAAAGATGTCTCCCCAGCGCACCCACATTCTTAAAGGTACAGTAACAAAATCAGCCAGTTTAATTCAAAGGGTAACAGAGAGAGGAAAACAGGAATGTAAAACTATACTAAAACTGCTATTGATACATGAAAACTTGCCTTATAAAATGATGGGAAAAAATGCTATAAATGTGTAGAACATGGTTCCTTTATATATGTCACCCCAACATGCTATAGTAAAACTAACAGATTTGCATTGTATCTCATTATAAAGACATACTAAAATTATAACAATGCAAAGCTCTCACCCAGTCCACCCACATTGTTTCTTAAAATGTACTAAAACTGCAAAAACACACAGTCATAGCATAAGTTATTTACATACTGAAGTCATTAAAGTTGAACAAACAGCCTGTTTATTTCAAAGGCTCAGAGAGAGGGTGGGAAATAGTGGTGTATTAAAATTACTATTTTTGCTTCAAGGAACCTTGACTAACATTATAAAGGGACTGACAGTGCAAAACAATTGCAACAAAATGCTACAAAAATGTAGTTTAATTTATCTAACATCATCTCAATACTATTCCCAAGGAGGAACCCAATATGGTTCTCTTCCTGAGCAATGCAGATTTTCTTGAGCCAGCTCCACTGCTGAGCGCTTATATTTACTGTGGAAATCTTGAGACTAATGTGGCCTGAGGCTCCATAAATCAAAGCAGGCTTCCCTTTGTCAGCATCGCAGATGGCCCCGCCGCCCAATCACCCCAATTAAGAGCAGAGAAAGCGAGAGAGGAGAACACAGATGCAGCAAAACGAAGAGAGGAAAACTGAGCGTGTGAGGAGAAAAAGAGAGAGAGAGAAAGGAAGAGAGGGCACCTGTCCTGCTGTCATATTCGGGGGGCCTCCTCTGATCAGTGATTCGGGGCCTTCCTCTTAGCCACTACAGCGTGGAATTAATGATGGCAAACAAAAGCCAGCGCGACGCTCCTCACAGCTATTTGCGGGAGTCTTCGCTCTCTACCACTTTCCCTCTGAACTAATCCTCAATGTCACGCTTAATGAGATTTTGGGCTGAAATAATAAACTAAAGCTGTGCTGCTCTTCTCCAAATTATTTTTCTTCTTTATTTTATTTTTCAGACCTGGATCTATACTGTGCCATTAGACAAGTGCGGTAGCTACATGTGCACTAGACAGGCACAATGCGTTGAGTGTAATTGTTTGCATGGTGCATGATGGGGCAGCGAATGAACCACACTGTGTACTTATGTTAGTAGCCACATCAAACCATTTCAAAAAACTAAAAGTGATAATGAGCAAGTATTTTTAAATTATGGATTTGAATACATTGTCTGGTGAGTGTTTAAGTATGTGTGTGAAGTTAACTTTGTTACTTAACAAAAGGATTCATGATGAGGTCACTTCCTGTGGCGCTCATAACATATTGGCAGCTGTGAAAAATTACCTCAGATCATTAACTCTGTTTAACAGACCACAACAATGTATTAATACACCCCATCCTAACATGAAAGATGGAAACACACATTATCTATTGATTTTTCAATGGCTTGTATTGTTTTTATGCTGAGCTATCAATAATCTATACACCCTACACCTAAACAAGCTTTTCTCATTTTTATATTTTTATTAAGACATTTTTTTGGCTAACAGGGAACATTCTCAGAACATTGGCTAACATTCTCTAAAAGTTCTCTCAGACTTACCAAAAGCATTGCAGTACTGTTAGAAGAACTTATTTTAATGTTATGTATAATATGTATCAAAAACTTTGTTCTTAATTTGTTACTGGAACATTTGAAAACATTAGAGAATTAAAAAAGTTTGAATAATGTTCTTATGACCAAGCAATAATGTATAAACAATA
The DNA here is from genome assembly GCA_036877525.1 of Chromobotia macracanthus. Lineage (NCBI taxonomy): Eukaryota > Metazoa > Chordata > Actinopteri > Cypriniformes > Botiidae > Chromobotia > Chromobotia macracanthus. Next base: position 6,304,425 of record JAZGTH010000069.1, read on the forward strand.
CAACATATAAAAAAACTAGACTTTTTTAAACGTTTTTGTTGCGGAAATGTTCTTACAACCTAAAACTGTTAGGTAAGTTAGGTAAGTCCGGATGTCAGGTCACATTCCACAGGCATGCAAAAGCCAATTCATGCATACAAATGCTGCATCAATTATCTCTCTAAGTGGAATAACATGTCAGGAAAATCTGTTTTGTGCAGTGTGGAGAGTATTTAGAAGTGTGTGTTTCCTCCTTTGGTGGAAGTTGAAGCTTGGGGAGTTCAAGAGTCAGGTAAAGAGGAGAGCTCTCCAGGGGAGCCGCCATTATAATGCACGCTCGTCGCTCAAAATCAAATTAAGCCTGTAATCCAATAAACTGCCATTTCTGCTGCAAGTGACCCCACAGGACCTCATTTCAAATCCATGACAAGCTTTAATCAATATGATTTAGTGGTTGAGGACACAAATAATTCAGCCGAAGAGAGACGAAGCGTTGTTTCAATGACGTCTCCGCACTGCAAAATCCACGACAGCATTTTACAGACGTCCTGTTGTGCGGTACAGTAATGCATTGATTTGTGGATGTAATGTGATAAACAAGAGAGAAAGAGAGAGAGAGACAAAGAGAGATAGAGGGAGAAAGACAAAGATTGAGAGAGAGTGAGAGGTGTGAATAAAAGACAGGAGCAGCTATCATGAGACCCCTCCAGGGATATTTAACTAAAAGACAGAGATCAATATGCTCATGTCCATTGGAGCGGGCCATTGACAAGGTTACTTACAGTTTACAGTATCTGCCAGTGCTGCTTTAACCTGACGACAGCTGATAAAAACCCTGTTTCATCTCACTTTCATCTGTGCTGTGACAGAAGCAATCATTTTTAGACAATGCTATTGGTTCTCTGACAGAGGGCTCATGCTTTACCTGCTCATGTAAACATTATGAACACACAATGCAATCATTGATGTTTGGGTTAGATTTCTATAATTTAATGTTCTGAACTGTACTCACAAACAATATGATTAAAACTGAAATGAACTGCAAACACAAAGCTGTACATTGGAGACTGGTCTGATTGCTCTGTCACTTTCATTTCCACCGTGTTACTCTGTGTATGGAATATATAACTATATATAACTAAATCAAACACCACACGGAAAGGAGTTTCAATTTGGGGCCTAAAGGAGTTTAAATATGTGCTAAGTGTAGATACAAAGCCAGCTAACAGGGAACGTTCTCAAAACGTTCTCCAAAAGTTCTCTCAAAGTTATCAAAAAAGTTATTTCGGTAACGTTAGTAGAACTTTTTTTTACATTATACATCATATATACTGAAAACATTATTCTTAAGTTAGTTTTAAAAATGTTACAGAACTAAAAAAAAATGTTTGAACATTGTTCTTATAGCCAAGCAATAATGTTAACACAGTACCTAATAAACTGGACATTTTGAATATTTCAAGAGCTTTTAAAATAACATTTTCAACTAATCTGTTATTTAATGGAAACGTTAGTGGAACTTTATAATAACCTAAAATTGTTAGCTGGGAATGCAGCTTCAAAGAGTTGATTGTCAATTAATAGGATTTGACAATTATGAAGGTCTTATAATTAGCATTTCAGGTTAAATATTTAGAGTAAAAACAGTTTGCATTAGAGGGGCTCAACTCTCATTCCCAGAACTAGTTATGCAATGAGGATCACTGGGGCTGTTTAAAGAAAGTGCAGGAAGGAGTATGTGTATGTGTCCACACACACGCACACATATATGTTATAGTTTTTATATAACGTATGTCTGTATATCTTACAATTAACATAAATGAACATATTTTGATATGCTTTGATATTAGGAAATTAACACAGCTCCAAAGTGTATAAATAATAAAATAATAAATAATAAAAGTACACGCTGAGCATTAACTAAGTGCGTCTGCATAGAGGAAACAGCCACCAACAATAAAAGAGATTTCATAGGATAATGGTTAAGTACCACAAATGTACCGTTTAAGTAAAAAATACCACAGTATCCCCTTCTGCTATGTGGAAACCTCTTGCATCCACGGCAATGCAAAAAAAGTGATACAATACGAAGGGTTGTTTTCCATTCCATTTCCTGTAGCATTTCCTACATCTGAAGGAGAAAGCCGAAGGAGGATTCCTTCGACTCATGACGTCTGTTGTCTGCTTGTAAAGCATGATGGGAAAACTGTGCTCAAAGATTGCTCTGCATGGTTGTAAAACGACCAAGGAACTTGAGGCAATTTTACAGGACCCTGTTGTGAAAACACATGCTTTCATATAACAGTCCGATATTCTAAGATGATAACACCCACATATTCTCCAGAGAGGTCTCATGAACATCATGATGAAGCGAAGAATCTCCCACAGTGCTTTCAATCACCACATCTAAAAATCATTAACTTTTTATGGGAGGTCCTGAAGCGTAAAGCACAGACCAGAGCAGATTTTCAGCTTTTTCTTCCCTCAAAGATCTAGAGACTTTTTCACTGATTAATAACTTAATTTCTCACTGCACAGTTTAGGACTCACATGATGACATTATAAGGAGAACCCAAGCTGTCTTGCAAGTCCATGGTCTAAAACTAGGCCCTTCAAAAATATCACTGCTTTATTGCGTTGTTTTTATCTGTAATAATCATTTGTTTTAATTAAACTGGAACTGAAAAGCAACATAGACTTAATTGCGTTTCTAACATTCGATTAGTTTTGGAAAAGAATGAGGGTGCCCTCCAGAAAGATTAATAATTCATTCATTCTATAAAATAAAGAGAAAAAAATTAAAAAAATAAAGCAAGGTAAAAACAAATTCACAAGGTGCTTGCTTTAAAAGAAGCAATAATTTACAAAGGAACTCGTGATAAACACTTCAGCATTTTCACACAAGTCTCACTAGAGGAACCTTCCCTCAAAAAACTCCCTAATGAAATTTAAGCAATGAATCCTAAGACAGCCGAGCTTATCATTTCCCTTCAATTACCCTCTACTAAATTGCTTTCCATTGAAGGCATGTTGCCCGATTGCACCTCTTTAAACAGACCACTGTGTGAAGTTCATTTTCAACACAGTGAAGAGAGACTCTAGAGAACCTGACTGCAGGTTCATTGATGCTAAGAGCCTGAAAGACTTCATATATTATAGCCTCTTCAAACGTTTGAAATACATGAGAGCCTGAAGCTAAACAAAGCCTGGAATGTTAATGCATGCAGAAACATAAATTTCAAAGGACTCTCACAAATATTTCCACAAATTGTAAATAAATGGTAAGCTGGTATGGGAAATGGGTCTCATGCAATAAGTTCAGATGTTTGTCTCCATGCCAGAGACGGCAGTGTTGTCCCGTCTTTGAAGGTGTGGTAAGAGATCAGGATCCATGATCTCTTGAGGATGTTTTAGATCTGTGGATGTCCACCACTGGGTATCCACCATCCTGGTTCATGCATAACCAGGGATAGTATGAAGAACATAGCTTTTATTGAAGCAGAGAGGTTACAGTTCACCTGATCAGTGATCTCCTGCTTACGATCAGAGAAAATACATTCTGTCATGAGACAGTAAGTGAATATTGGAAGAACACCACACATGCCTAAATTATTATATAACTGTAAGTTCCAATTATTTTATTATTTGATTGTCCTCATATTTCTTATAAGGTCACTGAAATGTTTATTTATTTTCTCCACTTGTAATTTGGTCTGGGTATTCCAGGTAGACTGTGAAATTATTTTTGTTGGTAGAGCAAAAATTAACAAAATGTACAAAATTTAAACATATTGCTCATGTGATATTTAAACCAAAGAAAACATACAAAGAAAAACTTTTTGGCAGAATTTCTAAAGCATTCAATAATTGTCGGCTGTTAATTTCGGACACTGCTGTCATTGTGTTGCTCCGTGCTTTTTTTCGAATGTCCTCATAAACTAATGTATAAAAAGGCATGCTTCCTGATCGATCATGCTAAGCAGAAGAGATTAACTAATAAGAAATAAACTGAAGCAGCTGAACTTGACAGGATGTTCTGGAAACACCAAATTCCCATGATGCACCACAGGGTTAGGAATCCGTAAATGGCCAGTTGACTGACTTTCTGGGCTATTTAGAGTTGTGTCTTTGTGAATCTTATTCTCTCTCTTTCCCTTTCTCACACACACAATAACAGATGCAGAAAAGAGAGAGAGAGAGAGAGAGAGAGAGAGAGAGAGAGAGAGAGAATGTGTGTGCATGTGTGTGTGATTGAGAATGCAGGAGAGAGGGGAAGCAGAAAAGATTAATTCAAAATGACTCGCTTTTGCAGTGGAGCAGGAAAGCAGCAGCATTACAAATGAAAGTGGATTTTGTATGCTAGATTTAACCTTAAATGGTTTTGCCACGCGCTGCTATCATCTCTGACAATTTCACAGGGAGGGCCGACGCCTAGCCCCCATTCTTCCAACAGGAAATGTTATTCTCCATAGACAAATTTTCCCCATGTACACGTCCTTAAAAGCATTTAGCAGATGACCCCCATTCCTCAGCTACTACACTACAATAGAGGAAAATACATTGTGAACCACAACAGATACCGCATTTAATGTTTCCGAAGCTATATTTGAATTCAGACAATGTTACATTGTAGCACCTACATTATGGCAGCTTGTTAAGGCATGAGGTATTTGTTTTATATTGTATAAAAAAACCTACAACCTTGACACCACAATTTGTGGGACAAGTTTAAAAGTCAGATTTGTGTGTTTATTTCTTTATTTGTTTGTTTTTAATTAGAAAATAACATAATTTTATGGTAGATGGTAACTGATTTAATCTGATGTTTGCTGTTTCTTACAAAAACGTCAAAGGACACCAAACTACATCTGTGGAAAGTGCCACACAAGTGCACTGAACATGACATTTCAATTACACTGTGAGAAAAAGATGATATGAAGTACAAATTACTGCTTCAGTTAAAAAACGGAAAAATCCTTCCAGAACATGATGTTTCGTTCACCTCATAAACATTATTATTATAAAGTTAGTATAAAATTAGTATAAATCATTTGTGCTTTTGTCTGTGTTGCTCCCTGTGTGAGCTGTACATTTTTACAGGCTCACAGAATATTTCTGCGTGTTTGTACATGTATATCAAGTGGAGATTATGAGACTAATTTCAGAAAACTCCTTCTGGGTTCTCCATTGCTCTGATTACAATGTATTTTACTTGAGGAGACTCACTGTCCTAGTGCTTTAATGCACTTTCCCAGACTAATAGCACATCAAAGTAAAGCCCTGAAGATACTCCAGCATGCGAGCGCTGATGTTCTCTACTCCCCACCAGAGGACATCATCAGCTTCTCACTAGATTTCATGTGTGTCCTGAACATCTGTATAGATGCATATGCTCAGGTTTATTTGCTGGCATATTGAAATATTAAGTGATCAAAAATGATTATGTTTTCTTGAACATAAATAATAAAGCAATATTGGTGGATTTATGGTACTTGCTTTTTTTTATGGTTTTCTCTTTTTCTATTATAAATACACGCCTGCGTCACAGGCGCACACATTTGGCAGCCCTTTTTATCCAAAGCAACTCTCAGTGCATTGAGGGTTTATATTTTTGTCAGTACATGTGTTCCCTGGGAATTGAACCCACACCTTTGCACTGCTAATGCAAAGCTCTACCAATGGAGCTACAGGAACACCCTTTACTGAACATTATCTAAGTAGGTCAAATGAGTGGGCAGAATTTAAAGATCTCGAATCATCTGATGCAATCTAATCAAAAGATAGTAAAGCCAAGGATAGAGTCTTAGAAGAGACAGTATACAGTAAACTAGTGTTAACCTCTGTATTCGCTCTGCTCAGTATCAGCATGTAAAATTATAGATTAAAAGATGCTGTCTATTAAAATCCTATATACCACAAACACATTCAATTAACCCGAGGAATGTTAGTTTTATAGTCTGAGCAATTAACTGAAAACTTTTTCAAACAGTTCTCTCATTTTTATAGGGAAGAAGGAGAGGAAAAATTAGCCAGGGGGCGCTGAACTGGATAGTGTAATTTAAGTCCATCCTAAACAGAATAAAAAACCTAAATGGTAAATTTCCATATCTAGATCAAAAGAAAATCATGGAATGAAATTTTCTGAAGTCCGGAAGTCTGGTGGAAATAACATTGACACTTCCAGTTGTAACACTTCCTGTGGCCCAGTACCAACATTTGGGTTCATTATTATATTTCAGCAGCTATTCAAAGATTTCGTTTCAATCTCAGGAAATATTAATTAAAAACACTTATTTTCTATTTTCCCGCTATCTTAATACACTGACACTGAGAACAGCAGAGCTGAATTCAAAAAACAACGTAAGGCCAGTTGTAAAACTCCGTAAGAGTTATGTTACCCCAAAACTGATTACATCGACTCTTTATTCCATATCACACCATGTGGCCATGAAACACTGTCAGGAAGACAATTACATTTTAAACAGAAGCTGCTGTCATCTGCCTTTTATGAAATGATGCGTTTTCCATGAGAATGTAATTAAATCAAAGCGAATAGAATTGAATGACACTGAATAAAATTCAGCTGAGACAGGAGAGCAAAACACATCAAAGCCTGTTTTCTGTTCAGGCTGTGAGCGGCACTGTCAGTCACTGTGTAGTCTACACACTCTCTCTTACTCTCTCTCTTAGTCTCTTGCTCTCACATACACACCTGCTCCCCTTCTGCAGCTGTTTCCCACAGGAGCAGTGTAAGGAGAATCATGCTTACCTGTCTCTCTGTGTCTGAGTGGCTGCTGTGGGGCCAGGCTAATGTTTTAAGTAATGGCTTTTGAGAGCTGACAGATTGGAGGTGCTTGGGCTTCTGTGGGAGAACAGAGCCCATCCATCACCTCGCTGTAATGCGGCCACCCTTCAGTCACTGTAATGAGGAATGCTATCATCTTCAGAAGAACCAGAAATATTCTGACATTAACGCAACATGAACGGCACTCTCACGTGTCTATTAACTACTGTAACTTTAATCTGTGTTGAGGTGGTTGGTTGCTGTGGGTTTACAGGTAAAATGTTGTCTTTGTTGTGTGTAATTTGTTAAAAATCAACTCAGGTTATGGGTAAGTAGGTGTAAAATAGTAGAGCTACAGTGTACTGGTTCCTAGTGAGCAATTTAGGGTTGTGCAAAAACAATATATTCTTTAAACAGAACCAGTAGTTTAAAACACAAAGCTTGATTACATTCCCTGAAGCTTTGATTAAGAACTTTAATATTTACCTAAAAATTAAATAAGTAACTGCTTGTCTCTTTTATGTCAAACACAGTCTATCACTATTGTTACATTTGTGAACACTAGCAAATAACTTGTGGTCATTACTGATACAAGATAAAGAAGCTGTGAATTTGGTCACATACAGAAGTACTGTATTCCTAAACACAGCTAACACATAAACACAGAAAAACACAGAAAATAAAGACTTTTGGAAATGAAGCTACAACAAAATGATACTTATGCAAATTTATTTTTGTTTCTGTTTGACTTGCTTCTTAGAATAACTTTGCAAACCTTTGATTGGTTTCTTATTTTTCTAAATAAAAAACTAAAACAAGACCAACTGTGCCATATTAGTCACTGCAGTCTGCAGATATTTCTCTCTCTCTCTCACTCTCTCGCTCTCTCTCTTATATACACACACACACATAAATACACACAGACATTTTGCCTGACCCACAGAACAACCAGATGAGAGTTAGCAGTTTAAATCTAAATGAAATGAACAGTACAGGGTGGTAGAGTACTCTGGAGTACAACTGAAATATAACACATAGTTAAATTAAAAATAACGAGGGTGGAGGGTGGAGATGAAGACAGTACTATAAAAAAACACTGGATTGTTCTAAATGTCATATGATACTATTCTAAAATTCTTCTTAATAGAATGGCTTCCTTATTGGTCATTATTAATCTAAAATCTTTAGTTCTTGAATTGTGTGTGCTGCATGTCTTTTTATGTTCCAATGATTTTTCTGGATACCTTGTGCGGCCTGTATGCCCACATGGGCCGAGGACTTATCGTGATTCTGAAAATCAATGAAACCGAAATCTTGCAGCCTCCAGTCATGTAAGGAAATACTGCCATTCACTACATGATGAGTGTTAAGCACCTTGATTGGTCAGTTCCTCTTTAGCAGTCATGACTGGCTCCCATACACTTGCCACACGCATGCGTTCTGTCTCAAGCTTTTACTTCCCCCTTTGTATAATTTCACAGTCAATAAAAATAAGGAGAGCTATGACAGAAAATGTGTGCTGTATTACCTATTGATTGACAGACTCAAAATAAGTAAAACTCAATTCAAGAGAATAAATATAACACTTATAAGGCTTTTTGAAATAAACTATGTCTTCCATAGGCACACACACACAGGGAACACGGACGCACTGCGGTTATTAGCATATGCAGTGGAGTGGTGAACCACCTAATGCAAAATAGTGACTGAACCAGACAAAGTGTGACTTTGTGTCCAGCATACAGAATTTGGTGTATACAGAATTTAGAGTCCATTAATTTTGTCCACATTCCAGGTAATTTACTTTATCAGTTCAGCAAAGACTGCAAAGTGATTGTATTGTGCAAGTTTACCATATGTAAACCTTCTAGCACATTTGAATTAGGAGCTAGTCTGAATACTGCAAATCTAAGGCAGCTTATTACATCAGCAGGTTTGTGTTGACAGACTGTGGTGTGGTAAAGAGTGGTATATACACAAGAGGGGTCATAACCTCAGATTTGTTAAAATCCCATAGAGAAAGATTATAGAAGCACTGACAGGATCAGTCATTTACATCAGGTCTGTTCAACTAGTGGCCAGTATTGGCCTGCTCAAAACTTTAAGTTGCCCATACAAGGTTTCCAGTTAACCATTACACCCTAAAAATGTCAATTCATTTTTCTAAAAGAATATGTCAGAGTGTCAACTGTGAATCTTAAAACGTTTAGTATCTATTTGATTTTGTTTGATGGTTTAATAATATGAGCATGTAGTAAGTCAATCACTTTAATTTACTTTTGTTTGGAGAATGGTGCATATTAAATTCTAAAAAACGGTGTTACATTCAGTTTTTATTAGATTGCAAAGAATTGCTATATATTTCTAAGACATATTTAATAGCTCAGTTTTAATATTTCTGATGTGTAAATTGGTCCCAATGTGAAAAGTGATAGCAAGCAGCTACTTAGTTTGCCAAGTAGAAACGCTAAGAGCAAAATCTAATGTGAACCAAAATCTAAATGAGAAAATACTTGCTACTCATTAAGTAATGTAACCAACGGCATGCAATATTATGTTTAGTACCTAATACACATACAATAAAAAGAATCACACATAAGATGGAAATCAAATGCTTGATATTATGACCATCTACAACCATTCTATCTCTCTGATTAGAAACAGCATTTTGATCTTGTGACAGTGCTCCACCTGTAGGCAAAGACAGGTAGTTCCGTTGATAGACAATGACAGTCCATAGACAGAAAGCGCAACCTGCAAACCTGCAACCTATAGATAATGAGTCCTGATTGTCATCCTGCAATAAAAAGGTAATTCCATCATCTTTTATGCAACTGCAGTAAAAAGAAACCTTTGAAGACACTGTCTACAGCTGAGATGTTATTCCTGCTAATATGATGGCTGCTTTAGAATTGTTTTACTGGGCAGAAGACCGTCCATAAAAACAGGCTGTCTAGACTGACTTAACATGCTTTTTCGTAATACATAAACATCTCTTGTTTTTCCATGCCTCAATTCAGCAGCGTGACTGTGAATCTGTTTCTTGCTTTTTTGGGAAATGACTGCAGCCGTGTATCCAAACACAGTCTGGAATTGCTGTTGGTGTAATCCATCACTATTGTTGTCTGAATGACGTTTATGGCTCTGAGATTGCGCTTTCATCTCCCTAATTCCAGCCTCTTTAATGCATGAAAGAAACTTTAGAGTCCCACAGCATTTTAAGATAGAAGGAAGGTAGGCTGGGGTTATCTGGTCCTTCCTGCCTCTTCAGAGGCTTTGCATTGAGTATTTAGAAATTTTTCTTTTACCAGACCACACATCTCCATGGAGATGGGATTGGAGAGAGCACTTCTATATACACAGTATATACAGACTGAAATGGGAAAAAATAGCCCCTTGAGTTGAGGTTCAGGTCAGTGTAGGGTAAAATTTTCCAGATCCACCACCCTTCTGGGACTGCATCATCCAGTGATGACCTCTAACCTGTTTAGGTGACTAAATTCAGCAGCGGTTTTGGGGAGAGAAGAGCAGAGACTGTGGTCATAAATCAAACCAACCTTGTCCTGTCTCCGCCCAATTATTTGTCCTTAGCTTGACACTACACAATGTGTGTGTGTGCATGTGTGTGTGAAGGGTCAGAGGGAAAAACAGTTTCAAAGTAAAATGTGAAAAAAGTTGTATGTGCAGCGCAATAAACAGTAAAGGGTTAATGCTAATAACACATTGACTAACAAATTTGCTACTGGAGACCAATTGTAATTAACTTTTAGTATTGCTTAATAAAAAAAAAAAATCCAAGCTAGTCTCCTAATCAATATAACATTTGGTCTTGGCAAAACTACCGCAAAAAATACAGTAGTGCAATAAAATAACGGTTATAATATAGACTATACGAAAAAGATCACCACAAAGAAAGACATCCTCCCCTGCAGTTTCTGCCCTAACAAATGAGCTTGTGCTTGTGCCTCCCAAAGAATTCATTCTCAGCCATTCTTTCCCATCAACAGATAAGATTTTTCCATTCATTGACATCAATAAAGATGAGCACATTGTAGGAAATAAGCAGAGTTTTGACTTGTGCTTGTTAGAAAGCTGTATTCTACAGGGTTAAGAGCAACGCCCTTGGCACAGGTGTAGCACCGCAGATCCACTTGCTAAATAAAGGGCACCTTGAGATGTCAATCCAACAAAGACACAACATCAGTAACCGGGCCCACATGCTGCTGTCAGCACGCACACATCGACATGAATACACAAGTACACTCTCATACGAAGCCCAACGCTACTAACAGGGTCAAATGTTGGTGCTAATCACATTAGGGTTCCCTAAAAAGTCACAGGTCAATGACAGGGTAACACATGCAACGTCGCATTTTGGAGGTCTCCTGTCACTTGCATGTTTGGCTTATCTCAGCAGTGATTTTTGCAGAATGTCTTTAAATTTAGTTTCTCCAATTATCTGATGCAGAACTGCTGATGGTATCGTTACCTACAGAGGTGAATTAACATAATGCAGATGTCCTTAACTGCAATATGAAGGCACTTCATGAAACCCATAGAGTTGGGATAAATGGACTGTGGCACTAATGTGAACACACGTCTGTTAAACAGCAAATGTGTGTGTGTGTGTGCACAAGGGAGGAAAGTAGATTACATTGCTTTGCACACTAACTCTACAGCCCTGGGGTTTTTTTTACATTTCTGCCTCCCTCTCGTGGACCTCACCGTTCCTCTTTATCACTTCAGAGCTTAGCATCATTCAGCCTTAACACACTTCACTGACACTAACTCTCCCCCTCCACAACCACCCAAAATCAAAGATTACCCTTGGGGAGAGGGCGTTGACTAAAATTATACATCAAAATAGATGCACATTTTAACCATAACCACATTTTTATGTATATAGTAAGTTTAGAAAGTGATTGTGAAATCTTTGTGGAGAATACAAAACCGGAGTCGAGTTATGACATTTGTTAACCTATGTTCCATCATAACAGAACAATCTTGATTGTATCACTTCAGTTCATATTAATTTAAGGACCTCAAGAGGGTGGTTTTTCTATTTAACCTATTAAAAACAGACTGACAGACCATGTGTCACAATGTCTCTTTGGGACTCAGGTCAGCTGACTTAAGGGTGATCTAGTGGTTTTTGAAGCATAGATGAGGTTTAATAGACTAGTCCACTAGAACAGTCATTAGGCACAAGTGGGTTAGCTCAGACCTTGACCACAGCTTTCCACTGGAGTCTTAAATAGAGTGGATGGAGCTGGCTGAGCAGTACCTACAACACACTCATTGAGGGTTGAGAAACATCTGAGCATTCAGATGATTATTCCATGCTTAGGTGCATTAATAACAGGGTTGTGCTAAATGATGAATTCTGCACCCATACAGTACCATACATTGTATGTATGCTGTTGTCATGGAAACACGTGATGTCATATTTAAGTTTAGAAACCTCAACTTCTTTCACACAAACACACGTTTGTGTGTTTATTTATTTATTCCTCAGTCTGAGCATTTCCAAACATGATCTACATACATTTTCAAAGACTGGAAAATTGTTTCAAATCTCTAAATTAAAAAAAAGTAATCAATAGGTCAGCAGGATAAACCTAAAGGATAAGGGAATATACTAATAACAAGGGAATTTAGTACAGTACCCTTAATTGTGAATATAAAAGGGCTCTGTTTTAAATGTTTGCTGTGATCATTGGACCACTAGGTTTGGCTGGCGCACGGGCGCTCCGCTGTTCCGCCGCTCCGCCGTTATCGGGGTCATGGCGCGCCGGTACAGACAAGAGGCTTAAGCTCAGACAAGAGTCTTACACGAGGAATACAGTATCTAAGTTCAGCTCTAATCCTCGTAGGTGCTAATAGGCCTAATAGATGACTGGCAGAAGTCTTTTCAAAGAAATCCACAGCCATAAAGTTTAAGTGTAGGTGTGTGTTTTCCAATGGCATTTTTTTTCCATGCAGTGAATATGCAAAACATTTAGTAAAATACCGCAGAATTGTAATATTTATTAAAGTGAAGGAAAAAATAAATATTTCAGTTTGGTATGGCAATGAACGACTTTGTAAAAAAAAGACCATATAAAAAGGAAACCATTGGGCCTTTCACATAACTTTGAAAGCCCAAAATGTGTGAAAATGTCACTGTGCATAAGTTAAAAAGCCAACAAATAAACATATATATATAGATCATGTGTGTGGTCTGTTTTATATGGATTGCACACATTGGGGTAACCTGAACCTGTTACACAGTGACGGCAAACAGAATCGAAACTGAATGAAATTAAATAAATTACAAATATATAAGTAAAATAAATGCAACATAATGCGCATACATTGAGCCGAGCTGAGTGAAGTTAATCGCATTGAATACGGTAGAGCTGTCGGGCTGCGCTGTCCATGGTGCTGAATTATCTAATGGGAAAAAAGAGGACTCACAAGTCTCAACAATTCACTTTCATTGTACTGACCTCTGTTAAATACAGTACGTTAGAAAATGATGGCTAAAACGCATTAAGATTAGGTTACAATCTATTTGTAACCGCATTTTAAAGATGGTTGATATATAAAAATCTCAAAGGAGACTCATAAAAAATGAGAACAATTTCTTAAATGAATTAAAAGTTACTCACATTTTGATTAAAAAAGTCATGCATTGAAATACATAAGCTGGGTCAACCAGGCTGATATAGGCGATGAAGGAATATATCTTTTTATCTGAAATTTAAAGCAGGCTACACAGGCCATAATAAGGGCAAAGTTGGAGAAAATAATGTGAAGCCTATACTGTGTTGCTGTGATCTATGGCAAATACTCCGTTTAAAGATGGTGTAATATAAATAATATATATAAATATAAATAATACGTCAAATCATTTCAAACGGAAATTATGATGCACATTAGAAATAGGACCCATACACGTATAAAATTAATTTAATTAAGTCCATAGATTAAAAAAACAGATGCCAATATTTATTAGTAGTAAACGTTTATAGTAGTGTGTTTCTGTAATTTACGTTATGTTAAAAATATATATTTCAGTGTTTTAGTTGCATTTAGACACGTGACTGTGCCTTTAATACAAGCGGGGTGTCTACAATTAAACAAAAAGATATAATAAGAATGTTTATGTACTTAAGTCAAATCCAAATAAAATATATAAGCCCTGATAAATCAAATAAGAAACCGCGTTTTCTTAACAAATACACTAGCCTAATATTCCCATTTATAAATAAATACAAACGTGGAATTTAAAGTCTAGCGAGGCATAGCTATTTTAGTTGTTTAAAATCAGAAGTAATTTACATATATATCAAATTTAATAGGGTGGTCACGGTGAGTAATTTAACAGCTTAAATCATGCCGTAGTCTGTTTTCTTGTCATTATTCATCAATTTAAACAATATAGTTTGTTCTGGACATGGCATTCATATATTCTCTGTCAGTGGACCTGAATAGTAGAAATCAAAGAGACTCATTGCAATAAAGGACCGTCACTGCTGCTTCATTTATGCGCCTATTTCCATTTATTGTGGCGCCCCCTTGAGGACACATACTAAAACAACATTGTGTTTATGTCGATGTCTAGGAGAGACCAAGATGAGACGCGTTTTAAAATCAGACCAGACTTGAATTGAGTCATTTTGTAAGACCATTTGCCGTCTGTACGTTTATACGCACGTCAGATCAAAATATATTAGAAATTAAAATATGAAAAGATATTACAAACAACACGTCAGAGAACGAAATCTCCTCCGCGTGCATTACAACAGCAAAAAAGTTATTGTTATAAGCCCGACGTGTTAGTTATTAAAGTCAAATGCATCTCATACTGCGATATATATGAGTGCCACTATAAAGTGTCACAATTTTGATCAAAATGCGACATGCCTTGACGTTTTCGATACTTAAATTGCGATCGTAAAGTGAGACGCTTACCAGGTAAACAGCCGGAGTGAGGAGAAAGACGACACACCAACCCGTCGCCCGCATCCTCCTTTATCTCAAACTTCCTCAAATTTCCCTGCGCTGTTTCTTTCGTCTTTAAGGAACATAGATCCACCCGGTATCCGCTTTAGACCTTTAGCCTGGGCGAAGATGACATCATGAAGCCCCTGATCGCAGAACAGGCTTTAAACTTGGAGACGGATAAGGGAGGGAAAGCAAAGGAAACGATTACATGGGCGTTAATCCAGACAAGGAGTGAAGCGCAGTCATATTTCATGCAGGCGGCACGGGAGATGCTCGGTGGTCGCGCCGCTTTGAAACGAGGACGGGGGGCTTGTACGCGCGCGCGCGCGCACCGTCGCTCAGCCGCGGCTTTATATCGCGCGCTCCGCGAGCCACGCGCGCCGTGGTACGTCCGGAGAGAAACTCCGGAGGGCGGAGCGGGAGGGATTGGTCCGTGACGACGGGATCACGCGACCACGGCGACTTGAAGCGGAGTCGCGAGCCGGCGGGGCAAGGATGGTCGCGGCGACGCGACGCGATGCGACGCGACGCGGTCCGCGTAGTCCTGAGCGCGTCCTGGCGCACGCCGCGTGCGGACTTCCTTCCGTCTTAAATAGTCCCTCGCGCGTTGCATCGTTTTCTTGAAATAATGTCATAGGAACGAGCGTCGTTTAGGTTAATAATTATCTTTACATTTATGTCGAGCTTTCTTATCACTGTTATTAAAGATTTGCATGAATCAGAAATGTTTTCGTGCCCCAGCCCCACTAAAACATGTCTTACAGACTGACCATGACTAGTTTAGGCTGATTTAAGATGTTTTTTTTTCCTTTTGGTAAGGAAGGACAAATGTGCTGACAAAAACAACCATTATTCTTTCTAGATACTTCAAGGGATTTAGACTATTTTAGAGTCGCCGTGGATACTGAGGTCTTGCAACCATACTGTACATAAGCATCAAAAACCTGTCAGTGAACAATGTGAAGAGACCTAAAAATGCTGAGACTGGATTTGTGTGTGTGTGTAGCAGCGGCCACTATGCATGGCTATGACAAAAGAAACAAAGGAGATAGGTGAGGGAAAAAAGCAGTAGGGGTCTGGCTCCATAAATTTGTGGTGTTCTCATTGCTATAGCATGGCGGCAGGCCGACCGTGTCATGCAGGCAGTAACTCACACAGTGGGCTGAAATGGGATGTGACTGTGAAGGCCATTCATAGCATGCAGTAGATCAGCCTGCAGGGATGTATCATCCTGGCCTGACACTCCTGAAGCCTTTCCTACAGGACACACTGATGTATACAGAGCATGGGTGAGGGGACATTGCTTATAACCAGCTTCTGGACCAGAATGCAGAGCATATGGCCTATTGATGTTAAAGGCTAAGGTTAATCATTTCAAATAACCAACGTATGCTGACTTTAGCAAAGCCTGTACAAGACCTGCAAATATACTTGACATCCCTGCTCGGTCAAATCCACAGGACCAGTTAATGAATTACTTGAGGGCCCGTTTGACTTTAAATTCATTTTCTTCCTTGTCTTTGCTTAAGATTTTTTTTTCTACAAAGAACATTTGTAATGTTTATCCTTTGTTGAGCGATTAGTTTAGTTTATTTTTTGTTCAAATGCATTCTCCTATCTCAGCCTTATACAGAGGAATACTGGAAGTAAAACATAAATCATTCTGTTTTGTCTGAGTGTTCCAACCTGCCCAGCATAGCATAATTTTGTCTTAACCAATAGTGTGAGTTTGGGGGCGGGACTATCACATACTTCACCTGCTGAGAGATTATTTGATCTCTCACTTCTATGATATAAATCCACCAAATTGTGGCATCATTGTTTAGGTTTGGCATGGATGTTTAGGGTTTATGAATAAAATGGTGAACTCGCTGGAGTGTAATACTCAAAGAGAGGGGACACCTGCTCACAAGCCACACTTCTTCCTTCCTTCTAATTATGAGGTCAAGTGGGTTTAATTTAACACAGCCTACCTTTGGTCCTCACTCACTCTCATTCACATTCACTTAAACCATGTAATCTACTGCAGAGAACAGCAGATTATAGGGTAGACACTTCCATTTCCTAATGGTTCAGTGGGAGAGAAGCGACGGATGAAGACAGATAAAGAAAAGGAGGAAGAGGAAGATTGAGCCAGCTGAGTGATGCTGGCAATACACTGCTGGGGCATGGCTCAGCTGGCATGGCTGAATGCCTGATTGTGTGGGCAGATGTTTTAGAGAGAAGGGAGCAGACCACATAGGGGCTGTGGTGACACAACAGGGAGGCTTTCAATTAGACAAACTAAAGCGTTCATATGCCAGGTGCCAACAGGTTATTTTATATGTCAACATTGTCTTGTTATACTTCACACATTTTAGTTATAGACATTCATGCAGTATATTGTATATATAAAATCTGGAAATGCCCTGATGCTGATTTGAGTGTCGATCTGTGTGTGATGTGTGTGTGTTCATAAAGACAGAGAGAGACTTTAGCGTGGAGCTAAGTTGGTGCAGGCTTGTGGTTGCATGAGTGGCAGAGCGGGCGGGCCCCGAAAGCACTGACAGAGACAAATGCGGGATCAGAGCACCGGTCACAGGATGCAGCTGGCGCGCATCAAGTGCTTCCACATGGCAATTAAACTGACGGCTGGACTTGTATGCACGGCCAGACTGATACTCATACAGCAGTCCACTGCATCTGTATCTCAGTGTGCCGCAGAACTCCAAACACAATCGGGTGGGCTAATGACTCCGATTATCATGAATTACAACTCTTTAAACAATAACAAATGTCTCGCTGCTGTAGACGACAAATGTTGGTTTTGCAAAGTGCCTGCATCCGAAATGCTTTTTCAATCTCATGTGCTTTCAAGTTTCTCTCATTTCATCTGCAGGGGCCTTTTGAGTATGTTTCGAGAACTTTCACCAAAAACATTTAAACTCGGTTTGAGATCTGCCTCTGCTGTCTTTAATTTTTACCCAGCATTTGAACAGCTGGCACAGCCATCACATCTCCTTCAAATCAATCACGCACTGTAGTTTTAGGACTCCCTAAAGTGCACGCCTTAATGGTTGTAATGGAGTCTAAGCTTGATTTATCTGCTGAAGATTATCAGTTCCTCGGCTCCTCTGTGCTGGACATAAACAAGAACTTCCTTCTTCTCTGAGCTGACATTTCTGGGAATCTATCCACTTTCCTGTACCTGATATCTGTTCTGCTTAATCATATTTGAACTCTGTCTTGATAACTCAGAGGTTGGGACAAAGTCATCATATTGAAGTAGACTTGCACTGGGACTTAATTGATTAGGTCAGTCTGCGTGGCTTCCTTTTCTTAGCTGTGGAATTCAATTGGAATGAGGGCCAGGAGACATGATTGTGATAATTACTGATTGGATAATGAGAACTGAAGACTCCCATAGGCCTAGAGCCATGATTAAAATCATAGGAGCATTGTGACCCTGTTGATTAAAGGCAGATATGACTTTAACAAGCTAGGGGCACCAAGATGACTCCACTATTAAAACAAAAGACATCTTTTACTGGAGGCATTCCCAGTTTATGTCCAACTCTTTGGAATGACCTCCAACTGTGAGGCCTTTAGATACTTGTGGAGTATTACAATAGCTTCTGTTTTCAATATCTGCAAACATTATCTATTTTCTAATTGTGTATAATTGTACGGTAGCATGTTGAATCAAACAGTTGTGTTGTTTGTACTAAAGGCCATTGTTTGTACTGCTATCCTTTGTAAAACTGACCTTAAAGTAAAACTTAAAGCTTAAAATAGAAGTTAGAATCATTTCTGAATGCCTTAATCCATCTAATCCATCTACCTTAATCCATGCCCTAATATTTCTACATAGAAAACCTGTATGCTTGTCGATGACAGTAAATGACCGCATGAATTCTGAAATTCTGTGTTTTAGCGACATCTTGCGTTCATTTACGGCAAGTGCAAAATAACTCAATCAGTTTCCTGTGTGTTCCTTCACTGACTTCAGTTAAGCGAATGCGAAGAGGCTTTGCTACTGTAACGTGCTCCAGGTGGCGCCATTGTACAATAAATAGATTTTATACAATTTTTTTAAACTATGAAAAATTAACATTGAGTTTTCTGGGATTTCATCTGGGATGAAGTGAACAGACCAGACATCTAGTTGGTCAGGAGCAGGATGATCGGCTAAATGTCTTCAGGTGTTAGCATCCCACAGTATTAACTTAACTGATTAAATCTATTTCATCTAATAGAAATGAATCACAACAATGACCATTCCAAATGTATTTGTTTTGTATACACATTATTCTTTTTGTCACTGTTAAGGTATATTATTGCTCATGTATTTTAATGCTGAAGATACAACAGGCAAGCTGACACACGATTAAAAACATAAATGAAGCATGTAAACAGCAATGTTCCCTTGTTTATTATCAGCAATTCATCAGACACATATAAACAACCTGTAGGAAAGAAGAAAGCAACATTTTCACACAGTAACCTGGTTCGCTCCAGCGAAGATCAGTACAGACTCTCTCTCTCTCTCTCTCTCTCTCTCTCTCTGACACACACACACACATACTGTCAGTCACACTTTGAGAAGTTAACACTTTATGCAGTAAAAAAAGAAAGGAACAATTTGTATTTAATAAACAAATCATCATTAAATAAAAGATCATTCATGTATTTACAAATTAACAAAAGTATTAACACATAAGTAAACATTCCTTTCACCCGTTGTTAATAAAAGCAGATGTAACAATATGCTTTCAGAGACCAATAGCGCCCAGTATATTTACTGTAGATATTAATTTTGGGAAAACTGTCCCTAATCTACTTATTTGTGCTTTTCTACTCAATTTTATATAGTTGGTGACACTGGCCATTTCAGTCACATCTGAATCCACATCATCTTAGTAACCAATTGTGCTGACATGTGATTGCCTGTTACATGCATGTTCATGGCTGCCCAGGTGTGATAATTACAGCCTGTAGATTTCTTTCCTTTCTCTATTTAAAACTGAACATTACACGTGTGTAATGTTAATACTATTAGTTAACTAATGTTAATAAAACAACAAGAATTTTCCTTTTTGGGTGAACTATTCCTTTTAATAAGCTGAGATTTTTTCAACCTCAAATCAGAGGTAACAATGCTAAACTGATGTATATATTCCTAACTGATCTTTGAATATCCAAGCAATGGTTTTTGGAATTTAGCTGATATGAAACTGTATGCCGTTCTTGTGTTAGGTTGCCATGGCAGAAGAACTGCAAACAGAATATTCTCTGTTTCTGTTTACGCAGACACAGTAAGATCAGTCATTCCAAACGCTCAGATCATAAACACAGAGCCCTTAGAATTAGAGAAGAAAGACTAAAACATATGGAGAACTTCACCAACCCAAATCTGTAAGGTGAAAAGAACTGCTGAATAATACACATTAAGTCAATCAGGTAAAGAAAGCAACACAATGCTGATTGCGACTGTACATACAACAGGGGGTCTTTTCAACAGTGCCCCATTATCACAAACAAGAGGTAACCAGTAAACAAATATGTATTAAACACTGGCGAGTTCCGTCAGAACAGGGCTATTTTTGTTCTCTCTCTCATCTTTATAAGAAACTTGTCTAGCACACAGCTGTACAACATCTTGTTTTGAGAGAGGCAGTTTTCTATTTCAATGCTATATGTAAATGTTCATGCTGCACTAATATAGTGCAAATTGGAGCCTGAATACAGTGAAGGGGAAAAGGCGTTTCTCTAGGGGGCGCCAGTAAGCCCCAACAATCTCCACACCTATATCTTTCTTATCACAAAACATTGATGTGAAGAAGGATCCTGCAGTAACTGAAGGGTGCAAAATGTTTCTAGCCAGTTTAATTGTGTATTTTTGAAGCCTAAAATGAGACCCGACCCGACAGCCACTTACAATGTGTGGTGTGAACTGTCTCAGCAACAACCATCGGCACTGACAGGAAGTGTGACATTAAAGAGGCAAAGGGCATATTTTGTGCTTCCTCAGCAAAATCTCCCAACTGAAATGTGTCCTTCTGAAAGTCCCCCCTGAAAAACAAGTTTATGTTAGAGAAAGCATTTTGATGGCAGAGAGGAGAAGGCAGACTCCCTGAAGAAGATCAGAGTTTGTCAAGGCTCTCGTGAAACAAAGTCCAAAACGTTAACATAAAAAAGGAGGGGGAATTATTGTACAAACATGAGCTGAGTCTCTATGAGGTTCCGTTTGCATCTTAGAAAAAGTAATCGGTAAGTCTGCATGAGTTTCTAGTTTGAGGCTGTTCCCGATGGCCGATTGTGAGGGGAGGCGTGTCGTGTGTAGCACAAGCGAATGCGGTTAGGCTACATGTCAGCGTCACCATCGTAAGCCAGAGTTAGAGGCTTGAGTCTGTTGTTCATCTGTCTTCTCTGAGGCTTCTTTGGCTTTTTGCTGTGGAGACATAAAACCTCTTGTTATTGTGAGGTAATGTCATTTTCATGCAATAAAATGCTATAAGATCGCGGAGCTGTTTCACTTCACACATTCCCTGTAATATTTCCTTAAACAAACAGAATTAAACTAAATATACAGAATTAAAGATTTATGTTAAATCCAGCCATTATAACATTTTTAAAGTTTCCCTGTCACTTCATATAACTGAAATGCCTTACACAGACAGTTTTGTTTTGTTTGCTTTTGAAAGCATTTGGTGTTAATCATTCATGCACTGCTGCTGGTTGTCATGCTTTCAGTAAACGCCTAGTTCTCATGCTATTAATGAGGCTGCTATAGCTTACAGCACTATAATATTATACACTGCACATTTGTCATTTTACTAAATGTGCAATGTATTATTCTGCAGCTTATATGGACCATATTATTTACGCAACTTTTGATACGATAAAAAGATGCTAATAACTGGCTTAGCTGATTAGTCATTAGCTGCCATGCTGACTTGAACAAAAGCACAGCGTATGTTACAGCGATGAGGGGGACAGGAAGTAGCCAGCAGCATATCCAGCCTACTGAGAATGCTACATCCCAAACTTACCTCAATGAGCACTACAGCACAGAAACAGAGACACGTCAATACAACATCCTCTAAACCCCAGTGTCATGATCTCAACTCAAAAGTCATAAACTGTAATATGAACTTTTCATTTAGTCTAGTGAACTAAAACACAACATACTACAAAAACACAAATACACCACAAATCAATGTGTGCAATGACTAGGAAAGAATTAAAACACCATGTATAATTCACCAAAAAATAAAGATTCTGTCCTCATTTACTCACAGATATAATTCACAGATACAATTGATTTAAGTCAGCTGGGTTTGATCAGCATGATGGATGAGTAAATGATAGCCGAATCATTGTTGAACTATCCTTTTATGGTTGACAATGTTATGTTGTACCTGACAACATAAGCCATATAAAGAATGGATGTAAGCATAAAGCTAGACTACTGAACTACAGTTCCACTTCTAGCAGTTAAACTATCTCCTCACCTCCTCAAAACAGCTCCATGTGATTGGTCAGAAAGGCACATGTGACAGTGAGAAGGCAAATGTGAAGGACATGACTGGCCACAGGGCAAGACCGGGGTTGGGCGGTGGTGGGTGGGGGGACTGAGTGGAGAGCTCTAGCTGATCTGGCTCTCAATATGCTGACAGTCAGGACAGGTATAAATTAGCTCTCGGTCGTTGGGTTCGACCCAAACCACGGAGGCAATGGAATGGTCCGGGCTCAGAAGGGAGCGCCAGGCCAGAATACAAAAACTGATAGATGGTTTGGGGTTGGAAAACAAATGAAAGAGTGAGTAAAACAAACTGAGTAGGAAAGTAACATATATTGATTAATTTAAATAAAGAATGAATGAGATGAATAGAATGGAACAGAAGAGTTACAGAACATAAAAAATAGCGTCTCAGAGTTGTTAGAAAATAATGTTCTTACCAGGCTAAGTAAGTCATAGACACAATGAATACTAGCAGTACAAAAGCTCCAGCTGCTACACCATACACCCAGGTCTTCAGTTTGCCATCTGTGCAGAAACACACACATATCAACGCAAATACCCAGCTGGATCTCTGCCTGTTCACAGCCGAGGCAGCGGGGCTGTTTTCAGCTGGAACAGCTTAAGGACAAATTTTGACTTTATTGAGTAAAGGAAGCAGCATTTATTCCAGTGACTGGGTTAAAATGGTTAGCAGTAGTTAGTGTAACAATATTAGTTCCTATTCTAAAATTATCATCTAAACAGTATAAGGGACTGAGCATTTCTACGATGGTCTTGAGGAGCTTGATAAGCCACAAATTTACCAGGTCCAAAGGGCTGCAGGAACCAGGTTCGTCCGGAGCGACCCGGCAGGTTGGTGGTGGGCTGTGTGGGGCTGAGCGCTCGGATTGTCTTCACATCAGCTTTGCTGTCGCTTGCAGTTGGGATCTCCAGCACCGGTATGACTGTGCATTGGTCTAACACACCATCCGATGTCATCACCTCAGTGAAGCCTTCTTCACAGCCGCATATACCAGCCTGCAGGGGGAGCCATTGCATCAGTTACACCAGAACTACTACCCTTTGATACAGTATACCCTGGGAAAGATTTGCAGAAAATCAGCTAAAAAACAATCCTCTTGTGGTCTGAATATCTTAAATTTTATTTATTATTCACATGCCGAAACACTGCAAAATAAAATGACAACAGGCAAGTGGCAAAAAAACCCTCTGAATCAGTTGTTTGAGGCACTATGAAAACAACGTAAAATAGACAAATATGCTTATGAATATCTTGTTTACAGAGTTGTCAGTAAAATAACTGGTAATTATTTCTTAGGCTATTACTTCTGAGTACAATGTCTGTTTTAGATACACTGGCTGTAAATGGCACATAAAAACAAACTGTGGTTGGTTGGTTGGCTGGTTGGTTGGTTGTTTAACATTTGTAAGATGGCCCTTCCTGTCAAAGTGGGGCATTCTTGGCCTGAATAAGCTGCCATGTGGACAAGATTCCATGCTGATAATCAAAAGTCTGGCTACACAAGACTAAATTAAATAGGACAAGATCAATCATTCCAGCTCTTCAAAGTAAAAACAGCTTTCTGATTGCATTCTGTTTGCTTCTAAACAGCTGCTAATTGAATTCGATTTCAGTCTCCAGCGACCATAGCTGTTAACGTCCTCCTTACCAGCGTCACACTGCTCCTTCTTCACTTCACACAGCTCTAGTTAGATGTTTGTTACATCTAGCTGTGATTTCAAATATACTTCTAATTTTTCCTTCTTTGCTGTTTTGGTTAAAAGATTCTCCATAACTGTGCAAACGCATGTTTGAAAGCATGGGTGCTGTCAAGATAGATGTGTCAACAACATGTTTCTTTACAGAGAAGACCTTTTTTTGGCCTGAGTTTTGAGAGTTTTGCCTGAATGCTCTGGGCCTGTATGCTTATGTGTGTGTGTGTGTTGTGTGTGTGTGTGTGTGTGTGTGTGTGTGTGTGTGGAGAAACCCCCGAGATTTTTACGGTTTCCCCGTGCCATGCCTGAGGTCTGCAGGGGGTCTCTTATTCCCACAGCAATCTTGGGAGGATAATCGGCTGCATAGGTGAACGCAGCCCTCATCAGCTCAACACACTCATGGGACAACCAGAATGCACTGGGGCATTTGCATCTTCAAAGGTGGGTACAAGAGAGCAGGGGCTAAATGTAGCAACAGAATCTGATATGTAGTCAGTTTAAACCCACAGTAAGGGGATTCAGCACACAGTGGGAGGCTGGATTCCGATATGCTCGTAATGTGCACAGCTTGTAATTTATATGCAACGGGGAAACACTCACAACTGATGATTACATTTTGTGTATGATCTTTTTTAAAGAAACAGGATATATACAGTTCTGCTTATAAGTTTACATACTCCTTTCAGAAACTGTAAAATAATTTTCATTAAAAAAAGATCATAAAATTGCACTAACATAACAGCTACTAACATAACAAATATACAAATATATCAAAATATCAAAACATAACAAATAAAAAATGTATTAAAAAAGCAAACATTTCCTGTTTTGATCATTTATTTTAAAGGCTTTAGAATTGTATGTAAAGTATAAAAACACTCAAACACATCAAAGCACAACCGCTGTCTATAATAATAAATCTTCCAAAACTGATAGACTCATCTTTCCTAAGGTACTTCTCTGGTCCTGCAGCGTTCCAGTCATCCAGTCAGACTGCTTCTAATATCCTCTGACATTGGTCACAGTCTGTGTGATAAAACCACTTTCCGGAGTCCATGCATAGTGCTAACACTGTTATTTTTCCAGCAAAAATTTACCACTAAAGCAATCACAAGCTACACCTAAACTTTGCTTTTTTATCCTCTGGTTATTCCTTTAAAAGCTTACACAACTGGCTATTGGATCCACCTATTATAATCCATTAAAGGCTTTTTCCTGGTTCTCACTTTTCAGAACTTTCCCATTATGTATCCCTTGATCTTTTTCAATTTTCCACCTCTCCTGAAAGGAATGTAATCTTGCATTGAGTTTCTATACAGTTTGCCTGCATTGCAAGATCACACATAGACCAGCCATCCACAAATAAACACACACTAACCTCGGTGCAGTATGAGCGAGGTTTGTCACAGGGTGGGTCACATGATCTGTCTGACACAGGCTCGCTTGTCAATGGGCATCCACCTGCAGGATGAGAGGTCAAAAGTCAACTGTTAATGTTGTCAACTGCAAAAGACATACAGAAATACATACACACGCATACATGCACATAGACACACACAAGCGCATTTCTGCCTTTGCATTTTCTATGTAAAAGGCATCAAAGTGTATTCTGTTTTTTGTTTCCCACAATCCTCCTCTCAATTCTCCCTTTCTGTCTCTCACTGGAAATGCAAAGTAGTGCAGGTACTTGCCTCACTACATTTCCTCCCTACTTTCAAACTAAGCCTTGTTATAATAGCTGAAATGCTAAACAACTGCATCAACAACACCAAGGCCTTGGGTTCGATTTCCTTAGTATGTACCTATGTATAAAATATAACGCCTGAATGCACTGTTAGTCACTTTGGAGAATATTGTCAAATGTAAAACATAATGTATGTACACATGTACATTTAAATGCAAAATGTAATATTACAAAACCTTCTGAGTTACCGCCTCACAATAACTGATTTGTATGAGTATGCACAGCAATTGTACAACAAAAACAAAAAAGAAACCTCCAGGCACAATACATTGTCATTAATTCATCATATGACTATATAAGCACATATGGGCATCTCTCCTCCTAAGCCCCATATGAATATCTAGCGCTGAACTGAGGCTCTGCAGAACAAAATGATTGGGATGCCCATGTCTACAGTCTAAACAAGCCTCTCTCTACCGCTTTTCCTCTCCCTCACTTTCTATATTCCTGTGTACTAACGATAGCCAGTGGGAATCCACTGGATCTATAAAAGTGCTGAAATGGGCAGCCAGCGGCTAATATAGGGGTTTTAGTTTCTCTGCGCTGGGATGAATCAATATATCCAATCAACAATGAGAACAGTGAAATAAAACTGCTCCCCAATGCTGGAATCACCCGTGACTGTGCCAATTGTGCCAATTGTGATGACAATTGTTAAAGTGACAGCAGACACCAGATTTGTTATATGTAGCTGGCTGCTAATCAAAGATCTGGTTATTGGGTTACTTCTGGTTATGTCATTTTAAAGAATTGAAATTATTTTCCTGTTTTCTTTTCTTAAAAGATTAGGGTTTTATTCAGTTTACTATACAAATTTCACTACACAATAAGCTTGGTGAGAGGCTTGACATAAAAGTCACTGATTTTTGACAAAAAACTAACTAACTAACTAAATGACTGATTGACTGACTGGCTGACTGACTGACTGACTGACTAACTAACTAACTAACTAACTAACAAACAGATCACCTAACTAACACGTCTGTTTGTGTGTAATCTACTGGTGTGTGAAAACTGCCCCAATATAAGGTTCACCATAAACTGTAGACAACTGCAGAAACAGGTTTACCAATTAGTAGTTCTATGAATATTTATACCACTGCACACCTTAATATAGCTCATACATATGCATGAATGGAGAGCTGGTTGCTTTGAAGGGACTTGTTACTGTCTTAGAGCTTCTATTGAGCTGATCTGCCAATCAAAATCATGTGTGCCATCTGGAATAAGGTCAGTTTGGACGGCTCGGCACAGAGGAATAATAAACATTTAAAAACTGTACGAAGGACACGACCATTCCAAGCTGCCATTTGGCAGAAGTACAGCATTTAAAAAAACTCTAAAACTAAAAAACTATAATACTGAAATTATTTGTTTTCTCAGTGATGAGTATGTGAGAGTATAAGGGACATGGCCAAGCCCACATCTCCATGCTTTCAACAAAACAGATACTGACAAAAATATGCATATTAATACATACATGGGGGACAGCTGGCATAATAGTGAATGGGATTAAGATGAGTGGGTGTGACATTGTCATGGATTAAAAGCTTATTTCCATTAAGTATACACAGATATGTATGACGAGGCCTCGTTCACTTCAGCCTCCCGGGATCTGACAGGAAATGACAACACAAGCCATCAAGTTTATCTCAAACCATCTGTCATTAAACCCTCTCTGAGGTGGAGAGAATATCGACAGTTCTGTCACAGTGGTGTTTTTTCTATGAATATGTCTGTGCTTCTAGATAAAAATTTGTTTTTGTCTGGCATCAACTTCCTTACAGACATGAAAACAAACTTAAACCATCCCATGATGGTCTAGCTGGTCCTCTAACCTGGGCAAGATGGTAATCCAGCTGGTTTCCTAGTCTAACCAGCTAACAAAGACCCAAAACCCATCTAAAACCAGCAAACCAGGCTATTAAACCAGCAAACTATCTTAGGCTGGTTTAAGCTGTTTTTGTTCAGCAGGGCTAATGTGCCTGCGGCTGCATCATTTTTCCTTGACATTTGTCAAAAAGATGCATACAAGTTAAGGATTAAAATTCTTTGGATTATTTCAGAGGTTAAGGGAGTTCAGCATAAGCACATACATACACAGACACACAAACAAATACACACACCTGTGACATTTAATCCATCTGAGCGTTGGCACCAGACTTGGCGAGATGAGCCTTTCCATGGACCAGTCATCCATTTATACTCATAACACTGGCCCTCTTAAAACACATTCAAAACATTATTTAGTAAGTAACATGTTTCACCATTAAACTTTTCATTGGGGGTCCTTAATTGATCCTGGTTTGTTTAGACCCACCTGTACATGGCCTGGCTTCCCATTCCTGTTCTGGACACTGAAGGAGATTCTCCGGTTCCTGAGCTAGAACAGCACGAGAACGCACCTGCACAGAGCCGAAGCCCAGATCGTCCCCGCTTATACAGCTCAGCTGACAGGGGCTCCAGACGGTCCAATCTGTCAGGTAACACTCACCTAGAGGACACACAGACACTTTTGTCAGATTAATGATTAACGAGTGATTAATTTAAAACTTTAATGAAGGCGGAGTCTTAGCTGTGTGATAAGCACAAGGACACTAGATGCATTGAGTCTAACATGGGTTTGAGTCTCCACTGTTCTTCTGATTCTCTCATTTATTGGTAACTTTCTCTATAAAGTTATATACTTACAGATAGTTTTTGCAAAGTTTTCTCCACAGGAACTCCTTCATCTTAAGGTCTTTCTAGTTTTTATTAGGAATATTTGGAACACCCAAACTCAAGTCAAATTTTTATTTTTTTTGTGTGGTCTCAGGGGTTTTCAGTGGAACTAGGTCAGGCTGTCCTGTTGTAATTGCAGCACTGATTTGTGAATATTTCCCAGAGTATTAATTATTCATCAAGTTGTCCTTCTATAAAGCCATAATCCTACCACGATTATCAGAGCACGTGTGCATAGGAAATTCCAGAGGCAGATGTGATACCTAAGAGCACAGACTCTGGTGTGCTTGTTATTATAGCACAAACTGCAATGAAATGAATATACAAGTGTAAAGGAAAGGGTCACAGCGGCAGGTCACAGCTGAAGAAAGTGTGGCAGAGTGTAAGCTTCGAGAATGAAGAATGCTGGGGTCAAAGGTCATGGTTTGGGTGATGGATTGGGCTACTTTCTAGATACTAAACCTAACACAACCCAAACCTCAGACTACCACACACACACTGGTGCATTATTATTGTAACTACGCCCTTGTACAAACCTGTCACAACTCACTTCCTCTGCTACACAGAACATGTCAAAATGTTGTCTTAATATCCGTCACTCAAACCCATTTTCTGAACTGAAGTGCTTTCTAAAGATTTTTGTAAGCCTTTTGTTTCCATCCATTTCCTGTGAAACTGCAGAACAATAATTCACAAAGTCTGACATGAAAAATAACGCCATGAAGCTTGAAATACAGCCTGTATGAGGTAAGGCAGGAAGTAGCTGCAAAAGGTACTACAGGAGGTTCTATGAGGTAATACAGCAGCATATATGAGGTTGTTGAAATGTAGCTGTGTGATATCACAGGGACTGTTTTTCACAAAAGGCTGTCTCATAAAAGGCTCACCTGCTTTAAAGCCAAAGTAGGTCTAACTGATTTAAAAACAAGCTGCCAAAAAGGGCGACACAAGCTTGTAAACTCTCTTTAATGCACTCCCACAAGCTAGCGTTAAGAAAGTTGTTGGATGTTTTGATGCCTGAGCTAGGTAATCTGAGGCAAACCCAGACTTGCAGCATCAAGATGGGAAATACAGAATTTAATCTTGAAGCTATGCATTCATTTTGAAGTTGCTGAACCCAAGATCCACATCAGTGTGGGACAATTTCAGAGTAGCAGTAGATGTTACCTGGGCAGGGCACTGTGCAAGACTCCTGTAGGATGATCTGCTTGTCCCCATCCACTGTCTGCTCCAGGTCACCACACAGTTCTTCATCCACCATACTGCCCTGGTCCTTCCCCGAACCATCGGACACGAAGCAGGACACATTCCTGAAGCGCAAGCCCTCTCCACATCGTGCTCCCTAAACAAACAGTGAATTATCATATTAATATCTGCAAATAGACAGTTTCAATGGTAAGAAGATGCACCTGTTCTGTTGTCCCACTGAAGACTCAGACTCAATGGAGTTCCTGTATTGCTGGTCATCAGTATGATATGTTGGTTAGCTGGTATCTCTCCCAGGCTTTTTAACAATTTTAGGTTGTAATATTATTTCTGTAACATTTCTATTAATTAATAAAATTGTTATTTTAAAAGGAACTTTCAAAATAATGTTGTAGGAACTTTTTAAACATATAGTAGCGTTATTGCTTGGCTATGAGAATTTTATTCAACTGTTTCAAATTCTGTAACATTTTTAAAATGTTCCACTATCAATTTAGGAATAACATTTTTGATATATGATATGTAACATTGAAAAAAACATTCCACTACCTTTTTTCAAACCCTTTGAGAGAACTTTTAGAGAATGTTAGACCATGCCGGTTCACCAGCATGTTCTTCTGGTCAAAAAAGTGGTTATGCTAGTTCACCAAACCATCTTGGACCAGAATAGGAATGCATGCTGGTCTAAGCTACACAACAAACTTCTTTAGAGCTTTACACCTGAAAAGGGCAAAAGTTCTTATAGTGACACAAAATAGCGCATTAAGACTAGTTTCTACAAGAAACCCAGCATTGTTTCTCATTTCAGTCTCTGCCTCACACTTGGTACTGTCAGCTCCCTACATTATTTTTTCATACCTGCTGAAATTGTCTTAAAACAAAAGGTATATGCAAGAAGCATTGCGGCATGAGACTGCCGAGGGCTGTCAGAAGACACAGACAGGCAGCAGAGAACAAAGAGCAGAGTCAATATTCTCTCACAGTCTGCGCAGTGACGGAGGCATGAGGTGTAGGGGGTGGGGTGGCAGGCAAAGGAGAGAGAGGAGATGTCTTCTGTCTGTTGTATTTAATTAAACCCCCCGTTGGGTCCTGGAAAGTCAGACAGACAGAAGGAAGATGACAGCAGAAATGCTCTAGAAAGGGCAAACCTGGAGTGTGTTCAGGGATATTCTAAATATAATTAAACATTCCTGCAGATGACACAAACTGCTGGTGGTTTGATGTAGGGAAGGGTGCCTCAGGTAAGAGTAAAAATGTTCCTATCGGCTTGCCATGTAGTGAATCTGGTGACTGTTATGAGGGTGAGATTTTAAAATATCTTATTCAATCTGCTGTTTTATGTTGATAACAAAAACCTAAGCAAAGTCACCTCAGATATGCAGGGTGACCAAGCACTGTAACTCCAGCTGTAGCAGGGTTTCACAGGACAGGGCTTCCACTGCTCCAGCTGTGAGGAACATGGCCGTCCATCTCCCTGAGAGGCCTGGATCACAGTTCTTCTCCTCCAGAGCTTCCCTGTGATGAAGACAGATTTACAGTCATGCAGCTTGCAAATGCTATCAGTTTGTGTTCCTAGTAAAATAAATGCATGATCAAAGTTCTGGATAAGTTGTTAAGCTACAGAAGATACTGTATTCTAACATTGTGTTAAATTGTTAAAATCTTTGCTGTTTAATGTACAGTACTGCACGAAAGTCTTATGCCACCATTAGATTTCAGCAATGGTGTTTAGGCAATGGTATATGACCATATATAAATATTTTTTTCAGTTTTAGAATTAGAAAACAACAGTACTGTATTTTCAGACATTTTAATAAGAAATGACAAATGTTATTTTAAATCCACACAAACAATGGAAGTCCAACCCCTCTAGTTTTGCTGATGCTCTTATTCGAACCTCCATCAGACTGACTCAAGGAATGAAATAAAGGCTTTTACTGTAAGTAAATCTTCTCACATTACATCACACCATCTCAGGTAACTCAATATCTCCCCAAAGGAGAACCAAAAATGATATGTGACCTTTTTTTTGTGCAGTAATGTTCCTTCCCATCTGTGAATAACTTAATCTGCCAGGCATTTTTCAAGCCTGCTTCCAGGCCCCGAAACCACTTTGAATATTCATCTCTCTCTCTTGATTTTCTTAATCGATTCTGGAGGGCTGTGGGGAGGGTTGGAGAGAAATGGAGTGTGGAGTCTTTCAGGCAGAAGACATCCTGCTGGTTAAGACTGGCGCCCAGGGGACACTTGCAATAAAACTCTGTCAATTAGTCGACGGGCCCAGCGGGAGACACACAAGCATGAGTCTGCCACACCCTTTTCTTACCAAAACTGTTATTTTCAACAAAGAACTAAATAACAGAACCATTATAAAACAATGTGTAAGAGTGTAATTACTAGATGATCCTAGAAAGCACTTAAAGGTATTTATGTGTTTTTCCCCACCTAAAAAGCACAAAGCTGCCTAGTTTTACTAACAGTGCACAGTTAAAACTGAAATATAGACTATTGACCACGCGACTCCTGGGTAGTGTCCACTAACTCCAATCTCTAAATGGCTCTCTCTGTCTGTACATCTCTGTACAGACCCATAAGCATATATCTTCCCCTAGTAAAGGTCACCAAGCTCCTGTGTTGTGTTTATAATGGACAACAAATTAACCATCTTCAAAATAAAATGCCCTCCGCACTGGCTGGCAAATAGCCTACCTAACACTAGCTTCTTTGAGGTTTGTTTATTATGAAAACAAGCTGGGTGCACAGAACCTCAACAGGGCACAGCCAGGCACTTTGTAATGTTCAGCATGATCACAGCCCGTTCCCAGGCTGTAGCTCTGCCCTGAAGCTAGTTGTACCAGATGCAATTCATCTTCACCGCAGCCTGCCATGATGGACTTTCCCCGAGGAGAACCCTCTGTGAAGCTCCTTGCTTTCCAACAACCACAAACCAAATCAACTCCAAGCACCTTGTGTCCTCTTTTCCTATGCTGGGTTCTGCTGGGAAAACTCCCCACACAAGTGATTGTGAGGCTTTGTGTGAGTTTCTAGCTGTAGGGACAGCTCATATCTAGGTTTGTTCTATTTCTCCCCTCTCCTTCTTCTTTTCCTGTCTGTTTGCCATTTCTCTACTGGTGGCCACAGTGCAAACAGTGTGTAACTGGTGAGCCATGGGGTAGCCAATGCAAGCTGTTGTGTGTACCCTGTAGTCTCGCATTAAACGTCTGGTCTGGTTCATAGGTGGTTCTGGTTCAAACGTCCGCCTGCTTTCATCAGTGTAAACAGGCTGTGAATGGCACACTTACACATGTAAAGCCTTTTGACTGACATATAAAGCAGTCACAGTTTGTTTATTTTTAAGGACAGGGTTATCTGAGATAAATCATACCACAATATTAGACAGGAGAGAAAGAGGCTGCATAAATGTATGGTAACACATTGTAAAATACAAAAAGACACTACATAAAAACGATGTGCCTACAATATACTTGAGGAAGTTTAAATGTGTAAATGGTGTAATTTCAGCCAATCAGATTACTGCTTATGAAACTGAGAAAGTCTTTTTATAGATTTAGTGAACTAACAGATTGTGGGCGGGTCCATGAGTCATCTAAGGATGAGACTTTGTTTTTGGCTCCGCCTACAAAGGAGTTGTTGTATTCTAATTTGCCTTCAGTGACCAAGTGAAATAAATTTGTGCAGATTCCTGAACCCTTTTGCATTTGTGTTGTTGCATGAGGACGGTTTTCTTTCTGTTAAGAGCTACAGATTACTTGCTGATTCTCTGTCTTTGTGAGAATCCTCTTGCCTGGGGAAAGATTAAAGATGGTACAATGAACTAAGCCAATACAGGTTTCACATAGCAGCAGGGTTTGCTCTGCTATTCACTGGCCATTGGCTCTCAAAGACCTTGTGTAGTGGAGTGCTCTCTAAGGCCCCAAGCACACAAACATAATGGGCCCCTAATCAATTGTCAAAGCAGATGGAATTACTCTGAAAGACATCATTATCTCCACTCAAACACTGGTTTCGGACGATAACACGATTGCTCTCACACCATCAGTTTTTTTTGTGGTTTCAGCCAATGCTCTGGTAATTCCACAAGACAGCTAAGACCTCAGTGTAACTCCCTAAAACCTGCAATTTGAGGGTTACCAGTCATGCTAGCTAACATCAAAGACAATATTTTGGACCGCAAGACCCAAAGTGCCCTCCTGAGGCTTTTAAAATGGTCTGTCAAACTAATTCTAACCTGGGATGCTGAGAGTGTGAATTAACCAAGCCAGACCAATTTAATCACAAAACGTGTAAAAATTTACTACGTGATGGCTCATGTCCAACAGCTAGAGTGCTGGAGCGTGTTGAGGTGTAAGTATACCTGCAAGACCACAGGTGTGGGAGCACTCAGACCAGGATGACCATTCAGACAGCTGGCAGTTGACAGGGCACTCGACCACACAGGAAGTGTTCATCAGCCATTTCTTCTCAAGACCAAGCTACAATAACAGAGTTCAATTTAGTTAGATGAGTATATGAGACACCAGGGAGTGTAACACAGGGTGAGTTGCAACACGATCAGTTTTGAATTTTTAAAATGAAATCATGTGATGGGGGACAGTATAACAAATAAATATGCAAATTTGATTACCACAATACATTTGTGCACAAAAAGCATCCATGCAGGCTGTTACAACAGCATTCCCTGCACTTACAGTAAGGACAGTAAGCAATCATTCTTTAAACTACTGTAATTTAAATTAGATATATATACAAATGTCAAACAATATTACCGCACCTCCTCGCAAAACTTAAGATCCACAGACTTAGCATCACTGCGAACACAGTCCAGCATACGTGTTTTGAATCCAGTCCCACACACAGCTCTGTCACTCAGCTGACATGTGCTCCAGTCTGGGTGTAAAACATTACAAATGTTAGCATTATTAACCACAACATCTATCAGAACATTT
This sequence comes from Chromobotia macracanthus, assembly GCA_036877525.1. Classification (NCBI taxonomy): domain Eukaryota; kingdom Metazoa; phylum Chordata; class Actinopteri; order Cypriniformes; family Botiidae; genus Chromobotia; species Chromobotia macracanthus. Next base: position 6,339,035 of record JAZGTH010000069.1, read on the forward strand.
CAAACTGACCAATCAATTGCCAGAGGAGATTATTAGCCAGAATCAGCCAATCAGATCAGAGTGATTCCTGTGAGGCAAATTCACTTTTATGTCACTTTTTTGATCACACTAGTTTCAGCAAGTGCAAATAGTAATTGCCTTGCGTATTTAAGATAATCCATTTTTTAAATCACCAACATATGTGAGAGAAAGCATATTTGAAAGACATATAATATTGTTTTACTTACATTTTCTATGTAAATATGGCTAATCAGAGACTGAGCATGGGCAAATTGCGATCAGCACCAATTTTGCATTACATTTGTTTTGATTGATATTGATTTGATTAATTACTTTAGTAAATCAGAAGCAAAACTAATACAAAAAACGTGTGCAAACTCTCCCCTTCTCATTGATCTGGTACTGTAGCTAGAAGATGCTTTAGCTACAATAAGATAATTAATAGTCATCAATAGTTACCTGTAATATTATAGGAGTAATGGAAACAATTGGTGTTCAGAATACACGGTTCCCTCTCTGTAGTTGAAGGACACTGTTTTCCTTCTTCAGGCTGACGTATTGGGCCTGCGGTTCTCTGTCTGGTCCCGTTTGCATTACATGGCTTTGACAAAAGCAGACAGCTTTAAATGAACAAATGAACAACAAAATAAACAATCCAAAAAAAGGACATCTTGGACAATTGTTCAGCATATGTGCTGAACAATTGAAGGATGAAAATTGCCATCAAATTGTTTTTGCTGTTTTAGATGTTGGCAGGGTCATAAATTCTTTTCTGATGTATAAGTCTTCCCGCATTATCACGGTAGGGATACTCGCAGTATCCATGGCAATTAGCTTCCCTTGCAGTTTGGTGGCAACACGCCTGGAACTCACACTGAGAGAGACACGAGTAAACTCCCCCCTTCACCACCCCTGAAAGAATCCTCAATAATACTTATACACACTTATACGCCTAAACTGCATCACAATCTAAACCCACTTTCCACACCACTATTTGTTTTCTGTATTTACCGATTGCTGTTTCACTGCTGATCAATAACGGTACCAATAACATTATAGCATGTCTGACTGGTGTTAGCAGAGCACCCGAGCCTAGCTACTCTGAGATACATACTGTGTCTCAAATCATCCTCAATAGGAAATAGAGAAATAAGTGCAAGAGGTCTCACCACCCGCTGGCCAATCAGCACGCACTTATGTTTCAGACAAAGGTTGGCCATTAGTGGTACATGTGAACTGTGAAAAATGTTAAGCTAAGCCTCATCATATGCACCACACTGTGTGAAAAATGAGGCTACGACTAAATTACCCATCACACACTGGGGTGGGGGGGGAAGGGTTGTTTTCCTAAACATTGGGTTTTCTCACCAGTGGGCATCGACTCCAAGGGCCCCAGTCAGTAAGGACACAATCCTCTGGACAGGGCAGTTTACTCTCTCTGGCTCCAAGAGGCATCTCCTCTGGATCACAGAGATAGTCCTCTACAGGGTCTGAAGGCCCGTCCACAGTGTTTTGCATGCACCTTCACAAAAACAAACATCTGTTATGGAGCTTGAACTTACATGAACTTTCCACAGAGCAAGACGAGTGTTGGTAATAATAATGATATTATAAATGCTAATGCTGTTTTTGTTTGAGTTCATACCTCACTTTCCTCGTCTGTACACCTTCCCCACAGTTCTCCTTCAGGTCAACGTTGCTGACCTTCCACGCGCTCCATGGCTCAGCCACCCAAACATACTGACTGCAGTCACTCAGACATGGGACCACTTCATACACCTGAAGAGACCCCCCAGTGATTTCAGCAGGGGCAGAGCAACCATTTTATTTGACTTTTGTTTTGCCTTTTCGTTCAATAATGATTTTATTTCAAGATTTTTCTTTTGATTGTTTTATTTTTTTTGCTTTGGTGCAATGAAAACAACTTTAAGATTAAACCAGTTGCTTTGGCAGTAGACCAAATGGATGTGCAAGCAGTAAATTGCAAAGCCCACTTATTAGTCTTGAGGCAAATCATTTAGGACTACTGTGTGAACATGACATCACCTACTTATGCTGATAAAATTTATAATGTACTTTATAATGCACACCTCTTAGATCATTCATATATATATATATATATATATATATACACATATAAATTTTTAAAGATATTTACCTGAGCCTGTGGCAAGATTCCCATCATGGTAAGTGAGAAGATCAAGGGAGGAACATAGAGAAGTTAGATCAATCACTTAGCTTTGAAAATGTACTATGTTCTGCTGTCTTTAAAAATGTAATGCTGTGATGTAGAATACAATATCTCATGATATTAGCATATTTGCCGCCCTCTTTCTGCTCATTAAAGAAACATGTTATTCTGTTTGGTCTTTTGATCAAATATTTACAACAGCCTGCTAATTAATCATTAAAACAAGACGAGCACTTAGCCAGCAGCATTAAAAATCTATGACTGAATTCAGAGCTTCTACATACCTGATTAACATGGTCCAGTTTGGGGCAGGGCCTTCCACCATTGTAAGGTTTTTCTCGAAGCCACTTTGATCGTACTTTCACCCCGCTGCCGCATGACTTGCTGCAGCGAGACCAGTTTGACCACTCGCTAAGTTTGCAGTCAGACGGGCAGGGAATGATACAAGCTTCCTCAATGTAACCTGTAGGAGAGCAATGGAATTGTGTAGATATAGCTGAACACTGCAGTTCATCTAATACACCGTGACAAGTGAAACAGAGCTGAAGCACAGGGTGTTTTATGGTAATGTCAGAATTTGGGCATTTTCACTTAAATGAAACCATGATCTTTGCAAGTTGTGGACATTCCTGATTGGAAAGCCACATATGATGTGTGGTATGATGCAGTTGTGGAATATTTCTGAGCATTATTCAAACAGCAGGTGGATGGAATTTGATTCATGATGCTCTGCTTTGTATGCATTGCACAGAGATTGTAGAAAGACAGAGAGACAATTTCTGCTTGCTAGTTGTATATTGTGAGAAATCTGTGAGAAATCCCATTTACTTCCTGGCTGAACTTGACATTTGCTTTGGCATCCTGCCTATGGACCAATCAGAAGTCATAAATTCTGCCATCTAGAAATGGAAAGAATGAACAAGAATGGACATACTATAGTGATTGGTCTCAATCACCATTATATACATTCCCAGAAGTGTATATTTAAAATGATCAGTTTTATGGCATAACATTTGCATACTGGTGATTTTACAATGCAGGAAGAACTGGTTGGCAGAGGCTGCTGCTTGTTTATTAAGTTATGTGGCCAGTTAATATATTTCACAGCAAACCATGAACATAATTACTAAGTTGGGGACACTTATTATCTTCCATCAGTTACAATGTTAACAGTTAGTTGTAACTGTAAGAAGAAACTGTCTTCCACAGGTGGTGCCTTTAAATAATAAATTGACTAGAAAATTCCTATAAAAATGAATACAACAACCCAACAAAACAAAAAACATTAGGAAAAAAACAATCATGTTATCTCAAAATATCTGTATCCACATGCACTCTTGAACCCAGTGCACAGATTTTCTATATCAGAAACTTCTCTTCCCCATAGCTGAATTACAAAACACACTCAAATCGCCTCAGGCAACACATCAATCTGACAGCCCCACTAAACAGAAGCATGCTTCAAATCGCCAAGAGTCGGGAGTCTGATTGGAGTTAGGGATGTCTCAGAGGCAGCAGGTGGAGGAAGGCAGAGAGTGAGAGAGAAATACCCTTCCTCCGTCAGCACATCATCACACCAGGGATGCCGAGCATTTGAGCCTCTCACAGGCCTCAAGCTGAGCGCGTACAATCCATACCAGAAGATCATGACTCATAAAGACACAGTTCTTAACGTCACAGAGCTCCTGCGTTACCCAAAACATTCCACCTGCTTTGATCTTGCGCTATACTTTTCCACAGCCTTATCTTGGGCTGAGAGGAACGGATTGATAAATGCTCTTGTCTGAGCTCCACGGCTGTAGGAGGATGTGGGAGATGCCTGAGCAGAATTAGACTATGAACACCGTTTTGAAGAACTCTATATTTTCCACATTGATTTTGGTTAGCTTTGACCATCTGTAGGTGTACAACATACTTACTGAGACAAGCTCCGAACTGTCTTTAGTCAAGAATTGATTTTAGTAAACATCCATGCTTCAGCAATGCATTGTTTTTTAAATCCTAAAATACTTAAAAAGCTCATGCATTTACCACAAATAATTTATATACACAAATATGCAAATAAAACAATGAAACGAATTTGAAATGAAATGAAGGAATTTTTGTACATTTTTATGTTAAAATACTTTTTCATATCCTGTATATATCATATCCTGGATTTGAAGATATGACATCATATACGATATACCCAAGTTACATAATATGCCCTAGGCATAGGCGACCTTTAACAAACCAAGTATAAGTTTGATTTATCTGAAAAGTGTAAACTTTGTGACTCTTCTTTGAGAACCCTGACACACCATCATTGGCTTAACCAATTGCATAAATTGGGGATATGGCAATCTGTTTTAACAACCAATGGCAGATTGGGGAGTGTTGGTGATTATGCTGATTTCTCGACCTTTCCCAAATCCACTGTAATCAAATCTCACAGGTTTGTCATGACTGTCAACTCACCATGACTGTTGCAGCGTGATGTCTCCACGAGGCGGTTATCCTGGTCATAACACACCATCGCTTGGTACCGGTAGCCCTGGCCACATTCCTTGATATCACCCTGAACTTTCATGCCCAGAAGCCCCTCCACACGTCCACCCTCAGGCAGTATGCAGTCAGACCAGTTCCCCACGGGCTGGGCGTTGTATTTGTTGCAGGGGCAGTACTGCGTCTCACTCAGAGGATACATCTGTGTGTTCTTACACTGCTCTCTTTTTTTGCTTTTACCTTAGTACACAAAATCACAAAAACACGCAGTAGTTTAAAGAGCAGAAGTTCAAAGACTTACAGTATACTATATTGCAGTATATTCAAATTTGTATATTTGTGTATATGTATATTTGTTATAAAAATAACCAAACAATGAGAAATATCTTGATTTTTAGTTGTTTTAACTTATTTTAATGCCTTTGTCTCGTGTTAAATAATTGTAAGTCATCTTGAGGTCCCCTGGTTAAGAAAACTGTTTTAAAGGGCAATTTGGTCTTAAGCACACAAAATGTTTTTGTTAACCTTCAAAATCACTAACAGAGCTCCTCACAGACCTTACATTAAAGGTAAGCCACATTTCTGGCTCAGGTTAAGCTCAATAACATGAGCATGTGGCCTAGATTGAATCAATATACGATATAAGATGGATGTATTCTCTTGACCTCTGTAATACACAATATGCACATCAGTTAAAAATATCTATTTAGTATTGTATTAAATCAATAATATGTATAGTAAAAACATATGCAAATACTAGTAAAGGACTGTAAAGGAATTAAGTAGGTCTGAAGATCAAATAAATGTATTGTCCAATGAGAAAAATAAGAAGTTTGTTTGTGGATTGATTCAGACAAAGGTCAGCTTGCATACGAACATCATCATTAGACCTGCCAATCAATATATAAAGCACCCACACTTACCAACAAGAGTCCGTTTCCGGGTTCGGACACCAACGCAATCAGCTGCACAGGATGAGAATTTGGACCAGGCGGTCAGCTGGCAGTCATCCTGACATGGAAGTTGACATGGCTGAGTGAGATGAGGCATGGGACCAGCAAGCTTAAGACAGGCAGCAACATCTGCAGGCCCACCATCCAACTTCTTACAAGAGACAGCTGATGAAGAGAGAGACCATAAACCAACAGACAATAATAACAGAACAACAAACAAAACAAGAGAGAGAGAGAGAGAGAGAGAGAGAGAGAGAGAGAGAGAGAGAGAGAGAGAGAGAGAGAGACAATACATCTGTTTACAAAACTGTTAATTTCTCTTGTTTAATACTGATAAAGATCAGCCCACTCTCACCAGTTAAGCCACAGATAAGCATCTTGTGATGGATTACATAAGAGGGCAGTTTAATGCCTATTGACCTGAGCTGAATGGATCCAGACATATATCATTGAATCCGAGTGAAAGCAGATGTATTGGATTGCTTCTTCAGCCGTGTCTGTATACTGTAGTATACTATTACAGGTAATGGTTGCTAATGTAGACTGAAAAGTGCAGGTGTATTCTGATATCTAAAGAAGCCCTTAATATTATGGTCCTAATGTGAGCCTGGGAATAATCTTCAGACAGTCTCTTAGTTTTGACTATTAGGCACTCTTCAAAGGACCTCCTGAATTCTTACCAGCAGACAGAGTATTTAACTTTTAATACTGTTTTCCATTTCCAAACAATATTTAAAACTTGCCTTATAAATGTACTATCACAACAGTCAAAGTTTTGCAGAACCTTGCATGTAATTTTGCAATACATGCACCTCCATAACAGATATTGCACGCTTGGATTGTGGCTACATCTGCCATTTGGGGGCATGTAACTTAAGACTCTCATCTCTCATTTTCAATATGTTTTTCAATCACTCCATAGTAATGGGCCTGTGTTTGAACCCTTGAAGTATTTACTGGTGAGAGGCAGAGCAAAAGGTTTATCTTCTGACTGCTTCAAAGACGGTTCTGAGTCTCAAAGAATGTATAGTTTGTATCTGAAGGCATTTACACAGAGATTACTGTTGTTTGTAAAGAGCCGGCAGTAAAGCTTTGATGCCAATTCTCAGTCACATATCAAATTTCTACCAATCTCATGCATTTATCGCACATTTAAGCATCGGTCCAACTGCAAAGTACCTACAAAGTTTCTTTGACATGCATCATTGAAAGATGTAGCAAGTTTTTGGCAGGTTTGAATCAATGATGATGGATCTTCTGTACCTCTAGCCTGCAGTCCTGGTCCACAGGACTCCTGAGCTTCAGGGCTGTCCTGACGAATGCTCCAGGGCACCAACTGACACCTTCTCCACTTGTGTGTTTTCCACCTGTGTAACAGATGAACAAGTATTATTTTTAATAGTTACAAATAGTGACTAATTGTGACCCATGCTGGCAAAATGATTCAGAATGAACACAGGCTAATTAAGAGCTACACGCAAAACAAGTGAAAAATGTCAATTTTGGTGTAATTTGAGGTTTTCACAGAAATTTGTTTGTTAAGCCTCCGTCTAACAATCCCGATGCTCCAAATAGCACATAAACATTTAAAATGATCTTTATTTGTACATTTTCTGAGAGGTGAACCGACCTAAATTTTTTTTTTTTTAAATTATCCGTAAAAAATTGTAATTGTTTCGGCTGTCTGATGACTTGTGCTTCAGACAGGTGTAGCTCATTGTTTTTTTGTCCGATTCCAAAAATCATTTTCATAAAATACATACATCATTTTTAAGGTCTTTTAATGGAGAATGAACGATAACAAGAACTCATTTTTGAAAATTTGCTCACTGTGACTCATTTTTCACAATTTTTAGGAAATTTTTACATTTTTAAGAACTGGAATAAAAATGATTTTTAATGAAGGAATTTGAGACATTATGTTCACCTGTAGCCTGGACAAACAGAGGAGGCATCACATTCCTTTTCCTGGAAGAGAACATCTGGGCAATCCTGGCCTCCATTGGCTGGAAGCTGCACAATGATGCGTTTCCTGGATTGCTTCTTTTTAATGGAACCACCTTAATACACATAAGACAGAAAATACAGAAAAATAAAACTGTCACAAATAAACATTTAAAAAAAACTTTCCCACTTTTAAATCTAATCTACATCAGTCAACATGACTATGTTGCTTTAACAAAGTTTGCAGCTGAATTTAGCCTTAATATCTCACAAATGGCAGTACATCTAAGCTACCATCTGCTTTGTGGTTTAATGACAAACACATTAGATGCAACTTAGACATAAAACGATAGTAATGAGGCCACAATGCTCAGGATTTCTCTTTTAAATAAATATGATTCAGTGATTCATACTCTACTAGGCAAAGGCATTAACAAAGATGTTATGAGGAGAATTTTAAAACATTAGTTTTAAAAGTTGCTGGTGTTCTCAGTTTTGTGTCAGTTTAGTACTAACTTGTTTCTGATGTTATTTTTAAAATTACTTGGATAGAACAGCGCAGATCACTTTGGTCTTTATAAAAAACTATGTGACACTGTTTAGATGTCTTCTGAAACTCAGTTGAGATTCAAGAGATCTCATTTGTAATTTTTGCTTGTGTATTGCAGTAGAACCCAAGAAGGTTTAAAAAAAAAACAGTTCGTCCAATAACATTAAACATTTATCCAAACATTTAATAATTAGAGCCAAAAAGACAAGAAGAAAAACTCAATAAGTGTAAAATAAAACAGGGTCACACTAGAGGACCTCGCCAGCAGATGCTCTTTGAAATGCATTAAGCCAATATTTCATATAAAACACACTCAAGTGTGACATTCACAGTAAAAAACGATTTTATAACAGTTTGTCCAATGACATTAAACATTTATCCAAACATTTAAATAATTAGGGCCAAAAAGACAAGAAGAAAAACTCAATAAGTATAAAATAAAACAGGGTCACACTAGAAGACCTCGCCAGCAGATGCTCTTTGAAATGCATTAAGCCAATATTTCATATAAAACACACTCAAGTGTGACATTCACAGTAAAAACTAATTTTATAAAATGCATCACAAGTTTGCCTTATATAACAATATTGGCTGTTTATTACTGTATCTGTTCTGGTTCTTATAGATGGGGTTGCCTGGCAACAATGTCTCTTTATTGTGTTGACAGAGCCATTGTTGGAACAAAGAATCTGTTTCAACACTTTTGATGGAAAGCTAAGGAGGCTGCATAGAATTATTTATGTCATGCACTTTTTTCAAATAAAACATACAAAGTGATGTAAAAAAAAAAAAATTTGTTCAGAAAGAGGCTAAAGAAATGCACCAACAATGTTCAATATGGCTATAAATATTTTTAAACATATGGTGATTTATCAGGCTGTGTGTTATTAAGCAGAACAGCACCTGTCTGGCAGGCGGAGGGGCAGGGGGTCCAATCACTGTATGGAGTGATGATACAGTCTCTCTTACAGGGCAGAAGACACGGTCTGACTGTGTCTGGACGCAGGCTCTCTGGACACCTACATATGACACATTCAAACAGGAAGATGTTCACAATAAATAAAACACTGAAGTTTTAAGACATTAAAACAATGTAACAGACATTGACATAAAATGAGGAACTGTTTAAAATTCTGCACTAACCAAACAATTTGTGACCACATTAATCATATTTGTCACCACATTAAGGCCAGATTTCCCTCCTATTAATGCACACAAAATATTCCTTGGAAGATTCTCAAAACATTCTGGGATAACATGGATCATCAGGTTTTGCACAAAGTTGTAAAGTATGCCAGCTTGAGTACATGATGTCATTAAACTTTAAGGACAATAATGAGACCATTTGAAATCCATGTTCAGTTTCAATTCAACAATTTCATAGACATTTTTGCAGTGCAGCTTTCATTCCAATTAAATTAGCATTAAAATGCAAACACTTTTAATATGTTCAGTATACTGTATGTATATAAAAGAAAACAATGTATTATAAAAATGTGATTTCAATCGCAGTAATTGCATTTTTATCATCATCTCCTTGAATATGTGACACTTCTTTCACCTTCCTGTTCACACCCCTACAGTATGTCATTCCCATTTTCCTGATCCTTTCACTGAAAATTCCAGCCTTGTAATGATCAGCATGCAGCCGGCATGTGCATCTGCATGTGTATGTGCATTTGTAAATGAGCGAGTAAAACCCGGTGCATGAATAACCCCTGGTAGAAAGAAATCGGGTCTCATTTCCATTTCCAGCATGGGGTCCCTCAGCCAGACGCCCTGTTTTCACAGTCACTGACAGAATAATGCAGCTATTAAGCTGAAGAAATAAACACATCATTTATTTTTCTGGTAGAGGCCTTGAGGGAAAGACCAGATACTTATGACTGCTGTTGAGAGCTCATCAACCTACAGCCTCAATCTGTCAATAAGGATCAAGAGGGGCAGTAAGAGACAAAGCTTTATAAACAGAATACACAATCTCTTCCAGTATCTATTCCAACAATAAGATACGATAAAAAGTTCCATGATATCTCTGACCTGCTTGAGGACAATGAGAGCTCATGTGGAGGCATTGTTAGGCTAGACAACGAAGTATGAGGTTCTATTTGTAACATACAATCATGCTTTGCGAATACCAGTTAGTTAGCTCTTTTTGCAACATTGTGAGAAAATATTTAAATATTGTTTTTAAAAAATCTTTTAAAAAGATCTTTTTAGCATAGCAGCAAGCAGTTCAATATATGATTTCAAATTTAAAATAATGGAGGTAATGAAAAACCTTTACACATCTATTTGTCCCCATACATTAAATTTGGGTGATTTATACACAGTTATATAAACATACTTTTTTGGTGGCACCTGGCCCACGTTGACCCGCACACATATGACTTTGCGTGTCTGCATTCCCACTGAGCAGAAGGCCTCATTACTGGAGACTCTCGCTCCGCTGCGGCTCAGTGTGCTGTTGGCAGAAGGAACAGAGGTATCCTCTATGCACTGACCCCAAGGCCCAGTCTGCCAGTGGTACACAGTGCAGGGGTGATCGTTGCAGCTGCGTGCCTCCTGCAGAGCACTGCTGTTGGGGCACTGAACCCCACCTGCAAGATAAGAGGAGAGTCAGAGAGGGGAATTCTGGGTAATTTATAAACGCAAACTTCAACCACTGCATGGACAGTTATAGTCTATCCTTTAAAGAACATGAAAGTTTCCAACTTTGCCTCACTGTAGAATTATGCAGGACATCAAACAAAATGAAAAATTCAAGACAACACACACACGACAGTAATCAGAACTAATTGGCCTGACTCACTGTAATTCACTGACTGCAAGGTTGACATTAAATGAGTCATTCTGCAGACAACATGTAATCTTGGTCAGACTGTAGGTTGGAGAAATGACATTGATTAGCTCAGAACAGTTTGGGTTATAACAAAACACAATAGGATAATCTGGAACATGCCCCAACAAAAATACCCTTGCACTACTGCTATTCTTATATTGTTATTCTGAATCTGTCATCTTTTATTTTTCAAATATAAATGCATATGCACACAAAAGCTCTCTCTATAAGAATAATATTTTTACCACTTTTGAGAAAAAGCAATGTGGTACACTCTTAAAAAACTGCTACAATTTTTGGCCATTTTTGGTTCTCAAAAGAACCAAGGTTTTAAAAAGGCCCATTCCTTTCTTTCTTTTAATAGTCTTAAAAACCTTTTCCTTTGCAAAGAATATCTGATGAAACAGAAAGGTTCTGTGGATGTTAACGGTTCTTTATGGTTCTTTAATCATATACTCAAAAAGGGTCTTCTGTGGCATTTGTAGCAATTTTTTTAAGTTCATCCAGTGAGTGGTCCCAATAAACCTGAAGAAATAAGAGAAACTTCAAACTACGGCAACCAAGACTGCTAGTTCAAGAAGTTCAATTGATCTTTCAGGCATTACTTGGTTTTTTATTGAAAACCACATTCATGCAAAGCAACAAAATCCCTATGGAGATCAGCTATTCAGCTATAGATAGATAATCAGCTATCAGCTATTATCTCAAAGGTGCGCATTGACATCTGCAAACCAATCAATGAGAAATGCTAAACCAGTGCATGAAAAAAGCTTGAAAAGAGCTTGTTTTTCAAAAGCACCTAAAATATTGAATAACTGACCTAGTGTTTGTAGCAAAGCAGCCCAAAGTCCTCCAGTAACACTTTTATAAAATATCGACTATTATCACACACTTCATTAGACAAGCAAAAATCATTATGAACTTGCTGTGAGCTACCAAGCACAGACACAATAATATCCACAATAGAAATAAAATAAAATAAATCACAGTTACAAAAGCGTCCAAAGCCTCTCATAGTGTTTCAGGGCATACCGGGGCAGTGCATTAGTGGAGCTTCAAAAGCTGCATGAGAATCACATAGTTTCAAATGGGGATTATCACTCCCTCTGGTTATTTATTGACCTGTGACTTAGATGAAGATTAATCCTTTGTACAATTACAAAAGTGAGTTCGGGCATAGCTCAGAGTAATTGCATGTTCTTGGCTCAACTCTGGCTCTGGAGACCTGTGGTTTATGTTGCAGGTGTAGCCATCCACAGCTAGTTTTGTATTAATCTTCTCTTGGTGTAGGACTCAACAGCGTCTGCGTGAAATACCCAATAAATTGATGGTTTTGGAACCGTCAAGCTCTCCAGTCAGAAAGAAGAATCACGTATATCATGTATTTGGAAGTTTAATTCTGAATTTATTATATTTGTATGCACTAGATTGTGGATGGTGAGAAAAGTTGTCAAGTGCCCCAAGGCCTGAGTTAAAGGGATAGTTCACCCAAAAAATTACGATTCTTCCATTTTGAAGTATATTGGTAACCAACAGTGGCACCCATTGACTTTCATTGCACAGGTGTAAAACCACTGAGATATTTCTTAAAATATCACCTTTTGTGGTGATAGGAGAAGGAGACAAATAGGTTTGGAATAACATGAGGGTGAGTAAATGATTTTCATTTGTGTGTGAACGATTACTTAAAGCATCAAGTCTGACAGACACAGTAAATAAGGCATCAGGGCTGGATAGGTACTTTATTTAAATTAAACATAACATAAAATGTGTCCAAGGAGTTTTATGTGAGACCTAAAAGGAAGAGTGGACAGCTTTAGCTATCTCTTCTAACAGAACACTTTCCATCACCTCTCACTGAGGCAGATGGCAAGTGTGGCAGTATCTACTGAACTTCATGCTACTGTCAGCACACACCTGCTTTCTCAGATGCTTGTCATCAATTTGGTGCATCATCTCCTGAATCATTTGAAAGCTAATAATCCGAGTACCACAGCATGTAGCATGATCCGCCACAGGACACTACTCATCATCACGCGTGTGTCCACATATTCATGCTGAAACTAAATATATTAAGCAGCTCCACTCCACACATGCACAAACACACTGCATCTGAATGTGCTGCCTAAATCTTAAATCTACTAGTGCTATTGTGTCCATAAAAATGATGTGATAGTGAAGGAAACCAAGCTGTTAGTTCTCAGTCAGCAGTATGAGCTCTTCTCCCTCAAGCTGAATGTTTGTGAAATTCTGGCAAGTGAGCCAGAAGAGGAAAGAAGAGGTTTAGGCCTGGAAGCACTCACTTAAGCATCAACTATAACACATCAGACACACACTTATGAAACTCCTGAGGTTTGGCTCACTTAACGCTTAGAGATACTCATTACATTTCTGCCAATCTGCTCACCTGGAAGAATGCTTGACTAGCACAAGGGAGGAAAGTGCTTTTGGCTACTCATAATCTGCTCATGTCTATTGAAACACCTGCGTGACCAAAATATAACATCAGGGTAACTATATATCATAACATAATTATCTGTATTTTCCAAATTCTATCCAAAAATGTTTTATATATTAATTTAAAAGTGTCAGATTTGGTACCCAAAATGTGACCTCTGCATTTAACCCATCACTGGTGAGGAGTGAACACATACTGCAAATTGTGAACACACACACCCAGGGCAGAGGGTAGCACTGCTGAGCCAGGTAGCAATCGGGGGTTGGGTGCCTTTCTCAAGGGCACTTCAGTTGCTTTCTTGTCAGCACTGGAATTGAACCAGCAACCTTCTGATTACAAGCCTGACTCACTAACCAGTATGCCACAACTGCCACCCTTAAATTTTGTTCTAATTTAAGTTTTTATTTGAAACGTTGGAAATTTGAAAATTGATGGACATAACAAAATTATAAGATAATTTAAAATCAATGCATAAGCGTGGCATTAGTGCAAAAACAATTATATAAAAAAATTTGATTTGCATTTATGTGTATAGCATTCAAAAATAATTCATTTAAATAATTCATTATAAATTATAATTGAATAAATTATTCAATTATGTTTGACACCACTGTGAAATAGCCAATATATGCATGCCTGTAACCATAAATTTAATTTTAATTAATCTTCCAAAGTTGCTCAGCAACCTACAGTTACACTGTGCAATTTAAATTGCACATAAGCCTCACAAATAATAAAAATTAAATTGCTCCCATTATAATCAACAAAGCTGTCTAGAGGGGAAGTGTTGTCTGCAAGCCGCAAAGAAGATTACAGAAGATTTTCTAAATAAATAAAATTCCATGTTTTGATCACTTGGCATATAACGTAATACCTAGTCCTGCTATGTTTTAAAGCTGCAATCCATTATTTATTTGGTTAAAAATGAAAAAATAGTTATTCAGGAAGTACATGACAGATCAGCGTTCAACACAATCTCTTTACTCCAATTCACAACGGTATGTTCATAAAAATGATTTATAATGTCGGGTCCGATAACGCTGGAAATGTCTGTGTAAACAGAAAGAAGAACATCCGGATATATATCTATATATTGCAAGTTTGTATATAGCACATCGTGCAGCACAGATTTTTCTTACAGCAGTTGTTTATAATTTAAACTTGTCACCCACATTAAGAAACTAAATCCACAGGTAACCAGGAATTTTATATTTCGAACACAGATGATGGCAAAAGGTATGGATTGCAGTTTTAACATAGTAAGAAAACATGTTTATCTGTAAATGGCAAAATTCCCACCTTCTCCAGCATTGTAAGCCAGGATGGAGCGGGATCTGGTCTGCTTGCCCTCTGTGTTCTTTCCTGAGCAGGTGTTGGAGCACAGAGACCAGGAGGTCCAGGGACTGAGCACACAGTCTTTTGGGCAGGGCACTTCACACAAAACAGGCATGGGAAGGATGGCGTCCCGACACAGCTGTCTGTCCACATATTCACCTAGAAAAAACAACATACAGGACAGGTTATATACATTATTACATCTACTAACATTTATTACATCCTTTAGTCCAAATACAACTTATAGAACTTATAGAAACGTAAGTACATTAGGACGACCGCTAATAAATAAAATTTTTAGTAAAATGTACTGTGGTGTTGCAGCACAAGAAATACAGCACAAGAAATTTCCCCTACAGATTTGGGAAAGAAAACACAGTGAAACCTCACTCATTTGACATTGTGTTAAACTGTGCAAACATTGATCCACTTGTCACTGTGCGTAAATAAATCTACCCACACAGAGAATTCACACTATGCGCGTGATCCATTACCATGTGCTGTTATTTGTACTCCATGCTAGACATCCGGTGTAAACCACTCACACTCACTCTTATGTATGCTTATGGATTTCTCATTCATAAATATTAATTTCCACACTAATACGAACACATGCATTTGCTGCTCAGCAGGTTAAGAGTGTGAGGCTGTTAATGTGCATCAAGAGCACATTAATTCTATATTACTTACACATCAACTCTTTGAAATGTAAATAAAATGTGACAGCTGTGCTGTCAGAAGAAAGAAGGATCCTGAGATGTTCACAACATGGATTGGAAGCATGTTTATTAAAGTGAGCACTCTGTAATATCTCAAAAGTAAAAGTTCTCTGTAAGATCTTTCAAGAGCTTATTGTGTTCATGTTAAGGTTACCCTTACAATCTATGCCATTTCAATGCAAGAAAAAAAGAACTTCACTGCATTATTTCAGTGAATGGTTAAAACAATCAGATTGTGATAATTACAACAAGGTGTAAATCATTTCCATAGCAATAACACTGTGCAATATGCAGCTAGACAAAATATTTATACATTAAGTATGTTCATTAAGTGTAAAGGTGACATTTACAACTTAAAGTTAAACTGTGATCTTTGTGTCAGAAACTATAAAATAACAAAAAACAAAGGAAAGGTCATTTAAAGAACCTTCTTTTGGACATCAACCCCTCTGTGGACTGCGCACCAGCCCCCTGTATTGATTGGTGCACCCCACCCCTGGAAAAGGCCCACAGTGACAGAAACCCCTCTGAGTCAGATGACACCGCCGGACCCCATGAGACACAACAGATCCATTCTCATCAGCACCAGACAACAGAGATCAATACTGGAGAGAAGAGGGGCCGCACTGGGGAACAATGAGGAATGCTTGAAACTGGGGGTGGGAAGACTTCCTCACATTGCCGGCATGGATACGGAATGGATGTACAGAAAAAATCATTACAGTCCATTACAGTCACTTGTGTGCCTTTTTAAAGGTCTGATTTGACACAGATCGTACAAAACAGATCGTACAAAAAGACCAACAGAATGTGACAATGTGTGCAATAACATCCCATCATGTCTCTTTTTATAACAAATTTCCTGTTCAACAACCAAAAAAATGCTGAAAAATCCATCTTAAAATAGTAACTGTGTTTTTAAACATGTTGGCAGGTCTACTTTCATCCAAGATGGTCACTGTTTCAACCTGAAACACCATCGTGGAGCAGCAACAAACCAGCTGTTTTATGAGTGGTCAACCAGCAAATGACCAGCTTGAACCAACTAATGACTAGCTTAGATGAGCCAAAAACCAGTTATTATGTTCTCAAACACAGCTACCAGTTTAAGAATAACTAATCACTAGAATCACTAATGGAAGAAATATTAAATTTTTTAAGAATACCTTTTTAACTGACTAAAAAGACTAAGGCAAACACTAAGAAAAACACAATATCCTTTTTATTTTGTTAAGAACAAACAAATCAGCTGTCCTTATAAATCATTCAGCAAGTCCCACTAGGACGAAAGTAATATTAGCTGTATATCTACCCTTTAAATATCTCAGATGTGTTAAAGCTCACCTGCATCTGACTGTCCCCTGATAGAAAATACCAGAGGCACCTGACACTTCCTCTATCGAGTGCTGTCACAATCTGATGCGGCTGCACACTACTCGTCCCAAAGTTAATGAGTGTGAGAGAGTTTAGCTAAATGCAGACTGATTCTGAGGGACAAAGGGAGTTAATTATGGGCAGCTCTTCACCAGTGCTAGAATAACATATTTACCATCTACTGTCTGTAAGGCAGAACAAAGAGAGAGGTGACCTTGAACAAATCATATTACTCTTCACTACAGCAAGGTATCTGGATTTAACTGGGTCAATGTGTTGCAGCAGGCCTATAGCGAGAAGGGATGGAGTAATGGCTGATGTTTCTTACTGTTTTTGGACTCAGCTCTCAATAATGAAGCTAGCAATAATGTATGTGGATTTTTTACTTTTTTTATGGTGTATTTTTCCACGTTCTTTTTGTTTGAGATTCCTGGTGATTCTATACTAGATTTAAAGGAAATCATGACTTGAACATGAATATATAATACATATGTGTGAGGGTATATAATATTTTATTTACTAGTTATGAAGACAATTTAGGTGGTCCTAAGTACATTTTGAAAAATACCTTCACCCTCACACATATAGCCAAAGCTGTGCATACCTACAAAATCTAAATATTCACTCAATTAAAATGTATTTTCATCAAGCACATAACAAGTAGTATTATAAATGAGATGCATATTTACATGGTATCCCAGTCATTATATCCCACAAATGAATTCTAATAAGCTTGGCATTTCAGCACTTACACCAGATGATGTGTTTGTTCAGTTAGCTGGGCAGGTAAAAAAAATCATTGTTAATTAAAATGTTCATTGCATATTCTACAGGCTATACAATCTAAATATAATCATCCCCCTATATAAATTATGGTTGCTGCATATAGCATGTTAAGTTAGGTGTCTCCAGGTAACCATATAAGAGATTCTTCCGAGGACTGGGGGGAGGTGAAAAACCATCTCCGTGGTGACAGCTAAGACATAGGCAGTGACACCTTTAACTGGTGTGAATGAGACGGTTGATTATGAGCCTTGCAAAACTGATTGAGTTGGGCACACACAAGACTCCTCTCTCTCTCTCTCTGGCTCTCCCTTAAGACCTCATTAGCGTTGTGAAAGCTGAGGTTCTGGAATGTCGCAGTAATTGCCACGTCCGCACACCGAAATTTACTGGAACAAGGTGGAAATGCGAGGATGTAAAATAGAGTTACGGCATGTGCACATAATTGATTCATTAATGCAATCCGAGTTATACCACACCTCAAGACAAGACATTAACAATAAAAAAGCAAACAAAAAGAAGTCACAGAGATCGTGGTTTTATTTAAAAAAAATGTTATATTGTACTTCTACATCATATCCTCTATAATTTAAGGTTAATTATTTTTTGATAAGCTGCACTGAATCAATCTGTTTCACTTCCACTTATTGACAGTGAGCTTTCCATTTCTCTCAATAAGTATTCATTTTATTCTTTGTTGAAATATTCACTCATCTATGCTCTGGTCTTTATTATATATAATTAATTAGAATGGATAAATTGGAATTTTGGAGTTTTGCGGTGCCGAATTTCACTCCCTCATCACCCAGACCAAATTGCTAGCCCACAAAATCCCATTAAAAAATACTTAGTACAACATAGCCGGACCGTTTGACTTAAATGTCTTTGAGGTTCTAGGCTATATAAACAATATAAATCAAAATGAAGACAAACGAGAGATTTTCCAGCTGCACACAAGCAGATATAAAAGCTGCCGTCAAACAAAAGCTATAAACAATATAATCATTCTCAAACTACAATGCACTTCAACAATATAGAGTAATTTGTGTCTCACACGCTTCATTTGTCTGAAGTTGTATATACAGTGTACTTAAACCACAGTGCAGTTCCTCTAGTTCAGCATAAGCTGTGGGTCACAGTTCCAAGTATGCACTTGTCCCCAGGTGAACTGTATTTTTCCTCTGATCTCACAGATGGGACAGATGGTGTTGGTGTTGGTTGCTAAAGGATAGTATCATGTCTTTGAACCTGTAACTAGTTAGATAGTAGATCACCTCAACACGTGGCTTTGTGTTTAGCGGGCTGAAAGCCAGCAGTGCCACATCTTATTGCTCTGAATCTCCCCTCTGGCCTCTCTAACAACAGAAAACTACAACCAGCCGCCTGAGCAAAAACAGCAATTACTGCACTGGGCATAAATCCAGAACATAAGCCCCACGGACGGAGTTCAAAAATGGACCCAGCTGTACAAGAACAAAACAATCTGGGTTGCCTGTATTCTACACGCCAGGACATGACCCTTAAACAAAAAGCCTATTTGAGCGAAAGATTTTCAATTAGCCTAAACGATTAAAAGTACAGCAAAGTTAACAGGTCTGTATAATGCAGAAGGATAATGTATGTATCACGTACCATCACTGTTGACACATTGGACTTGTGGGTTCTGGGTTCCTAGACCGCATGCTTTGTCATTGTCAGGAACGCACTCTTCCAGCTTCAGCAACAACCAATCATAACAGCTCGGTTCCTCACAGGGAATTGCTTCAGTCAGATGAGGGCAGTTTCCTGTCCCGCCTGTGGGCTCATTCATGATCTTCCTTTTCCTCAATTTGAAGCCTATAGAAGATCGTAGATAAGACACAAAATCTCATTTGTCATAGGCTGATGCCATTGGAACAAAACAAAAAATGTAAAATATAATGATGAATAATGAAGCGGTCAATAAGAGCCCAGCAAAGATGGAGATTCAATTACTGTTTAAAAAGGATGATCTTAGGATGATGACTCAATGATGACTCGAAGCTGGGTGATAAAATGCCAAAAGCACTTTTTTGCAAAGGGTGGTTACTTTAAATATGATAAAATATAGTTACAACATAATTCTCATAGTTCCAATTGTGCTATTCCAGAGTTATGATGCGCTTACTATTATCCCAAAAATGTGAAAAAACATTATTAATAAACAAGTATGTGACTTGTAGTACTTAAACTTGTAGTACTGGTAGTATAATACCAAAAGGACATGCCCAATGATCTAAAACAAATTAAAGTGAGCTTTAGAGAACAAGTTATTTAGATATTAGTAAATATAACCAACATTAAGTAACTACAGTGCTTATTTCTATGTAGACATAAGTTATCAAACTGCAAGCACAGCATTGTGGGATATTATAGGTTTTATAGGCAGTGAATGCATCAGTGCTGCCTTCAAAATCCACCAGGCGAAGGCATCTTAGAGGTCAGGATGCTACGCTAACACTGGATCTGACATGGCTTGATGTTTTCCTGCCTCTGTATGCTGTCTATGAAGGCATCATTTTGCAGCTGTTGGACACATCCATTGATTTAATCTGTTGAGATGTCCAGTGGAACTTCAATCTCCTCTTAACTGTCACAGTGTGTCATTGAGCAATAACTGCAGTATTACATTTAACATATCAGTCCATTAAGTCCAGCAGATGACAGAAATTACTGGAGCAGCTCATCATAATGAATATATTATTATTCTTCCCTCATTACACTTGCTTTTCACCAAAGGGACTAATGCATTCAGCAATTCATTATTGCTGAAGAGGCTTTGACTCCAGGGGTATTCCCATTAAAGGGCAAGAGAAAGGACATGGGTTGGCACAAGGTCACCTACATGTAACCCCCTTATTCTGTTGGTCCCTGGCTTTTGGTTTAATCAACACTGCTGTCTGGATTCGATAAGGTAATATGGGAGGGGGGCCTTTAGGACTTAGCTGGAGATGCCGGCGTTGTCCCTTTCTCTGATTACTTCTGTCTCTGGCTCTCCTCCTGGTTTTATTTAATCAGAAGGTCAGTACAGAGCTCACTGTGGTGGTGAGAGGTGGGGCGAGGGGGTAGAGGGGGTGTAAGAGGATTCTATCACATTCTATCAGTCAGCCCTCAGGTGTCTGATGTTGTGTGTGTGTGTTTTGTCTCTTTATCAGACAAAGCAGGATACTGGATTTCATATGACCCCTGTTAATCAAAAAACAGACAAAAACCACAGCCGCCGAGAAATCTCATCCAAATCTCGTGGGTCATCGCACCCCAGGTGCACACTGAGATATTATTGGTTGAGATGTCACTGGTAATTTGTTCTTTATCACACATCAGGCTTATTTTTCTACTGTGTACAGGCTATAATAAAGATTACCAATAAATAACAGGAGAAGAAGAACATCTTGTCTGTCATAATAATAAATTACAGGTTATATCATCTCACATTCATCACAAGTGGAGAGAAGGACAGCATTGGTTTCGGCTGTAGATAAGTTAGGCATCATTACAACAGGTTTACTCCATTTAAAATGTATTGCTTTTCAATTGATGAAAATATTTGAATTGAGGTAGCAAAATAAATGCAGATTTGTAATTTAAATTTGAATTTACTTCCAATACAAAATCCTTTGAGGTGTGGTCAGTTCCTATTCTAATGTATGACCTGATAGACCACCTGCATTCAAAAGCTAACAATCACCGATGAGTAACTTTGCTGTTCCATTCCCTCCATGCTGTTAATATAAAAAAGACTCATTCTACCCACATCTCCCTGAATAATGAGCATACACATGCAGTGTACACAAGTACTAAAGTGTGTCATTAGAGGTATATGCTGTAAGCAGGCAGCGTGGGTGTTCGAAAAGCGCAAGAGAGGAAGATAGATTTAAAGAGAATCCATCATTAAGATGCATGGTGGAGAATTTCCTCCCATCCCATCTTTTGAGTCGCTTCATTAAGGATGAGTCAATATGCATTAGTCGTGGCACAGGTCGCTGTCTCAGAGAAAAGCAGCCAGCATGTCACCACCTTTGATACACTAGTTCCAACTGTCAGCATTTACATGGCGAAATCAGCAAATGGCCACATCCTGTGAATCCCCCAGTTTGACAGGTTCCATCCTGTTAGGATAGTTGACGTTTGTTTACTTGTCTCTCTGATGCCATTTAACCCTTAATTTGTCTTTTATCTATTTTCGTCGGACATATTTTTCTCTTTCTGGTTTCCTTGATTTCCTTTCTCTACACCACACATGGTTCATAAAACCTTGGAGAATGAATCTTTTGCTCCAGTAGTTTATGGGATGAATGCTGATCACGCAGATAGAGGTGGGCCCATCTAAGTTATAAGTTGAAAGGGCTTCTCTGCACAATTCATGAGATTTACAATGAAAGAAGACATTTTATTGATCTGTTCTGTTTTAAACTAGCAAGATGGGTGAAACTCTCACCTTTCTTTGTGGACTGATCTTGGCAGTTTTCAAAGGTGCAGGGACCCCACGCGCTCCAGGAGGATACCTCACATTCCACAGGACAAGGAATATGACAGAGCTGAGTGGTGTTGGGAGGAACACCCAAACACAGGTCATTGCTCACTGGCCGGGAAGCTGAAGAGATGAATACACACACATAAAGTGTTACAGAGCTTCCATACAAAATTAAATACACCATGTGGAATTAAAATACCAAAATATAAGTCTAAAGTCTTTGAACCACTGAAAAGAACAGCAAATAAACATGATGTGATATTCAGAGTTTTGAAAAGGTATTTTCTCTTATATTTCTGGCATTTTTGACACTTTTACTGACATGAATACTACAAGGAGGACAGAAAACCAGAAGAGGAATGAGATACAGAAATGATGCCAAAATCAAATCTTATTTTGCTCACATGAGCACCACAGCTCAATGTGTGAATACATATGCACTTAAGTAACTATGTATCTTTGCAATGTAAAACATTGTGTTATAAACATAACATTAACATCTTTCTCATACACAGTAATGGTTCAGGTTGCACGTTTTTCTAAATATCTCCCAAGACCCCCTTTGTTTTTGCTTTCCTTTTATCTGTAAATAGCACTTTGTGTATCTGTGTGTACAGCCCCAAGATGTAGATAACTTCCTGCAAGGTCAGTGCATAAATGTATCTGCCATGACACCCTGTGACGGATCTTCACTTCATTCACATGCAAATTGCTCCGTGTCCAAAAGGTGTGAGCTTTGACTGAGCTGTTTCTAACAATTATTTGTGTAATGCATCATTTAAAGTGATCTGAATGATTGATTGGATGGCCATGCTGGTACAGTTAGGCGGAGTTATTAACAATTCATATGAGCTTGTTTAAAATAGAAATAAAAAGGTTTGTCAAGTACTCCACTGGGACAATGTGCAAAGAAGCGGTCAATTTAGTGAGCTAAATTTACTTACTCTTCATTCTGGAAGTGACATGTTAAAAAAAAAATTAGCTGTCAGACTGTCAAATTGATGAAATTGATTTGAAAAAAGGAATTGACTTGCAAATGCATAACCTTTATTTTGTTTCTTCATTCACAAACAGATTCTCTCTGTGCAATCTATATTGGTTATTAGAAGTGAATTCACTCCACATTTGCATCACTTTTGTATGCAGTAATTTAGCACAAAAACCTGCATCTAATTTCCTAACCAGTTAAATTAGACAGTAAATGTGCTGGGCCATATATTTAAGCCATTGCAAATAAAATTAGGGTTTTTGTGCTATTTGCATTCTGCAATTAATTTTGCACTATTATCACTAACAGAAAAGTGAATTCCTCTTAAAATGCAATGTTTGTGTAAAGTTTCTAACAATCACGGCAGCAGTTTTTTAAAAAACTGGAAAGAGCATTACAGCTGACAACATAACCAGAGTTATGATTGGCACAAGCATTACTTTCAGCATTTTAAAACACTGATTTTGTTGCATGCATCAAATGCATATTCCACAAACATAGAACTGGCCCATGCATATTGTGTTTATAGAATACATTTTGTGGGTAATTCTTTTTGCAAATTAGCCTATCACTGAGATGGACAAAAACCTGTCTGACTTTTTTTTTTACACAGACTCCCCTTTCCACCGCCCTGTTAACCCACTCTGATTAATGATCCTCTCCTTGCAGTTTGACCTTGTTCAGGTGGCACACTCTCTTGGAAGCCAGATGGTCTGCAGTTTGCCCACTCAGGGTTTACCTGGCCTAATTATAGCACCATCAGTCCGTGTCTTCAGTCTGACAGCCACAAACACATTCACCAGCTCACATCATTATAGTCATCAATAACTTCGCCTGCCTGCAGGGTGGCACTGTGTATGCCCTGTAACAAAAATGTGCCATTGAATATCTCAAAGACACACAACATGGTGCTACATTAATTACCTTCAGGAGAGTAATATGACCAAGGCAAACGAATGAACAGGGTCGAAAATGTTTTTATACTCTGCTCTTGGTTCTTTTTCCTCCAACAGAGATGTGTTAATGGATAAAGATTGAGACAGCAGCTGTTTTCCCCTGTTGTCTAAATGTCTGAAGGCCCCCCGCAGGGAGAGGAAATCAAGAACAGCTTCCCCAGGCCCAAACACTAGAGCAGGAAGCCAGATGAGATGTGGCAATGACAGAGAGGAAAACAAGCTGCTTTTGATATGTGAAACACACACTTTGAAATTCGTAACACAGGTTTGGGAAGCCATAATGATTGAAATGGAATTTGGAATGCAAACACCACTTTCATATTCCTAAGGAAATAATGTATTTATATGGACTATATAGCCAGCCTGTTGCATGTGGTTGACATTTTGCGGGAATACTGCAACAAAGGTGCAGAAAGACATGGTTGTCCATTAGACAATTCCATACAGGTTTTAGATATGATCCCTAGAACTGAATGAGCAGATTAAATCTGCTAAACACACACTGTCCTTCTGTCCTGCAGAAAACCGCAGTCATTGCCTGGCATTAATGTTTATAAATACTTGTGAATAATTTCACAGAATTGGTGGCAAATTGCTTGGAAATGTCCAATCATGTGGAGCTTGAAAATAAATCCATAATAAATAAAAACAAATTTGTCGAAAATTCCCCGGGGAAAGCGCCTAATTGACTTTCCATTGATTAAAAGGGAAGCAGTTAACTGAAAAATATGCTTAAGTTAGAAAAAAATTATAGAGTACAAAAGAGTGAAAAGGTTTTGATGAAGTGATGGGTAAAATTTGGAAGAATGTTGGACAGGAAAAAAACAATACAAAAATAAAACATTACGAAATATGGGAACAGTGTATAAACCACTAATTTTTTACTAAGTAACACTGTTCAGTGTCCACATATAATACCAGAAGACAAAGGTTCTGAGAGATGCAGGTTCTGAGGAGGCTAACTAAGAAAGCAGGAGCCAGAATCAGTTTTTAGCTACCACTCGCATTATAAGTTAAATTAAAGAAAAATGAAAATGTCTCATTTACCCTCATGTACGGTTCCAAACCCATAAAATCTTCTGTATGAAATTAGACTTTGTTCAATCTGAATAACTACTTGTTACGTGGCTGAGTGTATTCGTAACAATGGCAACATATGACTCTCTTCAGTGCTTAAAGCAAGCAAGAGTGCAGCATAATTTTCCCTGGCATTTATTAAGCTACTTCCTGTTTGTGTTCTGAAGAGCTCTGGAATAACATGAGGGTGAGTAAATGATTCTAGTTTGTAACTAACAAAAAGCACCCTGAGTTTATAAATCAAAAATACAAACAATACGCTTTTTATTTTTTACTGTCTAATTGCAGTTATTACTTTTAAAACAGTGTACATGTCAGAAATGCATATAGAAACCACATATAGATTGATGAAAAACAGCATTTTGCCATCTTATTTCAGAGGTCCAGGCATCATTGAAACTAAAGAAGAAAATTACAGTTTTCATCATGTGACACAGTGACACACAGTTGGACGTGCTGTGGAAAAGAAGAGTGTGTGTGTGTGTGTGCATTGTGTGAAACAGAGAAATCGAGTGTGAGAAGCAGCACAGGTGCTTATGCTGTTCCTTTATCTCACACACGTCTTCCATCTGTCACTGTGTGAGTCGTCAGCACACCAGGCCTGTCACCTCCCCCAGCAGGAGCTGCAGACAGGGCTATGTGCCTCCCTTAAAGCCCACATTACAGATGAGATTCCAGCACTGCCTGGCAAAACCTCCTCACAGACAGGAGGGCTGGACACTAAGATTCAAACAACAGCAAATTTGCTGGTGCAGTCCAACAAATCGGGTGTGGGCATACTGCAATTGATTTACTATAAATAACTGCACAAACTGCCACAAGTGCAAATTTGTGACACTTTAAGGAGGCTTGTGCATGCAGTAATATCAAGCATGTCTGGTGTGGCTTATATGATTTTTGTATTGTATTTATGTAAAATAATTAAACAGATTTGCCAGGTGTAAAACGCTTAAACTGGTTTTAAAATGCAATAGATTACAAAATTACCTGAACTGAAATATCACAAAAAGACAAAAATGTGGTATTATTTACACTTTTAAACTATGTTTGCATCTATATAGAAGAAAAATCTGAATTCTGAATATCTCTATAAAAATCTGAAAACCAGAAAACCATTTACCAAAGTTGCACAGCCACAAATGTCAAATCTCCCAGCATGCACTAGGGGAGATGCACACCAGAGAGAGGTGTTTAAAAAGCAATGTTTAAATTATTGAAATAAGATTATATGAACTGTCAGAGGTTTTTTGTTTGAGTTACAGCAGACTGACGTCTATTTTAAGATTTGATTATAACAATTTACTTTCAGTTATACATGTGTGTTCTAAATATAATACAGAACAAAATGTTAATCTTAGGGGAAATTTAAAAGCAAATTATGCGTGTCAATAATCAATGACAGCAACCATATGGTGCATGAAACAAATCAGATTATTACCTGCATTTCAGTCAAGATAATTAGCAGTTACTGTTTCTTGCACTTATTTGCATAAACAACACTTTGTAATTTGCAATTTTATAGAAGCATGCTCCAAATAACACTCCATTAAAGGAAAAATCTAACAATACACCATTTTGCTCATTTAAAGCACAATTCTCAGCACACTACACCAGCTTAGATGTTTTTGTGCAGGCTATTAAGTTTGCACGTATACACATAATCGTCTATTTAATCAGTGTAAATGCACCATTGTGTGTTTTTGGCCTATATAAATTTGCCTTACTTCTAAAGGACAGCTGCTTGCTGCATGCTTCATCTTTCTCTCTATGGTGTGACCAAGCCGTACCGGCCAATGACTGCTTGAGGACAGCTGTGGACATTTGAATAAGTTCCCTGAGAGGTCGGCAGCCGGGCTTTCAGAGCAGATGGCAGGGGAGTTTCAGTGTCGGCCTGAGAGCGTGAGCGGGCACAGCCCCGGCCCATGGCACTGAGCACCTCCCAGTTTCTGTCATATTACTCCAGAGAGAATGTGTGTTTGGGTGTATCCACACTGTGGCTGTGTGTGATGGCATTAGCATTTAAATTCCAAAGTAGCTACCTCATTAATTTGTACTGCTCTGCCTTCTTTATTCATTTGCTGTCCTAGTGATTTAATTTTAGCACTTAAAAAAACTATCCAATTACATGCTGCCTTCAGTTGTGCCACAGTACACATATAAACTGATCTTTGTCCGACAGCTTGCTGTGAGCTTACAAACCTGTACATAAGCAGAGGTGACCTGATCCGAGAAAAGGAAGGTGATGTAATCAGCTGTAACCTAACATCTAGCATCTTATTTAATCACATCAAGAACAAAATGTCTAAAGGACACGTCTGTGTTTACAGTAATTATAGTAAGCTTTTGGGACCATCTTCATTCTTTATGAGAGTATTCATTGTTTATTTAACTTTAAAACTCTTTATTTAATCTCAGTATAGTGCAGAGATGGGAGGTAAGGTAAATCTATGATGTCTAGGAAGTTGAGATGTTATCCCCTCTATAACTTAGAATTAATTTATTCAATATTATTGTTGTTTATACGGACAATCACATAGCAATACTCGCATCATACAGCTAATAATTTAAGACACACAGGTGTAAGCATACATGCAAGCTATTTTGCATGTTTTTATTTCAGCATGACTGCCAACTTATTTAGCAATAACCCCTGTCTCACCTAATGCCGTGAAATGCATTCAAATGCTTGAACAGGATCATTTGAGATGTTCCACAAAACAACAGGTTTTCCTACCGTCTTTGTTCTTAAGCGAGCTGAGGTTGGATGAGGTTTCCGTGGGCGCTTGAACGCAGTAGACCTCCCTGGTCTGTACCCCGCCTCCACAGAGCCCTGTCTGGTTGTTTCGACGCCGGTCCTGTTGGCTGAGAAGCACGTCTACCCTACAGTCACTCCACTCTGTGCTTTTCCAATTATACCTGCACAGAAAGAGAGAGAGGATGAAGGTAAATTTAGTGAACAGACATGCATTTAACATTCTCCTAACACATCTCACTTCTCTTAATTTATCCTCTGTAGGCTGGAAAGACTGGAGACAGTCATGCTTCTGTTTCTTGCTTCTCTTCTATAAAAATACACTGTACTTTGCTCTGTCCTTCAGAATTATATATAATTATAAATATATGCTATACCAGTCAAAACTTTAGACACAACTGAATATGTTTCTAATCTTAAAAACCTTTTCATCTTTTTCATTTTAAGGCATTTGGTTAAATGCTTGAAATGAGTTTTACAGACAAATATAAAAAGTCTGCACATAAGTTGCTTTACAAAAATATATTTTTAATGCAGTACATTTTGTCCACACCAGCCTTTGACTGGTGATGTAGTTCATTTTTATAAACACACCAAATGTCTGTCAAACATCAGAAGCCATTGGAGAGTGAGGATGTGAAGTGAGGTCAACGTTTTATTGAGCTTTATTGAGTTTGATGGCTGGCCTGCTGCTTTTTGATTTATCATGTTAGTGACAGAACCACAGAAGCATCAAACTGAGCTATGGAGGGAAATGCAACGCATTTTAGCACAACCATTGAAAAGAATGCTGTTATTTTGCTGTCTGGAGAGAAAATTATCACACAGCAAAATAGAAAAATGCATTAGAAAAATAAACTTGATAATGTCTTCTAATTTATTCACAAACAATGTCAGAGAATCAATAGGCTAAATGTAAATTTTTTAAGGTTGTAAAATACTCCCTAATGTCTTAGTGTTTAATAAAATGAGCAGCTGATTATAAAAATAGGAAAGACTGGGGCTAGTTGCCACATGGGAAGTTTAAATATTAAAAGGTTAAACAGTGTTTTCAAAATACAAAGTATTTTTTCATAAATCACCAAGGTGGAGTAAGTTTATACCACAATTTACTGGAACACTTTGTCACAATATATATATATTTATATTTCAATTTGTTTTTACATTTAAATATTTGCTGCTTCATATTTTTGTGTATTGTTTTGTACTATTTTGCAACAGTCCCATTAGTATTTATTGTTATTTCATGAAGTGTAGACAGTAAGCATTGGCTACACGGAAAATAACTTTTTCTCCATTGTCTTTGATCACCGGTTCTTTTCCATATGACTCACTGATCAAAAGTCTGAGGGGGCACTGCAGGGGAAAACTGCTGTGCATTTGCGTGTTTAAATGTCCACTAACCTTCAAGTAAAACAGGTCTTGCTTCCAGCTCTCAGAAGTTCAAAAAAGCATTTAAAAAGTAAGAGCATTTCTTTGAAAACGCCGCTGGACCATGGACCAGCCTAGAGTTGCTTTCCTCTATAGTATAATATAAAGACTCTTTGGAGCTTTTTTCTGAAGTAATTTTGAATACAATATGAGGGAGAGAATTCCTGCTGGTTTTCCACTATAATGGCTCTCCACCTCTGACACATCCACAAATGAAACCCGCTTGAACCAGCTGAGAGTCATTGTGTATGCAAGTATGTCCGTGTGTTTGGTGTTCACTTTGATCAGGCCAATTGTAGGTTATTCGACATGCTGTTTAAAGGCTTTAAATCTGACTTCTTGATAGTTTTTGCCGTATCCAATTGAATGTGATAACAAGGGCCTTTTCTATTTATAGATCATGCTTGTGGTGTATGAAGTGAAACAGTTTGGGCTCTTGTGTAGAATAATTGAATGAGTGACGCGCTGCATATTAATGTTGCCATACTAGCATAGTGCACCATCTGCAAAGCAGTTGCTTTAATCAAAATGAGTTTATATTCTCACATGCAGAATAACTATAGAATCAGGTGTAATGCATGATGATGTGTTTAAACAGACTAATAAACACAATATTATATATATTTATTAATACATGTTACTCAGTAAAATTAAGCAGTTTCATATATAGAGATGTAATACAAGTTTTAAAAGATGTTAAATCTGGCCTGATATGTTGATGTTGCATTTTTAATGTTTCTAAATGAGTGATATGACAAAGACCGAAATTCGCATTACTGTACTCCTCACACAAAGCAATAGCATGGGTTCAGAAGACATCGAATACATAAGTTTTGTGTACTACTTTTATGGTACTTTAATATAGTACTTTAATGGTGCTTTTTGTTAATTTTAGAGGTGTTTTCCATTTAATGTCATGGTATGGAAAAGAACAGCCAGAAAATAACTCCAAAATACAAATATGTGTTTCACAAAGGAAAAAAATTAAACAGGTTTGAAATGACACAAGAGTGAGTCAATGAGAGGATTTTTTTTTTTGGGTGTGCTGGCCCTTTAAGAGATTTCTGCGATGTTTAACAGTGGGTGAGTATTAAACTTTAATGGTTACAAGCCTTCAATGACCACCTGAATCTCACTCTGGAGGAACATTTGGTCATAAACTCCTGCTGTAAAGGATTCTTAGTGACAACAGCAGAAGCACACGTGGGGTTTGAAGAGGAAACACAGCCAGGCACACACTGGGTCAGCTCCACAGGAGCATCGTTCACCTCCATCTAACATACAGAGACACACGCTCTGCTCTCTGGTGTGTGGCCAGATCCAGAGTAGTAAGGTGATGAGTGATGGGTAACGGACCGGCCCATCTGTGGGGAGATCAGATTAGACAGCATGTTGCCTGTCCTCTTAGACATTCCCTATTCATCAGCTTTCCTCCTCCAGAGTGGAGCTGTGCCAAACCACCAACACGCTGGCATCTCTCCATCTTCCCCAGCAGGACCCTCGCCCTCCCCCAATTTCCTCCTTCACACCTCCATCTGTGTTTTACCATGCTCATGCTATACAAAAGGCACTGACAGATGATGGCCATACTGCACAGTGTAATGCATTGTTATTCCTTTTAAGAGCCTGTTCAACTGTTGCTATAACTTTAAAAATTCTAAAGAACAGTCCATCCAAAAGTCTAAAGTCATACGACTTTCTTACGATAGAGTTATTTTTGTTGTTTGTAAGCACTGACTGAAATGTTTCTGAAATGTGTCTTTCTCATTAAAAGCTATGATATGGTTTCATAAAACTGCAATATATCTATAGGGTAAATAATATGGGATTAGAATCACGTAGGGATGAGTACATTATGACAAAAAGTTCGCTTTAGGTTAGTTCCCTTTTTGCTGGTTAAAGGTCTCTTCGCATCCTGATAGCAATCAATAAGTTGTCTAAATATATATTTATATAACTATATATCTTCTGTGGAAGGCGCAAGTCCATAAAATGTTTGTCCAATCATTGCATTCAGTCCAAATGCACTGATAGGATGTCTGATTTTCCTGTCAAACTATGTAGGAGGAGGTGTGGAGGAGGTGTTGTGGAGAAGGTATGGCTCTGGAGAGCACTCTGAAGGGAGGGTGGGATCTTAGCAATCTTGCTATTGCTAGCCTTTTCAAAACTTGCTATCCTACCTTTAAGGGCACAATGGGGTAGCTCATAGACCATCGCTAGCAGAATCTGAACTTTTTACCTTCTGGTTACCAGCCCAGATCTTCAGCTGCTCTAGCACACCACCGTTCTTACATCATACCAATTTCACACATTCATGAAATCATGTCATCTTTCAAAAAGCACAACAAAGCCAGAACTTACACCACACATGGAGGGATCCCCTCTCCCTGTGGAGAACAAGGCTCGCTCTCCTCCAGCTCGGTGCAGTCTTCTCCTCCACCCACATTAAACTGCTTCACCTGACGCGTGCGTCTTCGCTGGCCCTTGCGTCCGTTCAGATCGTAGCATTCCTTTGAGCAGATGGACCATTCTGACCACTCAGCCACCTCACAGTCCTTGGGAATCACACAGGCTTGATATGTCACAGGAAGAGTCTGCTGCATACAATGGCTGTTGGAAAACAAAAGTAGTCTGTTACTCACCCATAAATTCATTAATCTGAACATTAATTAACAGATAAAATATAAAATAGGTCACAAGCCATCTTTACTATATTTTTTAAATCCAAGTCACCTGGAAAAGGATCATCTAACCACATAGTCTTATGATACTCTTTGGTACTTTATGAAATCAGGGACTTTTTATACAAGGTCACTTTGCGTTTTCTCTGATCGGACAGATATTTAATTTGTTTAAACTGTTCCATTTACATGAAGAATGTAAAGTACATCATTCCCGCTGAACTGAAATGAAAGGAACTGTTATTTTGCTCTGTCTGGTGTTGCTAATGCAGTCTAAAAGAAAACAAAGAAATTTGTGATGCAACAAACATTTTTACTGTCACCAGTACTAAACTTGAAAACCTAACAAGATACCTGGATAAAAGATGCAAAAGATGTTCTTCCATTTGGGAGGAATAATGAGCTGATGTATGTGGCTTCAAAAACAGATGCATCAACTGTGTCTCAGACCACTTTATGAAGTGATCAGATATAAATCCATCTTGAAAGTGTTTCGGAAGGAATTTACACTCTGTCTATCCAATCAATGAAAACACATGAAGTGCTCAGGTTTAAAAAGACCCTTTAATTTAACCAAACATATTAATTCAATATTGTTTTGTGTTCCACAATCATACTAAAGCCATGGTTTAATAGCATCACACAGTCACAGTGCTTATGGGGAAATCAACCATTGCAGCTGCATAATAAACTGACAGAGGAAAAAGTATTTCAATATCAAAAAACATACTTCATCTTTTTAAGCAAAAACACTTGAGACTACAGAAACAGCCTTGATTAAAGAGCTTTGTGGTTTTAATATATCTCCTATCATCTTTATAAAGGAGGCAAACATTATTATCTGCAGCTCTACCCAACTGATCCCTTCCAATTATATAATTACGGATATGTAAAATATCACAAGGATAACCATCTTACACTCTGAACCAGAGTTTCTTACCAGCCATTTTTTTCAACAATGTTTTTTTAGCTTCTTTCTCAGTGCAGTCAATATTGACTGCAGTTCAATTTAGATAAGAATAAAATGTGATTTCCATGAATAATGATTAAAATTAAGACAACAAATGCCTATTTTCTGACTTCCTGGCGGTGGTGGTCAAAATGGTTACCTGTGGGCTTTATCAGCACTTATACAAAACTTGTAATTTAACAGAGAATGTGTTGTTACAGGCATTTACAGTAATTCTCCAAAGCCAGAAATTTATTATTGTCATTCAACCATATATAGCAGGTGCAGTACATAGTGGAATAAAACAACGTTCCTCCAGCACCATGGTGCCACATAAGACATAGACTACATGGACAACAAGGGACTAGGTACAATCACACGGTTCCACATAGGTGCATATGTGCAGACTTGTGCAGTCAGTGCAAACATCAGAAGAAGTCACAAAGTGCAGACAGTGGAGACAATGGGTTCAAATGTGGCCCGTCCAGTCAGAATTTATAGAACTATTTGTATTATAATACGTGAATAGCACAAGGTCTGATTTAAAATGAGATTCTTGCTTCTGACCTTGTCATTCCATACATTAGATCAGGATGGGACACAGCATTAACACACTCATCAGAATCAACTAAGCCTCTTTGGGGATTTGAGCCATCTGTGAAGTCAATGAGTAGCTCTAATGTACTGAACTGCCCAGGACAGTTCACATCTCTCTCCCATCTTCCTTCACTAATCCCATATAAACAACACATAGAGGCAGATATGAGATGTCCCCATTCTGCAGAACGAAAGCGTGTGGTGAGTATGAACAAAGCTCAAACTGAATCAAAGCAGGTCTGAATCAAAGCATACTGGGTTGCTGCAATTCACCTAAAGGTACAAGTGGAGATTTTCTATACCACTTGACAATACTTTTACTAAAGCAGATAAAAAAGTTTCTGTGATAGCCATTCGTCAAATAAGACAGAATGAGGACACACATGTACTGGATATATGTGACATGCTGTTTGGATCATGTCTTCTTGAGAGACTTCAATAAAACTTGCTCTCAAAGTCTGACTGAGCTAACACGTAATGGAATATCGTGACAGAGGGGCTCTTAATAGTTCCAGGCCATATCCATAGCCTGTAAAAAAAAAAATTACTGGTATGGCTGAAAACTGATAGAAAAAAGATGGAGGGCATTTTCGAATGGAAATTCATTAAATTGTTGGTTTTGAATGATGCAAATACATTCTGGGCTCTGGCGGTTACTAACGGTAATGGAATGATGGGAAGCCACTGAAACTCCACTGCAAGAACTGTTTTGTATGCTGGATGCTGGTTGTCTTACTCTACACGTCAACCTTTTTTAAAACAAATAAAAAAGCATTAATAAAAACAGAAACCAGATTAAATAAATGTTACAGTATAGACCGAATTGGCAGAATGTTAGCAGATTGTCTTCACTACAGAATGTAAGGAGTGGAAAGAAAATACATCAATTTATAAGAACTAGGAATACATTGGGAAACAAGGCACACAATTAATATTAATAGCTCTCAGGATACATCGGCTGCTACATGTCCTATTGTAAACCATCTTGTTAACATGTGGGGAGAATAAGAAATTATAAAAAAACAAGATGTGATGCATGTGTTAAAAATACATGCATCACATGTGATGCATGTGATGCAAACAAGAAAATGTGATGCAAACAAGAAAGCATGTGTTAAAAATACAGCATATGAGTGTTAGGCCTTGAGCTTTAAATGAAGTCTGTTTGGCTTGTGTGTGTGTGTGTGTGTGTGTGTGTGTGTATGTATCTGAGCATATTGCACTGCAGGCCAGCTCATGTCACTGAATGTGTGCTGGTGAATGCAGGCTTGTCATATCCCTGTACTGTGAAACAGACATTAGGGCTTCCTCTGCATTCTCCTGTAGTTCCTCACAAATACACACAGGGACAGAGGCCTGTGCACAATCTTACTACAGGGAAAAGAGGAGGAGAGAAACACTTCTGGCAGAGGAGAGAAGGTTGAAAATGCTCAACCAGCACTGACAAATTCATTTGCTGATGAGGTCAGTGAGTCAGTTCCTTATGTTCTCCCACATGGAAGAGCTCATGGAATGTATTGGTCTATTACAGCAGGAGGGAGGGAATTGAGGGAGTGTATTGGTCCATTTTGCTATTATTAAGTAGGTTTAAAATGGGTATATCTGGTAAAAGATCATTTTGACAACTTGTACAGGTACCCTATTATATAGATGACTTTAAAGCTAATAGTTTATTTTATGAATATTCAATATTGTTGCTGTTAATATACTATATTTCTGAAATAGATGAAATATGATGAAATAGAAAATAAAAACAATCACAGACCAAAAAGGCCTTGCCCCCACTGGAGTAATGACCCAGAAATAGCATTTCAACAGAGTGAAAGTTACTGTGAGTGATCAAGATTATGAAGAATATTAGCATGCCTAAGCAAACCACAGCAATCTATAAAACAAACAATTCATAAAGTCACGCATGAAAGAGCACATGAAGTAAGAAAAATTAGGCTGACCTGAGAGCTGTCGTGCTTCCGCTTCGGTGCACACACGTCACCTCCCGGGTCTGGTAGCCCACCTGCAGGTCCCAGAACTTCAACCCCTGCCGATTCTGCCGATTCCTTGTCCTCTTCTTTTTGATGAGTTCTTGAGTCTCTGGGTCCCTCACCCTCCCCTTCTCCCTCACCCTGTCCTTCACACGTTCTCTTTTGTTTTCCTTCAACTGTTTTTTCTCTTTGTTCTTGCGTCGTCTGGCCTGGCGGTCCTGCCTCTCCTTACGGTCTTGTCTTGCCTGACGGTCCTTTTTCGCTTTTCGTTCTGGTTTTGGTTCTCGGGCCTTTCGGGCCTCTCGGGCCTGCCGTACAGGTGGAACAGTACAGACACCCCAAGGGCCCACCCTCATGCTGTGCAAGCTCTCCTCCCCCTCACAAGAACCTGGCTGACAGGTGCGGAAATCTGTAAGGTTGGGGCAAGCCGAACCGCCAAAAAGGGGCGGGGCCAAAACAGAACGTATGCGATTCTGCAGGCCTGTTCCACAACTCTTGGAACAAGAAGTCCATGGGGAGAACTCGGAAACAACACAGTCACGCGGGCAGGGGATAAGGCAGGCCTGCTCTAGCCGTGGCTTGGGCTCGAAGTACTCGCAGATGGCATCTTCTGCAGGCACACCATCCGCCTTGTGCACACAGCCCACCTCTCGCGTCTGGATGCCCTCCTCGCCCCGTGTGCACACCGCTGGCCTTGGCACACCCGCACTGCGCATGGACACTGGCACACACTGATTCCATGCCCCTAGCTGCCAGTCGTACAGCTCTTTGTGCCAATCGCAGACACGGAAGCAGCTCTGCTGGTTGCTGGGCCGTTCTGATTGCAGACAGTTGGTGTGTAACGTGGTCCAGCCTTCAGAGTGGGCACACCACACTGCTCGGCTTTGACTTCCGCCCGGACCACACTCACTGCCCATACACCTACCCCACGGCCCTAGAGGAAAGATCCAAATAAAAGACAAAAGCTCAGAATTCAGCAAATAAATTTAACAACCTGCTTTTGTGGATAAATTTTGGCCACTTCAGTTTGAAATACACACAGCAGTCTTAATCAGATGTCACTCCTGATTTGCACTCAAGTTTAATTTCCTGATTGCATCCTCTTTCACTCCCTGTGCAGGTCATAATTAATGTCTGCAGTCTACAGGCATAAAGAGTAAATGATTTTACTGATGGATTTCACACTGTGTATAGAGTTTCCGTGGCACAGGGAATATAAAGAAAGAGACAGAAACAGATACATGGTGGGGGTGAATCATGGGAATGGGTCATTGTACACTAAGAAACAGCCATGCGTCACCATCCCCCCAATCCCCCCCCCCTTTCTTGTTTTTATGTCTCCTCTTCATCTTCCTATCTACACTTCTTTAGTCTCCACAGAGCACTAGAAACATAGTCTGGGGCCATAAATCACAGTGTGCTGACAGACACTGAAATTCAGTTTGACTGAACTTGCTGAGGTCACAGATATGCAAGAAAAATTTGATACCAAGTGATGAAGGGATGTGCAAAACTACATTTTTCAAATAAAAGTGCCTCAAAATGACCTCAAAATATGTCTTTTAAAGCTGTACTATTTTAATAAGACATTATATGATCTTGGAAACGCATAAAACGCTTAAAAACAATGCCGGATACAAACAATACATTGACACAATGGTCAAAAACATCCATCTGATTCTGTGGCAGTGCTTTAAACAGGATAAATAAAACGTTTTCAGAGAGGGTTTCCATTTAACACTAGCATAACAACTAAAGCATATCTACTAAAAATATTAAACCTAAAAGGAAATTAATCTAGAATAAATAGTTAACATCACTAACAGTCCGGTGTTAAATGACAATACCATCATGGTGACGATTACCCATGGTGACACCATTACCTGAGGTCTTCCTGCAAAGAACCTTCTTTACAAGCACTCACTGGGAACACAACGGTTCATTCTGGGCTTGGCTACCTGCCTCATAAAGTGGTTGAGCCAAAGGGTGATTTACCACAGAAAAACAAAATCCATTTTAGGTCATGCTTTATGACTCCACTTGATAAAGATGAAACAGGCTGATGTAAATGTCATCGGAGGAAGCAGAGGACTGACTGAATTAGCCTACAGCTCCAGCCGCAAGGACCAGGTCAATACAGATCAATACAGACCACAAGAAACTGCTTCACATACAACAGACAAGAGCCACCATAAACTCACTGTCCACAAACACAGAAATAATACATGCACGCTAAAATTGCTTGCATGCACACGCCATTTTTCTTTTTCACTGACAGCTGTTGGAAGTACAAGCTCCTGGTTTAATAAACATTGGTGGCTGGCAATTTTTGACTTATTCCACAAGCACTTTGTCGCATGGTTAGCCACTGTGAACTCTAGTTTTCTGGAAAAATCAAGAGCAATTTGATTTTTTGAGAGCGAGGAGGAAGATGGAATTCCCTCTCCTTTTCCACACAAGTAATCACGTCTGTTTATAACATTCAAGCGTGCTACAGACTCAAGCAGAGCTCTATCACATGAACAACTGCATGTGTTTATAGAGGCAGTATAATGGAGCTCCCCAGAGAGAGCAGACGGGAGCTTCTTCATTCACTCCGCCTGCAGCTGCAGGTGCTGGAGATAATTCACAAGCATGTCACAGGGTGATGTGGTCATGCACAGGCCAGGGGACACCAGGGAGACACGCAGCACTGTAGCATGTAGGACTGGGCGGAGCATTAAAGAGGCACCAATAGGGTCATGCACAAAAGGTTTTGGAAAGGAATGAAAATGCATATTCAATTCAACCTGTAAAAGTAACCGTGAGGTGCCACACACCCATGTTTTTTTTCACGGTCATGAAGAAAGCTTAAAAACGCAGTTACGTAAAATGATGTAAAACATAATTCTTAAAATGATACTTTAGTGTTGCTTTTTTAAACCGGCAATTGTAACCTATAGCTGTAATCCACTTTGACGCAAAAATGTGATAACATGAAGGTTTCTGGTGGCTAGATTGATGAAAGAGCTGTGCGCATGAGAAAGGGATGGACGATGAGGTGAAGTGTACAAGTTTATAGCAGATAAGAATGCTTTGTTAGTGGAAAGCTGTTCTAGCCATTAGACCTGCAGCTTTAGGGCATTAGTGAAACAACTCATCTCCTCCTGTCGGTTCATCCTCCTGACAATCACTGCTGTTTATTAACTGCTATCACACACACATACACACAAAATTACACAAGGATGCTCTCTTTACAGATGTGTATCGAAACGTTTTTTATAAATATGCAAAGTTCAGACTATTTCAAAAAATAAAGGAAAAATATGAAAAAATATATTTTTTTGAGACATTTTAAAAAAAAAGTCTCATATCTCATTTAGGAAATCAATTGCTGTGCTAGTTCCACGTTCCACATATATGAATCAACAGACTCTTTCTTTTCACGTGATACAATATTTCAATATTTCACATTAATTTATGTATTTATTTGGCAAGAAACTGTATAATTAAGTAAGGTCCGATATGCGACAGGGTTCTGGTTCTATTTTCCCTCATATTTCAAAACCCTTAGTGGTTAAAATTGCTAGAAAGTCATAAAACGCTGATTTATATAATAAATCAAGGGAGTTATTTTTAAAGAAATTACCCATAATATTATTAGAACAAATATTGTCCCTTATGAGCAAGAAACCCATTATACAAATTAACTTTGCTTTTAATCAAACACAGTTTCCCACAGGCCTTTGTTTTTCACTGGAGAGAAGCAAGTGATTTCTAAAGGTTATGAGTCATCTTATTCACATATAAGATTATGTCGTCAACTTAACTGTCAGAAGACTACATGATAAAAGTAGAGAGGAAGAGAGAGACAGCAGGGGAAGGGGAGGGGGCGGCTCATGTGTTAAAATAATTTCCTGATAAATAATACGATTTCTCCTCTGCATCCCTTTTCCTCTGCCTGTGCCCAATTTGGTATGCCCTGTGGTGCCAGGTGGGCCAGCTAAAGCTGGCATTTACCAGGGAAAATGTAAAACAGCATGAAACGTTGCTCCATACCAGCTTGCCTGAATATAGAGGCTGAAAAACGGAAACATGCTGGGCAACAGCACAGCATTCGCATGCTCCAGACACTCACGATGAACAACCTGGAAAAGCCTGTGAAAAGGTCACGCGTTACAACCAATGACTATTGTTTAGATCCGCACGATTACAAAACCAAAATGTTATTCCATTAAATCGCATGATATTTGCTGTCAGAGGAGAAAAAAGACACTAATTCACTGCAGTCTTTTATCAGACCCAATATCAGTCAGTGAATAACTGCTGGAGAAGAGGACAGGCTGGCTTTATCTGCTTTCCACAGAGAAATACTGAAGCTGTGCTGATATATGAACTAATACTATCACGCACAGCTCACACTTTCAATAACAAGACTATCCACTATACCTGAGAAATGTAGCAGACATAGAATAATTTATCCATTTTCCTATTTATTCCAGATCTCTGCTTTCACAGGAGATATATTAAAACCTTTTTAGACATTACTGCATTATCTATTTGCCTCACATTCCTTAACACTTTACACAAACTTGATGACTGCCTGTAGAGTATTTTAAATGTTTGTCAATGTTGCTAACAGACACATGATGCTGTAGAAATAAGCAAAGACCGATGAGACAATAATCTCAAACTCATATACTCAACCCCCCTTTGATGATACACTGTGCATTATGAGGTGACCCACAGGAAATTTTTCATTGCTTGGCAGTTGCTCTTTCATATCTCAGGAGTTCTTTCTCTGTCTTGTTTTTTGCAATTATTAGCTAAAAATTATTAGTTTCTTCAGAAATTTCCTGGAAGAACAAAAATACGAACACATGAAGCAAGTCTTCAAATATAGTAGGAGTACAAAGCTATAAAATGAATGTACAGGAGAAAGCATAGCTCGGGTAACTGGGCTTTGAAAGACTGTAATGAGAAATGTTGACATTTATACTGAAATCAGTGAATGTATCTTGGTAAATGTCAGCACAGTGTGAGACATTGTTCTGATCATACAATGGGGTCCAAAAGTCTAAGACCACTAGTAAAGTAAAAAAGACATTGTAAACATTACAATTTGCTTACTTGATGAGGGACCAATCAGACACAGGAAACAACAAGCCCTCAAACTTTATTTCAAAATCATTTCAAATTATATATATGTGTGTGTGTGTGTGTGTGTGTGTGTGTGTGTAATTACCTGTCTTTCTCTTAGGAGATTTGGGGAAAAAGTGACACTCAGACTTCATTTGTGGTCATTCACAGATATTCCTTGCTCAGTCATACATACCAAAAGTGCAAGGTTGGGTTAATTGCAAAATACCTGGTTGAGGTCAAACTGGGTCATCTTGCTGCTTGACAGCACAGGAAGAGATTTGTAACATACTGCAAAACAAAACACTCTACAGCTCCCTCTAATAACTCATCTATGAGATCATCATGAGATGTAAAAAAACATCATGAGATGTAACAGAAAAACACTATGAAGAGAAGCATCGCCAACAGATACTGCAAAAAGCTCTTAGAAGTGTTTGTGTACCTGTCACGATCAAGGACATTCTTGTCAAAAGAATGCACCACTTATAAAAAGGTTTTAAAGGTAAAGAGCTGAGATGCAGAAGCATCTCAATTCTGAATTTTAAAACTTGTTTTCTCTGTGGAAATTGGGTGAGATTTTGGGAGATTTGAAGGCTTCTGTGTCAGAACGGCTTGCAAAACAGTTATTGTGATGCTATTTGTTCAACACAAAAGCTGGAAAAGCAATACCAAGAATTTAAAACGACTCATGAATCTTTCATAAAAGCACAGAGCGGTAGGTGCTTCCCTATTAGGATGAGACATTACACGCTTCATTTAGGATGTTGTGAAACATAGCGTACAGTCAGTGGAAGCCCATGAGAGCATGTTTTTTTCCCAGCATCATCAACTACACTGTGGGAAAGGGCAAAATTGACTTAAAAGTAGTTCATATGTTCATTCACTTTTTAGGTCACTGCTTTATAAGGATTTAAAAGCTTTAGAAGTTTTAGAGACTGATGTAACACACATTAAAAATGTGAAAACTATCCTAAATAGATCACCCATTGATGGTTATAGACTAAGAAGATCTGACACACTGTAATGACAACATGACATCATTGGTCATCTTAGGACAACCATACCTCACACCATAAAACTTTGTACCACAGTAAAATACATGCACATGCCCACACTTACACTACATTTTTACTGTATTAAAACAGAGAGTCTGCACAGACTCACTTGTAAAAACACTATGAAAGCAGTAAATAAAGTTTTTTTTATTGTAAAAATGCAGACAATTTTCTGTTAGGCTTATATTGACTAGTTAGTACTCTGTGAAATGTCCCCATTTAGATAGGTAAGTAAATGTGGGTGTGTTGTGAATGTGTGTGTGTGTGTGTGTATGGACAATCTGCATGTGTGTATGCAATCTGTAACTTTTTTGGTTAAAAATGAACATGTTATTAAGCAAGTACGTGACCGATAAGTGTTTATCATTTACCTTATACCAATTTGTAACTTTTTAATAATTATTTATAATTTGAGTGATCAGGTCAGATTTTGTTGGAAATGTCCATCTGTAAACAAAAAGAAGAAGATCTGACTACTGTATTGCATGTCTGTTTGCTGTAATGGTACAGCGTTTATAGCAGTTGTTTAGATGTTAAACTTGTTATCCACATTAAAAACAACTGCAAGTAAGTTTTTCACTCAAGAATAAAACACACAATATAAACACACACAAACAACCTCTGATTATTCCATACAAATCGTCAAACACATCAATGAGCTTCGTATGGCACATTGTTATTCTACAATAACACATACCCCTTAACATTGTGCCTCTGAAGAACTGTTTTCACTAAAACAAGCCCCTTTTGAACTCATGGGTCAGCCACAGAGAGATGGCTGAGACTGTCGACTGACACCAGATCAGTTTGGGTTGTGTGGAGGTCTGTGCTCATTGGCTGTAGGGAGCTGGTCACATCCTTCCTTTGTTCTTGAGAGAACAGTGCCATTCTGTACTGTGACCTCACAATAAATAAGTGCCTAAATCTGGACGGGTGTGACGGCGTGCCTGGTCAGAGCCTGAGCTGCCTGCACACAAAAATACTGCAGGACACAAAGGACTCTGTTGGTCTTCTGCTACCAAAAGACACACAAACACTTCTACATATGCCAACACAGCAAAGTACTTTCCTTTGTCAGTATTTTTGTCTTATTTTACAGTAGAATTATCTTTAAAATGAGATTCAATTGCTACTGATGCAAAACCAAGTAAGACAATAAGATTTGTTTTCAGAGAATATATCTTGAATTAAGTCTTTTGTTTCAGGCCCGCTGGCAAACTATTTTACTTGTCTTAAACAGGAACTGTACTGTATTTTAAATTGTGTTGGATTTATGCTTTTGTTAGATTTGTCAATGGGCTAAGAACAATAAACATAATTTTCTTTTTCATTTTCTTTTTCTGAAATCAACCCAGTTTTGCTTCCAAAGTAAATTTCATCTTGTTAAGGACTTTATTGAGAAAACAAGACCAAGAAAAACAAGAAGTTTTGCAGTAAAGACATCCTTCTCTGTCCTTAAAGCTTCTTTGTGCAAAGCATAGCTATGTACTCTCCATTTAAAATGAAATTCAAGCTGCAATGTGTTCATTACAAACCGTTAATTAGTTAACAAAAGAAGAATCAAATCTTAATACTGTGGTGGAAGGGTAATTACATAGGCTTGCAGGAAGATGAGAAATAGGACAGTGGGATCTTCAGCAGCTCTACCAAAGAAAGATCGACTGGAAGTTAAATGTTGGTCACCTTTAAAGATGTTTAGAGAAGATCATGATCATCTGTGAACCATGCCGTCAACTGTTCTGACCTCAAAGCACTTACTTTAGCTACACAAGGTTAATGTGAGGGGTAAGTTGAAAGGTGGAGTTTGTAATGGGAGCTTAAGCAGTGGCAGATCGCAGCATAGGTGATGTAGACCTATGCATAGGTGATGTTGACTGCTATATGTCTCCATGTGACATCACCTGCTATAAAAGCTTAAATAGGAATGGTGATAAAATGCCATATAGTACAGGTTCCTGCATCTCTAAAGATGTTTGGAGTGCATGAAGCTAGTATCCTCAAATTTTGGTGTTTGATTCCCTGGAAACAGACATACTAATAAGTCACTTTGGAAAAGTCTCAGCCAAATTTGTACAGTGTGTAAGTTAATGAAACTGCAAGATAAAAAGTGTCTTCACACCTAGTAACCATCAAATGGTGTAATTTACTTGGTTTACTAGGAAAAAATGTCTGGTCTTATTATGCTCACTATGTAAATACGATCCGCTGGTAAAGTAAAGAACAGAAATACCAACAGTTTACATGTTTAAATGTCACTACGTCGTGTTAATT
Source organism: Chromobotia macracanthus (assembly GCA_036877525.1). Lineage (NCBI taxonomy): Eukaryota > Metazoa > Chordata > Actinopteri > Cypriniformes > Botiidae > Chromobotia > Chromobotia macracanthus. The sequence goes on from JAZGTH010000069.1 coordinate 6,383,020, forward strand.
ATTAAAGGTGCAGGTAGCAGCAGACAGTACAGCAGGCCGACTTATCACAGCAGGCTTGGATACAAAATGAGATGACAGAGAAAAAGCAAAATGGGGAGAGAGATGGAGGGAGAAGATAAACAAACAAAGACAGACAGAGATCCAGAGTGAAGGAGAAGGAAGTGAGAAGGAAATCGTTCAGGATATATGACCTTCAGATTAATGACATCAATCAGAGCACTGAGCAGGGGCCGGATGGGCTTTACGTGATTGGATTTGGCTTCGATAAAGGTGAGAGAGGTGTAGAGAGAGAGGAAAGAAAAGAGGGTGACCTCAGGGGTCATGTTTGTCAGCAATGTTTGAGGGGGTACAGACAGTGGGTGGGTGGGCATCACAACATTGTTTTGATTAACATTATGCTCACATAACTTCAGCGAATGTCGTAATCCAGAACTAACCTTTGTTTTCATCTGCACCCCCTGCTAAAAACTGAATGAGGAAAACAAAAGGGATAAATTGAGTTTAATCAACTTAATCTCATAATTAAACAATCAATTTTTTTCTCCTAAGACAACAAAGCAATTAAAGACTAAATGTTTAATTTCCCGCTTTGTTCTCCTTAGCTGTGGGAAAATCATTATTATTATTTTACTGATTGTTTGTAGTGTGGATTTGAATGTTGCCAGCTTGACCAGATAAATGTTAATATTGTAATAGTAATTTTGCAGTGTGTGTGTGTGTGTGTGTGTGGACTGTGTGTGTGTGTGTGGACTGGTACACAAGGAACACAAAAGCACAGCTGGTTTGAGAGAGGGATGGCTGGTTCAGACACAGTTCTCTGAGTCCTTGGAGGTTATATATGTTGTTTTAAGATCACAAAGCTAAGGGATAAGAACACACTTGCCTACTTATTTAGCTTATTGTGCAGACTACAACTAAAGCACGCATCTGGCCTAACAGTTATGTGAACTGTGCCAATCTTGCTCTAAATAAAGATTGTCTTGGAACACAGAGGCAGACAGAACATTACAAATGTTCTGTACAAAAAGACCTTTAACTTGGAATCCTTAAGCAAGGACAGCGTGTGGACACACTTTTATCCAAAGCAACTTGAATGAAAGATACATCTTTTATTAGTCTGGGTAATTGCCTGGAAATCAAACCTTGACCTTGGTGTTGTTGACGGTGCTATTTTCACTATTTTGAAGACACTATTTTATTGGTAAAATACATACATCTAGATGTATAATACTGTAACAAATTAAAGACAATTATGTTAATATGTTGCTGATTTTTATATTGTAGTGACATGTGGATGACAATTATGACATTGCCAGTAATGATGATGGTGGCAGTAATGACTATGAATTTGAAAGCATTGATGGTAATGACAATTTTTCTGCATCGCCTATTTTGAGAAAGCATCAATGTTCTATGAAGGTTAATAAAACTGCAAATGACAAATATAAAGCCAGATTGTTTTTCAGAGATGTGTTGGTTAGGACAGTGGGATCATACAGAACAAATGGATAGAAAGGCGAAGACAAGCATGTGAAAAAATATACAACTGGGAGTTGAGTAAATGGGAAAACTGGGAACAGTGGAGAGAGAAAGCTGCCAGCGGATTACTGCTTGAACAAACTGGAGAGGGTTTAGTGAAATTAGTAAAGCAGATGATAAACAGCATGCTAAAGGACAGCATGTGTTGGAAAGCAACCTCTTAGTTCAGCAAACAGTTGAGACGCCACTGTGAAGCATCAGAGCGCCAACAAAGATGGAGGACGTCAGTCTGGTAATACTGACAACTGGAAGAGTGTTACAACTCACAAAAGGTCACTAGTGAGGACAGATAGTTTCAAAGAAATTTAAAGATAAAGCACATTTATCATTTATCAAAAAGGTTAAAGGTGACACAAAATTTCCTATCATGAGGTAAGAGGAAGATTGTAGGCAGTTTAACAAACAAGATTAACAAAAGAATTAACAAAGAATTAGAGAATTAAAATAAGAAAAACTAAATATTGCACTTACAGTAGCACAAAAGTTTGGCAACAGAACAAAAACCTGTTTTCACTAACCAACCTTGATTCAGTATAAGCAGGTTCTCTCTGCATTGGTATGGTGCTGTGTTATGATTATTTAAATTACACCATTCCAAGTACAAACATTACCTACCGTCTATTTAAATGAGTCACATTTACAAATTCAGTGCTGTTTGCCTGGCGCAATTAAAGTTGTGCTATGTCTGACAGCAGAAAGCAGGTGGTAGAGAATATTTCATTATTTGAAACAATATTTCATAGACAATAAATAAGTAAATTTTGTCTATATTAAGTTGTGTGGAGTTGCAGGTACTCTTATCCTGCCAGCTTAATACAAGCACAAGACAAAAAAAGAATCAACCTTTCAATTTAATTATAACATTTCTCTGGCACTCTTTAGCGGAACAATATTGATGCTACCTAGAAAATACTCCATTAAGTCATATTTGTTGCCGCCAACATCTTTAGCTAAAACTGATTATTGTGTGGCTAGTGTGGATTGATTGGTAAGGTAGGTGAAAACTCACACCCAAATTTACAAGAGCATAACAGACAACCGCCTACCTTCCATTGCTTGCACTTGTGGGGTTATGGAGTGTGAGCATATTTGTTTGTTTGTGTGAATGTAAAACTGCAAAACTGAGTCATGAAAGCAAGTAGATAGGAGTCAAATACAACAGGACTACAAATCTGTATCTGCATTTGAGTAAACCTTAAGACAACAGGTTGATTGAAGTGATGTGTCAGCTGTTCATGCACAAAGATGAGGATTAGAGAAGATAAATCTATAGTTCAGCATGACGTGGCCGACATTGAAGGATCCATGGGGGAGGACGGCAAGTTCCATCTGTGTTCTTGGTTTGAAGTTAATGACCTTTGATGATCCAAACCATTTCCTGTAGATCTGTATGTCACTTTTAAACACGGCTTGGCTTACGCACATTTTCTCTTAGTAATGTGATAGCGCATACTGGAAGACACTTCTAGCTCAAACCAGCCTACATTTACTGAAATCCATATTAGAGGGAAGTACATGATGTAGGTTATGTTGTAATTTTATATAATTGGAAATGGAGCCATGGGGGCACAGTCATGGAATTGACCGTTATGGTCGTTTAGAGATCTTTCTAAATTCACACGATGAACTAGCTAAATCAACCAAATGGTGCGTGATCTCATAATACAGAAAGAGGTTCACTCTAGATGGCACAATAAGGCAATAAGCCATAAACAGCTGTGTTACAGTGCTATTCATGAAACATGAGTAAATGTTAATCGTTCAAAATCCATTCTTACATTTTAAGAATCAAATTAAATGTAACAATTTGCGTAATAACGGTTTTACACACAATTTAAACAGTTATCCGCTCTGCTCGTGTTTCAAGTCTTGGTGATTTTACCGGAGTTAGGCGGTACTTCTAAGCACCACATTTCACATTTGTGACACTGATGTTCAATAAAACAATTAAATGTATTATTAATAATCATCACAATATAAAACAATTGCCAATTAATAATAATATCTAGCTTAACCATAGCATGAATATGGCCAAACAAAATAGCAACTCGGCACATTAGTATACAATTCATTATAGTTTGTATCTGTTATAGATAATCAGTAATACATATTCCTTGAATCTGATTGGATGAGAGGTGTTCTGAGTGTGCTGAGACAGGACCAGAGCAATGCTTGGACACTTTACTGTTATCACTCAACCATTAAAATGATACCAAGACAAAGTTATTGATTTCCTCAGCAGAGATGTCACAGCAGACGCAGGTAATGACACGCTCAGTTGAACTTTCTCTCTGTTACTCTCACACACACATCCTGCCTTCTTGTTACTCCAGTAACTTCTCAGAAACAGCCAGTTTATATCAGCACGCTGTTAATACCTGCACCCTCATACCGAATCACAGCTCTGCTGATAAAGTGTACAACTTTAATGCACTCCTGCTTGTGTGATACTGCTTTATTTTGCAACAGCTATAAAAAGACCCATCCAATCTGAATTCAGAATCTGAAGTATTTGTGTTGTAACCACATATCTGTGATATACATTTAATTGAACCTTCTTCAAAGAGAACTTGACCATCACAGTACTTGACCAGTACTTGAAGATGCTGTATCTGAACAGCATCTTCAACATAAAGAACAACCAATAACATCAACTGTTGACCATGATCTTCAGAAAAACTACTGAGACACATGTATGTTAATGGATCAACTGTGATCACAGTCAAAAACTATGAAGATCAAATGCACGATGCTATAGAACCAAATCTCTTATAAGAGATTTTACCTTTTGTGTAAAGCTAGCCAATGATATTTTGTGCACAGAACAACAGAAATCACTGCACACTTTGCAAAAACTGTTTATATATATGAGCAGCACTCTCTCTCCCCTCAGCTTGTTTTGAGGAAGTGTTACTCAGAGATCCCTTTAGCACAAGCACTTTCTTAATGGGACAGAAATCTATAGGGATCTTTCTTCTGGATTCATAGGATTTGAAAGAACTGAAACTGCACTGGAACTTTTAAGAGGGTATCTGAACCGTAAACTTTAAACCATAAAGACCAAATTAAGCAGGCTTGGGAGCAGCATTCTTAAATAGCCCCACTTTATAGTTAGCTTTCAATCATCTACTAATGACTGTGAAGCTAATCACGATTTCTAACTCTCTTTTGTACTCTTGTTCTCACACACTAAAGGTATTTGAATGCTTCTAGTGTAGTACAGGGACACACTCAATAACAGTTCTCCTTTATGCAAATGCATGCTAACTCACAATGGCTTTTCTGCGACACACACACACACACACAAATATGCCCTGCAGCAATGCTACTGCAGTTTTCAGTATCAGGGCCAGTGTGTCAGCAAGGCACGGTGCTGAGAAAGCACACACAACATTACAGAAATCAATCACACTGGCCCTGTGCTAAAAGCATTAACGCTCTACCTGTTTAGCAGCCTCCAGGTCTGTTTTTCTAAAGGGCAAACACCATTCAATGTCCTTTTCAACAAACCATGAAGACTGTTATGAGGACATGAGTGTGCCAGCTATTTCCCAGAACTTTCTCTGAACAGGATACTAACTAGGGTCTGAAATGTTTGTAAATGATGTAGTTTGTTGTTCCTTTTAGCCAAATGGTTAAATAGTTATTTCGAAAATGCTGATCGTCATTAAAATGCTGATCATCTTATGTTGCTTCTTGGGACCTCAGAGGACAAAATCAATATATTAATTAATATTTAAGTTTTGTTTCAGCTAGTAATAAAATACAAAACATAAATATGGAATAATCTGTATGGCTTTAAGAAAAGTAATGGAAAAAACTACAGCATATTAATGGACACTGCACACAGTATACAGACACTGTTGTGTACTGTATACTGTGTACATAAGTGTGTACATTTAGTATTTTGTAGACAAATTACCAAGCACTTAAAAGAGGATAGCTATGCACCCTTTGACAAGGAAGTCATCTATCAACTTATACTCATGGCTAAGATGTCATTATCTATTCTTTAATCATAAATCATGTTAGCTCACATCTACAGTCAGTATAGTGAAGGCAGAAGGACAGGTATGGTAACAATTTGTCAGCATGATTGTGATATTACGCATCAATAATTCCATTTTCGCTCACAGATTTGTACACATGGAGGGCACCTTGAAATTTGCAGTCATATACGAATGTTGGGGAAGAGGGCTGTGCTCCCACAGCAATCAGCTCATGTTCCAAACAATTGCTGGAAGTCCACCTGCTGAATAATTCAACATGAGCCATGTTCTCCAACAAAGAGAGTAAAGAAGTCATAAAAATGATATAAATGCAGTGTTACCATATTGGAAGACATTTAATTTGAGGGTCAAGCATTAGATGCAATTCATTTAAACTCAAATCTGTTTAAGTGGGCTTGGGTAAATTTGTTTTCTATTTTTAATCATTCTGTTGTACTCTGTGTTTTCGGTATTGATTACACTGGAAAATGAGAATGTTAGGTATAGTTGTGTATTGTGTATGTGTGTGTATTTAAAGATTTAAAGTGACAGTTTACCCCAAAACAAAACAGGGACTGCATTTAAAAAATGCTGTTAAAAACAAAAAAAGTTGTCTGTTAAACCTGTGGGCTATTTTGCAAGCTTTCTGAATGACAGAAATCTCTATATTTATATATATTTATGAGAAATGTCCTATTCTGTAGCATATGGCTGGTATGTCAGCGCTGTGACATGGTGTAATTCTTCACGCCTCAGATGGGGTGAAGCAGCCACGTCTCTCTGGCAAACCCACTGGGCATCATTTACAACATCAAAACACACACACACACACACACACACACACACACCAAGACAATCACAATTAAACATCCCTGGCAAGTGTCAAAGTCGTCAGCCACTCTGTAAACACCAGAACTAATGAGCACCCTACACTCTACAATAAATATTACATGTAGCTCCATGTTTTACAGACGTACCGTGCATATATAAACATGTTTACATCAGCTCAGTATATCATAAGTATATGTGTATAATGATTTGTTGCATATTTTGGACCTGTATTAAGGCAGTATGCATGTGTTTGTGTGGTTCAAAAGAACTGCTAAAGCTGAACACAGAGCCAGTGTCACTCAGGACCCTTTGATGACTCCACATGCTTTGTCCCGGATTCATGCTGATAGGATAAACACAGCAGATGGGAGAATAGCTGCATTTTAGAAAAAGGTAAAGTACTGAGAGATGTGTAGGTGGTGTAGGGGGTCTTAGTCGGTTTAAAGTTGTTTGGGTGGTCTTCCAGCCTGATCATGCTGGTTTTTAGCTGGACTAGCTTGTCAGACACACTGACTAGTTCCTTTAAACTCCTTCTAAACCAACAAACCAACCTGACCAAGCCTCCTCATCTTAATCTGCTTCAAGATGCATGTTTTTACAGCAGTTCTAAAATCTAAAATTGTCTACATTGTGTGACCAGCTAACAGAGGACCAGGTTTAGGGCTACACATAGAAAGCTTACTGTTAAAAAAGGAAAATGCCCACCGAAGGAAAAAAAAAAAAATGTGTGTATGTGTGTAATGTCAGGTGTATGACTGAAATGGGAGTATGTGTGTGTGTGTGCGCGTGTGTGCCTAGTTTGCGTGTTGATTGTGAACAGCCGATAGTGTGTTGATTGCCTGAAGCCAAACTATTCCGGCTTTGTTTTCCCACCTTTTATCTGTGATAAAATGTGCTTGGAGCTACTCAGCCATCTCTCAGTGTTTATAAATACAGAGAAAAAGGCATCATTCAGGACAGATGTAACACAGATAAAACAAAACAACACAGGCACAAAACTGATATTAGTATATTCCAGCAGTTTCTGTAGTGTGGCTAATGCATGATGTGATATATATATATATATATATATATACACACACACATTCTCAGACATTATTGTGAGTATATAACACCTGAAGAAATGATTCCCTAGACTGACTCTTTTTTCCCATTTTCCTGCCATGTTTATTACCACTCATGTGTGCAGCTTATAAAAATATTAAAATGCCTCATGCCACTGTCTGCTGAATATTAAAACAAAGAATTAGCGAGAGCCTTTATTGAAATATGCATGAACGCAGTTGTGCCAGGCTTAATGATGTGTCTGAATTAGCATGTTGTTGGTCTCATGCAGAGAAGGCGGATCTAAGGGGCCGGGTGAAAACCATGTGAATGTGAAGGATAGGTGTGAAATGAAGAAAAACAAGAAAGAGAAATACAGAAAACCCTTTGCATGAAAGATTTCATATTGTTTAATAAAACATTTGATATTATTGACTATCAGCATGCCTCAGGCACTAATGGTCAATCACATGCTGCGATTATTTAACTGAATAGCAAAAAAAAAACCCAACAAACTTGAAACGGAGACAAACAACCATGCATGATGTCACATAGCAGTCAGACATACTTCCCAAGGACCGTATAAGGTCCAAACATCATATCTCTCACAGCACAGCGTGATCATTAGTTTCCTGCTTAGCAGCGATGCTAAAATCTGTAAGCACTTCATGACAGCTTTGTATGTTTTAGTGAAGGCAGAAGTCAGCAATAGATTGGATTATGGCAAGGGTTCTGCCTGCAGCTTCATTTTATTTTCCCCTCCACTGTTGACCTACTTTCCTCTGCCTTCCTCATAGCTCTTTGTTTATTAGATATTTGCCTAAGGAGAAAAAATGTATATATCTTGATTTGTTTATTATACTGATCCATACCATTAAACGACCAGTGAAGTTTGCAACTGAACGTTTACATCTCATCTCGACAGAGTACAAAGAACCAAACAGCATTCAAATAAACGTGTTGTAATCACATAATGCAACAGTACCTGAGAGAGCAATCTTATAATTATCTACACATTAATGATTCAGCTTAGAGAAACTGGTTCTGTTCTTTACCAGAAAAATCGAAAATCCGTTCTAAGCAGTACCGTTTTTTTTGCTGGATGCATCGGCGACTGCAAAATTAAAGTTTCTAAAACCATTCGTTTGCAGTTGTAAGTATTATAATAACTGGGATAAAGTGGAAAATGACAAGTGGCATTGCTTAATGAATATAATTTGTTTAAATTTACAACAATCAATAAAAACACAAGTTGAAGAGTTTGTACATTACAAACAGCTGCCAAGCAATCTGTGGTACTTGCTTTCCTTCACAGGGCAGATGGAGAAAATTCTTATTAAAGGACTCTTTGAATAGCAATAAATGTACAGACTGGCAGGCGCAACGAGTCAACTGCTATTTTCCATCTGATTATGCTATCACTGCTCGCAAGATGACGTGACGCCCCAGTATCTCTATTATTGGCAGAGAGCCGTTTCCGAGACAACATCTTTTGTGCGTTCTGACAAGAATTTTTGACATTATCTCGAGTCGATGACATTCTCGTGCTCTGACAAATTGGTCTTAAAAGGCCAGCCACAGTCAGACAATAACCAATGTTAATATTTAATGCTGGTGTGTCATTTCATGTCCTGATGAAGGAAATGGCTTCCGTGCCCTCACGTTGTAATGGTTCACTGATCTTAATGGATTTGGCAGACAGGGCAATAAGACATAAAATAATATCACAATAAATAGCCAAGATCGTGTTTCAGTATTAATGGAAACTATCTCTGGTGAGGCTCTGGTGGAGCTCTCAAATAAATAAATAACATACATAGAGTGCCTACATCCACCTCTACTGACTATCCACTGTGCTGGATAAGCTAACATCTAACAACACATAAGTGTCCTCAATATGCATACGAGAGTCTCATAATCACCTTGTTTTTGTTTCTCTTTCATTCACTGATGCTCTCCATTCTCGGTTCTATTTATTTTACATCGACGGGTCCAATTATATGGAAGTACTTAATTAGCTTAAGAACAGGCTGAAATGTGTAATTAAAATGCACATTATTGTTTCACTTGAGCCATTCCATTGGAATTCTAGGAATTTTGCTTCGGGATAGTTCAGTTATGGTGAATACTCATCAGTGCTGTATTGCGTTTCAGCTGTGATGGGTGAAATGGAGAGGAGGGGCTGCAAGATGATGTGCTGTGCTATCACGAACAGTGAAGCTAGAGCTGCTGTGATGGGATGCAATTTATGGTAAAAGATTTACTGAAATGTGCTCAACTGTACAGCATTTCCAGATCAAAGAGCTTGAGAAAGAGACAGAGAGAAGGAGAGAGAGAGAGACAGCGAGAGTCAGAAAACAAGTGAGATACACGTTGAATCCCAGATTTCCTCTGAGGTTTCAAAGCCGCAGTTCTGTGCGTATGGTCATATGGTGCTAACTGGGTGATAATTCAATTCTAGACATGTATTTTTCATTGCTGTTGGGAATGTTTGTGTTGTTAATATTTGGTTCAGGTTTGTTGTTAAGGGATTTCATGAGAGGGACAGCAAGTGTCTACAATAGCCCCATCCCCCAAAAACAGATTGTTTTAACAAGCCTCAAACCACAGTATGATGTCGTTTAGCTATTTCTAGGTTGATACCTAATTATCCTGGTAAAGTAGAATTACCCACAATCCATTAAACGCTCCTCAGAGATGATGTCCAGTGTTAGAGGCCATGAAACAATGAAAAAGCTGGTGGGTTTAATTTCAGCTGGAGATACATGAAGGCTAAAAACAACCTCAGCAACCTCAAACACCAACTCACATCCACAGCATGAAACCACTCGCTTTTCAACTCCTCATTCAATGTTTCTGTTAAAATCTTAATACGTTATATTTGCAATGCAATCAACGTCTTCTGTTTCTCTTGAAATTTCTTAAGAATGAGAAAGATACACAAGACAATGGTTGATATATAGTAAGAGTACAGAGCTATAAAACAAAACAAAAGCAGATAGCATAGCTCAGATAATTTGGAACAGAAAATGGATAAGAAATACCTAAATTCATAAATTTCAGACATATATATCTTGGCTAATAGTAAACAATTGTATCCATTAAGATCTTTTGTCTGGGCAGAGAATGTTAAAAGCAGGGGGGCAGCAAGTCTCAATTTGTTCTCCATTTAAACTCATGGCTGTTTAGCTAGCAACAACAGCAATAATAAACAACTCTCATCGTTGGTTTCTGTTCCGATGGTCAATTTTAATGAGTTACATAAAAGCAACCAATAAGAACAAATTGTTTAGAGGCAAAATTGACAATTGAGTTGGTCCATTTAAACTATCAAAATAGTAGCAGAGGCGTTTGTCCCAGAACTGTCGTTTCCTCTGACCTTTCATTGCAAAGCCACATGGGTATAGAGCGGATGGCCAGCACACAGGGTACATAAAAAGGAAACCCCACACTGAATATCAGCACAAAACCCTTTGCAAAAGGTTATAAATCATGACTCAGCCAGAAGAATACCTTTTGTTGCAAAACATGCAGCTGCCTGACTGGATCAAAATAGTTAAATGCCTGAATTATGTATACTGGATGAGGTGCAATCAACAATCATTTGTGAATCAAACACTTCGCTTATGAATATGAAGGATACAAGACTGGTGGAGGGCAGTAAGTAGGACAGCCTTTGAACTGCCAATGTTAAGCACTTACGATAACAGGCCTGGGTTGAATATGCAAAGTATTGGGGGGAATCTCTGCAAAATTTTGAGAAAATGATTTAAAAATGGTAAAATGTTTTAAATGCAGCTAAGAGTTCTACACTCCAACTGCTAACTAAAAGCATAATCATATTAGCCAAAATACATAATAAACAAACATGTAAGGGTGTGGGCCTAACACTTAGTATGCTGCCAAATAAAAAAGACAAAGACAGGAAGTAATGATCACTGCTCGAGAGCCAGCTAAAACACACACACACCAAACACAATGTTTACAATAATTTAGACAAGTGAAGGGGAAGAATTAGTAAAGTGGGGACAGAAATATTATTCCAGCCATTTTCCAGTGTCCAGAGACCCCAGAGAGCAGTGTTCAAGACAATAAGCAATCCAGTACACAAAAGTATCAGTGTTATAGTGTTTATAAATGGTGGAGAGGAAAAGAGGTTGGTTTAACAGCAATAAACCCTGTGAATAATTCCATCTCTCATTAGAGTAACACAGAATTGCCTGTGCCACACTTCAATTGAAAGATCTAAAGAGTCAGTCATCCCTCTCATGTAGATCATTCAAAGACAGCAGCCAGCTAGTCTCTCTCTTTAACACACACATTAACAAACATCCCAAACTGAATCTATAATGTCTCTATTTGACAGGGCACCTGCTGTTCTGGTTTGACTATGATGGATTGTGGGAGGGAAGAATCAGTTCTGCTAGTGCTGGTTGGCTTTCCTTGCCTCTTTCTGTCCATTTCTCATTTAATGAGGCTCCACTTCAAACGAAAGCAGATGAATGAGCTGAGGTTGTCTAATTAGTTCTGTCTGGTTTATTGAGGATACATTTAATTACAATTGGTTTTTGCATCACCTTCTTCTCCATAGGCTGATCTAACGATGTGAGATTTGATGTAGTATACAAACATGTAGAATTCATTTTTCTCAGACTGTCTGGGCTTTTCCATTAACATGAAGGACAGCTAGAATTGCAGTCAATGGCATAAAGAGAACCCAAGGCAGAGAGCAGAGCTGTGTTACTGTGTTTCACTTTAATGAGAGAGGTGAAGACTTCATCACTCAAGCTCAAACGCTCCCGCTGCACTGGATGATGGGTGTTTAGTGAGCGCGTTCCATTTCTTTCTACTGATTTCCCCATCCATGCACAGAAACATTCATAACAAGCTTCTTTATTATTTTTCCCATGTTCTGAGAGGTTCAAGCTAAAAGAGCAGCACCATCTCTGTCACAACGAGTCAACAAAGGGTCACGATGTTCACAAAAAAATGTGTGCATGACTTACTGGCCTCACTCCTTTACAGCACATACACAGTTGTGGGGTAGTTGGGGAAGTTCATGCATGTTTTGATTTATGAGTAAATATTCACTCTTTGCATAAACAGACATTAATTAGGTCATTCTACACCAATAATCGACAATTTTATTTCTTAAACACAGACAAACCGCTTCATTATTTTCTACATAGCTTTATACGTGACTCTTTGTCAAAAAAAGTACCTCAATTGCCCCAATCTGGCATCCCAGTAATCGGCTTTAATGCACATATCAAAAGTGCCAGGGGTACAGCTGGCAAGCACTAATAACTGTAACCAAGACAGAAATCCAAACACATATAAATGACACAAACACTTTCTGAATGCTGATCATCAGATCTGAAGAGATCCTTCCAGTGCTGCTCTCTAAGACTTGTAGAGGGGAAACAGCTCTATAGCCTTATACACAGTTAAGCAATCAAGCTTAATGAATGATGCACGCAAACTCGCTGCACGCATGGCTGATTATATACAACCCATAAACAAAAAGCATACTAACGTCTTGAAAAAGAGCATTATAAAATTTACCCTGTTCAGAGCCAACTGAAATAAACAAAACTGACATTTACTTAAAGAACAGCGATGAAGCTAAGCAACTAATCTGTTAAAAGAACACAAAAGTCACAGAGCATGAACCACAGTAATGCAAAACAATTCTATATGTTATGTTTGCCCACCAACGGCCCATTAAGTAGATAATTACAGCACCAATCTCCATTCCTACATGTATGGCCCACATTTCATTACAGAGTAAAATTAATGCAGTCAGAAAATTGTGCACGCACAGCCACTATGGGATTCAACATCAGGTTTCATTAAAGCCGTTTCGTCACCTTATTGACAACTGACACACAACCATGCCTCAGTTCAGCAGTTTCCGGAAAACTTCCTCAGACAACATCTGCAGGAAAATGACATGTAGCCATCAGGTTGATCACAGAAGGATCGGGTGGGAAATGGATTGGAAAGGCAGATGTCTACAGAGAACAAAAAAGTGAGATGAATGAGACAGGAGGAGGAGGTGCCTCCACCAAAAAATCAGCACTCTTTAGATATTACCATGTTTATATGACAGGGAATATGATTATATCTGAATGATGCACAACATGGAAGTAACTTTAATCGCCAATGTGCTTAAAATGTGCTTAAAAAAAGAAGACTCCAATATTGGCCATGAAAGGAGCGATATGTTGCTGTCCTTTTACAGCTGCTGATGCTTTCAAAGCACTAAAAAATAAAAATAACCCCTCTGTGTTGTGAGTGGAAAACACATCAGTAAAACATGTTTAATAGGGCAATTGTGAGTGATATATCATACATGGGTGTTCTCTGTGGTGCCACAGCTGTGGAAGAGGCATTATATGAGGCAAACAATTCACAATCGCATCATACACAATGCTGTATAACCGGATTATAAGGATATTATGGAATGTCTATGGGAAAGTCCCAAATTACACAGTCTCTTATCTGTAACACTATATAAAAATATACATTATAAACTTTAAATGTGCTTAAACTGTATTACCATAACTATAATTAAAGGCATAGTGTCACACATTGCAAACATATTACACATTTAGGATGAAGTCTAATCTATAATGCATTTAGCATCCATATTTAAGTAATACAGGATTGTCTAAGCTTTGCTATTTAGATTACTGTAAACAATTTCAGACACATCTTTCCTGCTTTTAGGCAGTTCTTTCATTTCTAGCCCTTTATATATGAAATCTCTGTAATCCTCTAGGGCCCAAACATTATATTTCATATGCAATATAAACATTTCATCCAGACAAGAATGCTGTGTGTGATAACACCAACAGGCTGTGCGGCAAGAACAGGAGATGGTTGGATTACTATGAAATCCTTATAAATGAACCATTTAGAAACAATAACACTAATTTCTCCAATTTTACATCAGATTTGCTTGTCAAGAAACATTTTCTCACATGACTACTCACATACTGACTGCATCTCGTTGGAAAGCTTGCATAGCAAATGTAAATGAAGCAATCTAATTCTCAGTGAAACAGTATTCTGAGGCCACAGTAACAAGTCATACAGGTTTGGTAGTTTCATTTTTGGGTGAACTATAAGTTGTACTATTCCTTGAGTCTCTGAGTAAGTATCTTGTTTGAAGCAGATACTTTCATAAATCGTAATACAGGGGTCTCATAAATCATTGGACATAATTTTCAGGAGACTTTTAAACCACTGAATGGAAAACACATTGCAGCAGACAAGATGGGCGCTGTGAAGTGGTGCATTGTGGGAAGATGTAAGTCTGGGTAGTTCCACCAGGGAGAGTGGCTGAGTCTCAGAGTAACTATGATGAATTGAGGGTCTCTGCTAACTCACTTACAGTAAGCCCTGCAGACCCGGCTATGAAAAATGACATGGATAAAACATTCCTCCCTTTTCACCAATGTTTGTCTTCTCTCTTCCCTTCCAGAAAATGATCTATTTTAGAGCTCTCAGCAGAAGAGCAAACAGACAATCTCCAGACAGATATTAAAACAGTCGTGGGTGCAGAAGAGAGCACTAGCAAAACTGATTCTGTTTGAAGAAATGATTTAAAGGTAGAGTTCACCCAGTTTACCAGTATAAGTTAACAGTATAGTAAAATTCTCTCACTGAAAGTCTCAGTAAAATGCATTTTCACTGTATGAACAACACTTATTTCATACTTCTTTCATTACTTCTTCTAGTCATACTTCTTTCAAAAGACAGGTGAGTAAACAGTGACCGCATTTAAATTTTTTGGTGAACTATTCCTTTAAACTTGTCATTTAAAAAGAAAATGCAGAAGATCATCTGCTTTTGCCTACTGTCTCTACAATGCCTGGATTTCAGGCATTCACCTCTAAACATTTCACAGATTTCTGATAGATGTTTAGCCTAAAGCAGGTAAAAATAAGAATGGGAGTGAGTGGATGCGTTTGTGGAAGGTGCTGAGTGGGTGGTGAGTGGGTGGCAGTATAAGTGGATCTTTGGCAAGTTTCCATTTGAATGGAGAGATGCTAACCTTTCCACATACATGAACATACCAACTGCTGCCTCTGCCACTCCTTTTCAATGTACCTTATACTTTCCTTCATGCGCTTTTTAAATTCTGAAATTTGACTTGAATGAGGATGAAATGTATACTGTATGTATGCAGAACTATTAGGCAAATGTCCCACGCTTCCAGGAACATCAGATAGTTTAGGCTGGATTTCATCCAGTTTACATTTAGACTGTCCACTCACACAGGAAGAGGGAGGATGTTGTGGCTTTTTAATAGATATGGCTTTCTAACATACCCACAATTTCACTGTATGTAGCTAGATAGTTTAAGGATCCTGAACTTCCCTTTAACTTGGCAACGTATCATGGATTCTGAAAGGTCAAGTCAGATTTCGGATAGCTGATTAGACTTCTGGGAAATCCCCACTCACGTCCTAACTCACTTATTACATTTAGCCAATAAAACTCACAACAATGAACCAGGAGTAAATCAAAACCAAGTTAGTTTGCAGTTCCTGTAACATGAATAGAATAGACAGACAGATAGACAGACTGACAGAAAGATGGATGGATGGATGGATGGATGGATAGATAAACCAATTAAAATTCCAATTCAGCCTTGCAGTAACATATCAGAGGTATTGTTTAGCTTCTTCTATAATACATGCCAGCCTCGTGACGCCTGTGCGAAAGGGCTGCAGGTGTTTCATTGTGCACGAGACAGCGATCAGCAGCGCTAATGTGTTTATCGGAGAGCTCAGTGAAAATTTAAAGCGGCGCCAAAAAATCGTCTGAGATGACAAACTGTCTTTTTGTTCTTGTTTATTCTCCATCACACCTCCACCAGGTTGTTTCCCATTAGCGTCTGTGCTCCAGATCTAAAGCTGCAGCTCAGCTGCCGTGCGACTCAGCCTGTCTGCTATTTATATCTCCTTTAGAAAAGTCACTCTGTTATAAAGTATGGCACTTCTCAGCGCAGCTCCTCAGAGACAGACTTGGCATGAGTCTAAGACATTACAGAAACAAAGAAAGAGAAATAGTGAGGAAATACCAATCAATATTATGTGCAATTTACCTTTTAATAAGGGGCAATATTTTCCCACTCAAATTTATTTTCTAAGACTTTATTTTTGTTTACATTTGTTTACATTTGTTTATTTATGAGGGCTATTTTTCTACACTTTAAGACAAACTGCATTTTATATATGCAAAAAACATCATCAATGTAAATAATTTTAGCTATTATTTAGAAAATCAAATAAATATGTAAAAAATTTGCTAAAATAATGCACAAGACAGCATAAATGAAGCTATAAACAACCCACGTCTCTGTATTGCTTCTAGCCTTCTAGCAGATTTTTTTTTAAATCAAAAATCATTTCATATTAGTTACACATTCAACACAACAGCTGGACAGAGGTCTCAGTCTCAGATACTATAGGTCAGTATACTGTGTTGGAGGTACAGACCCCATAAATATGCCAAACAATATTATTTTGGCCCAACATTTTAAATATCAGTGGCATTTTTGTGGCATTTTTTGACACAAATTCTAGTGAAATTTCTTACCCTAATGTAAACACTGTGAGCTTCCTCAATCTCACAATCAACCTCAAAATATAACAAAAGACACCAAATAACTCTTATAAAAGGTTATTTGCAAAAAGGCCATTTTGAAGGTGGAATTGGAAAGAAAGTGTTTGACTTAGGTGTTGGTTTAAAGCGGCTTAACACAATTCAAAATCCATTTGCACGTTTCAGGACAGCTAAGCAGCCTACTGCAGGAACGTGAGCTGAAGTGAGCAGCAGGAAGAAGAGATCAGAAACACGCCGCTATTCCACTAATGCGTTTGGTACTGTCATTAATTACCAGCTTATCTGTGTGAAATCTAAAAATCAAAGGGCACATTCAAAATCATTATTTATTTCCTTTGTGTTCCAGATCACTAACCAAATTTCCAAGGCACACAAATTTCTCCGTTTAAAATCTGAATCTGCCTTCTCAGCATCATATGTCAGAAAGCTGTCAGGGTAAAAGACCTTAGAAGTGACAATAAAGGGATTACCACACCAAGGTAATTGCAACAGCTCCCCCCACACACAAGCCACAAACCATCCTTAGTAAACTAATGAGGTGTGCGAGTGCAAGCGTGCATGCGTGTGCAAAGAAAAAGGGAAACAGAGAAGGGGCAAGTGGAACAAATCATGCTGTCAGTCTGTCTTTTGTCATATTTTGGTCTGTTTTGGTGAGTTCTCATCAGGATTCTTCCCTCGCTCTTTAAGACAAAAGCAGATGAAAAGAGTGAGAGGAGGACCCAGATGCTAGGCAGGGAGGAGGTGACCCAGAACTCACCAGGAAAGCCAAGAACACTGACACACTATTAAAGACAAGAAGTGTGAAAATGTTGACACAAAAACCAATGACAGCTAAAATCTCCATGCAACAGAGGGGAAAATGAGGCTCTTGTGTGAGACGGACCGTTCTGGTCGACCAGCAGCTGGACTGTACTTAAATGAAGTACCCAGACAAACAGCATCAATCTGGCACTGGATGAATCTGAAAGAAAACTCAATTCCATCCCTCCTCATAATGATTCCATCTAACTCTGGCTCCACTGCTAAATTTAGTCTGATGGCTGGGCATAATTACTGCTTGATCGCCGCGGGAATGTTTGTGCACTTCCATATGGTTTTCTTCTGTTTCTTCCACAAGATTAGCCATATCAGTGCACAGAGGAAGCCAAGACACACACGGGCATGTCTTACCCATTTTACCCATGAGGGGCCTAAGAAGAAGAAGCAGGAGAGATGCAATAATGCCACAAGCGATAGAAGCTATATCTTTTATATGAATCTTGTTTGTATTTCTGCAGTGTCATTCAAGCTAACTCCACCCACAAAGCAGGTTAAAAATCCTGCTGCAAAAAAACAAACTTGTATATTTAAGGCAGGGTAGGTGATTTTTGTCCAGAAACATTTTTTTGTTATGCTGGTTGAAAGTCTCTACACATCCTGATCTCTTCATGTATTTATATACAAATATATCTTTTGTGGAAGGTGTAGGACCATAAAATGTCCATCCAATCATTGCATTCGGTCCAAATGCAATGATAGTTTAACTACTCTGTTAAACTATGTATGCATTTATGTGTTGATAAAGATGTGGCTTCGGAGAGCGCTCTGAAGTTAAGGTGGAATCTTATGTTTTCAAAGCTAGGTTGCCATTGCTACCCTCTCCTAAATTGCCTACCTAACCTTTAAACATCACATATCTATCTGTAATTAACACTAAGACCCTGGTTAAAACACACCACTGTTGTTTAGATGGTTTGTGTGGTATTGACGTTTGACCTAGTGAAAATGTTTGAATTGACTTCATCTGATTCACCCACAGCCCCCCTACACTGACATGCCCTCCTGAGACCCCCCTTTAACTGCAGGGTCAAAGGTCATCCTGAAGAAAAGAATGCTGGGAAGAGGAAGGTGAAGAGTGCTGAAGGAAGGTAACAGAAGGATATTGAAGAGCCATTTACAAAGGGTGGGCAGTAAAGAAAATGGGGCGGTAGAGGCAGATTCACACATTCAAAAGGAATAAAAGGCATCTCATCTGCTGGACTGGATGGGTGGGGTAAAAGGGGGAGGGTCCTGCCGTACTCAATAGCTTCCTCCCACATGCACGACACCACCAGACACACTGCTGACCAGGGAGAGTTCAGCCCTGTCGATTAAGATCAGTCTGTGTGTTATTTCAGGCAGCTGAAGGGCAGAGAATGGCCCACATAGAGGCCCTGGAGAGTGACGGTCAAACAGAGGTAAACCCTTGGATGAGACAGCAATACTGTAAAATGCTTTACTGTTCAGAACTGTCTCAAAACGCAAGACTGCAATAAACCCCTCAAATTGAAGTCATGATCCCGAGATGCCTTTTGCAGATCCGATGGTGTTAAAAAGGAGGGCTGTTTACAGTGTAAGGCTTGAAAACATACTGTAATAAACTGGGCCAGACACATCCCAGAGCCTTACAGCTTTAAAGACAGGGACATATAAAAACAAACTGCAGTGTCAAATCCTTAAGAAATGGAGTAAATTATAGATGATTGACAGTATGTTTATCATTGCTGCACCATTAAAATGTATTGGAGGTGTTGGACCTGGAGAAAATAGATTTCCATGTGTCAGTAAGAGTGTAAAAGTTTAAAAAGATTGTAAGGCTTTGCTTTAGTTTGGACTTTGTGTATTTAAGGTAAAAGCAAGGCTTTGTTGTATGTAGGTTAACTTGCTTTAGCCAATCTGCTCGTCCTCTCTCACCCCATGTTTAATCCCCTGCACTCAGCCACAGTGGGTGACTGCACCACAATACAATGATTTTCCAGCACTATTAAGGCTACAGTACACTACCTTACAACGAATACTCACAAATCCGTAAAGAAAGTAACTTTGCCAGAAACAACATTAAGGTTTCCAGTCTCGTCTTGAACCGTTACAATATATGAGATGTCAAATAACAAGGTGATGTTTAATACTATGCTCTTAAAGATCTATAACCATTTCCTGATTCATTGAATACCTAGTTTAGCAGATTTGCTATATACCTCCTGCATTGATCAAGCCCCATATGAGTTGAACCGGAACGTTCTGAATTCTCCATTGATCCTGCTGATCTCAATCCTGTCCAGCTGTGCATTGATCAACTCCAGCAGGACACTAGTGGCCCCATCACACCCTCTTCATTGATCCAGGGCTTCTCCATCTATTCCCACCTGAGACCCATCGATCCATGACCAGCCCAGGGGAACCATTTCAATGCCCCAATGGCCCAACTCAAGGCACCCCATCTCTTCTCATTGCATCCCATCATGCACACGAAACAGACTCACCCTCTTCAACCTACTCCATCCCCCACCTTCGCTGCTGGTTGGTGACCCATGCATGGAAAATTTGCACCCGTGATAAAGCAGGTGTAGAGACACCACCCAAAAACAAAAAGCCATGCTGAGGACACCTGCTTTACATTCCACCAAACACCTGCCTATCAAAACCAGCGCATGAGACTGCATGTGCTCCAAACATTTCCTTTTAAACAGCCTTTTATTCCTGTGTATGAACCATCATAATATTAACAATTACAATAAGACTTAAGTTTATTTTTTTTGTCAACTATGCCACTTATTCTCCAGGATGTACTAAGGGGCTAAATATCTTGTGAAGGTGAAGGGTTACCAGTGAAAAGGACAGAAGCACACTGAAACAGCTTCCCACACGTTCTGAAAATATCAAGCACTCTTCACCAGCATACGCTTATATTCTCACAGTTCATAAAAAAACCTCACTGGCGGAACTTATAGACAAAACATTACTACAGTGAGGTTATCTTAGTCTCTTTTTAACCTAAATGCACATAGAAGTATATACTTTTAACCTGAGAACGTACTTGGATGTTTAATTGGACAATTTAATTTTGACTTTGTCATACAGTCAGCACTCATCTCCCATCGGTTGAATTAAACCAATTATACTCCAAAACACTGCCAATGTTTCACATTTTCAACACACACTTCTGCTTAGATAAAGCAGACGTACCTGTTTGCCAGATGTAGGTGGGTTTGTTGGCGACTGTTTGCGTCTGAACATCCCAAAGCCCGAAAAAGAGCAGAGCAACTCTAAAGAGAGAGGCAAGAGCCGCTTTTGGATTACTCCCTCTTCCTGCTGCCCTGCTGGCCAGCCCCATGGCTTCAGCCCAGCCAGATAGATCCACACGGCTTAAGTCTTGCCAAACAGACCGCACAACACACGCACACTCAACTAGAGATGTATGCACAGGAAGATGCGGCACAGGAAAAAGTGTGCCTGCTATTGTCCCTCTCACTCTTCTGCACGCGGTTTCTCCAGGAAAGGATAATCCACTTGTCTCTCTCCTCCTCTCCTCTATTTTCCACCTTTCGCTCTGTTTCTCTCTTTTTCTCACTTTGTTCTCTGGGTCAGTGGAGAAGAATGAGGTCTGAGAAGAAAAAAATAAAAAGCCAGAGGAACAATAGGTCCCTCAGCTCGGCGTGCTGCTTGTGCGGCTACTGCGTCCTGCCTCAGCCTGGCTGATACAGCACCTCCCATTCCACCCCCTCCTCTCTCTCTCTTTCGCTCTCTCTCTCACTCTCTGACTCTCTCTCCTTTAATGATCCAGCATCCACCTGCAATCACTCTCAGTTATCACTTTGTTCTGCTATTAAGGGTTGCACTATTCTTCACGCAATACTTCAACTGGGGCAGGTGCCAGGTTCGAGGTACAAAGCGTGTGCATCAATATGTGTGAGCGTGTTTGTGCTAATTTGACACTGGCTGAAAGATGTAAAAACACCAGAGTCGTGTGCACCAGCTTGGACTGTGCACTATAAAAGAGATGCAGAAGAAAGATATCTTAGTGTGTGTAAGAGTAGGTGAGGGGGGGTGGTGTGGACGGGGGTTCGAATCTTAACTGACAGTGGAGAGAGAGAACTGCAAAAAACAAGCCAATGAGAGTAGTAAAACCCCTCATGAATAATTCATGTGCGCTTACTTTGACCTTGTATGATTTTCAAGCCATAGAAAGGTAGTGTGTTATGAGTGTTATGAGATACTGTCTCCACAGTCATTACAGATTCAGCCTGGGGAATCACACCTCTCCTCAGAAAATGTAAGGAAAATTAGATAAATTACTACAATACACGTGCCTGTACTAGGATAAAGTGATATAAAGAGAGATTTTGAAAGATAATGAAAACCTAGAAGGCGTGAAAAATATATAACAAAAACAATGTTAAGTTAGGCGCACCTCTCTCTCTCTCTCTCTCTCACTTTTCTTTCTCCCTCTCTCTCAACAGTTTCTAATGTCTAATATGTACCCCCTCCTTATATTATCTGTGTTGAACCCCACATAATGTCCACTGGAGTCATTTCACAGCGATTAGGATAATGAAGGACAATGCTCACCCCCTGCTAACCACTAACACAAAGAGTAAACCATGGAACAAATTAGCCAAGCTGTAACATTAACAGACAGCAAGCATTATGACTGGCCCATGCCCAACACACACATATACATACAAATTGCACATATAGCCTGGCACAGGGCCAAAATGAAACCCTGCCTCAAAGTACTGGACCTTATGTTTCTTAAAGCATAACAATACATCAAAACAGCTGTGCGCAAATAATGTATTATGACTGTATTCTTTAGTAATGAAACTAAAATGAAACTTTTATTATGCCTTTTTAAAATATACTTTACATTTTAAGCTCTCTTGTACCTTAAAACTCAAAAACAAATTTCCATTACTTTGTGCCTGTCAGTTTACAATGCAATAACATAAAGTCGGAAATTAGGGGGGAGAAAAAATATCAACATATAAATCTTGGCAACACTTGGTCAGGTCATTCTTGAAGCTGAAGGTCAGTGGTCAAGCCTTAGGTGGCCAGAATCCAGGACTGATCTACTGTACCTGGAACTGATCCAGGAACTGTAAATGCTCAGTTAACTTGAAGGGTCAACATCAACAACAGGATTTGTCATGTAGAAGACATGCTTCATTTTTAAGCATTTTACAGTATATTAATGACAAAGACATATTCAGTGGAAAAATTAGGGATAAAATGACTTTCCAAATGACAAAACTGTGACTGTTTTTTCAGGCCAGATCATTGATCATAATATCAGATTTATCTTACAGAAAAGTTTATCCTCCTTTTATGTGATTTACGATATCAATGTCAATATCTTTAAATAATGTTCCTTTCAAATTCTTTGAAACAGTCTCTTTTGACTTAAACAGAACCTAGCAGCCAGACAATATTATTCTAATAACTTTGTAGGGTGAATTTGACAACAGCATAGCTTTTATGATATCCATCCTCGCAAGCCAGCTTTATATGAGACAGAGTAACAGCCAAGATAGAGAGTGAAAGCCAACTGTGATTAGTGACAATCAGCTGGGTGGGATTACAGATTCAGCTGCCCTCCTTAAAGAGTCAGAACAGATAAAGCCGGGCCGTTTCAACCACAGACACAAATACACGTGCGAACAAGCCCACACACATCTAAGACACAGCATGGGAGACACTGATATCTACTGCTTACCTTAATGCTGCAGATCAGTTTAAAGGGGGGTATGGGAAGTGGGCAGGAACAGATTGAGACAAACAAAGCAAAGCTTTGGAGGGCAAAAGAGCGCGGCAGAAACATGAATAGAAGAAAAACAGGCCAGGGAAATAGACAGATGGGCCGAATAAAACAGAAGGAAATTGAGAATTAAAAGTGTGTAGGAGAAACCGTGTTTTCTCTCTTCTTTTTCAGAGATAGAGCTTTATAATGAGAAAAGATGTGAGGCACATGGAGCATGATGAATGACAGTACAAGCATATGGTCTGCCATAGCAGCTCCCTCCCTGATCATACCTGATTACTGCATGCGAGTGCGTCTTGCAGGAGATAATGCGCAAGGAAGCAGCACAAAACATTCATTGCGCTGTCACACTTTAACACTACCAGCCCGGTGCAATTAAGCAAACAAAAGCAAAGTGTGCTTTCCTGAAACAGGTGCTCATGCTTTCACTAACGCAACATGCTTGCAGTGCGTGAGAATTGCATGTAACAATTACCTCACCTCAGCGCAATTACACGCCACATGAAAACACTGGACAAAAACGATTAACAGTGCATTAAAAAATTGTTAAAAAACTCAAATCTGACTGGATGAACAATGTTTTGATGCGGTCATAAGACACAGACCTATAACGAAATGTTCCATAACAATGTGGCACATTTCTGCATTGTTCAGCAACCATAAACAACCTACAGTTAAGCTTATGAACTAAATTACCTGATGGAAGATGGTTAAAATCTGATTATTAATATTAATAAACATTATGATGCATTCAATGCAACAAAACACAGAGCTGTCAACCGAACTATAACATTACTTACTTAAATGTGCTGAATCATGACAATTTATTTAAAATATATTTTGTACTTCTGGATTTAGTTCTCTGAACTTCAATCACCTGAAACACAAAGTGAACAAAAAAAACTCAATACAATAGCTGAGAGATCCCGTGTGTACGCAACTTCAAAACTACTCAAAAATGTTAAATATGTAACAATTCACAGTTAGGAAGTTCCCTGAAGCGATGCAGTAATGGAGTGATAGCTCTCTGCACTCCTGCCAGCTTTGCCTTGGGCAGCGGTGAGCGTGCAGTCATGTGGACGAGCGGGGCGGAATAATTGACAATGCTGCAGGGAAGCCTCATTAAGATGAAGAACAAAAAGAGTGACTGCATACTAGTCATCTGTGAAGTGTCTCCCACAGGATTCTAATGGATGGAAGTTCTGTGATTTCAGCATTAGCTGCAACTCCCCCAACACCACGTTGATGAGCACCTTAGCCACAAACCCTGCCTTCCTGACAACTTCATTTATGATTGTAAGCAATAAATGCTCCTGCTGGGTAATTTCACCATGATCTTCTGTCTGCACCCCATTTTTTAGCCACAGATCTCAGAACAGTGCAGGTCATCCTAAAGCGTATGGCCACTCAGGTATGACCAGTAAATAGGCCTGACAAAAGCAATATTCCTCACTCAGAGTGGAATGCATTGGAAGGAGGTTGCTGCATTAAACAGAGCACCGCTCAGACTTTCTGCCTTCAGACGGCACATTCCTAATGGATGCATTTGCTGGGGATGGTTAATATGGGTATTTGAATGACCACTAGGTAAGGGTCAGTGTATTGCTAAACTGCATATGCATAAGCATCATTCAGGACAATGCAGAGAGGAAACATATAGACAATGGTCATTTGGACCATTACCAACAGATCGTAGTGTTGTGGAGACATCCTGGGACTATACTAATCAATAGTATGTGTATATGTGAATGGGTGTATGAGAAGGTGTATGAAAATTGTGGAGGGAAATATTCAGTAATTTTGGCTTGAGAGCTGCCATATCCATATCTAAGTGGGGCAGACAGGCTTGGCACATGCACTGCAGACCCTATCCAGTGTTTTTGTTTTGGAGAAACAGCTCAACGTCTGACTCATTTCTCAAACATCCCAGAACAGCTGGAGGGGGCAGAAGGGTGGGAGACCAACCAGTGAAGTGGGAGGGGCATGCCTAGCCGAGCTGATCCAATTTAAATATGCAAATGTTATCCGAGTTGGAAGATGAAATGAGAAGAGAATTGAAGTACAAAAAAGGAGAACAAAAAAGAACAATGCCTACCGCAATTAAACGTTTAGCATTGTTTAGCCTTCAATTAAAGGACTGATTATATGCACAAAAAAGGTGTGATGAGCAATACACTGGCCATGGTACAAGACATAAGAAGGAATCACTGTTAATTCTCTCGTCAGATCATTTGTCCCTATTCAAGCTGCCAAACAATTTGTGATGTACAAAAGCTGTCAAGCTGAAAAACATAGCTTAAGGAAAATCTTGGTCGGTTTCCCTCCAAATGTGTTGCAACTTGACCAGAAAATTTTTAGTAAAGGCTGGTTTAACCGGCCACCAAATGCCAACATTTCAAACATTTTGAAAATGGATTTAGAATGCAGGAAACTTGGCTGTCATTTTCATAATGGCTATTTATTTACTATTTGATGCAACAAAATCCAACTGCTGGCACTGGGTGTATGTTGGTATTTGCTGGGGCAGTGAGCACTAGCTTTAACATTACACAGTGTTTTAATTTATACACAATAAATCATTTCATATTTTGGGACAGGTTAAATAATTTATGTAAATTTCATTAAGTACATTAACACAGCATACCCAGCATAAATCACATTAAATGTGAACAGACCATCAGTTGTTTATGTCAAGGCCTGTCAGGTCAGAAGTAATGCGTCCCAATCCATAAGCTTTAACTAGATTGTTCTGAGCACTTCCCAGATAATAGACCTAAAATCTCCCATAAATGCTAATCCAAGCACCTCATATCTGTCAAAGCAAATCAAGCCTGAAATGAGTTCAGTGAGGTGGACTCCTGGTTTCCTCCGAACCAGAGTCGAGCGGAGCCCACCACGCTTCTATTGTCTTCTACATCACTGACTCCCATCATACAACCAGACTGGGAACAAAGGCATCATGGGAGCCCCCCTCTAAAATCCCACTTTGCTGAAAATGGAAATTTGGGTGGGTGGGGAGGTTGAGAGGCATAGCCATCAAATGGCTTTTCCACACACTTCTCTTTCAAGAGAACACGGCTGGTCCTCAGGGAAAGTGAAACAAAACAAATAAAGGCTGATGTGCATTTTACCCAATCAGCTGCTGCTCACCCACCTAATGAAATATTTTCATCCCACCGACACACAATGCGATCTCCATGGAGATTCTTTTGCTTTTGGAAATGGTCGGGTGCTGAAGTAATTATTTGCGATGTGCCAGGTTTGTTTCAAATGAGTTTCCTGCTCAGATTGGATGGATATGTAAATGACAGAAACTAGGGTCAGATATTGACCAGCCTGGGACCTGAAAAAGCATGAAAATGTGGCTCCAGATGTTTTTAACGCTTCCTTTAAACAAGCCAGGCTGATACCCTTGTGGAGGTGTGTGTGTGTGTGCGCTCAATTGATTTGTTCTTTAATGACCTTGTCTACATGATGTAGTGCTGCAGTGTGAATATCAGTCTGGATCCAGTGGAAGGGGGGTGGCAGGTGTCTGGACTGACGGCTGGGATTCAGGACCTATGCGGTGGGAGGGGAGGGTCATAGGTACCATCCCCAAAGTGGAGGTATGGGGTCTGAACTGTCAAGATGGGACAAGGGCGCTGTCACAGGAGACGGAACATTTGGTGTGGTTTTCCCTCAGTAACTTGCATTAGATAATCTGCCACCTCATATGAAGGTGACTTACTGTAAAAGGGTGTCTTGACAGCAGAAGAGCATTATTAATCACTTAATATAACTGCAAATTGAAAAATCTTTTATGGAGGTCATCCATGACCAATTACAGAGGTGTACTCAATACAATATGTTCTAGACTAGTAACTTCAACAATGAATAATGTATCATTATATCCTGTAGGGATAGAGACATGCTTGTTTTTTACTTCAGAAAATTCTAGAACAGGCACTTACCTGAAAATCTTGGCTACAAAAAATCTTGGCTATTGAACATCCACAATTATTGATAAGGCAAAGACAGCTTTTGAAAGATACACTAACCCTTGCTGTCACACTATATGGGGTACTACTTTCCATTAAACAGTCTGTTTTAGGATTTTCAGCTTTCAGATGGTACCTTCAAATTGTAAATGTATAAATATAAACTAAGAAAACTAAATCATAAAAACAACAATAAACCTATATAAACATACACACATAAATTTATAAACTTATATAAAACACATTTTAATCCGTTTAAAAAATGGCACTACCCTAAGAATCTAGTTTAACCTTTTGGCAAAACCTGCCCTAATGCATCAAACTGCAGTAAAATATATGATCATGAATAATAACATTTTGATATTGAATCCTAGAGGACAGAATTCAAAGAATAGTTCTAATTTAAGAGTTTTTGAAACAAACATGCAAAACTATCCACATTTCTCCCCAATTTTGACTAAAGTCAGCCTACAGCACACAATGCGGAAGCCTTACAGATTTTTTGATGGAATAAAATCCATCTGTATAAAATGACTTTGTATTTTAATGTGTCTCTGTGATGTATTGCACATTCTATTGGGAAGGTCAGTGATTCAGATGCAGGGTAAATGTTCCATACAGCAGTAAAGACATCCGTGAAAACAACCGTTCTACGAGTCCTAGAGAAGTGGTTTAATAATGCAGTGTGTTTACTGAATGAGGTAAGTCACTCAGGTAGGGCCGCATATTTATCTGTGTCATCTCCAACACACACATGTTTGTGACAGGGGACTGACTGCCGCCCATAGTAAGCTGGAAAGCTCCAGGCAATGGGGACGAGCCTTCCATAGTAGCAGGGAAAGCTGTGCAAGGTCTTATGTGAAACAACACAGGAAGTAATGCTCCTTTCAATGACACACTGTTACTTCCATTTCTTTTCTATTATCTGAATCAGTGGTTCTCAATTCAGGTGCTGGGGACCCACAGCACTGCACATATATGTTTGTATGTCTCCCTTATCTGACACACTCAGTTCAGTTCATGGATCTCTGCTATAATGACCTCATGATTTGAATTATGTTTGGTAAATAAGAGAGACATCAGAATGTACAGTGCAGTGGGTCACCAGGACCGGAACTGAGAACCACTAATCTAAGGAATATCTGCTTACATAGCTTTAAAACTCATACACTTTATAAAACTAAAGTAATTAAAGGCAGGGTGTATGATCTTCTTCAGAAACATGGCTCTTCACATCCTATTAGCAATCAGGATAGCAAGTGGTATAATATATTTAACCATTAAATATTTGTCCAATCACTGCATTCGGTCCAAATGCAATTACAGGATGCCCTACTTGCCTGTCAGCATATGTATCTGCATACCTCCGCATACTATTGGTTTTGGAGTTTTTATGCTTTCAAAGCTAGGTTGCTATTGCTAGCCTATCTCATCTTTAACATTACAATTGTACAATGGTAGAACTGAAGGTTTCAGAAAAACCCTAAGTCCCAAGAATGAGCAACAGTAATAGTGATTTAGTGACTAATTAGATTTTTATATCAACATTTGTATTTGCCACAAAAAAAATGCATACTGGTTACAGATGCCAATACCGACACTAGTGTTATCAGCCAACTTTATTAAAACATAGGCACCACAAAGTCTTCAGCCCTATTTTTATCTCATGTCTCCACATGCTGGCCTTTGATCGACTGATTTTTAATTTTTATATGCAGTGAAATGATAAAGTGCGAAGTAGAACATACAACTTCAACCTTCAAAAATGACTCTTGCCATGCCTCGGTGCTCCAACACATACCACTTGCTGCTAATTCAATTCCCTCCCATCAAATTAATGTTATTAGCAGGAGGTTTGGCAACTAAACACCATGCTCAGCATCCGGTCAGTCAAACCCCTGTGGAATTCACTGGACGTTGATTTACATCCACCACTGTCCACCCCAGGCACAATTCAACAGCTGTGAAATCTTCTCTTTCAACGGCAATCACAGACAGCAATTGATTACTGATATGAGTCGATTGAAGAGAGCGGAAGAGCTCAGAGCTGCTGATGAAAGATGGCTTTTAGCTCTGTTTCTGGTTTATGATATTTGAGACAGAGCTGAGATGCCAAATAATCCGAACAATCCTTTCCTCACGGGAAAACCTGTGTAGTTAAATAGGCTGTAGAAAGAATCTAGAAACATTGTGACAAAGGAACAACAAAATGAACAACAACAAAATCTCACACAAAATTAAATTTCTGATATTTCCTCACCATTATTGTCATTCCAAATCTGTATAACTAACACAGAAGGAAAAATTATGGTTGCACTTGTATATGCAATTAAAATAAATGAAGCATAGCCTTAAAGCTTTCAAAGATGCAAATACACAATTAAGTGCATTTAATGCGGGAGTCATGAATAAATCATACAGACACACTGAAAATATCATATTTAAAAGAATCCATAAAGAATTCAGTGTCAAAGAGAATGTGTAGATTTTATTTTTTTTAAATAAGTACTTAGATTTTGATCTGTTTGTACTCTGAAGTCATCAGATGACTTCAGAGAACTTCAGATATAATGCATATCACAAAGACCGCATTTAGGATACATTTGTGGCACTGTTGCATCCTTTTTGAATTTTGAACGCCTAAGTCCATGACGAGCATGGTCTTCAGAATTTCTCATTTTGCGTTCTTTACAGATGAAAACGCCCTACAAACACAAAAACAACATGAGGGTGAGCAAATTTAAATTTTGGGGTGAACTACACCTATCGAGTCCTGGATATTACTTAATGTATCTTCAGTGTGTATTCTGCACTGAGTTTACAACTTTTGCTTAGTATGTGACGGTTCTAACCCTTGAAGTGCTGTGTTTCCTAGCAACATATTTCTGGCTCACTCTCTGTCAACTCCAAGACTTTGTGGCCTCTGACTATGACCTGACTTCTCAGCACAAAACCATGTTTGCTGACTGTTATCCAAGTTTTTTCAATCTCCTTTTGTATTTTTATAAGGAAAATATATTTATTCTACATCAAAGAGGGGTCACGAACAAGACTTCATGTGTGACTAAAATACTGAATAAAAACTGAATTAAAAAACTGAATAAAAATAAAAATAAGGAAAAATTAAATAAATAAATAATGCGAAACACTGTTAAGTGGGTGGCACAGCACGCTAACAGATTGCTATGAAGGCAGGATGCCAGCTGAAAAATTCAGTTCTCATTAGGAATTTTGTTTGTAATCAAGACATCAAATGCAGTCACATAAAAACACAAGCATGCTCAGAAACTGCACAAAAACATCTCAAAAAACATAAATAACCTATTACAGCCTATTGTACATATTTCTCAAGTAAAGAGTAATATTGAATACAAAAACAGTTCCTGCTAGTGAATCTCTTTTTTATTTCTCTACTGTAATTTCAATATTTCCCCCTTATAAAACCATTGGTGGTAAATCAAAGCATAAGTTATGCACTAGTTTCCATCTTCCTTACTCTAAAAAACACGCTGCTTCCCCTACCCCCAATTTTGCACCCCCTCGTGTCTGCCAATGAGAACGCACTGGCTGTATTTTCTCCTGGAGACAGTGAGTTTCATGTCTGGGGTGTCTCCCCTCCTTCCTCTCAGTAGCAGAGTTCAACACCAATCAGACGCCAGGCCACAATGATTCCGCATCACAGCTTTTCCTGTTTGGGAAAGTGCAATATGGGAACTTTCAGACTTGTTATCCTGCAGGCATGAAGGGTGCATGTGATGGCATGCATAGTCTAAGACAATGGAGATTACATCCTGACACAGGCACATTAAATAGATTTGGTCGGGTTGGGGGTGGCTGCTGAACAACAGTCTATGGAGAATTTCATTGAATTTGACAAATATGGAAAATTTACTCCAGGAAGATTTGCTACTTTATATGTATATTTTTCCACACAAACCCACCAAGGCTAACCTGCACTTGATTTTGGTGGCATACTGTAAAAGTGCTGTGTAAATCACATTTATACGCCCACTTAAGTTATTTTTAGCACAATGTTCCTTCACAACCTGCCTGAACTTTTTATGCACGTTTTTGCATGTTTCTTTGAGTTAAAGATCTGATTTAGTACCACATGGCTCTAGTTCTCTACCTATGTCCATATCTAAAAAGGGTGACATGCAAAAAGTATATCTGGATGTATATTATGCATTTGGATGATCTCATCTTGGTTGAAACATTGTTTTTAGACAAAGTTACAATCTCTGCTCAAGGACGAATATGATCAATAGCACAGCTCTCCGGATCCTCTCTTATTACATGGCACATGCTACTCATAATGTGAGATGTCTCTGAATGTAAATGAATTAGAATTAGCCGAATCTTATCCCTGTGCTGTCAACTGATGATTCCTCAAGAGGCTCTGCAAGGACGTAAATCCATTTCATCCTAAAACCGATTAAAAACGGACATAAATCCAAATGTCATATGAACAGAATTTCATATTATTCATAATTTACAACAGAGCAGTTCATGCGAGTTTAGAACAACATGAGGGTGAGTAAAAACAGAATTTGTAGAATTCCATTAATTTCCAATGAGAGGAAGAAACCAGAAGGGTTCTGGCAGCAAGCTGGTGACCACCAGGGTTAACAGGAGCCAATTGTTTCTCCTGTACTGTGAACACAGGTAATTGACGTGCTGAGCCATTGGATTAGAACACATTACACACACTGAACAGCTCACTCACTCTGACAGACTAGAAGAGAACCACCATGTAAGCGACAAAGAGAAAAGTGCAACTAGATGAAGCTGCACACTGCTAAAGTGTAATGAATGGATTTAAACAGATGCAGGACTTGTACTTGTAATCTATAACGGCATGCAACTCCAGAAACTCCAGTTACACTCAATGTTCATGTTTATCTGTTACCCTGCATGCTGCTTCTTATTGATTTGACATTTATAATTTGCATCAAATCACGGTATTCTGAAATGTGGGTCATGCAGCTACCCATGTTCTGCATAGCAACCAATGAGAAGCAGTGGTTAAGGACCAGCCTCCACACACTCACAAGGTCACACAAACACACATGCATGGCTGTTTCATGCTAATATTTTGGAGTAAGCCAAAAATATACAAAGTCAAACCACATTTCTAAGCATGCAGATAAACTAGAATCTGTCTATACCTGCAGATCAAGAGTTTAATTAACAGATATTAGTGTGAAAACACAAGTGTTGTCACTAATACTGCGAGAAAACTATAGCTTTGCATATAGTGACAAATGGTTCAGGGGTGACACCCATTTCAATAATTTATCCTAACACATGTGTATGGATTGTAAGGACACAGAGAAAGTGGAAAAGATTTGTACAGAGTAAATCCTATCTAGTGACCCTTGAACAAGGGATTCAAATAATTGGGTAAGTTAGCAGAAATGATTTACAGTATGCACTAACCAGTCCCACACAAAAACAAACTCAGTGCACTTTAAATGATTCATTGAACATTCCACATAAACATCTAATTATATGAAATGTCAGAAACACAAGGCGCTTAGAATCTCAATCTGATTCTATTGCTGGCGGTCAGGCGACGTCAGTGATACAGATGACTTGTTGAATTAGCATTTCTCCATATACACTCAATTAACTACTGCAGGTTTGTTCCAGATTACACAATCCAGCTCATATTTAATTCATGACTCAGCAAGACGCTGAAAAATTACAGACCTGCTCGCCCCAATATTCTCAGCCCAGATGCAAATAGCCCATTCAATATGGGCGGGTTCTTGTTTGCGCCAAAGCGGGCTATTAATAATTCACTGTAAAACAACTGCTTCATGCGATCTGAAGTATGATAATATTTAGGAAGTACATTGAAATTCTACATCTTGACTGTAAACACTCATTTTGGCTCTTGTGAATGCTGAGACAGGGATAAACACAGGGCTTGTTCCTCTTCATGCTCTCAGCTGCTTAAGTTCTATGAAATGCTGGGAATATTAGAGTACAAAATGAAGCACACATCTGTACTGCTCTCATTATGCCTATTTGGCTTTTCATAACAGGTCCTGGATCATATTCAATCACTCTCTTTTGCATTGCAATGGCTGCCATAAATAATAAATTGTATCCAAAATATAAGCAGTTTTTGTGTAAGTCACCTGGTAAAAATGCTTTCTTCAATTATATAAATGAACATGTAGCTTAAATAATAAACATATAATAGCCACCTGAGCTTTAGTGTGAGGAAAACTTGTTTGCCTTTTACTCCTTTCATTTAAAAAAATGCATTTTTAAAAAGCACTTCTCAGATCTCAGTATGGGGTTGATTCCCTCCATGTGTTTATCTTTCACCAAACAGCATGTAAAAAGACAACCACTTATAAACAACTTTATAAGCACTGGCCTTACAATAAATCTCACCCCAGACAAATGTTTAACTGTTCAGAGGTGGTTCTATCAGATTCTCAGTTATGCCTCATTTAAGTATCAATTATGTCTCTGATAAGAAATAATTATGTCTGAGAAATAAACAGACAATGAGATGCAATGAGTGTATGAGACATACACTCACAACACACAGCGAGACTAATGGGGTCTTTTTCCTAGGAGAAAAATCAAAGAAGCAAGAGACTTAAAAGTGATTTGCTCTCCATTTAATCTCATTGCTGTCTAGGAGAAAAAGAAAAAAATAATATAGATTTTTCTTTCCTATGGGACTTTCTAGGCTACACTGAAGAACATAAAAACACACTTTTTATAACAAGGATCATGGTTCTAACCCTAATTCCTAAACCATAAAAAATCCCCAGCATTAACAGGCAGTAACTCTTCTCTAAGTCCAAAGAGTGATACAGTTCTTTATAGGCAGTTGTGCGGGGTGACATCACAGGTCAGCGCTAAAAAGGAAATTATAATGCTCTTCAGCCCTGAGTCTGCACTCCAGTTACTAATGCAGCCATTAATGTGCTCTATCAAAAAACACTCTGGCACAGCAAATGTGAAGTAAATCAAATTATCATCAGGGTTTCCTCTGACCAGAAGGACATCATTTTTCATTTCAATTGATCAGACAGCTCTGTCTGCACACACAGCAATTATAACAATCTATGGTCAGAGTTTCTGGTACCCCAATAAATGTATTTTATTAAACCACTCTGAAATTACATTCTGCCTTCCTTTGCAATGTGTCAATCACAAAGACCTGGAGAGAGTGATGACGGATACTCTTTCCAAGCTCTTTCACTGGAAACAAATAGGCATTGAATTCAATAGACTTCATGAGAGAACACAGTGGCTAATCAAGTATTTAATAACAGGAAACATAAAGCAAACAATATAAATGTCAAGACACTGCAGAAATCAACTGCTTACCAATTAGGATCATATAACTTAAAAGTTTAATTTACAGTGGAAAATAATTACAAGTGACATTTCATGTCTTACCGCTGTGTGAATTATTTAGGAAGGACAAAAAAGGTTCCTTAAACAAGGCTATCACTCATAAGACCCTCTCTCTCGCTCTCTCTCTTAGACAAATGCAGTAATTAGGTTGATTAAAAGAACTCACAGCTCTGTCCTGCCTTCATTTGGTTTTAGTGGGGACATGTGGAAAAAAAAAGAAAGGCCTTATCAAATCAGCATACTGTGCATTCATCACATGGGGCAGGTATGTAATTAGGAGGGCCTGAAAGGGCCTGATAATACACATCTGAATTATACCCTGCTAGATATAAATCATTATGATACTCCTTTAATACAAAGATTTTATATAAATGCAAGCCTAAGTGCCATATAAAGCGTTAATTCTCTGCATATTTATTATTTGCTTTATCATACACAGCTAGCATATAACTGGTACTTGGAACTTGGTGACAAAACAATAAAATTGTTTTTCAATACAAATTATAATACTTTAGGAGCAGAGTTTTATCTGACATGTACAATATAGCGTAGCATCTCATGAGATTCTTCAGTCCTGTCATTGGGGTTTTACCTATACTGTAAATATTCACCATAGACTACTCATTGTTATATAACAAATGTTTCCACAGACATTGTGACTGCAGTTTTATCCCACAGAAATACATTAAACACATTTGTTCACATTCACAATATAGACCAGAACAGTAGGTGAGTCTCAATGAGCCTTCACTCAGGCGCACACACACAGTTGTGTGAAGGTGGGTCTGTATATGCTGAATTAGCACTCTCATACTCTGAGCTTGGATGAAAGCATGCTGGCGCTCTCCAAGGTGCTGAATTGCCGGACTGGGCTGTAGAATTATAAGAGGAGAGAGTAAGAGAGCTGTAGCCCTCGAAGGCTTTCCTTTATCTGTGCGGTCACACGAGCAGACCTCATTAAAGGCACTGACCGCAAACAGAACACAAGATTCATGATGGGTGTTTTATGGGCTGAGGAGAAAAACACACCTTTTTGATTCAAGTGTCTGAATGCCAGTGTGTGTGTGAGAGAGATATAGCGTGGACACATATCTGTGAGTGTGAAAGTATATAAAATGTGTGTGTGCTCATATAATTAATCCAAGTCTTCACACCTCTTTCCAGAAACAATAGGATCTGTTCCCTAGGCACCAGACGGAAAACAAATGCGTTAAGACTGTTGTTCCCTGATCTGAACTGACATTTCTCGTGCCGCTCCTGTGACACCAACAGCAGGACATGCGATTTTACAACCTGCCCTGTCAGCCAGAACCCACTTCTTATCTTGAAACTCTATATAATGTTTACTGCAAGTATTTGGGTATTCAAAACGGATTAGACGTTACAGCATAGGTTCTTTGGTTTAGACTATTGGTTCTAGCTACAGTGAATAGTCAAAAAAATGTGAACACCACACCCATGTGCTGACTGAACATTTAATGTCAAAACCCATGGCAATAATAGGATGCTGGTCCTTTTCTTGCTCTAAAAACAGCTTTCTATCTTCTGGAAAGAAGTGTTGGAAAGATGTTGGAAAATGGAAATGAGTTTAGTTAAAATTGCCAACGCTGTTAATTACAAGAGGTCTTGACTTTTACTTTTGACCATATACTGTATGGTATATCTAGAACTATGCTCAAACTTAAACCTTTGAAAGTTTTGTTTGTCGCATATCCTGGTAATTGGACAGAAACGTCATCTTTCTCTGGGCTTAATTTGCATATCATCCGGACAGCGTTTGACAAAGTGGTTGAAGTTTGTGGACCCTGTCTTGTCAATGCAGAGATAATGTAACGTGTGAAATGTTGACGGAAATATACAGTGAATAAGTAATAAAACATCACACCAAGTCTTTCGTTTCATACCCAACATACTTACTAATTACACAGACAACAATCAAAGATCCCATTACTTTATACAACCAGACATTTGCTTCATTACCAAACATTAGTGGTGTTTACCTAGTAAATAACAACAACAACAACAACAAAAAACAGTCAGGAACGAACAGTGCGCACGAGGACTTACGCAGAGACTTAACGTGACCTTTGTGACCTTTACATCTTGTCACCAGCGCTGGTATGAAACATGACGGGTTTCAAATGCACCGGGAACAAATGTGAAGGAACAATCGCAAATTTAGTTTGAACACTGCGTTTATGCAGCGCATACGTGAACCCACTCCTAACATTTTGCATTAATTAAACTAAATTACATTATCCACTGACCTGCATTAAAGGCCATAAACCTTCTCACACTTGGGGTTTAGTGGCCATATATCTTCCAAATGTGGCTCAGCCAGCAGGGGGAAGGCTGTATGAGAGACTCTGCCCTGGAGCCTGAAGACCCTGACTGAAGTCTGCTAATGAGCCTCTTCTACCCAGCTGAGTCACTCCATTCATTAAGACAAAACTGGCACTCTCTGTGCACATAGTGTGCCCCTCTGAGCCCACTTCTGTCAGCTATATAATTGGCCCTATTTCACTTTAATAATGATAATATAAAACAATAAAATCATTTCTTTCACATTCCTCTCTTTGTCTATAAATCTAATTTTATTTTGCAGGTCTCTAACATAGACCAGTAAAGGTAACTAGCTTTATTTATTTTAAATCACTATAAATAATTAAAGCAACCCAACACCTCCAGCTCATCAATATTAATGACTTTCAAAAAGTTGTGTTCTCACCTCATTGGCTGATGTCAAATATCAATTCACGTAATGGCGCAATTATTGCACCATTACAACAGGAAGGGAAATTTAATTTTTAATGCCAATTAGAAAGACGTGTCTTTGAACACTGGTAATTAATACTCTTATGTGGAGGCTTTTATTAAAAATGATATGACTTATAATATTTGGACAAACGAGAAAAACATAGGTTCACACAGTGAGATGAGGTTAGGGTTCACGCATAAATGATGCATTAGTTCATGATCATAATAACGTCCACAATGGAATAACTGGTAAACAAAACAAAAAAAAAATCAATCTATATCATTTTTCTGTATCATTAGCTACTAATCCAACAGCACCTACCAAAAATAAAATGCATAAATAAATGATTATATACACAAGTATAAACACTTCCTGGCTTTTAGATATGGTTAGAGCTGTTTCGTTGCGCTTTTGAGTGAACACTTTTCTATGATCCCTATGGCCACAATCGTCTACTTAGTGGTTTAGGCCTTACTGTCATTAGACCTTCATCTATTGAATTGATTAAAGCAATCCACATAACAAACATAAACAGATATTTCAAAATAAGTAAAGAAAATGTCGCCTACCTTCACTGAAGGAAAACGCAACAAACAGTGAGTATTTGTGCTCTTTATAAAACGTCCACGTACCTTGCTTGTTTACAACAGGTGTTTGCGACCAACTCGGTGTCAAAATAAAAGTCTTTCTTCAACGATATGTTTTACATGGTAAAATATGTAGGATGCATAATTGTAAAAAAAAAAAAATGTACGATGCATGTTTAGTTAGATTTCGAGAGAAAAAGCATCAGCCCAATCGCATTTTCAATTGTGAAAAGGAGCCAGCACACATCCAGTTGGAGATTATTAATGCCAGGCCAATTCATGTAATGTAACTGTAATCTCAATTTCTTAAACGGTACCAGACAAACATAATGTCCATGTCTTATGAAATGTAATATTTACATGCTTTACGTGTTAGAGTATGTATAAAGCTAGAAATTAAATTGAATTTGTGAATTAAGTGATGCTCTGCCGCCCTCTTGTGTTTGGATCTGAACTCTAGTTATTAGGTTGAAATGCTGGTGCAGTTTCACTGATATGTTCAGCCTCTCACATTCATCTGTTACCATACGCCCATAGGAATGTGCACATTGCCTAAGAAAGATTTGCCCTTTCATACATAGCTTAAAGGTTTAAATAATTTGAAACAACACACACACACACACACACACACACACAACTGCATACATTATGATAATGAATTGTATGATTTTTTTTTATTGTATAGCTGTACAATATGTATTGCATGTGTTCATGAAAGATGCATCTGTTCTTTCTGATGTGTTTTGAAAATGCAAAGCTTTCATCTATTGAATTCTATGCACTGTGATAAAACATCTTATAATAAGGAATCACACCACACTTCACGCAGCATTATTGAAATGAATGAAATATAATTGGTATAGATATTTATTTTATAGAAATCCCTTCTCAGATTGCGGTGTATTGTGGTGTAAAAAGATTTCTTATATATGAACAAGACTTGTAATAAATTGTTGTTTTAAAATGTCCTGCTCTTCCTCCTCGGTGTGTCTAAGACTTCAGAGACAGCAGCAAAGTGTGATCTTATTCTTTACAGGTTGTCCAGTAACTTTCTTTTCAAGATCCTCTCTGGCTCCTCCAATGTCATTGTTAATTACATTCAGGTCATGTTTTTCCTTCTCACGCATGCCTTTACCACATTGAAAGGCTTTCATTGTCTCCCAAAACCAAAACGGCTTGAGTGGGACTTTTATTGTGGAGCTTCATTACGGACTTTTACGTTGTAAATCTTGTTCCGTCACAAAGAAGCGCAGAGTCAAACCGGGTGGAAAGATCTCTTCTGTCTTGCTTGTGTCCTGTAAAGCTGCCAAAACGTCTTACGCAATGAGGTATAAAATGTTTTTGGCTTTTATTTCATTTACATTACACGCATCGGAAAACGTTTCACCTAGAAGGGGAAAGAAAGTGCGATATTGGTTCTGATGTACTGCATACGTGTTAGCATGTTGCTGTGCTAGCCGCTGTGTGGTTGGTAGATACAAGAAATCAGACATTTTAAATGACATTTTAATGTATGTTTTAAACGTGAATATGTTTTAAATGCAGCAGTGCATTGACGTTTAATTCCGATTATTTATTTATTTGATTTAGTTGGCTTTTGGTGAATGAATGAATGAATGAATGCTTAGCTGGCTCAGTAGCTCAGTTGACCATATGTGATTTGTAAACATTTTGTTTGGCTGATGGATTCAATACTCTTAAATACCTTTTTTTAGATATGAAATTATGTTTATTCAGTTGTGTTGGATTTTTTGCAAACATTGTATGCTTACTGTAATGTAAATGTTAAAAATGTCTTTATTTGATTTGTCTTCAGAGGAGATCGTGGCCGGGGGAGGGGTGGCCGGTTCGGCTCCCGCGGGGGTTTAGTTCAAGGGTGAGTTGTGTATTATGTGTATGTATAAATGTTTGCATGCTTAAAATGATTTAACCTGACATTACTACCTGTGGCTTATGTACTTATAGGTACCGGCCATTTGTTCCTCACATACCATTTGACTTCTATGTTGTAAGTACATTTCTTCATAGTTTCATGGCTTTATGAAACAACAACAAGCTTGTTGACCTCTTGGGTAATTTATTTGTTATAGTGTGAGATGGCCTTCCCCCGAGTCAAGCCAGCCCCCGATGAGACGGCTTTCAGCGAGTGTCTGTTGAAAAGAAACCAAGATCTCACTCCCACCGCTTCCGAACAGGTACACAAATCTTCTATTCAGCTGAATGTCCCAGAGATAAGCCTAGTGACTGCTGCTTAAGTGTCACAGAAGATTTGTATAACTCTGTAGGCTTTATATTTAAACTAATATGACTGTTCATCTACTTTTTCATTCATTTCTCTGCTTCAGGCTTCAATTTTGTCCTTGGTTACTAAGATTAACAACGTGATTGACAACCTAATTGTGGCTCCTGGAAATTTTGAAGTGGTGAGAAATACATTTTAAGCAAGACCTTTGAATAAATCATTATTCTCTGTGTTTTTGTGACAAAATGTTTCATAATGTAAATAAATGCAGATCTTTAGCTCATAACCTATTTTTACAATGTCTAATAATTGCTTTCACAGCAAATTGAGGAAGTAAGGCAAGTGGGCTCCTATAAAAAGGGCACCATGACAACAGGACACAATGTAGCTGATCTTGTGGTTATCCTGAAGATCTTGCCTACCTGTAAGTTTTATTGTTCGAGTTTAATACATGGTGATAAATGCAGTGCATAATGGGTGTGCTTGGCAAGTTCTTAATTTTTTTAATGTCTTTTTTAGTGGAAGCTGTTGCTGCTTTAGGGAATAAAGTAGTGGAGACTCTGCGTACACAGGACCCTTCTGAGGGTGAGTGTGGGACTTCATCTGATAGGTTAATCCAAAAGGACTTTAAATGAAACCTTTTAACAATCACAGTCCAAACTCTGGGCTGAATTCATTGGAGCTTTTAAGTTAAAACACTCTCTGATGCTTAATCTGCGTTCAATACACCCTGTCTGTAAATGTAACTTGCGTTTTGGAGTACACCATTGCATTGCATTTCTTATTCAAATCTTTCATCCCTCAGTGCTCTCCATGCTGACCAATGAGACAGGTTTTGAGATCAGCTCCGCAGATGCCACAGTAAAAATCCTCATCACCACGGTCCCACCAAACCTGCGCAAACTGGACCCAGAGCTACACTGTATGTCAGCCCTCAACTGCTGGATATTTGTGTGTGTTCATTAAGGCCACATTTAAAATGGCTTATGAAATGGCTGTTTACTTTTACAGTGGACATCAAGGTTCTGCAAAGTGCTCTGGCTGCCATTCGTCATGCTCGTTGGTTTGAGGAGAACGCCTCACAGTCGACGTAAGTGACTGCTGTTTGTTTTAAAAGTCATAATAATCATGTTTTTGTCTTTCATCTGTGACTCAATCTGGTTTCTGTTCCTCAGTGTAAAAGTGTTGATCCGATTACTGAAAGACATACGAGTCAGATTCTCTGGATTTGAGCCCCTCACGCCCTGGATTCTGGATCTGCTGGTGAGCATCAGTATAAGTTTAATCTGCTGCTTGTTATTTCCTCTGCAATTCACCAGATGATAAACTACAGCAATGGTGGTGTGTTTGTAGGGACATTCTGCTGTCATGAACAACCCCTCCAGACAGCCCCTGCCGCTCAACGTTGCCTACAGACGCTGTCTTCAGATGCTTGCTGCTGGACTTTTCTTGCCAGGTTCTGTTGGAATCACAGATCCATGTGAGAATGGGAACTTCCGTGTGCACACTGTCATGACCTTGGAACAACAGGTAATGTGGAGCAATATAGGGATGTTAAATTTGAACTATTGCATCTTTTAAAGCATGGGTAATTGATGAATACACGCCTGCAGGACATGGTGTGCTTCACAGCTCAAACACTGGTGAGGGTTCTGTCTCACGGAGGATACCGCAAAATCTTGGGCCTTGAAGGAGATGCCAGTTGTAAGTGCTTGAATTCTGTTCCATTTGTTTGATGTGACTAGATTTCCAGCATCCCTCTTGGAATTCAGCATGTCTCTGTGTGCCTCTGAGACTAATGTTAGTGACATCTATGCAGATCTCACCACAGAGATGTCCACCTGGGATGGAGTGATCGTCACCCCCTCTGAAAAAGCTTATGAGAAACCTCCAGAGCGCAAAGAAGAGGAAGATGAAGCTTTGGAGGAAGGAGGGGAAGGGGAAGATGAAGGCATGGAGACCCAGGAGTAATACTGCTATCTGTAAAGTTTTTGCCAGATTTGTTTGTTTGTATTTAATTTGTTTTATTAAACATCTTTTTGTCACTAGTTACTGTGAAGTTCCCTGTACATCTACAATTGGTTTCTCATTCAGTCCTGCCCCTTCTAGAGTTAAGCCTGTGGCAGCTGACAGCAACTAGCAAATAGAAAACAAACAGATTTTCTATCCCATTTCTCAGTCACTTCCAATTTGATTTCATGTTTTGTACCTGTGTTTGGTTGGTTTATTATTGAATTAAATTTTTATTTCTTCTTTTACTATGTGTCGGCTTTTTCCCCTTGTGTAGTAAATTGATTAGTGCAGTTGTGGTGAGTACTGTTCGTTTGATATGATCTTAACACCACATTTTGTGGCTTACTCTATGTAAAAATAAAGGTGCAATTAAGCTACTGACTATAGTAAGTATGAAATTATATTCCTTTGAACATAAATACTAAATGGATGGCAGTTATTTTACCTTGCTAAACTAGCTTTATAATTGTGTATAGGAAATGTTTTCAACCGTTGACTATAGTACATTCTGTTTAGATTTACCACATCACAGTGTTCATCTCTCTGATAACAGAAATTGAGCTGTACATATCAGTGGCAAATAACAACAAACTATAGACTAAACATGATTAATGTACATCTCCCCTGTGCCATTGATCTGACTGCCAGCCTTTGTTTCAACAAATCAGTAAAAGTTTAATGTATTTCAAATCTGGAAATAATCGAAAAAAGGTGAAGTTGCTGAAAGCTACTGCAAATTGCTTTGCTTTGTCAAAGTAACAACGTAAAAAGATACAAAATTAATGTTTAACCTTGGCACTGTATCCAACAAATATATGATTACAAAAACAGGCAAAACAAAAAAAGCAACTTTCAGTAAATAAAGTAATAATAGTAAATAAAATTTTCACATTGTCCTTACGATGTCATGTTAAAAATGGGCAACTCGATTAGTGAGAAAAAAACATTGACTTGCTACATCACAGACTGCTCGCATTTACATAGATTGTTTTTCCATTGAAAGTGGGGAAGTATGCTCAACTGTCTACGTTCATTTATTGTTTTCTGTCCTGACATGTGATGTCTCACGTGCACTTGCTAAATGAGATGTTAGTAGCAGTTCTTTTTTAATTTAAGGACCGCCTCATCTTCCTCAAGTCTATTTTCCACATTAGCAGCAATTACAAATAAAAGAATAGAATCTAAACAGGGTGTCTTTTATACATTAATAACACTCTTGAGAACATAGAATAGATTTTCTCATAATCGTAATTGCAGTAACATTTCTCATTGTATCTGAAATCATTAATAATACCAGTAATCATGATAACAATCGATTGAATATTAATAATTTAAATTGCAACAGATATATTTACTGTACATATAAACAGAATGTGAGAAGGTATTTGTAATTACACAGTAATTGTTTGTAAGTCTATGACCCATGTAATATCCAGTGAACAGTTATGCAGTAGTTTAGAATCAAATGTAAGGCCTACATCACAGTGCCCCAATTACACACACAGATACAAGCTCCTCTGTGAATCTAAGATATATTCAGCACTTATTCTAGCTAAATCTGATTACGGGATATATAATGGCTACACATCATATTCGCCAACATATATCAGACACGTTTTTCAGTGTTTTAATAGAGCCGTGGTGGAATTTGAGCCATTCATACTGACCTATTATGAGACTTTAAAACATGACAATTCACATACCTGGGTCATGTGTTCACACTGGATACTATACATCCCAGACAGAGTTCCTTTAACTGTCCATTTACATTGGAAAACACGTTGATCTGAATGGTGAGAAGTCCTTATGCTTCTCCATGACAGTGTAATATTGATTCCTGTGTTAGGTGCCTGAAAAGGCAAACAACTCATCCCTCAAAAATGTTGATTGGGGGAAACTGATCAGTCTTTCATGAAATGTTTCGTTGGGATATCAAAAACATGGCCCTGGCAAAAGATGACCTATTTTGCTCATTGGAAATTCCAACTTCATGTCATA
Source organism: Chromobotia macracanthus (assembly GCA_036877525.1). Classification (NCBI taxonomy): domain Eukaryota; kingdom Metazoa; phylum Chordata; class Actinopteri; order Cypriniformes; family Botiidae; genus Chromobotia; species Chromobotia macracanthus. The sequence continues at coordinate 6,427,582 of JAZGTH010000069.1, forward strand.
AGTAGACAGTCTGTGTTTTGAGAAGGCAGGAGTCCTTCACAGTGGAAGAAATAGTCTGTTGTGCTTTTCTGTCTTCACAGACTTGCTCGTTTCAATGTCATTACAACTGTTCTGAAGCTTCAAAACTCTACAAAACAAAATCTGTAAACATAAATAAATAAAATGCTCGGATGATTTAGGCAACATACCAAATACTGCATACATATAAAACAACTTTGTTAAAATATTTAACGGTGATGTCAAAATCCAATGTGATACAGAGGTGTGAGTGTGGCTTTTCTAAATAAATATATAGATAAATACACCTGTCCTTTTTCCAGACAGGGGATAAAGATCTACAGTTCTGATAGACGTTTGTTCTTTTCATGGATTATTAAAGGCATGCAGGCTACATAGAAACATCCAGTGTGGGGTGCCTATTTCCTGGATGGGGTGGAACAAATTATATTATCAGAACAATATATATTGTGTGTGTCATATTTCATATTGAATACAATACTGAATAGTTTGTTTAAAAAAAAAAGCCACACATAGTGCTGTTAGGCACGTGTAAATATTTAAGATATAGAAAAGAGGTTATATTTTTTTTTTGCCCATGGACAACATGGCAACTAGCCGTCAGCTAATTCTGGTAAGTTATTAGACAGTCCATTTCTGACTGACACAGAGAAAACGCACAATTCTGCCCAAAGTCTTTTTTTTAGACTCTGTATGTAAGTCAACTCCACAGAGCTACCACTTCTCTTCCACTGTGATTTCTTAAGACTCTTTTATATTATAATGTTATATTTGAACACCACTTCTCACAATTTCTAATCTAAAAATGTACTTTATAAAATATACATCAAATATAAAATATTTTCTGTCTTCCATGTTTAAACATACCAAAACGTCTTCAGATTGTTTATGCAAACATCATGTTTTCTTCATTTGGTAACAGATGGCAATAGTTTAAGACAAAGACAATCTTGTTTCCACTGCTGCAAAATCCCTAGTTGTCTCCGTCCAAATGGGAAGTTAAATCCACACAAACACATAAAGCGTTCTATCACATTGTATGTCTATGAGTGTTTCTGTTCAATCATGAGCACATACAAATCTACACACCAACAGTTCCAGTAATATTGAACAAATTCACTTTCTTTTGGTGTAACATGGACACGAAATAATTATCACAAATATAATATAAAGTATATTCATCAGTTCTTGCGTGACCCTCCAATAAATCAAAGGAGGGAAAGACAAGAAATAGGTTATGGGCCAAATAATAATGGAAAAAGTGATTTTGTTTAATTTTATCATCTTTTTTTCAAACAGAACAAAGTAAAAAATGAAATATAAAGAGAAGCACCCATCCAAAGCGCAGAGCTACATTGATTTCACGTTTGATGTTTTTCATCTGTTTAAAAAAGGCAGAGGGGTGAAATGAAGAAGACGTGAACCCTCGTCTCTGAATGAGCATCTTTCAGTGTGCAGGTCAAGTGTGAAATTGAAGACTGTCTTCTTTACCTCCGAGTCCATCCGCTGCTGTGTTAGTCTTACGGTGAAGACTGTCCTGTTTTGTGAAGCTCGGCTCTTGCCTTTTTCCTTTCATTTTTCCATCGCTGGGGATGGCAAGAAGTCTAAATTCAATTATGAAATGATATTGCAGTATACAGGATCCCTGTTGGAATTTGATAATTGGCAAAAAGGCATTTGAATATACTGCAGACTTTGCTTTCAGGAGTTTTACTGGCGTACAGACTGAGCCTACAGGGTGCAGTGCTCTATTCCGGCCACTAGAGCGCGCTCGTGTCACAGTGAAATGGTTCCGTTCACGTTCCGTTCGCCGCTCTGTGGCCTTAAAAAACAACGTGGAAACGCGTATAAGTAACGATCTGTCTTAATATATATCAAAAGGAGGTCTGCTATTTAAAACAATAAGAAAGTTTAAGATCCTTTTCATAAATGATATTGCACCCGTATGTGTGTGAATTTCGTATAATGTGTGGATTTAGAAAAGTCTCGATCTTGAGCCATACAGTTGTGCTGGGTGAGCCCTTTTTTTTTTGCTAATATTAACACTTCACACACTCAACACACAGATACCAGCAGCATACAACGAGGTCCTCGTCTTTCCATCTGATCACACTGGCACGCTAAATGAATCGCACCGGCTCCGGTTTGCCACCCGGATGCCCGTGCACGTATGAGCCAGAAAAACGTTGCTGTGGTTCTTAATGGGGACCCGCTGAAGCGGACTTACACACTCAGAGTCTCGTCTGAGCCTCCGTGATGTAGATCTCGATACTGTCTGCGCTTTCCGTGGCTGAATTCTGGCGGAAAGACGCGGAGCGTTTGGTCTGGAGTAACCTGCGGCGCGTCTCCAGTTTCTGGCGGTCGTCCAGCGACTTCTCCCGCTCGGGCGCGCTCCGCCCCCGTGAGACCACCAGCATGCCTCCGCCGCTCCCCGACACCGTCTCAGACGCGCTGTCGGCCCGCAGGCTGCCCGTCACACCGCCCGCCGGTTTCTTTGGTAATGGAGGCGGAACTTTCTTGTCCTCCTGAGAGGAAGAGCAGGGGATGTGACATTACGGGTGACCGATGCGGGGATGACGGGGAAACAGTTAAGCAGATGATGTGTGAGGATGGGAGACCATGACGGATACGTAGCGGGGACAGAACCGTGAGGTTGCAAAATAATCATGACGTCGATTAGCGTAGTAAGGATGAGACATGGCAGTGCGGGGACAACAGACAGTGAAAAGTAAAGAAAACAGGAACAAAAATTAGTCATTACAGCACAACAGAGGTTAAGTATCTGTTAGGCTTTAAGATTTAAGAGCAGAAGGAACATGCACGTCTTTGTTTTTGTCTACAGTTTAGTTCCTTTTGTTCCTCTGGTGTTTTGTTGATGGGAGAGAGTTGGAGTTGAGACCAATATATGAGAACGTCTCCTGCCCGCTGTTGTTTTGGCACCGGAGTGGATCTGTGCACTGACCGGAGCAGAACGGATGTCCACTCTCACCTTCTTCTCAGGGAGCAACCTCCAGCCTGAGTCCTTAAGCCGCTGGAGGTCCTGGAACTTCACCCTAACATCCTCAATGGCAAGCTGCAGGAGGTCCCAGTAACTGGACAGATCCTGAGTGGTGGGCTGAGGGTATGATGAGGGATCCTGAGAGAAAAAGAGAGAGAGAAGGATGTTTAGAAATCCAGCAGACTCTAGAGTAAGGAAAAAGCCATTGTACAGAAAGAAATTCCTAAAAGGTACATTGTGAGGAAGTCAGATTCATTTTGGTGAATCGGTTTCTTCAAACGATTCATTTCAAGAAACCGGTTCACACAGACTATTCACTGATTAATTTGAGTTGTGGCTCCAGAACTCTCTGTGCAGTATTTTTATTTATCAATCTTTCTGTAGGAAAATAAACGCTCAGTTTTTGCTTGCGTTACATAATGAATGTTTGGAAATCTATAATGATATTTCCTACTGACGCTAAAACAAAGGATTTACATTAATGCATTTGGCAAACACTTTTATTCAAAGCAACTTATTTAGGCTATATATTTTATCAGTCTGTGTATTCCCTGGAAATTAAATGCAACAATACAATAAAAGATACCAAGAAACATCTTAAAACATTTTATTTTCTGTTAAAGCATCTAATGTGTCTACTACTTGAGCACAGTATTGTATGATATTTAAAGAATAATGAAGTATTTTGATAGATTAAAGTATTCAGGGGTTATCAGGATATTATTAAGCCCAGCTACACAGTAATTTCATAGCACTCACAACACTCTGTTGGCACATCCTGAAGAACTGTTGAACTCTCTGGGACATGAGCATCTGTGCAGTGCCAACAGCTCCTCTGATGAGCTCCAGTACTGAAGCACACAAGCGCACCAATCAGAGGAAGCAGAGAAATACAAGTACACTTATAGCATAAATATCAGCCGTTACACAGAAGAACAAATCTTATACTGGGAATAAATCTTACACAACCCGTTAGCGCAGGTGTTATTTCTATCACGCCTTACACCTGAGAACTCAGCATGCTAGTCTGACAGCATTACATAATGTAAACCAGCAACTTTATTTCCCACTTTGACACCTGACATCCACAAAGCTCTCTCTTCTGCTCTCACTCACCCTCCTCTGGCAGCTCGTTTGTTTCTGCCTCTCTTTCCATGTTCTGGCACCATCCCTCTATCCTCTCCACCTCTGTCTGCAATAGACGGAGGAAAAACTCTCCATCCCGCAAGCAGGGAGAAGCTTGGCCCGAATCGGGGAGGCTACGTGGGCCCTCGTTCCATCCTCCGACTCCTCGGTCAGGGGCCAGGGGCAGGGGAGAGTGTGAGCGGGGCAGGGCCCTCAATTCTGGGAGTCCAGGCTCAGTGGAAGTGTAACCGCTGTGGTAATCCTCACGGTAGGCCCACTGGCCCTGTGTGTGCACTGTGCGGTACTCTGCAAACTGACTGGCTGATTCCGGTTCGGACGAGTGGCGCTGGAACGAGCAGCCGAACTGCAGAGCTTTATCCTGAGTGGGGACAGTCAGCACACCAAAACCTTCCGTCTCAAGATCAGCCTGGACACTTGCTGTCACACTATTGGAGCGTTTGAAACGAGCTCGTCTGGAACAGATAACAGCAGTATGATATTTGACATTTGGAGATTAGCGCCATTGGCCGATAAGCAAGTCTGCTGGCCATACTGTAATCTGAATCTAAAGAGCACATTTCCTGTTTTTAAATATCGCAGTGACTTTTCAGTATAAAAAAGTACAATACAGTCGGTCAAAGGTTTGAACCTATGTGAATTTATCGGATTTTGAGTTTCTTATGATCAAAACCTTTCTAAACTAAAGGCTTATGGCTGAAATGTTAAAAATAAGTTTTGTAGACAAATATTTTGTCTTTGTATAATAGACAAAGATTATGCCTTATACATTATATATAAATATAAATTGTCACCTGTACAATATAAGTATATAAAGTGACACTGCCATAGCAGAAGTATTCAAGCCTAAACACTAAACTCTGTAACTACAAACCAACAGCATTTCTGCTAACTCAAGAAAGAGGCTGGCATGAGTAATTAACATCACAAGACACAAAGCTATCAAGTTCATTTGTGGATTAGGGACAATGACATTATTTCACAAGTCGTGCATGTTGCGTAATAGCTGCCTAATTATACCCTCTCACCTCACTCAGTGTTCTTTGCACTACACCCCCTGGGTTTGTGTGCGTTTGTGTGTGTGTGTGTGTGTGTGTATGTGTGTGTGAACCTTCCACCTGTACCTCCTGCTCATCTAACACTGTGACACATTCCCCCCCACCCCCCAAAGCAATAAACCAGTCACCCGTGTTAATTTTAACCAATTAGAAGAACACATATTTAAAGACACAATGACATCCAAAGTTTTGTGAATATCTGTTTATTTGCTAGTCTACATGACTATATGCACATATGAAATGTACATTCTTTCTTTTCTGGTTCCCTCCCCTTAACATCACCTTCCACCAATTAGTAATAGCAAGTAGGGTTCATGGGAGTGATGTATATAAAAAATGGTATGAGCCCTTTGTCATGCTGCAACTTCCTGTTTCAGGAAGTTACAGGAAGTAAGTCATCACAAAAAAGAAAACTGTATTTTTCCATGTGATTGTCAAAGATACACAAGCAATATCTACCTCTTGTCATCCTCCACTTGTACTCCTATGGAGTGAACCTCTCTCAGAACTTTGCCCTCTGGGTCTGAGTCTGACAATGTCTCCGAGCTGTCCACCTGGAAAACACGGAGTGACTTTTAACAAAACATGGAACACAACAAAGGGTGGTATTATCACTCAAAAGCAGTGGCTCTCTCTAAACAATGTTCACAGGGTAGTGCCTTTTCATACCTGTACTGCGATGGAGGGTCTCCACTTCCTCCCTCTTCCATCCTGTTTGAACTCCTCTCCTCCAGTTAGGGCTTTAGCCAGGGACATACTGTTCTGTGGCAGGGAGGCAGATTTTCCCAGGCTGCCTCCAGCACGATCCCTGGATCCCCTGGGCCCCTCCAGCAGGTTATCAGCCGAGCTGCTGTGTTTTGGTTTCATTGGACCAGGTCCACCAGTGTAGCTGATGTTCTGAAGGGCCCTGCCGTTCAGGCTCTCTGCAGAGTTACTGCTCTGTCTGACCCGTGTAGAGCTCCCACCCAGGTAGTATCCACCCCTGGAGGTACGACCACTGCTGCTCTCCGTCAGGTCCACTGAGTTGCTGTGCTGCCTGGGTCGAACCAAAGCAGGCTGCCCTGTGCTCTGGAAGTAAGCATCTTGGGTGGATTCAGTGCTGCTCTGGGCAGTCACAGAGATCATTGGCTTGGACATACGGGGGGGAAGAGGAGGTGGGCCTTTCCTGTTTGAGAACACTAGACAGACAAAGGCAGAGGCAGACAGTTTTTTTAAATATGTCAGTCATTTTAAATATAAAAGACTGCTCGACCTTGAAACAGTCACCACAGCCTTTAGGCTAACTTATATAACTAAATTGTTAACTTTAATCGTAGGCAAAGAGAACAATCAGTGAGGGAAAATATGAGGATGTACAAGCCCATCACATCACAGAATCCCCCTGAGGGCTCAAGTCTGTTTCTCTAGGTGAGACAAAAAATGTAAGCACAAGCCAACACACACATAGATTCACTGGTATGTGTCATGAAATACTTTATTTTCTGCAGTGTGACAATCTAAAACTATTTTAAACAGCATTTTTCCTCTTTTGATCTTATTACGCATGCAGTGTTTGTGACCTTTTATGCATTATGAGACTACATGGAATTTTTTTTTAAATAATTGTTTTGCCACAGGACAACTAAAAAAACCAGTGAAGCAAAAGGTAATTAAAATTGTGAAAAACTTGGAATGGTGGCCAGTTACATTAAATACAGTTGCCCTAACACATTAATAAACATTTTAACTCAAAATCGTGCTAAAAATATCCATGGCCATATGCGTTAACTGCCCTTTTGCAAACTCGCATGTTAATTATTTCTAGTTCCAGGCGAAGGTCACGTCACATGATTAATATTCATGAGCAAAGCTAATTCCTTTCAGTAATATTACTCCCCTCCCCCCACTTTCTCCATATTCTCAGATCGCTGCAGCACCCCTAGAGATATTTCAGAAAACTGCAAACTGGGAAAGATTTATAAGAAACGGGAAGTGTGCATAGAAATATATGTAAATGTCCTTTCTATATAAAGAAGATAGAAACTGAACTGTGCATATATACATTATAGCTTAAAATCCCTACTCGAGTATTATCATTCAGTAGTTTCAGACACAACCTTATGGCTTAAGTAACATTCGCTCACACGCTCACAGGCTCTTGAGAGCGGAGACATTAAATTCTGTGGGACACACTGTGAGATTAAAGGAGTTTTAAAAAAGCAAGTCTAAGCTCTCCTTCCATCTCTCTTCTCCTCTACTCATCCCCCTCCAGAATGTCAGGAGTGTTGCCTTGGGAAACTGCAGATGGATGGTTCTGACACTTCACAAGGGCTTTAATAAATCTCCTGTGAGATTCTTTACTATAAAAGAGAAAATAAAAGACAATGGAGGAAGACAGGAAAGCCATCCACATGATACACAGAGAGAGAGAGAGAAAGCAAGAGAGAGAATAAAGTATGATTGCAATCATGGCCACTGTGTTGAGACAGAATGGCCATGTGGGAATTTGAGCAGTTTATGTTTATAATGTAACGTTCATTTACAGTCTTCATAGAGTGAATGAGGAAAGATACAAAGAAAGAGGTTTGATCTAAATCCCCTGGCTGAAGCATGTTTCTCTAGTAATACCTATGAGACTGAACCAAAATCTCATTAAGCCACTAATCTAATTCCTATGACAGCATGGAAACTAGGGAATATACACACATGCTGATGATTCACCTGATTCGCCCTTCACGCTGCCCTGTGGGCCAGACATGGAGAAGACAGAGAGGCAGTCATCGTCCTGGGAGCAGCCGGCTTGAATGGCTCGTACGTAGCTGTGACTGCGGGTACGAAAGCATCCGGGTAGATCTAGTGCCTCAACAGCCTGTGATTCCATCTCCCCAAACAGGTTCAAAGTATCTCCCAGCTAAACACACACAGCTGGTATCAGTAATGGTTATGGTCTACAGTACATACAAACCATGATGTTGACAAATTGAGGCCAAACAGTAACATATGCAAAATTGTTATGAGTGATGCTTGCTTAAAGCTGCAATCTGTAACAGTTTTGGTTAAAAATAAACAAAAACATTTATTACAGATTAGTGATCAAAACACTCACCTTACTCTGATTTGCAACAGTAAGCTTCTGTAAATGATTTATAATTTCTGGTTTGATTTTGTGGGTATCAACGTCAGTTCAACGTGTCAATGACTTCAACATGTCATGAAAAGTATGTAAAGTACCTGCAGTTTTATGGTTCAGACAGAGATGGCGATAGAGAGGCGAAAGTACTGCAGCTTTAAGCATAACTGTTACTGTTGTTCATACTGCTCATAGGGTCGGGATCTGAATTAGAAATCATCCCACGCCATTCGTCCTATCTGCATGAATGATGCCTCAGATTGTACAGCTTGAGGAGTGGTGTGCTATTACTTTCCTACGCGATCAGACTCACTGTTTTCACAGATGATAAAGTTGGCAACATCAGCAAGAGTTCATAGAGCAAATTAAAAGAATGATGATCTTAGTCATTTACATTTATGCTCTTGGCACATGCTGTTATCCAAAGTGACTTAGAAGTTACACAGTTTCACATACAAGTTGTGTGTTCCCTGAGAATCGAACCTTTAACCTTGGTGTTGCTAGCATAATTCTCTGTGTGTTATACCTGAGAGCTGGTCAGTGAGCGTGTGTAGCTGCGAGAGCGGGCATGGCCTTTGGGTGTGGTGCGGCTGATCGGGTAGCCATCTGTACACTGTTTACAAGAATACCTGAGGAAAGAAGAGCTCTATGAAACCTTCAGGGGTGTGAGAACATCTCAGTTCCATCTCGGTCAACCAAAGCACACAAATCTTGAAAGTGAACTATGCTGTTTTTTCAAAACAATAAAGTTTTGGACACATGCAAAAATGATCCCTCTCAAGCATTACTGATGATCCACTAAAAGTGTGTGGTGTTTACAGAAACACTGTCTTCTGCCTGTATTGTCTTTCAGTTGCTCTGAAATGTTTGGGACGTTTCTGGGAGGCAACATTTGGCCAGTGATTATGTAGCAATAACAACATGCAGGTGAGTGGCAGGGGGTGTGTGCATCTGATGTTGTTACACTAGAAAGGAGGGGCCAAGTTTACATGTTGGGTTTACAAACAGGTAACTAAAAATCCTGCATAGTGCACCTTTAAGAAATCAAAAAAAGAAACACGCTGTGCAAATATACGTGTGGGCATTCAAGCATTCAGGTCTGCATTGGGTTACTTGAGTAGCGTAATATCCTGGCCTAAATCCTAAAATAGTAACCAAGTTATAAAATTGAACAGAAAATCATGTGACCGCTGACTTGGATGTGGTGGAGGAGCGCTGGTCCATGCTGATGGCGCGACGGAAGGCTTCTCTCTGGGCAATGAGGGCTGATTTTGGTGAGGTTTTGGGGCTGGTATCTGAATCGCCGCTGTCGTCATCCCCCATGGCCTTGATGTAGCTGCCACTGCGCATACGCCTGCAGGGGATCTCGCCCCCACTGTCAGACGGACCACCACCACACCAGTCATCTGATGGAACCTGATGTTGGAGGAAATACAATGATACTCTGTTTAAATATGTATGTACGTCACAAACACAGTCTTATTAGAACTGTGGCCTTCTGGCAGGTGGGCTGACCAGAGGGATGCAGGGTTGAACTGAGGGCAGCTGAGATAAATGAAATTTGATTGGCTGACGGGATGAAAGGCACCAGCTGCACATTTAGACCTGTCATCATTCTCAAGAGCGGCCCCTGGGCTGGAGCACGAACCGAGCACAGATGTGCGGAGATAGCAGGTTATGGAGGAGAGGGAAAATTACTTATTTTCAAGAACTTTGCTCTCCAGAGCCATGTCCTTTTCTGATAGCATCGCTGCATAGTATTTCTGTATTTCTCCTATCGTATTGGCTTTCTGTCATATATTTTGTACACATATAATAATAAATGGTGTCTTACAAGTCATTGTGGGCTGTACAGCCATTGTAGACATTTAATAACTGAACCAATAACTCAATCTACAATGAAGAGAGACAGGAGAAGAGTCAGTATTGTGCGCTTGACAGCAGAATGCTTAAACTTGCTGTTTCTTCACTGTTTTATCACACATTTTCTATGGGTTTCATTGTTTGCTTAACATTCAGCTCTCATGGTGAAAGATAAGAATATTGTATTTCTAAATTAAGTGTCTAAAACTGATCGGTGCATGTGAGATTGGTAATGGCTTGCAAAGGATTATGAGTCACAACTGTATAGCCTTTAATAAGCTCCAAATTTGTGGGTGAACAAGACAGGCTGTGAAAATTTGATGGTGGCTCCAAATTACCAAGGTGAGATTGCGTGCGCACACACACACACACACACAAAAGATAAGCCATTCCTTATCTATCAAATGACCACTCAGTGGGTATTTAAAGGTCATCGCTTTCAAAGGATGATGTAGCTTGATCTCTCTATCCATCTCTGTTTCTTTAGGCTCCACCCCTCTCATTCTCTTTCCCATACACACTCATGCACTTTCAAAACTGGAGGTTAAATGGCTTTTTTTTGAAAGGCTAAGCATTAATCCATCTAAATGTATGTTTCTGTGCGTTTACACTGATTACAATATGTTTGGAGACTTTTTAATGCATCAATTAAAATCCAGATCACTGCTGCAAGAATTCACTGATGGTCAGTGAAAAATGACACCATTTTCAATTTTAGATGAACTGTTCCTTTACATCTGTAATCCATAACATCTCCTTGCCTGACCCTGATTTGCAACGTAAGGTTATAATAATGATTTATAATTTGAGCGGTTGGGTCAGATTTTGTGGAAAATGTCCATCTGTAAACAGAAAAAGAAGAAGATCCAGCTGTTATATTGCATGTCTGGGTACTGTAGGTGGCGCAGCGTTTGCAGTCTGTTCTTATGAGGCCTGCAAGCCTGTTCTTATAATTATGTTAGGTTTCTATGCTTTGTGGGGACTTTCCATTTATGTAATGGTTTATATACTGTACAAACTCTATATTCTATCCCCTAACCCTCACAAAAATCTTTTGATCCCCACAATGGTAGAAAAACAAAAACACCAACACAAACACACACACACACTGTCTCTCTCTTTTATCCTTCACAAACCGTTATTTTTCCTTAACCTCTTCTTTTTCCCTACAGCCTGTGTATTTCATTCTTCCTCATTTCCTTTGCTCCCCTGCTAATTGTAACACAGATCGGTTGACTTATAACAGAGGATTCATCTAGTTCAGCCTCCTGCCTTCAGATCAGATCAGATAAAAAACTGCCCTCCTATGATAAGTTCCTGACCAAGCTGGAACCCAGCTGGGTTTTTGCATCCCAAGGGCAGGTGATTCAGGTGCTCTGTTTTCAGCTATCATTGTTAGACCTCACACAGATTCCTCAGAACTAGTTTCTCTTTAGGTGGAACAAGGAATTGTGGGAAATATGCATAAATGCTTGTTGATTGGTCACCTGGCTATCAGTGTTATAGAAAGTATAGCTTCCCAAACTACAGGGTACTCAATGTTAAGTAGTCAAATTACAGTCAAGATATCTTTTTATGGGGCAATATATTTTAAAATTTGAGACAAATTACAATGTATTATTTTTTAATCAAAGATGTATTAATCTAACACAAAATCAGTAATGGTCTAATTTAAGGTGGCAACCACAAATGTATTTTTTATTTAAATAATTACTAAATAATATTAATATTAGTATTAATATTAGTAAATACTAAATGCACTAAATACTGCATCTATAAAATAAGAAAACCCACTAATAATAAAATTATATATAATTATGTCATAAACGCAATAGCGTTTAGCAAAAGAACACATAAGGATTTATGTTCAATGACTCAACTAAATTTTACATTTGAAAAGGTTAATAGAAACCATCAAAATAAACATATTTGCTAAAATGATTTGGACAGTCCAATGTTGCATAGCAAAACGAAATATTTTAGCAAAGAACATTTAATTATTACTTCTGCTGTAAAACTGCATGCTATAAAATCTAACAGAAAAACAATAATATAGTGCCTGATTTTCAAGCTACAGACCGGTACTCATCACAAAAAAAGCTATGAAACAGCTGAGCTAGTTAACTAAGTTAAGTCACTGTTTCAAATACCTGGTCACATGAACAAATATATGTGTGTGGGAGGAGTGTTGCAGTTGATTTGTTGCCTAGCTATGACAAACTAGCTAAACGACAGTGTTGACAAACCAAATGCGTGTATGACAATAAAGCTGATGTTCTGTGTAACTGGAGCTTGCAATTGCTAATTTTACAGGAAGTTTAATTAGTGTAAGGACGAGACCTCCCTGCACACTTGTGTCGCCCTGGGCAACAATAGCAGAGAATGCAGGAGACGGCACAGTTGGTAATGTCCATCAAACAACATGAATCTCTCTCTCAATCAGGAGCCCAGGGACAGGACGACCAGGAGATGGTGTTGCACCTGATGCTTATTGTATTTTTTGCAGCTGTTCGGGGATGCGTTCCATTCAGCTTCTCCCTTAACAGTGTGAGCTTCACAGGATAAAGGGTGCAGGGGACAAAAATTACAATCATTCAGCATTAAACTTTGATGTGTTTTTTCTGCTTGTCCTTAATTATTAGAATAACATATCAAACTAATTTACAGTATAATAATACAGACAATAACAGTTACAAAAGCAACTAAAGGCCTGAGGTCTGAAAAGATTATAACAATTACTTTGTTACTAATAATGAAGACTTCTGTAAACCCAGAGAGATCGATACAACACAAACAATAGTAGTAGTGCAGTACATCAGTGTTCACTACAGAAAACATTTCAATGGGCCCTTTGAACATGGCTGCCACAATTGATCTTGTTCTTCCTTTGAAAGTACCCTGCTTAGACACCATTTATGCTAATAAAATACTGAAATTCAGTCTCCAGTTTACTGAGACTGAAGTCATTGGTCTTCATTCCTGCATTTAGAAGGTGTTGCATCCAGGCATGATAAATCTTGTGTTGGCTACAAAAATGAGGTCACAAGTCATTGGAGATACCACTTTCCCCTACACAGCCTGACATTAACCTCTCCTAACATGATGCCAGGACCCATTTTTACAACCCTGAGACACTTTTCTCCCTTTGTATGTGTATTATTTTTTTACATCTTCCCCAAGGCATTTCATCACTGTGTTTTCACTCCCAGGGTTAAAATAAGTGACTTCAGTGATTTCTTTGTTGCAAAACACAAAAGGATGCATACAGAACCATTGTGAATCTGCAGCCTTTGTTTTACTATTGAGCCTCATTGTAGCACACTGTTATACCTGGAAAGAAGCTCAACCTCCTGAGGCTCCATCATGTTACCTTAGAAACATAACCATACCCTGACACTTGGTAGGAGGTGTGAGAGTGCATGGGAGGTGCTCAGCATGATGTGGCCAAAGGTAATGATCCTAATTTAACCTGTTGTCAGGTCAGATACAGTGCCCTTTCTCCCCATTTGTGAGTATTTCTGTCCACAAATTTGTATTTGTAGCAGGACACCCATGGATGTCCTCAGCGGGTGAGTCTGACTTAAAGTGTACGCGTGAAAAGAAGAAGATGCAAAGAAAGACAGTAATTGAGTCCAATTATGTGCTGCTCATTCATTAGGAAAGCAGCAGGCTGTACAGCTCTGGACAGAACTTCCTGTTTTGTTTGTGTATGTGTCATTGTTTTGTTTATAGCAAATCACATAATATGCTGAAGACCATTAGTATTAGTAGTATTAAAATTCATGTATCCAGGATAACATAAACTTGTACCAAAAACTTCTGTGCCAGTGCTATGTATATAATGGAACAAAGTGAAGCATATGAACATATTAATATTATGTATGTCACACATTATGTAGTTTCCTTTCCTTAAAATAACAATTACATAATTAGTTTTAAAACAAACAAAACGTAAGTAATTGAGCTAGCACATAACAGATCAATGTTCAAAACTGTCTCCTTACCATACCCTAATTCACAGCTGTAAATTTTTAATAATGATTGAAAATACTAGCTGCCGGTTCGTATTTCGTAGGAAATGTAAGATTGACTTTAACATACGTAAATAAAAGTACATAAAGTAACCTGCAGTTTTAACAAGTTTCAAACAAAGATACAAAGAGACAAAAGTTATAGATTACAGCTTCAAGTACAAAGGTTTATAAAATTCTATATTCATATACAGAAAAGCGTTTGAATGCGTGTCAGTATTTCTGTACTTGATGTGCCTATATAACATGTGTTTTGAACCATTAAAAACACTGATTTACATTAAACCATTAAGAACACTGATAAAGAACACTGATAACACAGTTAATAGCTGTTAATTGAATCACACAGGAAGATATTCTCTTATCACACCACACCATTAAATGCTGAATTATGGTACTAGAAGTATCTTGTATTTTGGAGCACTTATTACTTATCACAAAACAGGATGGCACCAACCAGTGTGCGTGTAATTGTGCATATGAGTGGGAGAAATAAGCAAACAGCTCACTGTCGATATCAATGGCAGTGTTTATGTGTGTTCACTGTGTTTTGTGAAGGTCAAGGGTTAATGTGTTGTTTTCCTATATTCCTCAATGCTTTTTCTATCGTTTCACACAGAGTTGACAGAGGCTGAAAATGGCACCAGCCTTCCATTCTTCACAGCAAGCAGCTGATAACAAACATAATCATGAAGTTATTTTTTTCTCACATACAGAGAAATTGTAATTTAGCGCATATCTCCATCTCTGCAAACAGATTAATTCTTTTGACAATGAAATTAATCTGCAAGTCAATAAGGGGAGCAGACTGATTGTATTTGAGAACAGAGACTACACATAAATATTAAAATCTCAGTGGTAGCCATGTTGGGGTCATTGCACTTGATAATGGGCTCTCATTTTGTAAAAGTGTGTTTGTGTTTCAGTCTTTCTCATGCACACACACACACACACACACACACTTGGTTTCTATCATAGTGAGGATTTTCCATTGTCTGAGCAAATGTAGTTTTTACCCCCTACCCTTAAACAACCCTTACAAAAACCTTTCTGCATTTTAATTAAAACATTATTTAGTATGTTTAGGCACCTCCATTAAGGTCCCACAATGTGTGTGATATCAGGTTTTACTATCCTTGTGGGGATATAGCATCTGGTCTTCCCAAAGATGACAAAACCTGATCCACATACAAACACACACTTGCCTGCAGATAGTGGAGTGATCGTTCCTTCATTTTGGGGTCCAAAGGAACCAAAGCCTTGTCGTACCCCCCTACCCCAGCTGCCACTTCACCTCCTCCTCCACGGGAAGATGGATAGGCCTCTCTAGCCTGATTGACCGTCATGGCTGACCATGTGCTTCTCTTCAGAGAGTGTCCGCTGTCACCTGCCATGGCTATGTTGGTGCAAGCCATGCACTCTCCTGGAGGGGGCCCCTTAGATTTCCTTAAGGTAAGTTCTTGGATGGCGGCATCTAGAGTCTCATGTCCAGTGGGGTATCCTCGACCCCCCCTGCCCACGCCCACCAGAAAGCTGCTGTCGCTGTCCAGGTTATCGTCAGAACTCCACCAGCCAGCTGTTTTGCTGCGGTGGCGTGAGCTTCGAGACTCATGACGGGAGTCTCCACTTTTGCTGCGTTCGCGGCTCTTGTTGCGACGTGTTGAGCGAGACTGGTGCGTACCGGAATATTGGTGCCCGCCTCCTTCCTCCCCTCCACTGCGATGCCCCCTTTCCCGATATTCTCCCCCCCGGGTACCATTGAACTCTCGTTTGGAGGGTGTCTCTAGAGAATGGGACTTGGCGAAGAGACGCTGAACTGAGTTCACCAGGTGACGTATGCGACTTGGACTTTCGCTGCGCTGCTCCCCACTGGCTGTGCGTTGGTACTGCAGGGTGTGGAAGCCATCAGGGTGAAAGGGAAGTTGTTTCTCAAACTGGTCCAGGAGGTTGGGTGGGATGCGGTGCATCTTGCCCCCATGGGCGTGACCATGTCCTGCTGAGGATAGGCACTCCTCACATGTGGGGTCATAGGGTTGTGGTTGACTGGGGTGTGAGCGAGGGAAGGTGCCTCCACCGGATGGAACCATGGCCAGGGGTTCGGAGGGCCCACCAGATGAGTAGTAGGGGTGGTTGTTGTGCCCCTGATAGTGGTCGGGATGGTGCATGTAGTCCCGTGAAGTGTCGCAATCCTCGGGCATGCAATAGCAAGGCCCGGAGGAGTGTTGCGACATACTACGACTCACCTGGTAGCCCTTTATGGCCGGGGCATGGTGGGCCGCCCGGGCCGAAAGGGGGCGTTGCGGGCGCGACAGGGCTGCGCCGGAGTCAACTATGGAGAGAGAGAGACAAGGAAAGAGATGTTGGTGAGACAACTGAACAAATCTTTGCACATTGAAGAACCAAAAAATGTTTTATTCATACCAAATTATGTTGTTTTCATTTTCAGGGATGTGCTTGTGTGTATTCTAATAATTTGACAACCGCAACTCAGATAACTGACAGCGCAGAACAAGCCAGCTCTTTTCCATCTGGAGTAGTAGCGCCGCCACTGACCCTGAACGCAGATGACTGAGGGTGGGCAAACAATGTGTAAAAATGACTCCATCCATTTATCATTTTATTCTCTCTCAGTGCTGTACTAGAGTGAGTCATTGTGTCACACATTGATATCTCTCGAAATCTGTTCATTTGGCAGAGCAGGACATTCTCTGCTGTTTCAACCCATAATCTAGTTTATGTTCATAGCTGATAAAGCTGCTTATTGTTTCACAATTCAATTTATGCTCATCCTGTGATTTCAATAAAATTGAAAAAAAAATTGAATGGGGAGGAAATAAAAAACAGCTTTTGCTTGTCAGCTGGTTGCTTTTCAGAGTCTGGTCTTTGAAGCAGGTGGTGCTATTGCTGACAGATGTTGAGGTGATCATTAGATGGAATTAGCTTGTTACTTTTAATGATATAAATTTATACAGCTAGTTTGATCCTTTGTGTCATGATCTCATACTGTTGCTCAAAATATCAGGCCAGTGTTTATTCTATTTGTTAAATACAGACGTGTATGTATGTACACACATATGCCCCCCACAAACGAAACCTCACATCAAACTGAGATATTACCAACATTACAAAGTGTAAAAGTTCTTTTAGTACAAAGTAGATTGTATCTGTGATTAACAGGTCAAACAGGTAGTGGTGAGCAATCCCAAAAACAAAGAAAATTGTGAAAATGTAAAGGACAAAACAAAACAAAATTATTACATTATTCTGGGGTACTAAAAATATCCTAATTAAAGAATTAACCATATGATGTGTGTATATATATGTGTGTGTGTGTGTGTGTGTGTGTGAGAGAGAGAGCGAGAGAGAGAGGGGGAGAGAGAACAGGCTTTCAAAAGGTATAACAAGTTGCATAGTGCTGTCACATCTCACAGCATGAATAATACAGAGTCTGGTGTTCTTGTAATTTAGTAGAACCTGCTGTCAACCCGTGTCACTCAACGTCACTTCAGGTGCCAGTTGGCCTCCATTTGCCTCCATGAGCCTGACATGAAAATGGAGATTACTGGAAACAAAGAAGGGCATGAAACCCATCCCATCATTTTCATTCTGCCTGTCTTCACCAGCTCAGAGTCTCTCTAGACAGACTCTCTGTTTCTTCCTCTTTCTCTCTCATTCTCTCTCTAGATCTTGCCTCTGACCTACTTCTTTCACTCCAGTTTATGAGAGTGTCTGTTTTTTCATTGCCAGCTGCTTAAATGCCAGTATACATTTCTTGATTTGCCTCTCTAGCCTTGTCTTTATGCCACTCTCTATGTCTGCCTTGCATACTCCCAGCCTTTTGGTACCGCTTTGCCAACACATAAACATAGCCCAAGAATTGTGCTTTAAATAGGTTAAAGTCAAGCTCTATTACAAAACGTATATTTCCGGCCTGGATGCTTATTGGCCAGCAGTCATTTTGAAGCTTATCCTGGCCAAGAACAATCTACTTGGACAGGAAAAACAGACTAACTGACACATAAAGTGACCAACCACAGTTTTATTTTCTGTGATGTGTAGAAAGCAAATCAGAAACCTGAACTGATATTGATATTTTAAAATCTGGGTTTGGTTTCCTCTTGACTTTTCCCCCTCATAGGCTCAAGGTTACAACATCGTTGTACAGGTCAAAACAGACAAGAGCTGTTGTGACAATACATGAAGGACTGATTTGGTTGTCTGGCTTGAGTATTGACTAACCATAGAGGAAAACTACAAAGCCAGAATACAGTCGTGAGTCGTGAAAAAATGACAATAATATCAGGCAATAGCACATTGGTAGAGGTCTTTATTATGAATAAGCGCAGACGTTCCAAGCTCTGAGAATGTTATTTAAATTAAACTCTTTCACTGCAGAAACAATGCTAGTGATGTGAGACTTCCACACAGCTAGCTAAGAACACATACAGTGCCCTCATAATGGCCTTGGACATTGTGCCTTTTCCAACAGTGACTATAGTTAAATAGAAGTGGGTGATTCAAAGAAACAGATGCATTCCTGACAAAATGTATTACAAAATGTTATCTTATTTTCACATAAACTCACACACGAGTCCAAGAGACGGGCTCATTTAGCCCTGAGCATGTAGAGATCTCTCTCGTTAAATATTTAGAATTGTTCAACAGATAGAGGGCCTTGTTAATTTTCTGTAATTGGACTGGGAGGTTGTCATTGCGGAGGTGAGAACATTGCAGCGCTGACAGGAGAAAATGGAACAATTCACATTAGAACTATTAAACAGTAGGGGGAGATTTGTTGACCCAGCATAAGTATTAGGCTTCGTAATTGTCCTTTTTGCCTTGGAGATTTTTTCAACAGAAGCAATAATCTGTACTTCAAAAACATCTATGTATTGCCTTCCTTTTACAGCTGCATAAGGAATGCAAAGTATTGCATGCATTTTGAATGAGATGTGCAAGTGCATGTGAAAGTTACATAGGAAGCTAGCTTACGCTTTTACAGGGAAAGCTAATAAAAAATGCAAAGAACCGAAGCAAAGATAGCGAGGGGAACGCGAATAACAGATATACGCTACATTCCAGGCCAGAATGCTATTAGTGAGTGATTTTAAAGTGCAGTTTTTAAGTGCAGGTAGCCATCTTAATTCAATAAGATTCAATGTAATAGACGGGTGCCATTTAGGTTGGAGGCACTTTTCTCCCAACGTTTCCCAGAATTAAATCATAGTTAACAACTTACAATGTCTGCAGAGTGCACACAAAAATTCTGATGTACTTGTATACTGTGTGTGGACAGTCAGGCCATTACATGCATATACTCCACACAGGTGAAGCGTTTTGATATGATTTCTCTCCAAGTCCTTCTCTCTCAGAAAGATAAGCTGCTGCCTGATCCCTTGCCTGGTCTGCTCTGGCCCTCACCTCCAGCATGGACAGTAGCAGATAAATTAGAATTCACACCCTGAGGCCGGTCTCTCTCTCTCTCTCTCTCTCTCTCTCTCTCCTTTTCCACTCTTTATTCTTCCTCTCTGCTCTCTGCAGAACAGGCTGGATGTTCTTGAGAAGGATCTGTGAGATCCTGTGCATCTCAGGATGAGAGGTGCCTCAAAAAGGACAGATTGTGAACAATTAAACTGAAGGCTGAATGAGATATGACAACATGTTATAAAGATGAAGGAATTGCATCATGTGACCTATCCTGCCAGTGGCAACATTTCTGTTCTGTGCTGGTCACTGAATGGTTTCAGAAAACTGAAATTGTAGCACACAAATTACATGGAATAGTTTATTAGTGTTTAGCCCCTATTTCTGTTTAGCAAGTAACAGTTCTAAGAATGTCTCCTTTTGTGCTCTATAAAAAAGACAAAGTCATACAGGTCTACAAAGACACAGGGATTAATGATGGCAACGTTTTATTTTTAGATGAACTACTACTTTAATTTTAAACAACTGATCCATCTTTTTCAACAGTTCTCTCTCTTTCTTCCAACGCCTCTAACCATTGGCAGCCCAGAGCCTGATATAAGAGAAGATAGAGCAATTTATCAATCGCTCTCCAGGCAGACCATCAAAGTGAGACAGAAAGCTGACAGAAAAGCTCCAGTCCTGCACTACAAAGGAAACTTTGTTGCTGCTCTGAAGTTTCTACCACCTCATCCATTTCTCATGACTAACTCTGTTCCTTACTGTATAAAATACTGTATAATATGTACTACACGTAGCGTATTCTGCTTTTCAAGAGAGAAGAAAAGAGGGTAACAGGGTGAGTGAACACGCCCAACCCCCTCCGGCCCTTTAAACAGGAAGGCAAAGAGCAGGGCCACAGCTGCCGAAGAAAAATGGGAAATGCAGAGACATTGAAGGACAAAATGGAAGGTCAAAAACTAGGCAGAGGGAAAATGGAGGGAGAATACAATAAAAAGACAGGGAGGGGGACATGTATTGGGAATAGGAGAGATTGAGTATGTATGAAACAGCACGCTATCATACAGCTCCTATTGTTTCTGCTATATAGTATGTATACGGTGTGTTGTGTAAATCCTGTGTATGCACAGAATATAGAATACCCAGATTACCTACTACAGATTACCACCAGATTACTACATTGATGGATTGCTGTATGTTGATGATGTGATGAGCTCACAGTCATGTGACCAGCACGTTTTGCTTTCTTTGATCTATTCGCCTGTTCTTGTGCTTTGGTACAGACGTGTTGAATATTCATATACACACACCATTCTTTCTCTTTCTGCCTCTCACACACACTGTTATCCAGCTCAGAGAGTACAATGGGCCCAGGTGCTCCTGTGTTAATGGATGTTATGTTCATTATTCATATTACGGGCCTGTGCACTATTAGCCGTGTGAGTGGGACGGGGGGTTGAGAGGGATTTAAACAGCCTGCTGCTCTTTTTACTGACTGCTTTACTGAACAAACACTCATTCAGTAGTGCTGATACAAGGACGCTGGGCCACGTCACATCTGGGGGTGGAACGATACTATCCTGTGGTATTCACTCCATCAAAACCAATCGCAAGTCCAGAGAACCATGTTCCTCTGCACATGCAAACACACATGTTCACGTACACACACAAATTGTCTCTGCGTTGCTAGGCTACACCCTTAACTAGGTTACTTAATGTACAACAGAGACCGTTTTCATAATGATTTCACATTGGGTTTTGGCATTCAGACATTGCATCTTTTAGTCTTGTAATTGACCAACAACTGCATGTTCGTTTATTCCGTTGAGCTCCACAGAAAACAGCTGCTTAGCTCATAAGTCATACTGAGGTACAACCATTATAAAGATGTTTGACAACCAAGACATGAAATGACATTGTATGGATGAGTGTCTTTCTGTGCATAAAAATTAGTCTTAAAATTGGATATATGAATGCTATTCAAACATTTATAAATTCATTAGCCAACATTCTGAGAAAGCTCATTGTTAGCTAGGTAGAATCAGGTCTAAAAATGTTAATGAGATCACACGCTAGCACATAGTACAAGCAAAGGGAAACAGGGATTCGCCACAACATGCCAGTAGTCTATAATAACCAATAATTCTATTACGATAATTGCCACACAGTTCGCTTGTATGGTCATTACCGGATGGTGTGGCTTGGATAGGCCATCCAAATAGAAATAAATTGTGACAACCGGCTTAGTTGGCTATTGACCAGATTGACAGATCTGTGTAATCATTCTTGTTTATATCAATCTGTTGTCTGCAGGCAGGGGACATTAAATATCTGGCAGTTTAGATGTGTCATACTGTGTGGAGTACACTAAGAAGATCTTGATATAGGTGGGCACTTTCTCATCCTCACAGAGTTGTGGTTTATTGGCATGACAAATAACGAATCATTTTTATACCGCCACAGCGTTTGCAACTGAGCTGTTGAAATAAATAAAGCCTTACCTTCTAACAGAGAAAAGAAAGAAAGAACTGTTAAACCATGTTTGAGTAAACAGTGCAGAGTAAAGAAAAACGATTTGTACTTATTTTAAATGTACAAATCACTACCACTGAAATGCAAAGTAGTTCACTCAAATACATTTGCCAGAACTGTGATAATAAACACACCTCAGCCGCAAGACACCATGTGCATGTAAGTAAAAACACAAAAAGACTTTTATTCCAGACAACAGGAATAAAACCATTTATTGTAAGTTTTTAAGGCCAAATAATAGTATGGTATTGGCTGCCCAATAAAATAAAAATCAATATTAAAATAACTGCACAGACTGCCTATACTCACTTTAATAAAAAAAAAAAACTTTAGATATTTCAATTTAAATTCACAATAAATAACACTGAAAATCCCACCCCCATACAGAACCATAGCCATAGCCCTGCTTAGCGTCCGTGCACCAGCGAAATGATCATTTTGCATCTGTATAATAACTATGGGTGTAAAACACACACAGCAGGAAGAACAGTGTGTTTCAGAACTAATCTGAGCTTGGCAACATGATCTCATTAGCAGACACACATTCTGTTCATTCTGTGATAAGAGAGTCACAGGAACTCAACCAACAGAATACAGATCACATACAGATCACTGTCACCAACAGACTAAAGACAAGCACGGCCATTAGCCAGGATCTCTTAAGCTTCACTCATGGATAATTAACTCAATCTAATCATCAGCCTAATGAGAGACCCAATTTACCAGAACACATCAGTACTTTAACATTCCTTTAAACATGTACACCATATCATCTGGCTGCCAAGGTGTGATCGATGTATTGAATTTTCTTTTAAAAAACACGACAAACTTCTCTCTATTTTTCTGTTTTATGAAGGCTGTATGTGGCCCTATATGTGCCACAGCCCACTACAGCATTGTGGGTAATTTAACTTAAAACATGTCAACAAATCTGCTCATCGACACAGTAGTATGAAGTATACTCACACTATACACTGTATATATAGCAAGAATGATATGATGATTTATTGTTGGAAAAATAAACTGTATGCTGAGACCATGATGAGCGAGAGGGACAAATAATACTGCATGGCCTCTATGGGCACTAATGCAATTCTGTTTGAAAAAAACTTGAAAAAAATCATTTCTGCTGAAGCAAATGTCAGTACTATTCTTGGCTGCAGCCCTTATCTCTTCAATTAATCAGCTGTGCTTATTTCCGTGCACACGATTTCTGACAGCATCAGTTCCATAGTGAAAATCAATGGACACGCGGATGGATCCAGTGGAAACGCTATCCATTAATTTACCTCTGATTCAATAAATCACTAGCTGTCATCTGCATTGAATTTCTTGTTGTATAAGCGGGTGTAATATCAACAGTGTGCGATGATGCACAGGTGTAGTTTAAAGCAAACTTTGTTGATGGTAAGTGAGAAGACAAAGGCATATTAAAGGACACAGGCTGTCTGAGGGCAGAGCTCCTAAGGTGGAATAGAGCTGCTTCTACGTGACAAAAAAGACAGAAACTGTCACAGACTGACAGTGACTGATTAAGAACTTTGGAATAAGACAGTGGAATAAGAACCTTTGGTGCATTATTACTGTACATCTACTGTACACTACATGGCCAAACATATGTGGTTTGGTTATTTCCGCTATCATGCACCTGTTGCATGAAAAACAGATGCATAAAATCAAGCATACAGTCATGGAATATCCAAAATAGTTCACAACAGTCTGGTGTATAGGTGTCTGGTTGTGTGACCTCCACTGAATACCTTTGGGATAAATTCAAATGCTGACTGAATCTTACACAACGTAAGTGCTTGACCTCAGTGTTACTTCTGTGTCAGATAAGAATTCCCAACCGCCATGTTCCAACATCCAGCAGAAAGCCTTCCCAGGGCAGGATAAACTTTTTATCAATGGGCTTGCTTTTGGAAATATAAAAATTATGATTGGGAACAAGCATACATAAACACACATGCATGAAATGCATGCTAATGCTGCACATGTCCACACCAGCACACATACACACACACACACTCTTCAGTTCTATATCAGAACTAGGTCACTGCTTCTCTGCCACACTCAAGTATATATTTTTGCATAATAGCTCCACATGCTCCACTTTTCATCTCTTGTCCTTTCCCCCCCCCCAATTTCTGTGAGATAATTTTACCTCCCCTGGTGCACACACACACACACACACTCACATGCCCAGACAAATACGTAATAATTCCTCTTTAGTGACTAGTTGCCCCTGTAAAAGCTCTCTTCTCAAGTTTCTAATGAAAGATTACAATATTATGCTCAGGAGTCAAAAGGATCGATTCTCTCATGAATAAATAAACAGAACAGCTCCATCTGGGTATTTCTGGAGTGTTTGTATGAGTTGGCTTTTGCACTGAATGGCCTTTCGGTTGTAGCCTTTCAAATGTTTAAAAAAAGGTACAAGCTGAAAGCATTTGTCAAACCATTAATCAGCAGGGGTCCAAAAGTGTGGAAATAAAAGGGCATTCGAAGGGGAAGCATCAGTACTTAACGTGAGAAAACAAAATCAGTGTATATATATACACACACACACACACACACACACACACACACATATATATATATATATACATATATACACACACATATACAGTTAAAACTATTATGGCACATCCGTGATATCACATAAACACTCATTAAGAGCAGAGAATATGGGGCTGCTGATTCATATATATATATATATTAACACTTAATACACCAAGTTAAAATACTGGCATTGTTGCAAGCATGATCAGTGGTTTAACATTGCTTGTCAGGCAGTGGATGATTTTTGGCCAGATTGAACCACAATATGTGCCAAATGTATTACAGATAATCACAATTTTAGACTAACTGCCTTGTCAAGACTAACTGTCTTGACAAGGCAGACCATCTTGTCTAGTAGAGACAGAGTGAATATTAGCAGTTTATGAGAACTCCCGGTATGCCAGAATATTTCCCAGCATGACAAACAGAATAGTTCAGAATTGCTGGTACTCTGTCATGACTGCATATATTTCCCTGCTGTCTGTGTAACTGAATCTGCAGCCCCATATTCTCTGCTCTTAATGAGTGTTTATGTGATATCACGGATGTGCCATAATAGTTTTAACTGTGAAAATCTAGAGAACCCAATAAGACTTCTTATTACCAGACTCTCTCTTAAGCGATATCCAGATTAGCTGCCACTCTGAATGCACCAGAGTTGCATGTAAATAGGCCTCCAATACTCAAGCCTGCAGTAAGCAAGTGCAGAAAAGAGATGCGTTGATAGGCATGCATAAGCGTGTGAAAAAGACTGATAGGTGTTGAGATAGTGAGACAGACAGACAGAAGTGATTTAGTGTATGTGTGTGCGCCTGTGCTGTGATTGAGCTGTGTTGCTGCCACAGGGCCAGCTCTATGTTTAATGCCACTGTCATGCTGTGTCTGGATCTTGTGCTTTATAGATCTGTGTACCTAAGCAGGAGGAAGCTGTCAATCACAGAGTCAACACAGAACTGCTAACGGCTTTTATGCCTTACAAGCAACAGAGAGAAACAGAAGGAGTCAAACTCGTCCTGCTTCTCAGTAGGAGCCCAAATGATAACAAAAGGAAAATGGGGTTTAAAATAAGAACAGGATATGAAGATACATAAGAGCTCAGAGACAGACAAATGAACTGAGAGCACAGAAGGATGTTTGAGGTTGCTTTAAAGTTATAACAGCTTCCTTGTGTGGGACAGAGTATCCAACATCAAGGTTGATTAGTAACTTTTGCATACACTAAATAAAATATAACAAGTAATTACAGATAAAAGTGTTAAGTGTAGATGTTTGCCACCTTTTTCTTACTCACAATGGTTTCCTACAGGCAAATAAAGGTGCAATACGTACGATACACAGGAGAGAACATAAAACTATAGGACATAAACCATTTTGTAAAGGAATGAATATATAATCAGATAATTTTATTCTCCTTCTTATGGGATTACAAAAAGCAGCATCCTTGCTTAGGTGAGGCAGAGCCAAATGGAATAAACACATCGTTCTCATTGTCCTTGATACGAGAAAGTCAGTTATTAAAGCAATGAGCGTAATGATCAGTGGCCAGCACAATGGAGCTTGACTGCCTCACGCCAACAAACTTAACACCCCTTGACCGTCTGAACTGAACCTTAATGAGTAGATGCACTAAGAATTCTGAAAGAGGATGAGTGTGGTAATGTGAGCTAAAAGACTTTAGATGATAGCGAGGAAGTGCAGAGATAAATTTGGAACATTGGAACGCTGTCTTGGACCACAGGGCTGTTGGTTCTGTCTTTCACGGGGGAGTGAATTGTAATCAAACCAAGCAGCTTGTCGTCCCACACTCATCATAATTTAATTAATTGCAATCTAAATAATGATGACATTAGCCTTCTGATTGCACAAATAAAAATTCTTAGACGAGAATCAGTCCCACATCGCCACGGTGCTCTGCCATCATCTCTTTTAATTTGAGTACCTGGCTGTTTAGTTTTCTTGAAGTATCCCATAATTTGCAAGTTATATAAAAGAAATAAGGCACTCGAGACTTGTGTTTAGAGTCATGGTCGATGGGGTGACAGGCGCTCTGTTTAGATTATACTTATTAACAAACTTCAGCTGTGACAATTCACTATATAGCCTAGCCTCTCATAGCTTATATCTTTACATAAAATACATAGTTCTGGAACTGTACATTTGGCCAATACCCCTATATACAACCCTCATTCACTTTTTTTAATAAGCAATGTTTTCAAAAAAGCAAAAAGAACATTTTTTTGCTAGTGAAGGCTACATTAGTACCAGCAAACAGCCGATAAATAATTTAATTTTTGTAAGTTTAAGCAGGTTTCAAAGTCCAGAGAAATAAGGGCAAGTTTTGATCTTTTCACAACTCTTTGAAGTTCAGAATGTAAGGCGAGACCTCACCTTTCAAGTGCCTGAATTCACTGCAGTCTTCACTGTATCAATGCCTGGCTAATGAGCCTATAAATGTTCACACCAGTGGGACTCAAATTTTGGGCTATCAGCTTGAACCACTGCAGAACATTATTTAATTTGTTCTATTTTTCTTCTATTCAAGTTGTTCTATAACAGAATGCTCTTTGTTAGTAGGCTTTGTTATTGAAAACAGCCTATTTCATACAGACTAGTGTACTTGGTGATTGGGGAGTGATGCACCAGCCTGATCAGCTATGGACATCTATGTGTCTGTGCAGTTGGGTGATAAATGTGGCACATTTACACTTCAGAACACATTCATTCATTGTATTCCATTCAGCTGAATCTTGTTACTGTATGGAACAATACAATCGATTTTACAATGTCCGCCTAAATGATTTCCCCACTAATTTCAGGAAGGACCAATGAGATAGACTCTTTCCATTGTTACAGATGAGGGTTTTCAAAAGTCCTGATTTGATTCAATTATGCAGATAATTTAAATCAGTCTGTTTTACAATAACACTATGCAACATACAAAAGACCATATTTGATAAAGCTTTCATTGCACCTCAAAGCGATGAGTGCAATAATCCCCAAATCTTTTAATGTTGATCTTTCATCTTTATTAAGATCAGAGGACATGCAAAATTGGGTTACATCACTGAAATGAGAATGTAGATGCTAAGTCTATTGAAGTGAATGAAGCAGCATTCTGCTGCTATTAGAATATTAGCTTATAGGATATCAGTATAATGTATGCCACCCCAGACACAGAAGAGAGCCTGAGGTAATACACATTAGTGTGAATAAAATTACATTATATTTATAAGAGTTTGCAGTGATATCAGGCCAATTCTCATCTGAGTCTCATGTCACAACTGCTGTATGGGTAAGAGTCAGGTTTTAATGGTGTTGCAGTGTGTATTATTTAATGTCTTCATGCAATGTAACAAACAAGACTTTATTTCGGTTTATTCCTGGTTACTAGTTGCCATACTTTTACAATACCTTTTAGAGTCACAGATCTAACATTTGTTACATTTAATATTAAAAGACATAACAACTGCTCAGCTCACTGCAGTAGCATTACAAATACCCCATTCTATTTTTTTATAAAATAATACATTTTTTATGCTATAGGATATATGTATATTATATATGACATACAATAATGTCATGTATAATGTAAACTGCAAGTTATAATCAGTCAATCTTACTCAGTCAAGCTTATTTTCCCCATGTTCAATTCCCCAAGTACAATCAGTTGTGTTCTGTAACAATGCTACACACTGACCGGAGAACATTAATTTAAAATAATTATGACCCAAAATTTTAACCAAAGGAAACACTAATCCCTTTAATGAATTTAAATGAATCCCACAATGCATCTCAGGTTACTGTATGAAATTACTGTTAAAACTGAGTTAAACAATTCTGGCAACAATTTACAGTGTAATGTTAAAATGTTAGTTTAACTTTAAAGATCATACAATAAATCATTAAATCATACAGTAAATCATACAATATTGTTCTTTATAAAATAGGTAAAACTATTTAGAACATGTAAATGAAAACATGCACCACACAGATTCATTTACACCTGTGATCATCAACTGTTCAGTTGTGGCAATCTGAAGAATGTGGGACAGCCTCAGGCATCCCGAGATCCTCATATCCACAGTTGGTGATCTAGTTTTCCCAAGCATGGACATATGGAATCTGTTCATAATTTATGTACAATCCAACTGAGTTTAAGGAATTCTGCATCCTGACTGATCCTAGATCAGTGATGCATAAACCAGAGTGAGCTGATATGGCTTTAGTAGATGAATTATATGCCAGATATTGAATATAAAATCTGATGTTGTTAATCAAACTTTGATGATGTTTTGGTGCACATTTATCACTTGGTAATATAGCTAAAACTAAATCAACATTTGGTTCAGTGTGTATTATGTATAAGACCTGCAAATTACAATTTTAATGCCCATATAATACATGAATATTTGCTTTCATTCATTACACAATTGTGCATCTGTGTCCTTAAGCAAAACAAGTTAAGAGCCACTGATCTAAATAACAATTTAACAGAGCACTCTGGAATTTTCTGCCGTAAGTCAGATTCAAGCAAAATGTAGTAATGAGTGTAAAACTGTGCTGTGCACCTCAATGCATTCTACAGGCTTTGCAAAAAAGAAGGTGGAGGGAAGCACATGCTATCCAGCCCAGCCCGATGTTTAATTCATTCCATAGGTCTGCCCATGCCTTAATCACAGGAATTATTTCATTATGTATGCAGAGAGAGGTCAAATGTTCCTTCTCACTGCCAGCCCATTTTGAGCATTTTTATTTTATGAGTACAGCAATAAGCCACCAATGGCCATGTGTTTAACTGATTTTATCATGATTTTATCATCAGTTATAGAGTACACAACATAAACCACAGTGCCTACAGACCATTTAACTGTAAAATTACTCCAAATATTGCATGGCCCCATGTGGTTTATTGCTTATATAAAATTGATACAACCGTAATATAACATTTAATAATAATAATAATACTAATGGCAATTAAAAAGTTCTTCAACATCTTAAGGTTAAAAATAATCAAGTTATTAGAGATAGATTTATATATATATATATATATTTATATATATATATTTATATATATATATATATTATATATTTTTTGAACATTGTTTTTATAAACACGTGTAACACGTTTTGAAAGTCCTCCATCAAAAATTTAACATTACATCTACTTGCCTCCAGGTATAAAACAAAAACAGTTTCAATGAATTTCCACATGGAAAGATTGGTACACACTACAACAGTGCGGGCCTGCCAGAGGTCTATATGGATTCGGTTTAACGATATCTATCTGCCTGGCTTTAATTAGGTCAGCGGAAAAGCTTTTACAGAAGAGATCAAAGGGGAAAATAATAGGTTAATTTCAAAATATTATTATCTGTACACATAAAACTTTACAGTCTCTGGAGCTCCAGGAAAGAAAGTCAATCTCAACAGCACATTATTGTTAACTGTACTGCTCAATGGAGTCACCCTGCATCATCTCTGAATCATCTCACATATGAATCGTTTTCACAGTGTGTAATCTCTTGTATCACTCTACAGTATAACATGAGGGCCCATTTGCAGGCTGTAAACACTGCCACACTATATCACTGCATCTCATTTCCACACCGCGTGATCTATGCTTCATGAGGGCATCATTCCAGAATCCTAAACGCCTGTCTCTCGCACCTAGTACAGTCATTGTAGAACTGCACTGCAACTGAAACGAAACTGCAAACGTACCATAACTGTGAATAAAACGTTATGTGTGATTTGTATAATACCACAAGCATGGACCATCTGATAAAGGCAATTATAGTAATAAGCTGTGTGTCAGTGGGGAGGTACAGCTGTCACCATAGTGAGGTGAGTGGCTGCTTATATATACTTACAACATGACTAAATTGAATGAACACACTCCTTCCGGACGTACATTAGGGACATAATTTAACAAAAAACAGTCCATACACGTTACACATCAACAACTCATTTAATTTAATGACTGAATGCAGAAGTGTTTTGAAAGTGATTATCAACTCAAATCTGTGCATACACTATTTCTGCAACACAGTCAACCATTTAAAAATCCTGCATGTTTAATCCTCTCACTGTTTTAACATTCTGAGTGAAACAGGAAATGAGTAATGGATCAAGGGTTCTCATGGACCCGTTAGAGGATGTCGGTTCAGGATTATGCTTACATCCTTTATTCACATCTTTAGACCAATTATCGTCATTACAGAGGGCTTATAAGAGGAACATTATTGCAAGCTGTACAGGAAGTGAGGGTGTATGGTGTGAAAAGAATGTATGACAAAGCAGAAGAGTTTAGCTTAAATGAAGTGATATCTGAGGTGCCACTGCAAGCACTAAGTTTCTTCAGGTCACCTCTTATTCAGTAAAACCAAGCCCCAAACAAGAGCTCAGTGCGAAGCGCCTGTGTGTGTACCTGTGTGTGAGTGTGTGTGTGTTTTCCTAGGAGAGAAGTGATGGAGATTGAGAATGGAGAATAGAGAGTGGAAAAGCTTTTTTAACATTGGACATTACTTGTTTTGTTCAATATTACATGTATTGTTTTAGATCGTTCTATCATTTAAAACATATATTCTGCTTTAAGGCCATGATAGACGTTGTTTGGACAAAAACCGACAAGGCAAATACAGTATACAATAAACTATTCTCATGACACTAATGTATTACACTTTACAAATGCTGTCAGTCTTCTGTCATTCATTTCTTTGTTTTTGGATATGTTCAGCATAATATCTATATATAAATATATATTTTACTAATACTATTGCTATACATACTGCAGGTATTTGTATATACAGCATAACTGTAGTACCAGACACATAAATTCTTACATTTTAAGATCACTGAATCGTACAATATCAACACTGACAGCATGTGAAAACAATTTTACGCATGTACAAAATGACCCTTCTGAGGTTCATATTACGCGGATTTGAAAAGGATGTGGTGTCTATAAAGTCTTATGTAATAAGTAATAATACATATTAATAAGTAAAGATGTAATAAGGTTTTATGTTTACATGCAAATTTTCTTGAGATCGCCCTGATTAGGTTATATAGAACAAAAGATTGTTTTGATTGCATGCAATGCAGCCTCCAACCAACAGGGGGCACAATTAAAAACTGACACAATAAAATGACAGTCAAAAGGTCCAGACTGTATTACCCCTGGTAATGTGTGTGTGTGCGGCAAAGAGTAGGCAGAGACAGAGAGAGGTGTCATACATAATTCACGCCATTCTCTTGGAGTATTTTAGGATCATTTTGACAGAAACATGACACAGTCCCTCAGGAACCCAGCTAACACACACACATTTACTCACACACTGCACATCAACACACTCTCTCTGACGGCAGAGAGGAAACAGTTGGAGTCCTCCCATGTGACATTTAACACACTTCTCTAGTATGACACATTACGTACAACATCTCAATGCTGCGTCAAAGTGGTGCTGACTGCACACTACGCACAGAAACGCACACTCCCACATTTCCATTTTGTTGTAGTGTGTGTGTGAGTAATGCAGAGTTTATGATGGCGTGTCTATGTGTATGTGCAGGCATGAATATTCTCAATGATACTCACATCCAAGAAAGGTGAAAAGTTGTGTCCACCAGGGTTGGGTCCGAGAACTAGTTCTGCAGAATGATTTTGTTACTTTTGGTTCTGTTAACAGTTTCTGAATGCTTGCATTCATCTGGTGTTGTCTGTGCCATTACTTCATGAAATGTGATGAACGGTCACTGCAGGAAAATGTACACAGACAAAAATCTGCCAGC
Organism: Chromobotia macracanthus; assembly: GCA_036877525.1. NCBI lineage: Eukaryota > Metazoa > Chordata > Actinopteri > Cypriniformes > Botiidae > Chromobotia > Chromobotia macracanthus. The sequence continues at coordinate 6,460,111 of JAZGTH010000069.1, forward strand.
ACCCTTAGGACTGAAAACAACTCGTGTGAAAACACACACACACACACACACACACACACACACAACACACACAGTCTTGGCACAGTCATTGATGTGCAGTTCAAATGGAATGCTTAACAAACTCTCTAAATGAAGAAACAACTAATTTTATTAGCTGATTAGCTGATAAAATCCATTATGGCTGCCTGACTGAAGAATAAAACAATTAGTCGCTGACTCGTTCTTATTCAGCATAAAACACTAAAATCTCCCACCATTACCTTCATCTGAAATGCTGTTTGAAGCTTATTTTGTTTGTGTTGTTTTGGAAGGGTGATTCATTAATTGCTGTCTGTTGTAGTGTGTTTGAAGCTGTGCAGTGATGGTTGGATAAATCTAAAGTGCTGAGTGAACTTCACTGCAGAACTGACTTAGATTAAAAGAATGAAAATGAGAGGAAAGAAAAGAATAGAACAGAATAAAGAACACAATATTCTTATTGCAACCAGGAAGTGAAATGATTTCCAATAACAATGATTTAGTGTAAGCTTCCCTTTCCTAGAACTCAACACATATACAGCTAGCACTACACAGATAAGCAGATCTGACAGATCAACAATGGACAGATAATTAACCCCCAAAGTCAATTTTGTAATTTATCCTGAGACCATCACAAGGGGTGACACATCTGAGATATTGTGATCCAAGGTTATTGAACTGCTTCGAACTGGTCCCACCTCTAATTCCTCACTGCAGTGTATAATTATGTCACACATGTAGGGTAATGGGCATCTCGGGCTCTATCGGTTGAGATTAAAGTGTAATTAGTAAGTAATTGACTGCATTTGTTTCAGTGATATCTTGATAACTATATTTTCTAATACCAAGCTTCAGTTTCTGGTGAACTTTGTCACGTCACTGGTCGGCACCCGGGGACCAGGGGAAATTTCTAGAAAATATGTACAGCCTACAAATATAGATCTGAGAGTGTTGGGCTGTGACAGTGGTTTTTAGACCACAAAAGCATGCAGTACTTTTAAATGTTACCATTCACCACATCTAACAAAAAGAAAAAGAATACTGAACAATTATAATGAATAATATCATTTATCTAAGAGCACTGACAATATTTTTTACAAGTGAACCTACATTTATTTATTTGGCAGATGCCTTAGAAGACTTAAAATGAGAATAATTTAAGCAGGTGAAAATAATCTACAATATACGCAAAAAGTATATTATTACATATATCATTAAAAAGTATATTATTACAATACATGTAACAATACTAATAACAATGCTAATATTAATGTTGCATTATAATACATTTTCACAGCATGATATTAGCAAATACATTAGCTTTGAACCAGAGCTGCAGAGTTTAGATTCAGAGAATATCTCTAAAGCTATATCCTTCCATTTCCAAATGTTTTCACACGTGTAGGGTGTTTAAACAACCATCTATCAAAGTGCTGTGACACAATCTATGAACAAATCTATAAACTACAGCTTTTGCTCTAAACATCAACCTGAGTCATCAGAGTCTGATCTCCTGAACGTGCTAAAATGTCCCACCATGCTGAAAAACTAGAGAGTGCTACTGTTTTCTTCACTTACCCCTAAAATGATGGATCACTTTGATTAGAGCTCTGCAGTTCACAACATCTCACATCTGAGCAGCTCCTAACAACTTTGATTTTCTCATGCACTTACACACAACACACACACACACTCACACATACAAAATGGCACAAAATGTGAACTAGGTAGAAGATAGATGTTGAGGAGCTAAGACTAGACAAGCCCACACGTCAGTATATAGAGATATATAAATCATCTCAGAGAAAGAGTCAGAGAGAGAGAGACATACACAGAGAGAGGCAGAGAGAGAAGCATCATTGGGGCAGTTAATCCTTCTCGTCAAAATTAACTAGAGAGTAAAAGAAATGAATAAGACAAGCTGATATCCATGACGAGATAGAAAAACGGAGAAAGGACACTACATATTGGCAAAAGACAAGATTAAACAAGCAAGTATTTAATGCTGTTTCAGGCTTATGGGAGTGATGGTCCTGGTCTAGCTGGTGGACTAGCACAGCCACAGGGTGTGAAATGTTGACAGCAATTTATTTCAGTTTTTTCCTTAGGATCATCATGGGGCCATACATTGATTAAACATACATACATACATACTGGTAAGTATATGTTGGTCAACTCTGGTCAACCTTTGCTGTTTTTTGTTTCAACAGGAAAATCCTCCAAAACAGTCACACTTGACTCAAACTTTTATTGCAATGCTTATCTAAGAGTTAGAAGTTTATTCTCTCTCAAAAATCTATGAAAATTAGAGACAAAGAAGAAAAAATATGTGCACGGCTAATTCTTAGTTATCTCTCTTGCTTGTCAAATAACAGATAAGCCAGGCTGTAGGGATGATAATTAGGAAATACAATCAATACTCCTCCATTTGCTCCTCCCAGCTCACCCTGCCTCAATAAAGCCATCTTCATTCAGGACATCTCCCTTCCTCTGCCTTAACTTCTCTTTCTCTGCATTTGCGCTCCAATGCAAAAGACATGATTTGTACTTCAGCAAGGAGAGAGTGAAAACATGAATAAGAAAATAGCAAACAAAGATGAGTAAAAGTGAATAGAAGGGTGAGAGGCAACATATACAGACGTATTTACAGTTTAGCTTGTAGCTTACCATGCATCCGACAAGGTTACAAATGAGTTCATTAACGTAGCAAAAACTAGCCTTTAGGAAACAGACAATGGTTACCTTATCTACATCAGCTGCTGCCCCTTACATAATGCATAGTGTACACATAGTGTATTTGTCTACTGAGTTATGAAGGTTAATCCACAGAGAGAAATAAAATGTGCAAACCAATTTTGGAAAAAGGTACAACAACCTGTACACACACCTGACTTACAAACCAAAATGTATAAGCAATCCCAATGGATAATGCATTAATTTAATTTGCATATCAATGCAGGCATCCATTATTCTCAGAGGACCTAATGAAAAACATGAAAAAGACAATACAACATTGGCTTGAGTCTGTGGTGGCTAATGCACTCAGCCTGCAACTCCCTCCTCAGTGAATGGCAGAACCAGATTTCTCTCTGTTTGTTAAACAAAGTAATACAAAAAGACTTAAAGGTGAGTTCACTACCTTGGGGTCTGATGTACAACACACAAGCGTTGCTCAATTTACAATCACCTAAGCTTTACCACCAGAAAACATATTTGGTTTAATGAGTAGTGAAGTAATGACTAAGAAGTTGATTTGAGAGTTAAATCAATTAAATTACATGTATGTTACTTCATGTGTGGTATGCTAAATCACGGCACACATTTAATGCCATAATGAGTATTTACTCATATTTGTATTTGTATATCATGCTGAAAAGAATGCTTTACAGCCACACAATAACAAATGAAATGTAAAGATGATGCAGGTAAAGTTAGCAAAGGAGAAGCATGTTATATCAGTATTGTCAAACTCGCTCAAATGTCAATTTTAACATCATTTAAAATCATCATTTAAAAACCATTTAGATAATTAACCTCTGTAGATAATTAACTGTTTCAGCTTTATAATTGATACAGCACATTTATTTTTGGCATGAGACTGGTTTTTGTAATTCTACCAAATAATTGTATCTACTTTTGGAGTCATTTAATAATACAAAACTAGACGCTAATCAATATTTGCCAAATGACTCAGTGGCAAGTATTTAAAAAATGGATAACTGAGAACATTTTCCAATGTCTTATATACACAGTGAGTGTGTAGATATATGGGCTGAGGGCAGTTGTCTTGGGAACCATTCAGCATTTTGCCTTTTCCAGTATCATTTTGCTTGGTAACCAAGGTGATCTGTCACACATCACGTGGCCTTTTGCCACAAGAGACTCTTGTAGATACCATGTTAAGTCAGTAGAGGGCATTCCCACCAGACTTCTAATTACTGTTACCATAGTTACCTCACACCTGACTCCAAAGCTATGTAATTAGGCATCTTATGAATATTCTTTGTCTTTGTAAAGTCTTGTGTGTTAGCAACTGCATTTCGTAGCGCTGTTTCTTGCATTCACATGGCTGCTTTCTCATGGCTGTGTGTCATTTTTGGGTTTCCTTGATTTTTATCCAACATGGTCATCCCTGCATTTCCTACCCTCAAGGATGAGTCCACCATCTTATAGCCTGTAAAAACCTCTCTTCCAGTTTCTAAAAGGAAAGCAAAGATCAGCAAAATCATGTCTTATGGTAGTGCTTAAACTCCCAGACTGAGTGCTGCTGGGAACTCTGTTAACCAAGGACATATTAATATCCACAGCAATCCATCCAACCTCGGGCATGCACTGAAACACTGGATGTCAAAGCCTTTAGAAGAAGAGTAATTACAGAGACACCTTCTCTCATTAACTTGTGAGTAGTTTTTCAACATCTTGAACTTATTAACAGTCATCCTGTTGTTCAACATTATTCTTGGTTGACTCCTATCATCTCTCTTAGAAAAGGTGAAATCATCTCCCATATTTTTCTGTGGTATGTTTGAGACAGCAATAGAGAGCAAATAGAAACTTGCTTATGTTTTTAGTTTTGAGCTAGAGTTACAGAAAAGATATCAACAAAGTCTGCAGCCAAGTCAATATCAATATGAACACAAACATTTCCAATCAAATTAATCTGAATTATAATCCAGATTATTTTAGCTTTACAATCTACATTAACTTTACAGCTTCATAGTCTTTCAGATCTGATAGAGTTCAAATTTCAACATTCCCTAATTTGTATTTATTTCCACTTCTCCTAAGATAATCATTTCATTAAATCTCACAAGCTCTTAGTACTACAATTTCCCACCAGGTATATTCATGATAACACAATGAAGTAGAATATATATGGCTAGCAATGACAACACCATTATCCCAGTCTTTCTGTTTGTACAGGCTTTTAGAGGATACCTGGTCAATACACACATTTCACATCTTGAGCTGGACGTTTTGAGTCTCACTTTTGGGTCTGATTCAGAGTACACTAGAAAAGCAGAAATATAAAACCAGCATGTGTCTGAAGATCATATTGTGGCACTGCACAGCACAATTTGTTCCACGATTCAACAATATCCACAATTTACTTATTGTAGGGGTTGGTCAATGACATGATTAGCCACAGAAGATCTAGAATAGATCTAAGAGGCTGCTCCAGATTACAAACTAAATAATATGAAGATAAAAACATCATCAGTCTGCACATAAATAAGTTACAATTGCCTAAAATGCATTTCCCATATTATTGTTGAATCATATCTTTCCAACCTCTGGTTGATCTTGGTTTTTCAGATCTGGTAAGAAACATCTCTTCCCATAGGAATGGGCATTAACCAGACATATAAGGTCAGAATGTTCCCCTGACATCCTGATGTCATGAAGGTCAGATGTAATATATGTTTGTCTGGGATAGTCAGTGAAGAGACTGCCAATGTTAGCCAAGGGACCATGTTTGACAAAACACAGATTCTACTTTTTCCACATCTAAACATCTGGCAAAGCTAACACTTCCTCCCACTTACACGACTTTGAATGAACTGTAAATTGCTTTCCAAAGGCTCTGCCAAATGCATATATGTAAATGTCAATTTACATATAATTTTGAGAAGTGGAAAAAGGTAGGTAAGGTACTGTGTAAAAAATCCACAGTTGTGTTTAAACTAACCCGCATTTTGATTGGTAAAAACATTGGTAAAACAGCAAAAAATTAACTCATAACGACACGCTCCACATTAGTGTGCTCACCACTAGAGGTCACTTGTAGTGTAACTACATATAACTACAGGTTGTAATAAGCTGCTTGCACAAATGACCTATGGTGTCGTGTTTTTGATAAACTCAGAAAACTACCAGGTGGAAACGCTTCCTCATTTGACCACTATTGATTAGATCACATGAGATGGATCTTGTAAACATGGCTGAATATTGTTATAAAAAGAAATAAATATAAGCACAACGGCATCATAAGTGTGTGTGCGAATGAATAGACAAAAAAGTATAATTCACAGAGCTTGTTCTGACAACTTGAAACTTTTAGCCCAAGCACTTTTTATTACTTACTAAATGCTTTATTTTGTCAGCATGCAAACTTTGCATTGCAGAAATCGCAAAACTAACATGATTCAGCTATCCAAAATATATACGCAAGCATGTTCAAGCAAGAAACTATTTGCAGCCTGGTTGATAATGCATTCATATTTTGCACTTACACTTGCATCTTACTACTTGGTTGTTTGAACCAAACCAAATAGCACCATAAGCTGAATTTAAAAAAGAGAGAGTTGTTTATTTTAATAATTCACACAGACAGGATTCATAGATCAGCAAATTTCATAGTTAAGAAAACTTGGGATAGGATTATTGCTCTTTACATATTTCAGTATCAAAGAGCTGCACGACACTTCAGTAAACCAGCAACATTTTGAATATATAACAATATTTAGCAACAGTCTTGCAGACATATTGCATTTACAAGCAAAAAAAACCTCAGCATTGTACTGTATGCTAAGTGGCATTTACAATGAGTGGGCACTACAGCAAGAAATAATGAATATATAATTAAACACTGGGACCGCCAATGGCTAAAAGGTAGTTTTTATTATTATGATTATGACTCATTTTGTGCAAACAGGATGCTGTTATGTCTGCAATGGAGGGCAAACTTCAGAAAATTACTATTGAGAGCTCACATCCGTTTCTGAAGCAAGCATCTTTTAAAAAAACAAAGATAGCTCACAAAGCCCTTGTTAAATATATCACTGGTATTTGGTGACCATTGTGCAGTGCAAAGTGACCTGGATAGAGGAATCTCTTTGTAAAGTTACACTGCAAAGTGTTTCAATTGATTTCTAAGCTCATGGGAACAAACAAACTATTTTGTGGATAGGAAATAGGGTGGGCACAAAAAGGTGGCTGGTTCAATCCTAAAAATGGGGCAACTTGGACTGGATACTTACTACAATCTTATATCACAACTGTCCATTTGACAATAAAACCCTCACGCACTGACAGCACAGAAATATGTTGTCTCAGCCCCAGGCCAGCCATGCCCACAAACCTCCCACAGTCTGTTCACTGACCTGCTGCGGCGTATATTGCAGGGGCCTGTCAGACTGCCTGACTGTAACACAACATCTGGGTACAGAGATTTTTATCAGTCCATCAGAAAAAAAAAAAACAGTGATACAAAAAGAAACTGGTCAGTTAGGTGATCTCTTCTTGTTTAAAGGCTAAGTTTACACCCTAACAAACACTGAATAACTTTTTAACTTTGTTTATTAGGGCAGTGAGAACCAACTGGGCAGTTATTTGCTACACAATGCAGCAAGACTAGGCCAGACTGTCTGGCAGGACCTTTCGTTAGAGCATGTCAAAAGTAAAGCTATATGAGGCTAAAAGACATTTAACAGCTTATTAGACGTTTCTCTGGGATACTCAAATCTGATTGGTCAATCATGCCACCCGGAAATCTGACATTCCGCAATAAGCACCGCAATCACCCTGTCAGGGTTTGTTTTACGATAACGACCGGCTACTTGTACATTACATTGTCGTACATGAGTGAAAGTCCTTCCTGGGGACAACAGCAGAGGTGATACTGAACATGCTCCCAGCAATGCATCTACTAGCATCAGCTAATGAGAAGAAATTACTCATTTCAGGTCAAGCATTTCAGGTTGATCTCTGACCTCTACAACAGGCAAACGACAGGAAATGGGCTGCAACAAAAAAGCAAGGACAGGAAATACACATTAAATGTGGCTCTGTATGTGGCTACATTAAAGAATGCTATGAGAAAAATTAAGGTAGTTGTAATAACTGCTCTGAGTCATAAGAGTCATGGCATCATAAGAGAGAAAAATAATAGCAACTACCTCTCACCAGTCAGAGACATCGACCTGTTTGTAGTTTGTCTTTGTGATGCAGAGAGTCGACTGATCACACGGTCTCTGAATGAGATGCTACTGCCACTGAGACACAGCATATCAACCAGCACTGAAACTGATGAAGAGCTCTTATAGAGAAAGAATTGATTGAAGCAAAATTGGAAAGAGAGTCTGTAAGTAAGTGTGCTATTCTTGTAGGAGAAAACGTCAGAAAAAACTAAGAAGTCTTCACGGAAAACAACTTCATAGCGAGATAAATGATGTTAGCATTTTAGTTGAGAAAAACCAAATGTAGGTTATTGAAAATCTGTAAACCTAAGACGAAAGGTTAATTTTTGCTTCTCAAAAAGGTTTTGTGTTTGTATTCATGTGTGTATAGGTGAAGAGGGACTATAGGATGGATGTACATAAAATATACCTCTGCCATAATGCACATTAACAGAGTTGAATCTGTATAATGTAATAAATTAATTCAACTTGAAAACTGTTTTTTTTTTTTTAACTGGCTTAGACATAGAGAAATGTTTTCATTAAATTACCATTTATCGCATGGTTTCCTAAATCTGAAAATCTGCTGTTTGTGTGTAACATTCAGTTAGAACTTAATCTATGCAATGTTGCGTACATGAGTTCTGTAGGTTATAGAATTGTCAAATAAAATTAATTAATTCAAGCTTTAAGAGCATTAGTGAAATAAGCCTGTCTACAAGAGCTTGTTTGTAATTGTGCCTTTCGTTCAAGCATAATGTGAGTGAAACATCTCCACTGTTATTAAATAAGAAATGAAAAGACTAATATCCTTATATTATATATATTAATTTGCCCTCAGTTAAATTGTTCATTTACTGTGAAATCAGATTGGTCACTCAAGTGATGCCAAGGAACTCACTGGATCCAATTCCTCTGCCATTCTTTATGTTTTTATGATTTTATAGTATTGGCTGCCCAGCACTGCAGGAACACATTCGCTCTGTATGTAAGACCGCTCTCAGCACACATGCACAGCAGTCTCTTGTGACATTATGTCATCTTTATGAATAATTAACAGACCAGGACTGAATACTGAGCCACTCTTAACAACATTACTGTTCGGTAATGGAAAACCACAAAACCACATCCCACCATTCCATAATGTTCTTCAAGTAACATGGAAGAAACATTATTTCCAAGCTATATTGACTAAAGCAGCAGTCAACAGCAGTCAAGCAGATCTTTTTTTTAAGTGCACATCAAAAATAAAGTCAAACATTGGAGAATGAAAAGAATAGTTTCAAAGAGCATTAGAAGAATGGAAACTTCTGAGATGAGTTTTTTGGGGGGCATTACAATGAAATATGTGTAATCCTAGCCAGGCATGTGCTATAAGATTGAAACTGAGAACGGCTTTTTATTAAGTCACAGAGAGGCGGCTTTCAAATGCAAACTTAGGGAATTAACCGCTCGACAGGAGCATGTGGCTACAGTCAGATATGAAATACTCACAGCCTCCTCATGTGGAAATAGTGCTTCATTATCAGCAGAGGGGAAACGATCTCTTCACTGTACACACACTGCAATCTGCAAACACTCAGCAATCTGAAGAGAGAGAGACAGACACAACCAGATTACATTACCAAACATGAATGCTTGTTTGTATTTTTACCCCACACTTTTATTTTGCTTACACATTGTTGAGAAAACACTATTTTTTAAAACACTCAAAGCATTTCCCTGGCTGGCATGACTGTTTTATGTGCCATGGATGGGAATGTGTTTCTAAGCACAAACTCCGTCTCAGACATGCAAGACCATAGGCAAAGCCTTTGATGCATTTCCAGACTGGAAAAGTACAAGACAGGGTGAGGGAGTAAAAAGGGAAGGGAAATAATGCTGGTGTCAGGACTTCATTGACTGCGTATATCTTCCAGGTACCTTCTATTGGTTTGGAGAATGTGTGAGGGGTTTGGAGAAAGCTGAGGAACAATAAGTCACAGTAATGGACCACGCAAGATGGTCTAAAGGGAACCTCAAGTACACTGTTTACCCTCATTACAGTTCTTGCTTTGAAACCAGACTCGGGTTTACATTTGGCACTGTGATACATTTAATGCAATAAAGTGAGGAAGCACAACAGATAAGTTATAAGAATGGAGAAGAAGGGAAGAGGTAAAAAAAAAATGCAGTATTATTAGATGTGAGATAAATGTCTGAACAGCGTGGTTCTAAGCACCCATTGATTTGAGACGGCATCCAGAGCCAGAATAATTAGAACAACTTTTCCATTGTTCTAAATAGGCAACAGCAATCAAAGAATATAGGTCATTTGTGCAGCCACAAGTTCACTTCGAACAGCAATCAAAGAATATAGGACATTTGTGCAGCCACAAGTTCACTTCGAACCTGATTATAAACTCAAAAACCCCAGGAAAACAATTAAGAATTCATGTGCTTGTTGGTTTGGGTGATGTCAGCGCGCAGCCATGCAGATGAGTGAGCAGCCAATCGAGATGCATCGACAGGGGAGCATTCATGTCCCCTTGAGTGTTTGTGAGAGCTGTGGTTTTTTGCAGCATTAATGTAGAATTAACATCTTATTTATCTTTCCCTTCCTGATTATTGTTGAATTTTGGAACATTTCAGTTTCGATTCTAAATGGCGGACAATGAGACCATGCGCGAGTGAACAGAGAATGAAATTAATTCTCTTCTACCCTTCTTGTTTCTGACCTCTAAATTTCAGCAAGCTCATTTTTCATTTTTTCCCCCATGCACAATGTCCTTAAGTTGCAGCCTTTAATAAAAGACAAACTTTTTTTTTCTCATGCCCTTCCTTCCTCCAGATTGTCACAGTTTACAAACTGCGCATCTGCTGAAGATTACCAGTCTTTTACATCCTCAGCTTTAAACACAGCTACTGGTACTTTCCTAAATCTATTTAGCAGCTCAGCCTCTTTCCCCTTGGGTAATGAAAGGCAATAAACAGCCCAGAACCACTTACCTAGTCTCACGCTTTCATAAAGACTGAAAAAGAGATTGACATCCATCTGTCCCAGTGGTAAACATGTTAAACTTGAAATATGACCGTTTCCTTTAGCGGTGTATAAAAAGGTTAACCTGCTCTATGCATGAATAAGTTTATGATACATATGTTTTTGAAACATTATGTATGTATTATATATATATAATATATATCCCAAGTGTTTTCTTAATACAAGAAATTTTTAAAATTAAAATAATTTGTATGATATGGTTTCAAAGAAAGCATAATAAAGGGAAATACATGTAGAAAAGGACTATTTCTGCATCATCTTATCCTACCATTGAGAAAAACTGAAACACACAAGCAGACACAGATGTCATACAGTGATTAACAAGAAAAATGGCTCTTCAATTTAAACAGGTTGTGACCCTTGTGACAACTATTTCTGATGTAAAAGTGACAATGGTCTTACAGAAGAATGTACAGTACAGAAAGAGAGAACACAGACGAGAAATAGTGTCTGTAAGAGGGTTTATCACTGACCCACAATCAATCCAGTAACAACACAGGTCCCTATAATAATGCAGTATTCATGAAGCCCAAGGTAGGTTGTAACCCTTAGTTTAAAGGCATGCGTGCCACCTACATTCTGCGGCTAGAATCAGTTCAGGTCACCTGCCACTGCGGATTTTGCTAATGCTAATCAATAGCTCTGTTTTATTTGACTCTCTTTTGTTTTTCCGGGAAGCAGGGCACTAATAAGAGACTGCAGAATTTTTTTTTAATTAGAGGTCAGTTAAACTACAGGGATTTCTCTGAAGGCCGAACAGGATGTACCAATTGTTGTCAGTGGTGAAATGGATAAAACGCTGAGTCTCCACAATTTACCACAATATGTGGAGTTCAATATTCAAATATTTAAAGTGTACACTATATACAATGGTGTGAAACATTACCCAATTCAAGCTAACAAAAAGATGGTTGTGAGGGGGTTGGGGCAGGTTTGGCAAGCAAGGGACCATACACACACACTGCCATAATCCAGCTGACCTTGTATACATACATCCATACACAAAAAATAATTACTATGCTAATTTATGACCTGGAGGAGAAAACCTTTCTGACACATAGAGCTCAACCCATCCCCATATATCATGCAATGTATGGCATTAATGTTCTGTACCGTATGACAACAATGTAGTTAATGTTCTATTAGGCTGTTCTACTTTAGGCTGGGATCTCTCCCTAAACCACTGCAAGGTCACTTTTTATTATACAAGTAAATGGCTCGTCTTGAATTACATTTTACATTACATAAGCAACAAATGAGAACATTGGGGTGATGTCACAGGGGTTGGAAAACTCTTATTGTTCATTCAGGACAATGACCCCATCTGTCAGTATAAAGTAGAATATGGGTTAAAGGGCAAGTCTGTATGAAAATTATTCATCACTACATTATACAGATGAAAAGGGAGTCAATTAAGTTTTTTTTGGCCTGACTACAAAGGATTACAACATTGGCAAAGCATTCAAGTACAGATTCTGTGACAAATGGTTATGAAATATGTTTAAAAAGAAGATGGTTAAAATACTTAAAGAAAGTACAATATGTCTTGTTCTCTTTCTCTCTAAAGTCATGCATTATTGAAGTGTGCAGCTGCAGAGGTAAATGCAGATAAAAATGAGTGTCTGCAGCTAAATAGATGGGGAGAATATGGGATGTGCATATTCTCAAAACACATGGCAGGCAGATGCAGGTTTCTGCTTCACCGACTTTGATAAGAGCTTCACGTGATGTAATATTATGAGTTTGCATGTGAATGTGATGCTAACTCTGCATGTGTGTGAGTGTGTTATACCCGTGGACCCAGGTGTGTCCTGATTTTTAAATATTCATGTTTGTAGATGACAGTTCACAAGAAAATCTGCTAAATCTTTCTGTGTGTGGTTTATAGGCGTGAGCTACATTCTCTTCTTTGGTTTGTACCCTTTGCTGAACGTTTCATTGCACTTGGAGAGAAACATTAGACTGTTCCAAATCTGAGCAGGATTAATATTTAATACGCAAGCAGTTTTATATTCCCAACTCCTCTCTCATTTGATCGTACACTGAATTTTTCTAGTCTACGGTCTTCTTCACATAGTCTTGGTTTTTGAGATCTCATTAAACAACTTTTAAATGGACATCGACAAGGAACAAGTCCAGACTACCATGCACTGTCCTGCTCAGAGTCGGTCTCACCTCTCACTCCATTTTAACATGCTGTGATAAGAGAATATGAATTCTATTCCCATACAAGCTGAATCCCAGTACAGCCAAACTGTGGACTGTACCTCATTGCTTCACTTACATAGCTGCTGTTTCTACTGAACAGTACTGCAAACCAAATTGACTCTTAGGGATTGCTATAAAGAAAGACAGGTACCCAGAGAAAGAGAGAGAGTGAGAGAGTCTCAGTCTTTTGGGAGAAAGGGAATGAATGTTTAGCCTCACTCTTCAAGATGGCCCAATTATGTTGCAATTTTAGGCCACTTTGCTGAAAGTCTGTGGAACTCAGGCCTGGCAAAGAAGACCTTAATGATATCAACATGCTCTTCCAAGCTACTTTGATCTCAGGTACATATGTGAGAGGAGATTCTTCACAATGGAAATATTTAGGGTCATCCTGGTATTCACATAACTCCTGTGTGTAAAGATAGCTACGGTCTGTATGCTACTGTAAAAATACACTATGTATATTTGCGTGTATGTGTGTACACAATCACTGTTAAAGCAACTATAGGATGTGTTATAAAATTGTTATAAACAATTTTCAGGATGTGTTATTGTAAGCAATATTTTTACATGTACACATTTGGCTTTGATTCAAAGTGACTTACAGTACACATTTTTTCAGCATATGTGTTCCCTGGGAATCCAACCCACCACCTTTGGGCTGCTAACAAAGCTTCACCAGTTAAGCTACAGGAACACTGTAGCTCCTGATACATAATGTGCTATGTATGTACAGTATGCAACAAAACCACCATCTCGCAAAGCCCATAACTATATGGACATGCAGATATGCACATTAAGAGAAGATTTACTGCAGTTTAGTTAAGCCACTTATATTGAGTGGACTGTTGGCTCAATGTACTGCAGGTAAAACCTGACCCACACACACATTCGTGTTATATCATTGCATGAATTTAATTCTGTTGTTTTCATTTTAAGCTAATTATGTATTGTGTACCCTAACCTCTTTATGTACTCCTAAACCAAATCCTTAAAAAAATCTCACATTACTCACAAAACTCACATTAGCAACGTCCAGACAATCTGCCAGTCCTTGGAGCACAATTTCTTGTGTCACACTGTATTTTCCTATGCATTTTCCTCTCCATTTTATGATTTCTGGGATTGTCAAAAGCAGTCTGGCAGGATGAACGTAACGACAAACAAAATTCAGAAAGAAATCAAACCTTGAATGCAAAGGGCTTACTTCTCCTCCCACCTCCTATATTACCTCCCGCTGCGTCGCAATCACAAGCAGCCAATTTAAGCAGCGACAAAACAGCAATTTATTAATTTCCTTCTTTCTGCATTGAATACATCCAAGCAACATCAGCAAACCCATTTGTTCCGTTCCTTTTTTTCCAAAAATGTAATTTTCACACAGCTAGAACACAATGCCACCCACAGAGTTTGCCTCATACTGAATTTGTTTCACCCAGCACAATGGAAGATATCAAACTTTGGAGACACAGTTCAGACTTCACAAAGACAGAACTGCATATCAGCAAAAAGATTAGAAATAAATGAATACATTCATCACTGTTCTCCAGTCCTTCACAGAGAACCATGTGATAGACCGGAAACTATTAACACAGACATTTTATTAGTGATACTTCCCAAATATTTGGTAAGATGCCCCTTTAGAACTGAGGAGCTAGACTCTTCTGTGGCCTGACTTTGTGTGGGTGGCAATTGTTTTTTGATGAATTGATTGTGTAGGCATTAGTGACAGAATATTGGAAATCTGACACTTCTGCTCAAAGCAGGTGAAAGCTTTGGCTTACAACATGAAGGGGGTCAATAGGTCGCTTTAGAAGAAGTGGACAATCAGTCTTATCTCAATGCACTTCCTCTGTCTACAACAGGAAATCACATTTAGATTCGCATATGTGAGGTATTAAATGCCAGTTCTGAACAATTTATTAGTCTGCTGTGTATTCGAAAATCACTATTATAATATCTAACAAAAAGCACTGAAAAGCATCCTGGCTTTATCATGGTTCTTTAGACACAGTATCGTGGCAACCCAATAGTTTTTAGAATGCTGTACCATCGTAATAACATGTACTTTGATATACCATATAAACACAGTGGTATATGATTATGATAACCAAGTAATACCATGGTATAATCAAAGTACTGTACCATAACGAGGCAATTGCCACAGTACTTTTTCAAGGAATCTGACAATATGTGTAGTTTCTTGAGTTTTAATCAGAGATCTAAATTATTATGTAATTATGTAATCACTGTGTCCCCTGTATGCTGACCAAACATTAGACAGAAATCATTATAATGATTATCAAACATTACAACAATAACAAACTAATAACAGTTCTCAGTTGGGCGTATGCAGATTTATTATACAAAGAAATACAAGAGCTCAAAATATGGAATTAATTTGCAAAGCCCATGTGACATTTAAAAATACTGGAAATACTGGCTCTTTACTGGAAACTGTCAGTAAAACCATGCCTCGCCTGGCACAGCCATTATTTTCAATAAACAGAATATTGGAGAGAGATGTAGAGAAGCTGATCCATCTAAACCCTCCCAGCTGGCCTGATCACCACACTACATCTGTACTCTACTTCAACAGAGAGAGCTTTGGCGAAGACTTCGTCACGCTCTGCTAAGGCCCGCCCAGCCTGCTGCTCTCAGATTTGCATATTTGCATATGTTTGTGCGGCTAATTACAGATTAAGGTGCCTCAGTATGGCCTGCTTGATTTAACACTTTACAATTATATACTATAAACAATGATTTAAAGCTTGTTGAGAGGGTGAGAGGAGTTCATTGATGAATGACTGTTTTTGGGTGCCTGGTAATGACGGTTTTCACATTCATGTGACAATAAACCATTGCTGTAAAACGTAAAATATGTATAGATAAAAAAATTGGTTGAATGTCACCACCATGACCAAACCTGAAAACTGATCTGATGATTGCATCTGCTTGTCAGAGAAAGTGTTTGAACTGAAAGTGATGTCAATAGGTTTTTAAGGTAATTAGCTAACCTAGCTAGTTGTCTGAGCATGAAGACATCACATTTCCTGTAGGGATGTGGGATGTGAAGCAAGGGTTTAGGGGTTTAGGTACGTGTCGTTGTATCTGCTGAACTTGTTGGGGTCTAGTATCTCAGCGGTAGGTGGAGGTTTCGGGCTACTGTTGCTCTGAACCGAATCTTTTCTAACTCAGTTTTTCTCACCCTTGTAATAATGCACAATGCCATTTAATTGGGACAACCGAAGCATAACACAGTGAAAGAAAGAGCTCTATGGAATATGGAGAAGTTGCAAGCCGAGACTACAGCAGGGAATCGGCACTGACTTATTAATGCTTCATAGTCAGTGATTACCCCACCATTGGAAGATACAAAAACACACTGAGCTAAAAGCCCTGAGACTAATTAATTCTCCAGGATGTTTAATTGAAGTTATAGCTTAGGAGTCACATGCTTTTGCTAGTAAAGCTCTGTTCTGTGAAATGGTCTGTCTCTTTTACTATTGAAGACATTGAGAAAACAAAGGCTTTCAGTATCCTTGGGAATGTTGGCAAGAGCATATTGGTTCTCTTTTAGGGAGCATATAGAGATATTGACCATACACAGCCCACTTATTGGACGCCAGCAGGGGGTGAGCTTGGAAGCTTTGGGCCCTTGTCAATATGGCTGATACAAGCAGCAATAGCCACATGATGGATTATAATCGTGTCTTGGCAGTGTTATCTATCCTCTCAATCATAGCACCAGGGAGGTTTTAGGGTCTGTAATAGACCATATAACGCTATATAAAGTTATCCACCACCTAGATTCCCACAGAGTCCCACAACTTTATAGACTATTGGCATAATGTGTGGTCCATTTTGCAGCTTATTGTGGCCAAAATGTAACACTTAGAGAGGAAGACATTGTCTGACATGTTCGTACAGTTAACCACATTTTCTCTTAGGATTTTATCTATAGTTTAAAGGTGAGTACATTTAAAATAAACAATCCCATAGTAATAGAATAAAATAATGAAATAAAGAAAAAATTAAATAATAGTGCAGCAGTCTCAGAGAAAGTAGAAAATTACTGAAAATGTTAAATCTTTCAAAATTGGCAAACACAATGCTTTCAATCCAAAAGTAATAAGTAAGGACCTTTACACAGACATAACTCTGAGCACATAAAACAAAGAAAAATGTACTGTTCTGTTTGTGTTCAGATTGTGGGTGGGCTGCTGGTATGCTGTATGAGACGCAGACCAGCATCCATTTAAGAGTGCCCCCTTGTTGAACCCTTCTCAAAAATCATATAACACACGTCATTTTACAGTGGTATCATTTTTCAGTATACAAGTAATTACTTTGCCATGGATGAAATTCTAGGCCACAGAGCAACAAGTCAGCTTCATACCGAGCCATCACCAGGGTATCCAGATGAAAAAGCTAGAGTTGAAAGAGTTTAAAAAGAAAGTTTAAAAAGCTTTTCAGTGTGTAATTAATGGCAAGAGCCGGATTTTGTCTGACAGTTTGGGGAAAGGGAAATGTTGTGTCATGGACTGACTCTTTTATCGCCTCATTAATTAAGATCCGTTAGCATCTTGCCAGTGGCCATTCAGCATGACTTACAATTAGATGTAACCCACCCCTGGACAGATTTGTGATCATTAACACAAGCTAATTATTCTTTTATTCTGAATTCCATGGCTTTTGGCACCCAACTACGTACACCAAAAATAAAGAGTTTACTGCCAAATAGTAGAGACTGAAGTTATGCTAAATATGCTAAAGAGCTAAACCAGCTGTGCTGCATGGTGTGTAGCTTGGCATTTCAATACAGGGATGGGGGCATATTTGTGACACTGAGCAAGACAATGAGTGGGAGATATGAGCAATTAAGATTACACTGAAAACATGGAATTTAGCACACTGAACAAAAACAAATTCAGATACTATTAGAAAGAAGAAGTGAAGAATTCTGTACACACATATACATGGTTGGCATTTCTCCTGTGCCGTGAGGTGTACAACTTTGACAGTTTAGTCCAATTTAGTAAATTAGGAGAGCAAAATGCATTCCTCTGAGGATTCATATGTTCTCTAATTATTGTTTAACTGGAACAGTGAAATCATTGGTGCATACAAACAGCTAATGTACCAATGATGAGCAAAGCTAAGAATTATGGAAACTGTCTGTGATGCAAGTGCTGCGTTTTCAAGGTGCATATCTGTTGTAACCTAACCTTAATCGATCTAAGACAAAGCCAGCTGTGATTTATCATTGTACATGTCAATTAGATGTCTCTTTCTGTCTAACTAGGAGGCTCTTGGCCAGTTTAGGGTGCAAACAGCACCAGTCAAAGGTCTGACTATGCAAGACTACATATAGTTACTGGAATATCCTCAACAAGTGACTAATTGTGACCTTTGACAACTTGCTCATAGCCATTGGCGACGGTTTAGAGGGTCACAGTGATGTAAGTAGACAAGCACTGTCACACAAGTGTTTCCTTGACACCGTCTGCATGGTGCTTTATGTGGATTTTGCTATATCACTTTTACACCTCTGATCTAAGCCGCAGAGAGAAGAAAGCTAGAGAGATCTTAGGAGAGAAGAGCTACAGAACTCAAGAGTATTTGAGAGATACAGCATATAATATACAAAATTATTCTAGTCTGGTTCATTCTGGCTTTATGCTGGTCTATATATACATATATAAACTATACTATGCTGTATGTATATGTATGTACAGCACATATAGCATGGCTGTGCATATACAGTTTAATGTTAAGCATACATATGTTCAGTATATATTGCATAGCTATGCATATGCATGTAGTATAGTATGTACAGCATATGTATTTACAGCATATATAGCATAGCTATGCATATAAATATAGTATAGTATGTACAGTATATGTATGTACAGCATATATAGCATAGCGATGCTGTTCACCTGGTGACCAACAATTTTTAGCAGATTCATAGGGAATTGTAGTAATGCATTACATAACAGGGAGGGATGAACATCTTAATTTCATAATTTCTCTTGCAGACAGAAAGAAGGATGAAGAAAAATGGAACAGAATGACAGAAGAGGAAAGAAGAGAACAGAACAGAAGGTACAGCAGCTTGTTAAGCTGTAAAACAGTGAAAGAAAAGAAACACTGTCTACAGTTTTCTTAAACAGTTTTCTTCATGGCCCTGTGCCCAACTGCCTGAGAAAAGACCACATTCACATCAGTGTAGGTATTCATAATATTATTTTTACATATTATTTTTAAAATATTTTATAATCTAATATTACTTTTGCAGTATGTAAACTGTGCACAATATGCCAATTTTCTGTACACATGGAATACCCATATTACTTTAATTCTATAGGACAATGTATCCCACAATGCAATGATGCACTCGATTTGTGGTGTGCCAAACGAACCAATAGTGATATCAACATAGTTTTATTCCCTGCTGAATATAGTTTAAACTGAATAACAGTTTAAACTGGTCTTAGCTCAACTAAAGCTGTATGATTTAAATGGTCCCCCAACCTGGGCAGCTAACAAGTGCCAAACTGGTTCAGATCAGTGGTATACAATACACAGCACACAGAAAACAGTAAGCCAGTTTTTCATCACACACAGCTTCAGATCAAATGATGTGAGCTAGATAGTAGTGTTTATGGTGTTGTGTCAGAACACAAAAGTGAAAAATATACAGCGAAGACCCTTTATGATGGTGGGTAAAAGTGTGTGTAGGCAGCAGATTAAAGGTGACATACTGACAGATTTGTGGCTGTGCGTCAGCGTGTGTGAATGTTGGTAATCAGCAACAGGTTGAAAATGACATGCCATGCAAAACGGTGTGTGCTCAACAGGGGAAAGTGCATGTAGGTAGAATGCTTCTGTGTTACCAAATGAATAAATAAACAATGTCTTGATGTTTTGGTTGAGATAACTCAGTAGTAAGCTATTGCTTTGTCATCATATTCCCACTCTTGTTATATCACTTACTTTCAATGTCAAAATTCTTCCATCTCTGTCTGAAACATAAAATTACAGGTTACTTTTCATTACTATATTGGAGTCAAATGACAATTATAAATCATTATTATAAACATACTGTGAGGAAGGTAAGAAGACTTGGGGTACGGTATAAAGACTGTTTTAAACACAGATCTGTTGTGTACTCAGTAACTGACTTTTGCTCATTTTAACTCAGAAAAGTTACGGATTGCAACTTTAAATGAATAAAAGTCATATGGACCTATCAATATATTCCACCGAACAAAACCTAGTGGGCAGATATTACTGAAGTGTTCTCACTCTGATTAAACAGTAACAATGTTGGTTTCAGAAATGTGACTTCAAACAAATAAAACATATTCACAACAGGGCATTAACACCAAAGTTGCAGGTTTGACACCTCCTGCTTCTCTCTGCTCTGTCATGTTCTCATTATCTCCCTCTCAACCACACTTGATTGGTGTCAGCCGTAATTAAAAGCTAGAAGAACAAACTCATCCTATCACATTCATCCTGTGAACACGGTTTCCATCCAATCACAGCCTGCTGTACCAGCGCATGCTATTTTCACGGTCACAAACCCATGCGCACACAAAGATCTGTCAGTGCAGCTTTTCGCATGACTCTCTTTAATACGAACCATCTCGTTTCAAGAAAGATAAATGCCATGCTTCCTGTGGGACTATGGTTAAGGTAATGACAACCAACAGATTAAAAGCAGCACACTGAGAGTGCTGTCTCGTGCTTTCGTCTGTGAAACCTCAAACCCTAGATTGTGAATATTTATGTGGAAATTAAATATGCAAATAGAAAACATCTTACTGGAGAGCTGCATTAAAATACACCACATACACACTGACATCATCCTTCTGGCATTCATACACGTGGCAAGCTGAAATGATTTAACATCTTTCATCACTCTAAACGTGTAGCATTGAACCAGGGTCTAATCCTATACTAATACCAAGAGGCTCTATGAAATATATTTGCATAAAAGTTCCTCACCCTCTTCCAGCACTTGTAAAGCCTTTTAACGAAGGCTAATACACTGCAGTCAAAAAGAATTCATATTTAATGAAGCAGTTGCACGATGTCTCTTTAGTAATATTGTAAATGAGATGTGCATGCTTTTGCTATCGTGTGATCTTTAATAAACCGAACACAGTGTGAATGCTCATCACCACCCACAACCATCTCTGTTTACTTAACCCTCACTTAAACATAGCTAGAGGACTAACTAACAGCAGCGATGCTGGTAACTTGTAAGCTGCAATCTGTTAATTATGTTGTTTAAAAAAATCAGTTATTAAGCAAGTACATAACAGATCGGTATTCAAAACTGTCTTCTTACCGTACCCTGATTCACAGCTGTAGACTTATAATAATGATGTAAAATTTGAGCTGTTGGGTCGATTTTCCAGGATAAGTCAGTTTGGCTTCAGTTGACCTCAGCTGACAACATACATAAAAGTAAGTGTGTAAAGTAACCTGCAATTTTGTTTCAAACAGAGATGGCAGTATAAAGGCAAAAACTTTATATTTTTCATAAGCAGCTCATATCAACAGTGAAGCTTTTCCAGTAACAATTTTTATATATTATTGCAGTGTAGCTAACTATTATAAATTATCACTAGCTTGTAGATCGGCAAGCTACAGTCACAGAATAACTTTCCCAACACTGCTAGAGGACACGTGCAGCAGCCCAGCAATGTGTGCTGGAAGTAACAGGAGGTGAATCGGGGGGCCAAGAGGGTGTTACAGTGTAACACATGCTTGTCGTGTAAATCTTTCAGCAGCGGAAAGGCAGAAGCTGTATAAACAGCCAGTAAGAAGCTAAAGGGCCCTTAGGGAACCAACCACTGACAGATCTGCTCAATCACACAAGCACAGGTGAGAAGAATACAGGAGGATAAAGTAATTCTACACAACGACAGAGTTTCTAAAAAGAGCAAGTGTGAATTTAACACATTAAAAGAGTCAGACTGCAATGACGGAATCTGTCTGATATGAAGTGAGGTGTAAAGAGCTAGAAGGAGAAAAAGTTATTGAAAATAATGAAACAGAGGACACTGGATCAAAGAGAAGGATAAGACTGGGTCATGTGTAAGAGCTGCAGAGTGAAAGCAGACCATGACAATTTGACAGCGTTGACAGTCAGCTCTCAAGTGAGGGACCAGGGAGGCGGGTCAGAGGGGAGTCTGTTATTCTGTTATTCTGAATCGGTGGGGACAAAACTTCAGTGCACTATGACATTCTCTAAAATAACTAAAATAGTGACAAGGGTACAATTAAATATGTCTTCTACAGGCTTAAAAAAGTGCAAGTGTTACTTTATCTGTCATTGGAACATGAGAATTCAGGTTCAGGCAGAAGTGTCATTCCCATTCAGATTGGATTTGAAATGTACATGCTCTGTGAACCCACATACATGCCACTCTTAAGTTCAGATCCCTTTTCCAATGTAACCGAAATACACTTTATTCTCCAATAACAAATGTAGAAGCTAATGCTAATATTAGCTGTTGTGCGAGGTGTGTGTTTTGCGTATCTGCAGCTACGTACCGCATAGTTGGAAAGTTATGATAATTTAACAGACAAGTGAGCCAGATCAGATAGATGCATTTTGCTGTTGAGTAAAGGTGAATTATAATGAAGGAAGTTTTATGCAACAATAAATTTAAGCGATGGTTTCAAAGGAAACAATCCACCTTCAATTACTTTTATAATTATAATGATTAATGACCGCTGAGTGAGGTGATAAAGAGGTCTATTTTTGATTATGATGAACAAAATATATTAGCTGGCTCTACTGCTATTCTGAATCCCTATGCTATACTTAGCTTAAAAGGGGAGATGAGGATTACATTACTGTCAAAATCTAAGCGTGTGTAAATGTGTGTGTGCTTAAGTTAGATGTTTTTGTCTATAAGCACTTTTGAAAGGCATTTTATACTGCATGAATGTGTAAATCGACCGAGACCTTCCTTTTCTCATTTTGAAATACATACGCACATTGATATACACACACAATAAATGGTAATATATTTTTTATTGGTACCTGAACTTCTTTGGCCTCAGGCTGTAATAAAGCTTTCCACCTGCACCAAATGTGTCATTTCAACCCAAACACAGCTCACACGCACCAAAGAGAATAGAAAGGTTATTCTTCACTGGTTATCCCTCTTGAAACAAAACAGAAAACTCAAATTCTGTAACATTTTAAGGTGATGTGTATTTTTTTGCAAACAGAATATAAGGTGGATAGTAGAAGAGGCCTACATCTGTTTTCAGCAAATGTTCCAGGTTAGCTTGAGATCCATACCATCTGACAGATAGGACAGACATTACATCAAATTAGAACTTCTCATATCCACCGATACCCAAGCCTGCAGTAGAAAAGATACAGTCCACATCAGCATGCATTGCTATATCGCTTTGCATACTAAACCCTTTCCACTAAAGATCAAAAGGTGAAGAAGGCCCCATTCGCTGCTGGGGAAAAATATCACTTGCATCAATCCCATCATGCCTTGCATGTTAGCACCCACTCAAAAGTGGGTCACTATTGTTTCATATGGCCCTGTAATGAGATGCCCTGTAATTATTAGGCTATCTGCATGATTTTCAGCACATTCTTTGCTTGCAAGTACTCTTTATAGTAATGGAGATATCATATATGGCATGTTCCGTCACAATTCTTCCCATTCGCTCTTTCTAAATTTTGTCACACAATGGAGCTGTCATGGCATCTACTATGCAGAATGTCTAGCAGCTACTGCACAGCATGCTGTCAGCGCATTAATTAAACAACACTGCTAAAATTATCAAACCAAAAAAAGAAAAAAAAATTACATGAACTTGTTAAACTCACTAGTTAAACATCAGATCAAACAAATCTTGCTCAACTAAGTCAACCATGGTGACTTCACATCCCTCTCAAGTCAACCCTAGATTAATGTGACAGACTAACAGTGTGTGTCAGAAGCTCAAACAAAAGTTTAAACAGATTGTGGAGCAATGGGTATTTAAGAGGGGAGTGAGGGGGAATTGAGCCCCCCAATATATTTAAATCAATATATTTATATTGAAAACCAGATTTTCAATGTGGTTTCAGATCTTTGGACCTCGCAGTGTACACACACACAAGCAGAAATAATTCATACCCACTGCAGAAAGTAAGCAGACATATGTTACATACCACGTGTTCCGAATACCTCAATAATGAAACAAACATATACCAGAAAATGTCTCTACACATTATAACCATCTAACATTTATAAATCAACTTGACCTTAAAGAGACAGCAGCTTTTAAACAACACCATCACAGCTCTCTTCAGAAAGATGGCTCTCATCGACTCGCCGTGCAGAACAATACAGAAATCGCATGAATGGATGCAACATCCCCGTGCAACAATATCAAGTGATAATGAAAACCTTTTTTTCTGCCAAACAGCGTGTGTTGATAGATGGGGCAGAAGCAGAATGGGGACAGTCTGTTTACAGTGATGGCCGATAGGAGAGTCAGACACAGCTGTGTGATCAACAGAGCCTGCTGTTGTGCCTACATGAGCATGCAGTGCAAACAGACACAACACCCTTCTCTTTAACACACCTGCAGTTAGCCACAGCACAGCTCTTCACCTTTAGAAAGCCAGGAGACAATATTTCAGGCATGCTGTATGAATGCAAGGGAAGATGGGGATAAATTTAATAAGATATGCTCATGTGACTAGCAGGAACATGGAAATGTTATTACAGAGCTCTTTGGATTCGGCTTAATGTAACTAAGTTCATATTGATTTTTCTGTGAGGGACCGCAGTGCCGTACACAAAGAGAAACACAGTTTTACTAGATCAGTGCCTTTGGGTTCTAATAGTTTTGTAAATTGCTTATGCATTGTAACTGTTGTCGGTGTTATGTATTTTTAAAAATGCCAGACTGCCTGGATAAGACATTTATCGTTTCTTCTAATATATGAAGAAAAAAAGCTTTTGTGGTCGCCCTTAGAAACATTCCTCTTTTGACTGGAAAATAAAAACAAAAGGGAAGAGGCGGAGCTAAGACAGGACGTTATGAAGGATACCAAAAGCAGGTACATCAATACACATTGTGTAATTCCACCAAAACGTGAAAACACATACATTAAACTCAAAGCTATACTTGTTACAATTATTCATTGAGTGTTCACAATAAATGTGACGAGTGAGAAATCAGCACTGTTGTGTACAATCTGCCACACAGGTCTTGAGTCGTGACTGCTATGGGTGACAGGCCATAAAAAAGTTTTTATGGGAGCTGGATGGCCATGAATATCTTGAGAAAGCTCTTCACTTTTACAACAGTGTTTGTTAGCTTTCTCTGCCGTGCTGTAATTTGCTTACAAACAGCCTGATTATCTGTCTCTGCTCAGTTTGGGAAGGTATCAGACATTGGAGTCTCATTACAGAATGACTCGGTGCATATGCTTCAGTTCCCCCGACACAGACACGCATGGGACGGCCATCAGAAACAGGATAAAGATACAGTGTGATGGTTTATTGTTTGTGTGCAGTCTTCGCTCTAGTGGAGTCATTTATTGGCAGGTTATGTGTCGGAACACTTTTACACACACCTGGATAACAAAACAGGCTGAACTTTTATCACGGAGATTAGGGGAAGAAATCTCACTTAAAGGTTGTCTGGAAAAGGTCATGTTATAGTAGGACCCTGTTTATACCTGGTATTAACATCCATCCTGGATGTTTCTTACAATTACCATTTACACCTGTTATGTACATGCATCTCATGTTAAAATAAGTGAGGTTGGGGGGTATATTCAAGCATACAATACATCACTTGGCATCACTGGCAATTTATCTCCGTTTATACAGAATGTTAATATAGGAATGTAAAAAAGTAAAATGAGCTCACTGTTGCTGTCAAAAAAACTTGAATTTTAATTGCCACAGACTTGATTTTGAAATGCTCATAGTTATTTTAGTGGTGTACCCATATTAAATTAAATTCAGCATTAAATCTAAAGCTAACCTTCTGAACCTCAAAGCTCTGAAGAAAAAAATAAATTCCAAATCTTGAACCTTTTCGCCTTTCTCCTGGTTCTGCATACTAATGCAAATCACTTGCTATCAGTAATTTTTCATTACAGGTCCTCAAGATCCATTAACACTAGGGAACTGAACACTAACAATAAAATACCACATTATTACCATAGTAATGTCATGGAAATGTCTAGGAGTACTATGATAATACCATGGTTTATGAATACAGTAATCATTCAGAACCACGCTATTAAAGAAAGATGAAATATTGTGTCCATATATGTATTGGTGCATGCAGTTCGCCAGGACGATGAAGCAATATTATCCAATAGCACAGTAAAAATCCAGTACAGACACCCCACCCCGGATTTCTACAAGCAACTGCTTTGAAAACAGAGGAAATCGATTTTAATTGCTTGCTTGAGGAACTGCGGCGGACAGAGGAAGACAAAGAATAATAGAGAGAGATAAACAAAAGACTATGTCTGCAATCTTTCTTAAATAAAATATGTCTTGGACTTTGGTCAACGAACATAATTTTTGACATGGGGCAAATATGGATAGCCTGAAGAGAATACAGAAATAAAAGGACCTGCTCATTCCATCTTTACTACAGCAGACGTAATCGATTGTCATTCTTTTCTTTTGTTTTCCACCATTGTTCACTTCCTCCTCTTTCTACAGGCTCTATGCTGCTACCTCTGTTTGCCTTTGTTCATTTGTGTCTCTCTAATCTCTTCTTTGACCTTACGCCTTTGTTCACCTTCATCTATGAGAAATGACTCAACTTCACCTCTGACCCTCAAATCTATTCACCACTTCTGTCTCTTTGATTGACTCACCCATTCTTTACCATTTAATTCTAGACCCTTAACAAAAAGCCCCTTCAAGGCAAATCAGTTCATTCAGCAGCCATGTTAGTCATGCAGTTATTTTTTACTGTATAATGTAATATGCAAACAAGTACAGCTACTATTTGCATGACTGGGGAAAGGATGACATTTCTACAAATGTTTGTCAAAATTACATTTCATTTCCATATTTTAAACCAGCAATACATCTGAGGGCATAATGAATTGTGCTTCTTTAGCTCAAATCATGCTAAAAAAATAGTTGGTCCTGCTAATGCTCATTTGCCATATAAGTAATCAGACTTGATCTAAAAGGCTATTGGCTCCTTTAACTGAAAAGCAGGACTTATAGTCTTACAGGCTAACTGTTTACTGTATTACTTGGCTGAATAACTCACAGAGTCAAAGAACAGAAAACAATCACTGTCAACTGATATAATGAACAGCAACACTCTACTGATGTCAATCTCATTACCAGAAATTTTAGAAACAGGTGTCACAGATCCAGGGCCTGAGGCACAGTCTTGACAAGGCTAAGTGAATGAAGTTACAGGATTCGTGGGCACCCGAGGACAGACACAAATAGCAGCATGAAAGAGCTCCATATTATAATTGAAAGAGCCTTTTCTGGCCTGTGTACAGCGGCTAGATCTTAATGCCAGCGTTTCTTTGACAGCTCATTCTTTAAGACTGATTGAAACAGTGTAAAACAGCCCAGTTTTGGCCCCGTTAATGACTAGATACCTGTGGTTTTGTCTTTTTCACAGGTTTGGTGGTTTATTATTTGAAGTGAAGGGGGGTATCAGCAGAGATACTCTACAAGATTTGCTTTAATGCACAGCATGCATTAAATCCAAATCTATATGACACTACAGTGATTGCATTGGTTGCCAGGCATTTTGTAAAACCCTTTTGAAAATTAGCCCTCCCCACATCATCATCGCTCCACACCAAGCACTTCACTCAGAGAGACTTCAGATCAGGTTGTAGGTTCAACATTGGCAACCATGTGGTTTGAGGATTCAACAGGCTCTGTGCAATTACTCTGACACATTCAACTGTGACATGTCCAAATGGCTACTCTCAGCGTCTTTGAATGCCACATTTCTCAGCAGTTTCTCTCTGCTGGATTATGACAGAGAATTAACGTGTGTACAATAGTTGTCCTGTTTTGATGCACCACGCCTTTTGCAGTGGTCTTCGTTGGGCCTTTCTGAGCATTGTCAAGACCGTCCCTGTTGTTTTTGTCTGTTCTTGTTTCCTTGTTCAGGTCAGAATGCTGAAGGCGAAGGCGCAGAGACCATCTGCTCTCCACAGGCTGTTACGTTTGAGCCCTGTTACTAGGCCCCATTTACTTGGGTCCTTTAGTGGTGCACCATCTCAGCTTTTTACTCATTTATGATTTCATGCATCTGCCTCATTTACTGTGATGTGCCACCTGTGTGGCTGATAAGTCAGGTACCGAAGGATGCTTAGAACTAATTAGAATAGGCACTTACTGTCCCTTCCATATCTTTTATTATAAATGTCCTTTCTCATATGCCTTTTTCAATATCTTCCATTCATGGCATGTTTCCCAAACTATAATGCTAGAAAGGATAGCTGAGGAGAAATGCTTAGGATGGGCAGCTGTGCCAGATATGTATTTGATCTTAGCGTTATCATTGCATAAAATTTCTTTGTCCTTCACCACTGCTTTATTGCTAAAAGACGGATCAGCTCGTCTACTTCAATATAAAACTTTTTTGTTCACAAACTCAAAGCTACAATAAAGAACCACAGTGATTATCAGAGATGACATACTTGGGTACACAATGATGGCTAAAAAATACTGCAGATAAAATAATCCACTCAAAGTTGTAAATCTAGGTTGCTTTCACACCACACAAGTTTTTCACACCTGTCTATCAAACACACATCTTTGGCCATTGCGTCATGTCTCACGTTGCTTCACCATCTGTCTGTGATGCTGCATTTTTAAGACAGCATGTCAAGTCTAACTTTTAAAAATGCTTCTTGAAAGGCCTGCAACTGTACTGTTGCATTGTCCATCTGTTTGGAACACAATAACACATCTTGAATAAATGCAGTCAAGAAAACACATCTGATTCTTGAGTTCTACATCTAAAAAGTACGATTCTAAAAGTATGTAATTTTGTACGTCCCTAAATGCCACAATTGTGTGTTTGCAGATTGTTGTGTTTTACAGAGAGCCTGTGGATCTTATACTTGGTTCCAGGGTCAGCAGGGGAGCAGAAGAGGTGAACTTTGGTACTGGCTCGTTAGATGTTCCCTTTGTGTTTATTTTTCCCATATAGTTCTCCTATATTTTCAGGGGACGGTGAAATTATGGCTGCTTCCACCCCCCACCATTCCCAAACAAATGAAAAAAATGGATCCATATATGGCACTCAAAAAGCCTCTGCCATTGATTGAGGTTCCATTTATGACACTCCATCAATCCAATATGACCTATCCCATAATCCCACAGCATCTTCTATCATTCTTAGTATAGCTGTGGGGGGATTCACATAGTGAATTCTGCTATGAGTTGAGAATGTCAACTAACTTATTCTAAATCAGGACTAAACTCATGATATTAGAATAAAACATGGTTCATTTTTATGCCCTCATACAGAATCATCTTTTTCCATTATAGTTTTTAGATCATATGGTTTACTTTTGTACAGTACAGCCAAATGCATAAGATGCAAATAGAAGCTCAGAGATCCCTATCTGAATGCACAGTACCCAGTTTTTTCCAAAAGCATGTGACTGGCAGGATTATATAATAATGCCAGTTAAATCTGTTGATTAGTAATGTACCATGTGACATATTCACTCATTCATATTAGCTTCACTTCAGCAGTGGTCTGGAAGACCGGAAAGCATAATTATATTGAATGTCATTAACTTAGCATGCTTCATATATAAATGTAGTAATATAATATAATTCATAATATAATAGCATTTCTTTTGGTATGACTCATTGCTATGTATCCATGTATCCTTTTATCCATGTCATGTAATGTGAAGAAATTAATAATCATAGAAGCGGACCAATCAGAAGAATCATCTTGCCTGCTGGTCAGAACCTCTTTGTCATGCTAAACACCTTCTTACCACTTTCCTCTTTCTATGGACAATGCTGTCCACTTTTTAATTATTAGGATATGAAAGACATCTACTGGTCCTCGATAAACCCAATAAACATAATGCTGTTCTCACATTTTAAGCCCATTTACTGTATTAATGTCATTATGACACGTGCGCATTGGCAGTTTCTCTGCGCTTCTGGCCACGTCTAAATCTTAAGTACAAAACATACAGCTGAACCATTAAAGTTTCTTCAGATAAGAGGTTCGCGGGCAACACAGCTGTCCATAAACTGCTTTCACACTTTACCCTTGTGCCTGCACTATATAAGACAGAGCAAATGGATGTAAATGACCACCAAGCTAAATCAATGTTAAAGTTTCTTACTTAACCACCTTGGATTAAATTAATTGTTAGAGCAAAGTTTGACAGAGTCTGTAAAACAAAGAGGTATGAACTTTGTAGCAAATACTTCAGCAATGTATTCCCTGTTCCGACTCCAGCCTCAGTTCAGTTAAGAGACGTTATTAGTGTTTAACCGCATATGAGGGGAATTAAAAAAAAGGTTGAGTAATTCCACAGCCACAGTTACGCTAGACAAAGCACTTCTAAATGAGCCCAGCTAGTTCAATAAGAGCCCACTGTACATTTAATAAGAGCATTTGTATATGATTTGCATGCACACACACACACACACATACACATCCAAAGTGAACATGACATGAATGTACATGAAAGAATAAAGGATTAATGCTTTGTTTCAACTGTCTATCTTGTTCCACTTGTCACTGTTCATTACTGTCATTTATGATTTAAGACTCCAGGAAACCTTGTTTCTATAATTTTGTATAAGTTAATATTACACACACACATATGCAACATGGACAGTATGGCCAGTATACATGTAGTGCATATGACAGACTGCATTACAAGTACTCTGAAGTCATACGATAGCTTTTGGTGAGAAACAGATAAAAAATTAAGCTGTTATTGTGATCTACTTCAAAAGCAGACATTGCTGTCTCTAATGAGCGTGCCAACAATAGGAGAACCAAGGTGAAATTTCAAGGTTTCTGTTATTAATGACTTAAATTTCAGTGTGTTCCTTATTGTTATTGTAAGTTATTGTATGGCTTCAGAAGACCTTAAATATTATTCCTTTACTTTTAAAATTACTTTATTGTACATTTAATGTTTTGTAAAAAGTATTGTGTGTAGGTGCAAAATTTCAAGCTACCATGAAAAGCACATTGCAGACATTTGAGACGGCCTCTGCTTATGCCAATCCCTCTTCTTACTTTTTAGGTGGTTTCTACACCCTTAAATACAGTTACAGATTATGCACAGCCGGTTGTTGGTGTACCAGTAGTTGTTTTTCTAAAGATCTTGCATATCTTGGAGCTAAGTTTTTATTTATTTAATTATTTTTTCAGTCTAATCTAGCAGGTATGAATGTTGGTAAGTATTCGATTTCTGCAAAAATGTTGCAAACATTTGCAAAAGAGGGAACGATGCGGACCAGTTGCAAATTTGTTTATGGAGTGCAATTTATTTTCTACCTCATTCCGAGCACAGCCTGTCCTCTTTTGGTGCTCAGGTGTCCATCTCTATGGCAAGGCTATATTTGCCAAAAATATGCCTCACCTGTTTGTAGTTTTTGCCTTTAAAAAAATCTAACTGCAATTATGATAAAAAGACTATCATCCTAACTGAAGCCTGATGCATACACATTACACCAGGTTACATGGTTGGGCAGAAGTTGTATAATACTTCAGCCGTAATGCATTTCACCGGGCGGTACACAGAGCTGCAGCTTGATTAATTTTTATTTGAGAGGTTCTGCACCAAGTCATAAATGAATGATTTTTGAAAATAGGAACAGATAAATCATATGTATTTCTCACTCCCTCTCCACTCTGGGCACTGCAGCGTGTTACTGTGCTGCATCTGTCACTGTAGATATAGACAGGAAGTCATGCATGTGATGCCTTCAGAATCCAAAGGGAATGAATAATTCTGTTTAGATTTCAGCTGTTGTTCTTAGCACAAACATATACCCAAATTTAAACTCTGTTTGTATAGTTATGTGTGTTTGTGTGTTGGGGGGGTTAAACACATTGAAAACAAATTTGTACCCAGAAGTCAGCAAATGACTTTTGTACTCAAAAAAATCTGAGCAAAACCTCCTTTTGGGGACATCCTTGTTGGTTAACTGTTACAGGGTTCT